>JARQOC010000005.1:305052060-305796227 GCA_033576535.1 Allobates femoralis | reverse complement strand
AAACAGCTAAAATAACAAAACTTGTGTCACTGTCCAAATATTTCTGGCCCTAACTGTATGTTGTACCAAGATGAAGCTTTAAACAGTATTTTAAAATCTAACGGTTGGAAGGTTGTCCCCAGAAAAGGCAGGGATATCGCCAGCACAATATCACCTAGCATTTTTACGGAGCGTTCCAACCCTACCCCCACGTGTCTAACACATAAAGGGATGTATAGGTGTGGAGGAAATAAATGTAGAATGTGCAAATACGTGGATTCTGGTCCAGATTTTAGGAATTTGCTTACTAATGAAACATACAAAATCCAAAGCTACATAAATTGTAATTCCACGCATGTGGTATATTTAGCTGCATGCGTGGCATACCATAAATATTAGTAGGTTCAACAGCACGAACCCTTTAAGATCAGGATATCTAAGCACCTTACCGCTGCTAATCCGCATTCAAAAACAATCAGACTGGAATGTCAGGCTTGTCCTGACATTTCAGGGACATGCATGTGGGTGAATTAAAAACCTTGCAAATAAAGGGTACAGAGAGAATGTTTTGACCATATCGCGGCGGAAATTGGGAACGTAAGTTGCACAATAGAGAAAACATACGGATCCTACGGTTAAATGCACGTATCACTAATGGTCTAAATAACAGGAACGACCTTTTCTTTTTCTATTGAAGAATGCATGAAATGAAAATTTGCAGGTAAATCTGTTGTGGGTTTCCTAGAGAACAATTTAGGTATAAATTGCAACATGGGAGATGGCCACACAAGGGGTTACTCTAGCTATACATATGAATATATGTTTTGCTGTCCCATGGAAATAATGCATATGCATAGACTAAAATGTGAAAGTGCATGTGTGGCGCCCCTGTGACCAGGCGCCACAGGGTAGTATTGCACTTTAATAGTAATATGATAACCCTGTAAGTCATCAGTTCAAGGTTCAAGGTTCACTTTATGGAGTCTGTTTTTACACCCACCTAGGACCACACCACTTAGAATAGGGGGGGGGCGGTAATTTAGTAGGTCCCAAAGGGGTGAGGGTGGAGCCTTGGATAAAGTAGTGGGAAGTTAAGATACAGTTAGTACTGGGAAAGCAGTCAGTGAGGACTAGCCTGACAGCAACTCTGCTGTGAGGAACCCCAACCTTCACGGGGGGAACCAGGACAGAGAGCAACAGGCCAGGACTGGTTGGAGCCGGCTGGTCATGTTGGGGAAGCATCGGCAGTTCGGGTAGCCGAAGTAGTCAGACGTTTATCTCTGGCTGCAGACCGACGAGCTGCGGGCCCAATATAATCGCGTTGGCGTACGCACCACAAGGTACCTCGCCCTTCAGGACCACACTAGATCCAGGACCGCAGGGGTAACGGCCCAAATACCGTTGACGGGAATTGAGCAACCCCGTTAAATCCGGGAAAGGATAACCGTGCCCCACCGTGGGAGATTAAGGGACTGGTGGGAGAGCTCTGAGAGGGTGGAGAGTAAGAAGGACAAGTTAACCCAGAAAGCCATAGAAGGAAGGACATCTAGAGACTCCATAACAGGGAACCTGGAACTGGTGACCAACCCCCGGTAAATCGGACTGTACCGTATACCATCACCATCTGCCGGTACTCATTAAAGTGGAGTAAAGTTGAATTGGACTCTGTCATCCTTGTTGTGGTGCCCGGAGGGCTGAGCATCAGTAGCAGCTCAGTAGAGGGGTAAGAACTGCAACACCAACACCTACCACTACTCCCCTCATCCACAATTACTATCACCGCTGCCTTGAGGTAATAGCTCCTCTTGTAGGGAGCTGCACCACACTCTGCTGCACCCACGATCACCTCAGCTGCCGGCTTTCAGAGCCGGTACCAGTTTACCGGGAACTACAGGTGGTGTCACGTTTCCCTGTAAATACCCCTTCCCCCCATCATTAACATCTACCTCAAATGATCACCAGGGCACGGCACCAGGATCCCACCCACCCGTGACTATCTATTCAGTAGACCCGGTGTCCAAGTACCCCCTAGCCCTGGCCGCATCATTTTCTGGCGTCTACGAACAGGATAGAACCAGTCTGGTACAACCAGGTGAAGTGCACCCAAAAGACTTTATCATTGACTGTTTACGTGGCCGCCATTACACCGCCTCAGGAATTACAACTGCACCATAGCAAAGTAAAAGAGCGGGAAGATAAGCCCCACCCTTTTGTTCTGCTGAGGAGTGAAGAGAATAATGGCGGGCTCACAAATGTAAGAGACTATGTGCCGGCCCAGGGGCGTGCCTCGGCCCCTCAGCATACATGGGCCATCTAAGAGGCGCCAAAAAGTCTCCCCGCCCCCCCTGCTATCAAACAACCAAGGGGGCGGGTCGAGCACCGTACCGGAGGATCCAGCGAGCATGGAGCCCGGAAGAGAGGAGACCGCCAAACTGGAAAGCCTGATCTGGTTCTCTGAAGAGCCCGACCTGACTGGGGAGGAAGACTGAGAGGAAGGAACAGCCGGCGGCGCAGAGGTGTCCGAGCCCCGCGAGCTATGGTGGGCCGTTCACCTGTAACAGCAACAAAACCGTGTCAGTATGAAGATGAAGCGATGTGAATACCAGTCTCCAGCCCCGACCCCGCACTCCTGGCAACCCGTCGGGAGGCCACAGTTCCAGGATGACACGAAAGGCAACGTCATCATCTACAAACACCATACAGGACTCCAGGGGTGGTATACAATCCGGTTTGGCAGAGGCAAGAAGTAATGAACAGACCTGGTATTGTATATCAATGTAAATAGTTGAATATATGTATTTTCCTTGCAGCACTAGTATAGTGTATATTGCCTTGTTGTGTGCTAGTATATGAAACGGGTATAGAGCAGGTAAAATCTGGTACACAATAGTAAAGAGGGTGGAAAGGGCGTAAGGAGCTGTGCAGGGAGAGTAAAATCTTTGCCAACCCGGTGACCCCAGGGCCAGGAGGCCTACAGTACTTATAGCCGTAAGAGACCCCTGCAGTACCAAAGACTCCTACGCCGTAGCACCACTGGTTAATGTTTATATTTATTGTGACTTTAACAGCTAACAGAGACTTTACCTGCTGGACTGTGCAAATGTGAACTTTTATGCAAAAACCTGATTGAACTTTAAATCAGAGACTTGAAACCCGGTCCCTGTTGGGCCGATGTGGACTAAAATGTTAATAATGGTTATTGCAACGTTACAAGAAATGCACCTCCCGGACGGGAAGAATCCAAGTATACCGGTTGTTATTAAAAGCGTTTTATGGTTTGTTATGCATATGAAAGATGCCAACTTACACCTGGGTTTGGTTTAACACCCGCGGACGGGTGTGTTTCACCAAGGGGGTGTGTGGCGTCCCTGTGACTAGGCGCCACAGGATAGTATTGCACTTTAATAGTAATATGTTAACCCTGTAAGTCATCAGTTCAAGGTTCACTTTATGGAGTCTGTTTTTACACCCACCTAGGACCACAACACTTAGAATAGGGGGGCCCAGTAATTTAGTAGGTCCCAAAGGGTTGGGGGTGGTGCCTAGGATAGAGTAGTGGGAAGGAAAGATACAGTTAGTTAGTTAGTGCTGGGAAGGCAGTCAGTGAGGACTAGCCTGACAGCAACTCTGCTGTGAGGAATCCTAACATTCATGGGGGGAACCAGGACAGAGAGCAATGGGCCAGGACTGGTTGGAGTCGGCTGGTCACGTTGGGGAAGCATTGGCAGTTCGGGTAGCCGAAATAGTCCGACGTTTATTTCTGGCTGCAGACCGAGGAGCTGCGGGCCCAATATAATCAAGTTGCCGTACGCACCACAAGGTACCTCGCCCCTCAGGACCACACTAGATCCAGGACCGCAGGGGTAACGGCCCGAATACCGGTGTCGGGAATTGAGCAATCCCGTTAAATCCGGGTAAGGATAACCGTGCCCCACCGTGTGAGATCAAGGGACTGGCGGGAGAGCTCTGCGAGGGTGAAGAGTAAGTAGGACAAGTTAACCCAGAAAGCCATATAAGGAAGGATATCTAGAGACTCCATAACAGGGAACCTGGAACTGGTGACCAACCCCTGGTAAATCCTACTCTACCATATACCATCACCATCTGCCGGTACTCATTAAAGTGGAGTAAAGTTGAATTGGACTCTGTCATCTTTCTTGTGGTGCCTGGAGGACTCAGCATCAGCTCAGCAGAGGGATAAGAACTGCAACACCAACACCTACCACTACTCCCCTCATCCACAATTACTATCACCGCTGCCCTGAGGTAATAGCTCCACTAGTAGGGAGCTGCACCACACTCTGCTGCACCCACCATCACCTCAGTGGCCGGCTTGCAGCACCGGTACCAGTTTACCGGGAACTACAGGTGGCGTCACGTTCCCCTGTAAATATCCCTTCCCCCCATCATCAACATCTACCTCAAATGATCACCAGGGCACGGCACCGGGATCCCGTCCATCCATGACTTCCTATTCAGTAGACCCGATGTCCGAGTACCTCCTAGCCCTGGCCGCATCACATGAACTTATGTTGGTGTGTATGGCGCAATTGTGTCTATCTGCATTGTTCTTTATGTACAAAATAAAGTGTCATGTTTTGTTCTCGATGGAAACAATGTAAATGTATGGAATACTATGTGAATGTAGATGAATTGGTAACATATTCTAAATCACTAATTTATATTGATTACAGGTGATGATTTTTTGGTTTTAATTGTATATAATGCATGTCGAGTTTATACAGATGTACTACCGATTAAGGAGTTTGCTCCGAAACGCGTCAGTGTTTCTCCCCCTTGGGTGGTCATCTGTGATGATTTTAATATTGGAATAAAGAATTGAACCCATTTTTGTTGATACCGGATCTTCCTTACTAATTATTTTAACATAAACACAGCCTGATGGCCTTGATCCCTGCTGCAAGTAGAGAGGTGTGCTGGATTCCTTCTGCATAGTTAGTATGCATGTTACATTAACAAAGAGGTTTGGGTGCAGGTGGAGTCCCTAGAGGAGGAGGCAAAAGCAATGGAGAAACTGGTAGATACAGAGGTTTTACGCCCCAAGCTGTGGGGAGGTCAAAACTTGTACAGCAGCCCTTTCCCCTGCAGCCACCAGAGTCACCTCGTCCAAGTGTCAGTGATGAAATGCACCCTCTCACACTCAAAGCTTATCAAGGAACCAGTGATGTTTGCTGCAACATGCTGGTGTAGTGCAAGCACAGCTTTCTTCGAGAAGTAGTGGCGACTGGGCATCTGATACTGGGGGACTTTGACGGCCATGAGCTTTTGAAAACCCTCTGTAACCACTAGGTGGAAAGGCAGCATTTCCATAGCCAACAGTTTAGAAATGGTGAAATTCAAGCTGTTACCTTTGGCATGAGTAGGCGGAAATCATCTTTTAATTGACTACATCTGATGGACCAAGGGCTGGCTGCTGTGTTGAGATAGGGTGAAGTAGGGTGTACCAGACAAACTGCTAAACTCTGAAGAAGGTGCTGGCAGAGATATGATGTTGCCTTCATAAAAAGGTAGTGCTTGATGTCTCAAAGTGCTCAACACCAGCACGCGTATCCGCTTCCAAAATAGCTGACAGCCTGTCAATCACACTGGCTGTTGCGGGTAAAGAAGTGAAAGTTCTGCGGCCAAAGGGCTGTGTGACAACAGTCCCCACAGTCATGGAGGATAAAGAAGCCGCAGATGCACTTGATGGGACAATTGGTGCTTGGCCAGGCCTGCTAAGCCGCATTGTAGCACAGTGAGCTTCCCACTGTAACTTATGCTGCATGTCCATGTCACAGTTCTTGCATGAAGTACACAAATCATTGATTTTTTTGCCTCTACTCAGATTTTGCTTACAAATTTGGCAGTTAACATGAGCTGGATCATCCTTTGCGATCTGAAAAAAGGCCCAGGCTAGGCAAGGCTTAACACCCATGCAACCTGCAGAGCTGCCATGGCTTCTGCACAGAGGTAGAGTTGTGACTGAGGAAGCAGTGCTTGATGTGCTGAGCTCATCAACTGCATAACTGTGGGTGGACAGTAACTGGAATCTAGAACCTCATCATCACCCTCTGTGTTCTCACCCTCCTTGCCCTCAGAATCACCTGTTTCCCGCTCTGACTCAGGTATCTGAGTATATCATCATAATCAGCATCAGTATTTCCACCACCAGAGGTTAAAGTCTGTTAACATGGGTCTAGATTATGCTCAGACACTACTTCTTCTGGGCCCGGAACTGACTCACAAAACGTATGAGCATCGTTGCAGATCATTTCCTCCTCTTGACTCAGTATAGCTTTGGAACAGACTTCTGATTCCCACGCTATAGTATGAGTGAACAGCTCTGCAGACTGCCATCTGTGTTGACCCACAATCAGTAGGGCGGCTGGAGAGACTTGTGACATGTGAGGAAACAAGTGTGATTGGGTGACACCTCTGAGGACTGGACTGTGTGTGATGTTGAAATTAAGGTAGAAGAGAGGCCACTTGATGGAGCGCTTAATATCCAATGTAGCACCTGCTCTTTCTGGGCCTCATCTACAAGTCATAGCGATTTGCAGAAGCCTAAGAAAGGTATGATAGCAGATCATCCACTAAAAGTAGTTGACATTTTTCGTTGGCTAGAAGCTGGTGTTTGCTGAGCAGTTGTTTTTCAATGATTTTAGCACCTACCCTATGGACGCTAGGCATTTTCCCCTTAACAATCCGAATTCCAATTTCCACCTCGGCTTTTACCACTCATATTTGAGGCTAACAGATTTGCAGCAGTTGTTCTAGACCCAAAACATCTGGGGATGTGAATACAACAGACCAGATATTTCAAATTTGGGTACAAGAAAATACGTAAATATTTGGTGGCTAGTTTATGGCAGATCTAGCATTAATTGCTTTTTACCATAGAATATGCATCAGAGCTGATTTGGCAAACACTGGTACTAGAGAAAAAGTATTTGGTGGCTAGATTATGGCAGATCTAACAATAAATGCTAATTAGCACAGAATTCGTGGAGATTTTAAAAGATCACTGCATCAGAGCTGATTTGGCAAACACTGGTACTAGATACACCAAATACTGATGACAGCTTGTCGTTGCCTCTGCGTAGCCTACCTAATGTGAACAAATGCTTACTGCAATGACTGCTAAGTTCCCCTGACTGTTTCCAGTGTTGATTATGATTCACCCAGGGGTCTATGGGAACTCGGAACCCGGGGGTGGAGTTGGGGGGGATGTCACTGGTGGCCTGCCCGGACCCATAGCCCTGGTAGTCAATTGTAAATTAGAAAAGAAAAAGGAATAAAAAGAATAAATGTCTCATGACGCCACCTGCAGTTCTGGTGATGTTCACCAGTGATGCTCACCAGCGCCGCTGTCAGACCGCCGGGGATAAGGGTAATGCAGCTAGATGGTTCAGCTCCCTGCAAACGGAGCAGGATCCCTGGGGCAGTGTAGCTGCTGTGCTGATTGTTGTGGTAGCAGCTTGGTGAGTTAACTTGCTGGAATAAGACACTAGAGGCTTATGGACTCTGTATGGGTGTTTATTTGTAAAAGTGCACGGATCAGGTTCACAGTTACACAGTTCTTTAGCAGGTAGCTGGCTGGGTAGTCACTGAGGAGAATAACATCTCTTTGAAGCTCCCAGAGAGTACCTTTGCTTCTTTCCCGTTACTTTCCTTGCGCCTCCTTACTTCCTTGCGCTGCTCTGCACAGCCCATTTGTCTACCAGGCCTGTCTGGTGCTATGAGGTACCCTTCTTCTCTTCTAAGGGGCTCAACCCTGTTTAGTGTTTCTGGTCGAGCTGCACGTTCAGGAGTCGGAACTATTAGATAGACCCACGACCTACCGGTGTTCATGGCTCAGGGATAGACTCCTGCACCGCGACTCGGAGCTGGTTCTCCGTTGTGGACCAAGATTCCCCCGGACTGTAGAAGGTCAGGCACTGAGTCTCTTCCTTCTGTCTGGGTCGCTGCTCCTTTTGGGCGCCCTCCACGGGGTGTCCCTGTAGGACTTGTACCTCCAACTAGACTCACTCTCACTCACTAACTAACTAACTAACTCTATGTGTGGTTCGCTCCCTTCTACCCTAACGCTCCTCCCACCGGGACCGGTTACGGTGGTAACGGGTGGCCAATTGGTTCCCTATGCTAGGTGTAGGGATGCTGGGATAAGAGCCTCAGGTTGACGTTACACTACACCGATGACAGGAATACTGCACGCTCTGTTGTGGGTGCAGTACCCCTACTGTGGCGCACTGACCAGTAGGGCGCCACAATTACTGAGTGGCAACCCTGCTGAATGCCCGCTACTACGATAAGGTACCAATGGTTAGTTCCATCAATCAAACATAGTCTAGTTCCTTCTTAATCATGGCCACAATACCACCAAACCAAAATATGGAAACAGAGTTGTATTTCATTACTCATAGCTGTAGTATTCAGTCATGGCTGCCTGCGTGAAATACAAATTTGGGTCATTTTTTGGAGTGTGTTGGTAAAGTTTCAAAAAAGGCTCTGTTTGGGCTTTCTTTAAATGTGGGTGTTGCCGACTTCCAGTTCCTGATGAGTGTGCACAGTCGCAGCTGAGCTCCCGGGGCCCGAAGCTGACAACCTGCTATACCGCACAGTTACCTGTCAAATCCTGCTCCCCTACGGGACCCTGGTAGACCGGTACACTGGAGGATCACATGGAGAGGTGGCTTCGGAGCACAGGGAGTGGACCCGGGACAGACGCTGTAAAAGCACAGGAGGAGGAGGTAACAGTCAAGATGGCGCAGGGCGGGAAGCCTAAAGACTCAGCTCGCAGACAACAACAGCAGGAGAAGGAGGGAGGCGGGCAGGCTGATCCCAGGAGCAGCAGAGGAGTGGAAGATATGGAGGAGAATACAGATCACCGCAGGGAGTCATCAATCTATTATATAATTGCGAATGGGTTTTTTGCCCCTTCTGAGTCCACTCGCAATGCGAGTCGGCGTCATCATGTGGATACGCCCGAAGCATTGGCCGCGCAGCGGCCATTGCGAGCAGTTCCAAGGCGACTCGCTATGCCCGCGCAGCGGCCATTGCGAGTCAGAGACTCGCCCTTCTAGAATCCCGATGCATGTGCATCGGGCACCCAGCTAGTAGACTATAAAAAGCTAGCTAGAGAAGTCTCTACCTATCTAGCTGATGAACTCAAACAGTCTTTTAAAGATGTCATTCAGGAGGCACTGGGAGTGCTGCAAGCCACGTGTGAAGCACAAGAGACCAGGATTACTGTGTTAGAACAGAGGCTGTCTGATGCAGAAGAAAGGGTGGCCCAACAAGTGTCTGAGCTAAGGAGACACTCAGTATATGCCAAAGATAAACTAGAAGACCTGGAAAATAGGTCAAGGCGCAACAATTTGAGAATAGTGGGTGCCTGTATCCATTCCCTATAATGCGCTCACTGATATACACGAGACAGATTTACCACAAGCACTGGGGATTAAACACTTGTGCAAGGTGGTTTAATTCATAAGAGGAAATAAGTCTGTACACTACAAATCTATAGTTACAAAATTGAAACAATTTTTTATTTATAGAAAAAGGCGTAAAGTGAAATAGTGCACTAGCGACATTTTTTCAGCAGGTAAATGACATGGATCCTGTAATAGGATCAGGCGTTTACAGCAGAGTACAATTACAATGACAATCACATAAGGTATATAGGCCATATTGTTCAGGCTGCAGGCAGGTAATTCTCTATAGATAGACCAACTAATTCAACATCATTACATGAAAGGTGTGTAATTAAACTCTGAACGCACAGTTTTAGTATGTATCGGAACATTCATTATAAGATATAAATAGTATAAAGGTCACATACACCCCTTATTCATAAGTCTACTACAGAGTTGATCTATTAGCATTACTGTTAGAGAAGCCTGCACATCGCCCGGGTCATTATAGAGCAGCCCTATGCTATTCTTTGCAGTAAAGTCCCCAATAGTTACCCATTTGGGGAGATGCTGAGCCCGTGGATGCCAGCCCCTACGACCGTTTTGCGGGTCTCGCTTCCTTAGGGGGCGTGACTCTGTATCAGAGTCTCCGGTATATCTCTGGGTTTGCCCTATCACGTGTCAGGTTTCCACCAATAGTGTGCCGCAGCATCATGATCACCTGTTCCATGACGCTGCGGGTCACGAGGGGCAATCTAACCTGTGGGAAGTTGCCATGTCATCGTTGCATCATAATTATGCAGCCGATCACATGAGGAAGCGCAGCCAATGGAGTAGCTGTGCCTCCGTACTTTGTGCCTAAGATACACAAAAACAAACTAGAACCACCAGGCCGACCTATAGTCTCTGGACTGGAGGGTCTGTGAGACCCTGTGGGTAAGTTCCTGGACTACTATCTGAAGCAGTTGGCCGAGGCATTGCCATCCTACATACGGGATAGCACGGAGGTCCTTAAATGGATCGAGGGCATCAATATGGAGGATGGCATGTTTCTGGCCACGGCTGATGTGGAGTCTTTGTATACTTCAATCGATCACACACAGGGTCTGGAGGTTGCCCGCCTGTTCCTCATGTGCAGCAGCTGGGAGGGCCCTATGATTGAGCCTCGAGTTCATCCTCACTCATAACTTTTTTGTCTTTTTTTTTCTTCAGAAAATGCGTTTATTAAAAGAAAAGCATAGGCAACTGCATAAGACATCATCCAGTATGGTCACAGATAACAGATAACAAAAGCGATGCCATATACAACTATAGTAATAGGTACAACATACCTCAAGAAAAATATTATCTTTTAACCCGTAGTGGGTACTCTTAAAAAAATAAAACAGAGAAAAGAAAAAGAACAGTAAGAGCAACAAAGGGAATCAAAGTGAAGGGGAGAAGAAATAAGGGGAAAGAAAGGAGGAAGGGAGGGGGGAGGAAAGTCCACAGGCTACCGCTGCTCCTGAGATATAGGTCCTATGTCACATCCCAAAAGAACAGGAGTGTATCACTCCCCTACGACCGGGTAGAGGAAAGAAATCCATAAAGACAAACCCAACTGAATCCTTTGGGAAAAGGTCAAATTAAGTGTCTTCTAACCAAGAAGAGATATCAGGGCCCTCCACACCACACCGCTTGATGTTTATCCCAGTTATCATTATCACGGGCTATGAGAGATTCCATGCGCTCAATTTGGTTCATATCGGCTATCCATTCCCTGATTGTAGGAGTTTCAGTGGATCTCCAATGTCTAGGGATCGTGGTTCTGGCAGCTATAATGCAAAATCTGAATAGTCCTTTTTTAGTTACCGAGAGAGAGCCTGGAATCAGGGAAAGTAGCACCACCTGGGGAGATGGGTCACGAGTCATGCCTGTGGTAGCATGGAATATTCAAAATTGTTTTACCAAAACTATTGCAAGGGCCTGCAGGACCACCACACGTGATGCATTGTGCACACCTCCTCTCCACTTCTCCAACACAAATCCGATACATCGGGATAAATCTTGTGAAGGAAGTCTGGGCACCTAAACCAGCTAGTTAAAATTTTATAGTTTTTTTCCTGAGACACACAAGACACTAAAAGCTTGTGAGTCAAGGTATAGATCTTTTGGAGGTCAAAGGTGGTGAAAGTGTAATAGCCCACAGGTGGCAGGATACGCAAGGACTGCACGGAACACAGAGTGTTAAACAAATGCACTTTTAATACAACTGGGGGAAAAGTGCGGGAAAGGAGTGGAAGGAGCGGGAAGGTGAACAATAGTAAATACAATACATATATATAACTATTGTGACTAGTTTGCCGGGAATGCAAGGTCTCTGAATGTCTTTAAATAAAGAAATGCAAAGTCTTTATCGAGCGAGATGCAGAGTGTTTGTTTTCTTTCTATTACTTGTATATCGAACTGCAGAGTCTTTTCCTATATGTCCCTAACTAAAACAGTGTGCGCACTTTACTGCGAGTTTTACTGCAAGTTTTACTGCGAGGTACCTCGTTGCCATTGGGGCCCATAATTCGCTGACAGGAGTCTCTTGAGTACAATCCTTGTCCTGGATCTGTGCCTTGCTCGTGCTGTCTGGCTACTCACTCCACATCCAGTCTCTCCAGGTCTGTGTCTTGGAAAACTGCCGAGCACCACTCTCCTTCTGGACTGTACCATGTCACTCCCAGCAGCAGGGGTTTTTTGTCTGCTATCCTTTCTTTTGGCAGCAGGTGGCAGTATAACACAAGGAAGAGTCCACAAAACAGTCCTTTAACCATATATATATAAATGTTAACAGGTCTTACATTTCCCCCCCTCTTTAACATCGGCCGGGACGATAGTCTCCTGAGGCCCTCTCCACAGGAACACACGATGGCAACCTCTGCCATGATTTACAACCTGCTGCTTGGGAGCCAATGTCTTACAACCGACTCCAGTGGCAGAATACACAAATTCATCTGCCAAGTACCGATCAGGGGGAATACCAGCATTAGCCCGTTCAGTCCTACGTGGAGCTACGGCTAATTCACCAGACGCTGGTGAATTAGCAGAGGGTACAATATCCTCGCCGTCATCTCTGGAGATTGGTGGCTCATGCTCTGCAGGGGTGGCACATGCGCCTTGAATGGATGGGGGGTTGAACCTCCCCCAGTCTGTTGGGTTGGACGGGGCCCGCCACCATTCTTCATCGTCAGAGCCCTCCTCGAGAGTAGCAGGAACGGGCACGGGCACAGTCCCCGAGTTGCTTTGTCCAGTCCTGTCTTCTGAATAGCAGAGCCTCAGCATGTTACGATGCAGGATGATGGTGCCGCCTCCCTGCTCGCCTCTCACTTCGTACACTGGCCCGTGGGGAGAGACTCTTCTGATCACAATGTACGGCTCTGGTTTCCAGCGCTCACTCAACTTGTGCCTCGGGTGTTTCTCTGCAACTAGCACGCTGTCTCCTGGTAAGAACGGAGCCTCATGTACAGGTTCCTGCTGTGGGTATATCTTTTCTTGCAACCGCTTGGTGGCAATTCGAAGGATAGTCTCCAGCCGTCGACGGTGACAGTCAACCCAAGAACCTACGCTCTGACTTTGAATGATCTCGGGTGGAGCCAGGTTTAGTTCTTCAATGCCTCCTCCGGCTCTTCCGAACAATAGCACGTATGGGGCGTACCCATTGGTGGAGTAGACATGGTTCTTGTACGCCCATACAAGTTCTGCGAGATAACTGGGCCAGTGACTCTTACGATCATCCTCCAATGTGCGTAGCATTTGTAGGAGGGTCCGGTTAAACCTCTCCCAGGCTCCGTTGCCCTGTGGATGATGAGGCGTGGTTCTTGACTTTTGCATCCCGTAGATCCTTTGCAGCTCTCTCATGTCACTGCCCTGAAGCAGGTCCCTTGATCAGAGTGTATCCTTTTAGGGCAGCCGTACACCCGGATAAAGTCATCACTGATGGCTCGAGCAGCTGATTCAGCCGTCTGATCTCTGGTGGGCGTCACCACCGCAAATTTTGAGAAGTGGTCTGTCATCACAAGGCAGAACTGATAGCCCCGGTGGGAGTGGCCAATCTTCAGGTAATCTATCATAAGTAGTTCCAACGGCTCTTTGGTGACAATGGTCTGTACTGGTGCTCACTGTGGGAGAGCTTTATTTAACTCGCAGGAACGACACAGTTTACAGGCCTTCTCCACTGCCCGAAGCATCTGAGGACAGTACACTATTCTTTGCAACCACTGGTAAGTCTTGTCTGGCCCAAAATGGGCTCCTCTCTCATGCGTTTCTCGGGTCAATGGTACTGCCATCTTCTGGGGTATCACCACTTGCCACCGTACTTCCAGCTCCGTAGCTAGGTGCACCTTCCGATACAGCATCCCTTCTTGCACCGATAGCTTGTCCCACTGGGTGAGAATCTGTAGGGCCGCGTGTGACAGCATGGCCCGTATTTCCTTCCTAGGCTTGCGCTCCCGGATCACCCACTCTTTCACTTGAAGCAGTTCTGGTGAATCTACTGAAGTCTGGAATTTCGTCTTCCTCTAACTGTTCATCTCTTTCCCCCACTGGGGCTTCTGTGGTAACACGAGAGAGGGCATCCGCATTCTAATTTTCGTGCTTGGAACGGTACTGCACATAATTGTATCTGGAGAGTCATGCCAACCACCTCTGTTCCATTGCTCCCAGTTTGGCGGTGGAGATGTGAGCCAGTGGATTATTATCCGTATAGACTTCAATCTGAGCTCCCGTGATATATTCAGAGAACCTTTCGGTTATTGCCCATACTAGTGCCAGTAACTCCAGACGAAAAGAACTGTAATTCTCAGGGTTGCGCTCGGCTTCTCGCATCGTCCATCTTCCATATGCAATCACCCGTTCGATACCGTCCTGTACCTGGGCCAGTACTGCACCCAGACCGTAGAGGCTCGCGTCTGTATATAACCGAAAGGGGAGGTTGTAGTCTGCATAGGCAAGCACAGGGCGCTGACCAAGGCCTCTTTCAGTCGGTTAAAGGCTTCTGCTTGTCTTGGTCCCCAGTGAATTTTCTGTGCCTTTGGTCCTTTCGCAGTTCCTTGGAGCAATTCATGCAAAGGCTCTGCCTCCTTCGCGAAGTCCTTGATAAAGCGACGGTAGTATCCGGCCAGTCCCAGGAAAGCTTGAACTTCCCTCACTGTGCTGGGTATGGGCCATTGTAGCACTGCTCTCACTTTCCCATCGGACGGCTGCACGCCGGCCTCCGTCACCTTGTGCCCGAGATATTCAATCTCTTTTTGAAAGATCCGGCATTTTTTTGGTTTGTTTAAGCCCATGGTCCCGTAACCGTTGAAACACTTGGCCCAGTTGTTCGAGATGTTTTTTGAAGGTTGCAGAGTACACTACGATGTCGTCCAGATAAATCAATGTGGCTTTTAAGTTCATGTCTCCAAGGCAACTCTCCATGACCATGAAGCGCTGAAAAGTTCCTGGGGCATTATTTAGCCCAAACGGCAAGCGATTGAACTCGAAGAGTCCCATGGGCACAATGAATGCGGTCTTGGCCTTGTCTTTCTCTGCCACAGGGACCTGCCAATATCTGCTCGCTAGATCAAGGTAAGAGAAGTAGCGTGCCTTTCCCAGCGCAGACAGGGACTCCACTATCTGGGGCAGGGGATAGGAATCACAAACCGTGCATCCATTAAGCTTGTGGTAGTCAACACAGAAGCGAGTAGACTAGAGATGAGCGAGTACTAAAATGCTTGGGTGCTCGAAGCTCGGACCGAGCATCCCAAGATACTCGTGTACTCGGCCCGAGCACCGAGCCCAATGTTATCCTATGGGAGACCCGAGTATTTTTCTGACATGACCCCCGGCAGCATGGAAAAACCCTAAAAATGTCACAAAAGTATCAGAACAGTGCTGAAATGATATGGGAACAGCATGAGGAAGACCCCTGGAAGCATTTCAGACCCAAAGGTCACTGATGTCAACTATGTTGTCAGACTATTACGCCACTTTTACGGTCTGTCAAGAAAACGTTACAAAA
Source organism: Allobates femoralis (assembly GCA_033576535.1). Taxonomy (NCBI): domain Eukaryota; kingdom Metazoa; phylum Chordata; class Amphibia; order Anura; family Aromobatidae; genus Allobates; species Allobates femoralis. The sequence goes on along the minus strand of JARQOC010000005.1, from coordinate 305,780,810 downwards.
TGAAACCAAAACAGATTTTCATGGAAAAAATATTAAGGGCTCATACCCACATGTGAGACAGAGTTGGTGTATGTTAGTTTTTTGATTATATGAAAGATTTTTTTTTTTAATTGTGTGGCACTCCCATGCCCCTGGGAAGAGACGTAAATGAGGGCCTTTTCAAAAAATGTGCCCATCGTAAGCAAGTGTGTCTGTTGTAGTATTTCCCTAGGCAGGGAAGCCAAAGGTTGGGAGGCACCAAGATGCCCCTGGATAGAGGTGTGCATGAGGGCCTTTTCAAAAAATGTGCCCATTGTAAGCAAGTGTGTCTGTTGTAGTATTTCCCTAGACAGGGAAGCCAAAGCTTGGGAGGCACCAAGATGCCCCTTGATAGAGGCGTGCATGAGGGCCTTTAAAGAAAATGTGCCCATTGTAAGCAAGTGTGTCTGTTGTAGTATTTCCCTAGGCAGGGAAGCCAATTGTTGGGAGGCACCAAAATGCCTCTGGATAGAGGCGTGTATGAGGGCCTTTTCAAAAAATGTGCCCATTGTAAGAAAGTGTGACTGTTGTAGTATTTCCCTACGCAGGGAAGCCAAAGGTTGGGAAGCACCAAGATGCCCTGGATAGAGGCGTGCATTAGGGCCTTTTCAAAAAATGTGTCCATTGTAAGCAAGTGTGTCTGTTGTAGTATTTCCCTAGACAGGGAAACCAAAGTTTGGGAGGCACCAAGATGCCCCTGGATAGAGGCGTGCATGAGGGCCTTTAAAGAAAATGTGCCCATTGTAAGCAAGTGTGTCTGTTGTAGTATTTCCCTAGGCAGGGAAGCCAAAGGATTGGAGGCACCAAGATGCCCCTGGATAAAGGCGTGCATGAGGGCCTTTAAAGAAAATGTGCCCATTGTAAGCAAGTGTGTCTGTTGTAGTATTTCCCTAGGCAGGGAAGCCAAAGGTTTGGAGGCACCAATATGCCCCTGGATAGAGGCGTGCATGAGGGCCTTTAAAGAAAATGTGCCCATTGTAAGTAAGTGTGTCTGTTGTAGTATTTCCCTAGGCATGGAAGCCAAAGGTTATGAGGCAACAAGATGCCCCTTGATAGAGGCGAGCATGAGGGCCTTTAAAGAAAATGTGCCCATTGTAAGCAAGTGTGTCTGTTGTAGTATTTCCCTAGGCAGGGAAGCCAAAGGTTGGGAGGCACCAAGATGACCCTGGATAGAGGCGTGCATGAGGGCCTTTTTAAATAATGTGCCCATTTTAAGCAAGTGGGTCTTTTGTAGGATTGCCCTAGGAAGTGCTGCCAAAAATTGTGTTGCACTTCAATGCCCTTGGATAGAGACGTGCATGAGAGCCTTTTTAAATAATGTGCCCATTTTAAGCAAGTGGGTCTTTTGCAGGATTGCCCTAGGAAGGGCTACCAAAAATTGGGAGGCATTGCGATGCCCCTGGGAAGAAACATGGAGGAGAGCCTCTAAAAATTGTTCCCATTACAAAGGAGCAGGTCTCCTGTACTTGTAATGCCCATTCTGGAAGCATGGACTAAAACATTTACCCTGGGGGGTATACATGAAACTAATGCCTAACTTTTGAACGGTTAGGTTCATCATCATCATAAATATGTAAAAAAATTATGGTTTTGTGGCATCATGAACCATGGTCACACTGATTATTTGATGGTGGCGGATGAGGAGAAGGAGGAGCAGTACAGCAAGTAGCCAAACACATGAAATCTGTACCGATGTGTGGGTGTGGGGAGGTGTATGGGAATTTACCGGCACAAAATTTTAATTCCGCTATCATTTGGTGGTGGTGTGGTGAAGTCAGGCCCAATCCAACCCTTGTTCATCTTGATCAAAGTCAGCCTGTCAGCATTTTCAGTTGACAGGCGGGTGCATTTATCTGTAATGATTCCACCTGCGGCACTAAAAACACGCTCTGACAAAACGCTAGCGGCACGGCAGGCCAGGACTTCCAAGGCATAGAGAGCCAATTCCTGCCACGTGTCCAGCTTGGATACCCAATAATTATAAGGCACAGAGGAGTCTAGGAGCACCTTAGTACGATCGGCAAGGTACTCCCTCAGCATCTTTGCAAACTTTGCATTCCTTGTGACACTACCCCGCACCTCAGGGCCTGTGGTACGGGAGGTGCTGAGAAAAGTGTCCCAGATCTTTGAGAGTGTTCCCCTACCTCTGCTGGATTGGACTTGTGCCTCTCTCTGCTGGACGCCTTGGTTGTCCCCTGAATCGTGACCTCTGCCGCTAGCGTTTTCAGAAGGGAATTTTTTTAATAATTCCGCGACTATGGCCTTCTGGTACTGTAGCATTTTTGTAGACCTCTCCGCTTCGGGAATAAGAGAAATAAAGTTCTCTTTGTAGCGTGGGTCTAAAAGTGTCACCAACCAGTAATGAGTGTCTGCCAAGAACTTAATAACGCGAGGGTCACGACACAGGCAGCGTAACATAAAGTCAGCCATGTGCGCCAGACTGTTAACAGGCAAGACTTCTGGGTCCTCACCAACAGCATGACTGGCCATGCTGACCTCATCCTTCTCCTCCTCCTCTCCCCTGTACTCTGGCCATCCACGCTCAACCGATGGTTTGACGGTTGTGCATGTATTACCGTGCCTGGCTGTAGGTTCAGCGGTGTGAGCCAGTGATCTGCCTGATGTTTCAGAGCTGTCCACAACTCTTCAGCGTTGTGGGGTTTGTCACCTATGCATATTAGCTTCAGCACAGCCTGTTGCCGCTTAGCCGAGGCAGTGCTGCAGTGCTTCCAGCTTGGGACTGGTGTGGAGGGTGAAGTGGAGAAAGAGGAGGAGTAGGAGGCTGAGGAGCCTGACATGCCTTAGCTGTACACTGTGGGTGAAACCCTGACTGAGTTAGGGCCTGCAATCCTTGGTGTCGGAAGGACGTGTTCCGTCCCAAGGTCAGACTGGGTCCTGGCTTCCAGAATATTAACCCAGTGTGCCGTCAGTGAGATGTATCGGCCCTGCCCGCAAGCACTTGTCCACGTGTCCGTGGTTAGGTGGACTTTGCTGGAAACTGCGTTGTTAAGGGTACTAAACATACTAATTTTGGTTGTGGAGAGTTTTTAACCCAATGATTTAGAGCACAAGTTTAACTGCTTTTTAACAAGATGCTTTTATTGAATCATCAAGGAGATTAAAATGCAGATACATAATGCTCAAGATATAAAAGATAAATTACAATTGGATCTGGATTACAGAGGACACTAAGGGGTTAAGATCATTTTGTCTCCCACTTCAGGAACATATTCATGGTAGCATGTTCTAGCATAAACCATTGTGCAGTCCCAGCATAATATAAGGCAGAAAGCTGCAGCTTATAGTGTATAGAGGGTTCAATGAAATACCGCCCTACTAATACAACAACCACTGACTAATGCCTCCAACTCATTACACATGATACTTAGCAACATAGGAATGTGAGCAATAGCTTACCCATGTCAGTGCCAGTTGTGGAAGTGACCTCTAGGGGACGCCCCGACGCGTTTCCCTGATGCTTCCTCAGGGGGCATGTTTGGCCATGTCTCCCCCGTCCTTATATACCCCCCCACCACCCCCCTCGCCACCTGCCTCCAATTCGCGCTGCTCTACGCCGCAAATGAGCGGCCGCAACGTCCCGGGCAGCGGCTTCCGGCCTTCACACACCGGAAGCGCGTCAAATGACGCTCCTTCCCATGTTACTGAAGCCTTACACCGCCGCCCGAGGACGCGCGACCACGCATGCGCGGACCACAAGCGCCATTTTGGAAGAGGGCAGCGATGCCCTGCACCCAAACATACACTCACCAGATTAGATAAGAGGGTCACCATATAGCTAGAACATCACTTGGTGACCCGGACAGCATAGTTCAGGGTACGTATGATGTTTTGTGACACGTGCTTATGTAATGCGGGGACGGCACACCGGGAAAAACAGTGGGGGACCGAGTAACAAGGGACAGCTGCCGCCATCAGGTTGCGGAATGCTTCCGTCTCCACCAGCCTAAAAGGCAACATTTCCAGCGCAAGCTGTCGCGAAATGTGTGCATTTAGAACTGTGGCATGTGGGGCTTTGGATAACTGAACGCTGCGCTGGGACAAGGACGTGGCTGATGATGGTTCTACTTCTGCTTGTGCAAGTACAGGTGAAGGACAGGAGGCATCTTCACCTGCACTATGGACAGGGAATTGGCTTGCACACACAACAGTGGAAGACACAGCTGTGTCACCCGTAGACAATGCTCCTGTACTCTGCTGTACATCCCACAAAGTTGGTTGCTTTGCTGCCATGTGCCTGATCATGCTGGTGGTGGTCAGGCTGCTAGTTTTGCTACCCCTGCTGATGCTGGCATGGCAGGTGTTGCAAATGGCCTTTTTCGAATTATCTGCAGACACCTTAAAAAACAGCCAGACTTGGGAAGACCTAGCAGTTGTACTGGCAACATCACTCGTGTTGTTGTTCCAGGGAACGGTTGCCTGCCTTCTGCCTGCGGACAGCACCCTGCTTCTTCCGGCCTGTTGTGATGCTACGCCTAACTCCCCCTGTGCACTGCTGTCCTCGCTCTGCATGTCCTCCAGCCAGGTTGGGTCAGTTACTGGATCATCCACCACGTCGTCTTCCACTTCCGCACCCTGGTCCTCCTCCTGACTTTCTGGCAATTGTGTCTCATCATCGTCCACCTCTTGTTGAGACACGTTCCCACCATTGCCTTCGTGAGACCATGGCTGCTCAAATATTTGAGCAGCCATGAGCTACTGACACTTGACCGTGTGGAAGACAATGTATTTGTGGTGGTGCCAAACTGACTGGAAGCATTATCCGCTATTCAACTAACAACCTGTTGACACTGGTCTTGGTTTAATAGTGGAGTACTGCTGCGTTCACCTAAAAATTGGGACAAGAAAGTCGAGCGAGATGATGTGGGCGTTTGTCGTGGCGCAATTCGAGCTTGCACACGGGCTCAGTTTCTGCCTGCACCACCATCACGTCCAGTTCCTTGTCCCTTGCCACCGGACTTGCGCATTTTCAATGTTGTGCTGACTGTATACAGCAAAATTAGTGCAGACAAGAGTTGGTTTTTAGCACGAGTCCTTTGGCGTATCCTAATTTACGCTACAACCTACAGTAGCAGCACTAAGATGATAAATTAGAGGGAGGGTGGGAGTGGGGTTCATATTAAAATGATTGTATTTATGCCATGCTGAATTGAAATTACTGACATGTGTTTACCAAAAATTCAATAAAAAAGTATTTGATTTAAAAAAAGATGATAAATTAGTGCAGAGAAGAGTTGGTTTTTAGTACGACCCTGAGATTTGAAATTAAGGCCCTGCAGGTGGAGTAGTCAGACACAAACGCTGACTACAATAGCGAGTCTTTTGGCGTATCCTAATTTACACTGCAAGCTACAGTAGCAGGACTACGATGATAAATTAGTGCAGACAAGAGTTGGTTTTTAGCACGAGGCTTTTGGTGTATCCTAATTTACGCTGCAACCTACAGTAGCAGCACTAAGATGATAAATTAGTGCAGACAAGGGTTGATTTTTAGCACAACGCTTTTGATGTATCCTAATTTACGCTGCAACCTACAGTAGCAGCGCTAAGATGATAACTTAGTGTGGACAAGAGCTGGTTTTTAGCACGAGGCTTTTGGTGTATCCTAATTTGAGCTAAAACCTACTCCTGCATATAGTGAGTATAAATTAATCCCTAAAAGCACTGGATGAGCCTGGAAACCAGCCCCAGATGTGATGCAGGCTGGTATACCGGCAGAGCGAAGTTTCGTATATACCCTGCCTTCCTGTATACAGCTCTATTAGTCCTCAGAAGTTATGTTGTGGTAATTAGACTGGCAGCCCTGTGCCTACACTAGCTGAAAGGCCACAAATCTGTCCCTCAATCAGCAGCAGCTCTCCCTACACTGACTGTCTAATGGCGTACAGTGACGAGCACAGCGCGGGTCAGGTCTTATAAAGACCTGATGACCCTGTGCGGCCAGCCAATCACTGTAATGCCACAACCAACATGGCTGTGGCATTACAGTGTCTATATAAAAATACAAGGGGAGACAACAGAGGCGCAATAGTGCCCTATCATTTGGCATAGATTAGGGACTAAACGGTATAAACAGGTTTGCACTAACCTGGTCCAGTTGTGAATCCCACAACTGGAATAAGAGCGTTGGTTTTAGTAATGTAGGCTGCTGCTGGACCTCCACCTCCACGGGACCGTGGGTACTTCAAGAGTTCTGGGATCAAAGGTGTGTTGCAGTCCGCGCTGCCCGATCGTCCAAAGGATCACAAGGGAAACAATGTTCCAAACGAAATTCTCTTTATTCTTATAAACCGACGCGTTTCGGCGCCCAATCCTGGCACCGTCCTCCTGAGGACGGTGCCAGGATTGGGCGCCGAAACGCGTCGGTTTATAAGAATAAAGAGAATTTCGTTTGGAACATTGTTTCCCTTGTGATCCTTTGGACGATCGGGCAGCGCGGACTGCAACACACCTTTGATCCCAGAACTCTTGCATTACAGTGTCTGTCAGCCAATCCCTGCATGCGGGCTGGCTCTGAAAAGAGCGCCAACATGCAGGGAGGTGGACCCCGAGCATAGCAAGAGTATTGCGAGATTACTCGGTACTCGCCGAGTACCCCGAGTACCGAGATATTCGTGCGAGTACCGAGTAGTGACAAGCATACTCGCTCATCTCTAAAGTAGACCCATCCTTTTTCTTGACCAGCACGATTGGGGCAGCCCATGGACTCTGAATCTCTCTTATCACCCCGCTCTTCAGCATCTGTGCCAAGAGCTCTTTCACCTTTTGGTTATATTTTGGGGGTATTTGTCTGTACCTTTCTGTGATCGGTGGTGCATCTCCCGTGGGTATTTCGTGCTGAATCTTGTCAGTACAGCCGAAGTCTTCTGCGTGACGGGAGAACGTGGCTTGATTCTCTCAGATGAAGTCTTCTATGGCCTGGGCTTGCTCTGCAGTGAAGGGGGTCAGGTCCACTTCCATTTGTCCTAGGATAACGTGACTGTTCCACTGATCAGTGGGCTTCTCTTCTCTCTCTATAGAAACAGCCAAAGTCCAGGTCTCCTCTGCCATGGGCTTCAATTCAATCAATTCTGTGTTCACCACCTCTTCAGGCACCAGGTAGACATGGGCCAGAACAACTCCCGAGGTCAAGGTGTAGGCCTGTTCACCGGTGTTCACGCAACGGAAAGGGACTCTTCCATTTCTTACTGTTGCTAAAGTGCAAGTCATCAACGGTTCGTCTCCGTTCTCTTCACCGCGGTAAGGTTCCACCAACACCTCCATCCCCTCGAGCATACGATGGGCCCCGACTGGCAAGGTGAGGACTGTCTCCCGATTTGGAGGTAGAGTAATTGTTGTCTGTCTTGGTACTCGAACCCTCCCCACTGGGTAGCAGCTCCCACCATTCCTCCACAGCCCCCTGGCATGGATGAGGTGTTGGAAGACCTTTTGAGCGGGCCTGTTAGCAGCAGTTGTTTTCTAGTAATCACAGCCTTCCTTGTTGAAGAGCAACTGGTCTCGTTCCTTCAGGATGTTCATGCCCACAATAACCGGCACTTCTCTGTCATACCGGCCCTCCGTTAACATGATCCCTTTTTGGCCTAAGTTCTGACCACAGGCACTTATATTCATCCACACGACCCCTACAACCGTAATGGGAAGATTATTCGCAGCCCTCAGTTTTATATGTGTCCTTTTATCAATGGATACAGTTTGTCCAAAGTGTTGATAGAAGAACTGTTCTGGCATGGTGGTCACTTGAGACCCAGTATCCATCAGGCATCTTACTGCTTTCCCTTCAAATTCGGCCGTGATCGTTGGCGTGCTGGCTGCTATATCTTTAGGGCGGTTGTCTTCTCTAAGCTCAGTTGGTCCCCCCCCCCATCTGCCCGACCATGGAGGGAGGCACTAGTTTAACGGCGGCCTTTCTTGAGACATCCTCCTCTCCAGGCAGTGTCGTGATATATGGTCCCGATTTCCACAGTTCCAGCATTGGTAGTCTCTAGCGGGTCTGGATCGTCTCTGCTCGATCTGTCCCCTCTCTTCTCGATAGGTATACATGCGGGTACCCGGCCGCGGTGCTGCCATTCGTACTTCTGACGTCGGGGCTTGCATATTCTTCAGCAACTCTTGTAGAGCGGTAACAGTCTCTTGTAACTGATCCACTTTAGCTTCAAGCTACCTTGGTTTTCGGTTTCTCTCACTCGGGACTACCCTATGAGCACAAATGTCTCCCCTACGTTCTGCGGGTCCCAATTTTCAGCTTGTGCGTGGGAGACTGCTTCTTCCAGTACTTCCTGAAAAGTTCATTCTTTTTCCTGTTCACGGAGAGCACTTCTGATCTTGGGGTTGTGTAATCCTCTGAGGAATTGATCTCGCAGGGTATGGTCAGCTTAAGCAAGGGTATGTGCTAGCTCCGGCTCTGCAGTAAGCATTTGTCTCATTGTTCTCTGGAGTGCATTTGCATACTGTAGCAAGCCTTCTTCTTCACCCTGCGTGTTGTCTGGCTCCTCACTCCACATCCAGTCTCTTCAGGTCTGTGTCTTGGAAAACTGCCGAGCACCACTCTCCTTCTGGACTGTACCATGTCACTCCCAACAGCAGGGGTTTATTGTCTGCTATCCTTTCTTTTGGCAGCAGGTGGCAGTATAACACAAGGAAGAGTCCACAAAACAGTCCTTTAACCATATATATAAATGTTAACAGGTCTTACAAAAGTGAGTCCAGGTCTTTTTGCCAAGCCTCTATAAAAGAGGGAGATCCTACTGCTCAGCTAATAGACCATACATAAGGGACACCACGTGGGAGGGGTCCTCGGTGGAGCACAACAAGAGCTCTAGGGCTGTGGGAGGTTCAAACCTCACCGAGGCAAGGTAAGTTTTTAGTTGGGAGAACTCCAGCCATGATAAAGAATCTATGCCCACCCCCCTCCGCAGGGCCCCCACCGTAGAGAAGCCTGAGAGCTGAGTCGCCACCTGACCCATGGATGGTCCATCTGTCTCCTTCCAGCAAAGAAAGCTGCGCCTGCCCATTGCAGGTGGAAAATCAACATTGTTGAAAAGCAGACTTAACTTGCTAGGGGTGTTGATTAATTTCTGTCTGCCTCTGCTAATCCCAGAATTTGAAAAAAGACTGCGTGAGAGGAAGGAAACCCGACAATGGAGGTCTGTGGGGAATACCGATCCAACGCCACCAGCGGAGAGGAGAGGGCAAAAGGAGGCCCTCTAATAGCACCAATTGTTTATGGGCTAAATTTTGTTTCCAATCTACCACTCTAGATAAAAGAACAGACTGATAATAAAGTTGGAAGATCGGTAGGCCCAAACCTCCCTTTAATTTCGGACTGGCCAGAACAGAAAACTGTAGACGAGGCTTTCTTGTGTCCCACACAAAGCCATGTACAGCCGAGTGTAAGCGCCAAAAAAAGGAATCCGGGACAAAAATAGGGACTGTTTGGAACAAATAAAGAAAACGCGGTAGAACGTCCATTTTGACGGCGTTGATACGGGCCGAACCACGAAAGTTGTATCCTGTTGTACTGTTTCAAGTCCTTTAATGTCCTATTCAATAATGGGACATAGTGTAGGGAGAATAAGTCGTCGGGATTTTTGGAAACATAGATGCCTAAATACTTCAACATCTGGTCTTCCCACCTAAAGGGAAAGGGTATGTGCCCACAGGAAGGTTTTGCTGCGTTTGAGATCAGGTTTTGCCTTGGTTTTATGTAAATCTATGCTAATCTAATCTTGAGTTTTTGGTTTCCAGTAAAACCTATGTTATTAGGGAAAAGCTTTCACACACATTGGCTTTTGTTCTGTGGAGACAGTGTAAACACCACAGGATTTGCTGTATTTTTGTTTTCCAGCAAAATCTATGATTCTAGGATTAGCTGTCCCAACACATTGGTTTTTGTTTGTTGAAGAAAGTGGAAACACCTCAGGTTTTGCTGTGTTTTAGAAAGAATGAGCATGTCAATTCTTTGCTGCACTTTTGCTAATGTGGAAACACCTGTGGTATTTCCATTTTCTGTAGAGAAAAAAAAAACAGTGTGTGTGAAAGCTTTTCCCTGCACACATAGGTTTTGATGGAAACCAAAAACTCAGGATTAGATTAGCATAGATTTACATAAAACCAAGGCAAAACCTGCTCTCAAACACAGCAAAACCTTCTTGTGGGCACATACCCAAAGGATGCCCGGAGTCTACAAACTGTCTCTTTAGGGAGTAATTGACTTTAAAGTTGGCTTCCATAGATTTTTATTGAAAAATTATACATATGTAAATAGTTTGCAAAACACGGGGTCTAAAACCCGTAAAACCACAGGAGACAAGACAAGTGGAAAAGGGGGATCTAAAGGGGAGGGGGGGGGGGAAGGACACCAAACTGCCCCTTTATACGCGTCACCCCTGTGAACAGTTCACTTTTGAGATTACTCCATAGTCCATACGGGGGTAAAACGAGTCTGCCTATCTCATCCACTTCTCCTCCTGGGATGAAGTCTGTCCGGATCCAAAGAACTAGCATGTGGAGGGGGTAAAGGGGGGGGGGGTATTGAACGAAAGGGGGGAGGGGGAGAGAAAGGGCATGAGGAAGTGATAGAAAGAGAAAGTACAAAGAAAGGGGAACAAAAAAGGGGGGGGTTAAGCTCTCGACCAGTCTGACAACTAAAACGGAATCTGCATTGCCAGAGGGTGAGAGGCCCAAAAGCACCACGCGTCCATAGCTTAGCAATACCCTATTTTCTTCCATCAGGTTACCCAACGTCTCAATGCCGTGTTCTCGCCATGTGGAGAGGTTCTGCAAGGGGATGTGTAGGTGTAAAGCGGAAATTGGAATATCCGAGACAGGAAGCTTAGACCACTGCCCCGGGGCCCCCCTCCAAATTTTTAGGAGAGTCCGAATCGTGTCCAGCTGGAAGTCTCCCTTAATTGAACCGAGAGATTCAGCCGCCAAAAGGCAATGGGGAGATCCACCCGACATCATCTGGGACTCTATTTGAACCCAGGCCAGATCCGAGGGGTTTCGCCACCACAGTTTGGTCGCTTCTAGAATAGCAGGTCTATAATATGACTTCACATCTGGAACCTCCATCCCACAACCTTCCGAGGAGCAGGTACATGACTTGTCTGTGAACTCTGGGACGTTTATTCGCCCAAATATACTTGCTAGTTAAAGTTTGCAGTTGGGAAAGCAGTTTAGCAGGGTAGGAGACTGTAACACACCGAAATAGATATAAAATCTTGGGTAACAACATCATTTTAAACGCCTGCACCCTCGCCATCCAAGACAACGAGGGGAGCGGGTGTGATTCCAGAGCCCCCCGGGCAGCCGATATCAAAGTGGCAATATTATGGGATGCAATTCTATCGGAAGAGCAGAGGGTCACTCCCAAATAGGGGATCCCCTCTGGGCACCATTGAAAAGGGAACGTTTTTGATAAAAGGTCAGAGTCAGCCGAGGAAACATGGATTGGTAGGATCATTGATTTACTTGCGTTTAATTTGTGGTATGAGACCTGTGCAAATACCTGGAGGGAACTCACTACTGCTGGAAGGATGGCGGTGGGGTTGGTGCAGGAAATAATAACATCATCTGCATATAAACCGACAATATGATTCTTATCCCCCACCTGAATACCTGTAATTGACGAGTCGGCCCGGATCGAGGCGGCGAGCGGCTCCATCACTAAAGCAAATACCAATGGGGAGAGAGGACAGCCCTGACGCGTCCCGCTGGAAATGCTGAAGGCCTGAGACAGGAAACCAGAGGAAAATACCCTGGCGCCGGGGTTAGAGTAAAGGCTAAGGATCGTTGATAGAATGGGACCCGAGAAGCCTTGCAGAGAACTTCCCGGAGGTAGCCCCAGTGCACCCTGTCAAACACTTTCTCTGCTTCTAGGAACAGAAATACACAGGGCCCCCCCTCCTCTCTGCCACCCCTATCAAATCCAGCATCCGCCTGGTTCAGTCTCTTGCCTGTCTGTTAGCCACAAAATCCACCTGATCCGGGTCGACCAACAAAGGGACAATGTCCGTCAGTCTAGTAGCTAGCACTTTAGAATAGATTTTTAAGTCAGTATTCAATAAAGAAATAGGGCGGTAGTTTTCAGGAAGGTCGGGATTTTTCCCCAGTTTTAATATTATCGTGATCGTTGCTTCTAAGGCCATAGACGGGATGGTGCCCGCCCCCTGCCAACAGTTAAACAGGCTGAGAAGGTATGGGGCCAGGTGGAGGTGAAATGCTTTATAGTAGTCATTGGAGAAGCCATCTGGACCTGGAGCAGAGTTCAATTTCAGAGAACTTACGACCTTCACTACCTCGGGCAGGGTAAACGGTTGGTTCAAGGCGCCAAGTTTTTCCGGAGGAATCGAAGGAAGGTCCAAGACATCCAGATATTGTCTGATGGATTCCAAGGAAGGTTGAGTGGTGCTAACATCGTTTTTCAGATTGTATAAATTGGCATAGTAAGTTGCGAACACCTCCCCAAATTCCCTCGGATCCCTCACTGACTCCCCTGCAGCAGTTTTCATGGATGTGATCATAGACCACACCACCCGTTTCCTGAGCCTCTTTGCCAGGATGCCAGGAGACCTCCCGATCTGCCTCCCGCCGCATAGTATTTTGTTTTAAGCTTTCTCAGACCCAACTCATGTTGGTGCAAGAGGAGGGACCGAAGTCGGGTACGGAGGTCTGATATCTGGGAGACAAGGTGAGACGTCGGGTTGACTTTGTTAAGATTCTCCAATTGTTGGATCTTCGCCGTCCACTCCAGTCTCATCACTAGCCTTCTTTTGCTGAGAAGCTTTTTGCAGTAGGAGGTCCTGGAGGACCGCCTTGTGGGAGGCCCACAGTGTGACGTCTGAGACCTCCCCATTGTCATTCAGACTGAAAAACTCAGTCATTTTGTCCTCAATTTCTGATGTGATTTGTTGGATAGCTAGAAGACTCGCATTCAGTCTCCACTGTTGAGTGCCCCCTCCCCCCACTCCTAGTCTGAAAAGTCCAAAAAGCAATAAAAATGCAAGGGAATGCATCTTTATTAAACCCCTTGACCATGGTCGATGGGTTAATAAAGATGCAGTCCCTTTTTAGAGGATTGTTTAATGGATTTTTCAAAAAAAGTTTGATGTGGGCTTCGCCGTATTTTTGTATGCCAGCCGGATACAGCAGGCGGCAATGGGCTGCCCCCAAACCCCAGCTGACTATTTGGACCTGCCTGGACACAGAAATATCGGGAAGCCCTTATTTTTTATTATTTCATGAATTTCATGAAATAATAAAAAAAAAAATGTGTGGGGCTCTGCACAATTTCTATGTCCAGCCAGGTCCAGCTAGGCAGCTGGGGGCTGGAATCCACAGCGCAGGGAGGCCCAAGCCTTCTGGGCACCCCCCACTGCGAATGGCAGCGCGCAGCCGCCCCAGAAAATGGAGCGTTCATTGAAGCGCCATTTTCTGGCACTGAACCCAACTCTTCCAGGGCCCTGGTGCAGTGGCTCACTGGGTAATAAAGGGGTTAGGGCCAGCTTTGTATTATCAGCTGGCCACAAGCCTGAAATTCATGGCGGTCACGTCAATAGTAGACATTACCGCCATGAATTTCTAGTGAATTTTTAAAAAAAACAACACAGAAAAAATATTTTTATTTGAAAGAAAACAAAAAGACACTTAGAGACTCCAACTTTATTTAAAAAAAAATCCTCTTCTGTCTGCCGTAGTCCAATTCAGGGTTCTTCTTTAGCTCAGCTACATCTCTGGTAGAGAACCTCCACCAGAGGTGTAGCAGAGCTGCGCACCCTGGGAAAGTTCATGTGAGTTCATGCAGGCAAGCATACAAAAATAGAAAACCGGATTAAAACCGGATTGCACCTGGTCCGGTTGCAATCAGGGACCATAGAGCCCCATGTTATGGGGCGCCGGATTGCACCCGGAGCGGTACAATCAAGGAGAATCCGGTTTTCAGTGACAGCGGCTGTGCTTTGCGGCCACAGCCGTGCTATGCAGCTGCAGTCGCAAAGACACAGGAAAGAAGGAGGACAGTGAGTGAACACCGGCGCTACCCCCCTCCCGTACAATAGTGACAGCCTCTGCAAGCTGTCAGCATTGTTTAAAAGCCAGCGGCTTTTTACCGCTGGCTTTTAAACAATAAAATGGGAAATTGCAGGTTTTTCCTCTGCTGCCAGACCTTATAGGGTCCAGCAGCAGAGGAATTACTCGCAATTACTCGCTTCCCCATTCATTTACATTGGACTCGCTAGACTCGCAACGAGTAGCGAGTCCCAGACTCGGACTCGTTAGAGTCTAGCGATTCCGAGTAATTTAGGATTCGCCCATCCCTAGTCGAATCCCTTTGGAGCAAGTCAGATCCCTGGGGGATGGTGCCCCTGTGGGGACTGTATGGCATGTACAAACATATGTAGGGCAACCACTTTTCAATCAGCAGACGGTACAAAACAATTTGGCATCCGTGATCATATCACATGTAACTCTAGTAATGTGATTTATTATGCAACATGTGGTTGCTCAAAAATATACAGTGGACTTACATCTAGACCTTTGAAATTACGTACTAGAGAACATGTGAGAGATATCAAAGCAGCCAAAAAATGTACCGATGATAAAGAACTCAAAACTATACCCCGCCATTACAAGACATGCCACAACTCTAATCCAAAATCCTTTATGGCCCCTTTACACGCAGCTACAGGTGACAGGTTTTCCACAGGTAACTTACTGGTTGCAGTGAGATCATGGAGACATAGTTCCATTTGTACACAGCACCAAGATAGAACTATGTCTCCATGATTTCACTGCAACCAGTAAGTTACCTGTGGAAAACCTGTCACCTGTAGCTGCGTGTAAAGGGGCCATTAAGGTTAAAGGGATCGAAGTGATACATATAGGAGCAAGGGGTAGAAATTACAACAAGCGATTGGTACAACGCGAATGTTACTGGTTAAGTACCTTGGGCACTCTTGCTCCAGTGGGGCTTAATGAAGCTTTTAGCTTTGCATCTTATCTTTAAAAAGACCTTTTAATAGATGTAATTTTATAACTTTGGTTACAGAATACATATTAATTCTGGATGAGCAGTGTTCCACCAAGTGTTAGTAACCATTTGGTAACTAATCATACGAATGTATACTATGTGATGATCTCTGACCCTCTCTCCACCATTGATGTAATATAAGTATTTTAATATGTTTAACAATCTATGTTAAACATTTTTAACTTTTCACTTATATTCACAGTGAGTAAAACAGAGATCCTGTATCTCTATGAAGAACCTCATCCGGAGCCATAACCGGGGAAAATTGCCTTCCAAAAACCCATAATTATTTTGGAATGTGATCCATGTTTCTCTGTAATGTGTGGGGATGACACCTTAGGTGACTATGTAAAATGGTGAATCAGAAATATACATGGATTTTGTTATAATTATATAAGTCAATGTGCACTATCTCTCCATCCGTGTAGTGCACGCCAGCGGTTGCCCACCGTCTAACCTGCGGTACCGACACTGATCCTTAAGGATTGCGACTCTACCAAAAACCACTAGGCCAGTGGGGTGGCTAGTCACTTAAGTATCCTGGACTCGGTGTAGTTGCCGGATGATGACGCTGGCGTTGGTGTGCCTGCAAATCACGGATTGAAAACAGGACGAAGGTGCAGCTACTCTATTGGCTGCGCTTCCCCAGGTGATCGGTTGCATCATTATGATGCAGCGATGACGTGGCAACTTCCCACAGGTTAGATTGGCCCTCATGACCCGCAGCGTCATGGAACAGGTGATCATGATGCTGCGGCACACTATTGGTGGAAACCTGACACGTGATAGGGCAAACCCGGATATAGGCCGTAGACTCTGATACAGTGCAACGCCCCTGAGGAAGCTAGACCAGCCAAACGGTTGTAGGGGCTGGCGTCCACGGGCTCAGCATCTCCGCAAATGGGTAACTATTGGGGACTTTACTGCAAAGACTAGCATAGGGCTGATATATAATGACCCGGGCGATGTGCAGGCTTCTCTAACGGAAATGCTAATAGATCAACACTGCAGTAGACTTTTGAATAAGGGGTGTATGTGACCTTTATATGATTTATATCTTATATTGGATGTTCCGATACATACTAACACTGTACTTACAGAGTTGTATTACACACCTTTCATGTAATGCTCTTGAATTAGTTGGTCTATGTATAGAAAATTACCTGCCTGCAGCCTGAACAATATGGCCTATATACCTTATGTGATTGTCATTGTAATTGTACTCTGCTGAGCTTTGTAAACACTTGATCCTATTCCAGGATCCATGATATTTACCCGCTGAAAAAATGTCGCTAGTGCACTATTTCACTTTACGCTTTTTTCTATAAAAATAGAATTGTTTCACTTTTGTAACTATAGATTTGTAGTGTACAGACTTATTTCCTCTTATGAATTGATCTTACTGGGAAGTCTCAGGATACAGCTAGTATGTACAGCTGGAAAAATTGTTTACTACTTGTGCAAGGTGGAAAGAGCACAAAGGGTAGGCCAACCACTGGATGGTGCTGCCACCTCGCAGGAGTCCAGAGCGAGCGGCAGTTCCAATAGCACCAACAAGCCGCGTCAAGTAATTGCACACTATTTTGATTAGAAAGATTAGGAAAACATCCTTTGTACTTATAAGGGCATGAGGTTCCCCATATTTATCCAAGGATATAAAGTTCTAATTTTCAGGGATATTTCCGCAGAGGTTACCAAAAAGAAGTCCTTCAGCGAGGTGTGCAGCACCTTGTACAAGCAAAATGTACAGTTCCAGCTTTTATATCCGGCAATACTCAAATATAGAGGACAAGGCGGCTCATTTCGGATACAGCTGGACCCCAAAGAAGCACTCAGGCAGCTCACACAGAAGAGCCCAGACGCCGGGAGGAATGACAGGTCCCCTGAATCGCACAGGAGAAATGTGCGGTCCATGTTCGGGTCTTTCTGGATGCATCGCCGTAGATCGCACAGACCCAGCATATCAGGATGCAGTCACAGACACCAAGAGAGGAGAGTCGGAGCCAGACTTCTAAACATCAGAGACAGTCGACGTCGGCAGATCCAAGAGAGGACGACGCTTGACGACCTACAGTGAGGCTGTAATCCAGGGTGATGGTGATCTCTTCTGAAAGAATTTACTAATTGTTTATGGTATATTTTAAACATCAGACGCCACTGGATAACAAACACTAATCACCCTAGGTTCCATAGCATTGGATCGTCCGGTACCTATGGGGTGCTTCTTCTACCCTGGCCACAGACATACATATTTACATGACTCTTTTCCCATGTTTTTTTGTTTCTTTTTCATTAGTAGAGAATAAAGGGGATACAAGAGTTTGGGGGGTGGCATTTTATAGGAATTGATAGATATATCACAGGCCTGCGATGAAAAAAATATAAGAGAAGTTTTCACAGATTTTTATGTAATTTGGTGTGCTGATTACGAAAATGACCTCCATTTTTTTCCATCACGTAAGGATTTTTTGTAAAACCAAGATCAATATTTTTGCTAAAATCCTGTTTAAAAAGGAATTCTGTCGAATAATTGTACATGTAATATCTGTCAACAGTGGTTTTTATCCATTTAAATGTATGTATATATATACAGAGGCCCCCCCTGCTGGCACTCGACCCCCCCATCAGTATACAGAGGCCCCCCTGCTGGCACACGGCTCCTCCTTCGGTATACAGAGGCCCCCTGCTGGCACACGGCCCCCCTTTGGTATACAGAGGCCCCCTGCCTCCGCATTGATCTCACCCTCCAATGTCCGCAGGCACCCGGGGTCCTCCGTCCACTCTCCTAGCTGTATGCCGGCGGGTTCTACATGTGACCGCCGGGCGCAGTGATGACGTCATCCCTGGTGTGACGCTCTCAGCAAACCCGGCATACAGCGAGGAGAGTGGACGGAGGACCCCGGGTGCCAAAGATCAGGCCAGAGATGATAAGGGGCGTCTTATTCATCTGGTACTTGAATACCCAGCTGGAAGACTAAGTTTGTACAATGTATATGCGCCCAACTCGGCTCAGAGAGAATTTTTTGCTTTCCTCCAATAAACAGTTCTGGGAGATAGAGAAAGCCATATAAGAGTGGGGGGAGACTTCCACACTCTATTTTCCGCAGCAGAAGATAGAAGTAGGGGGAGTCAGATGGGGGTTCACATAGGTGGAGGAGATAGAGCGATGGGAGAGACCAGGGTATTAGCAGACATGGCCATATTCTTGAGTTTGCAGGATGTTGGCAACTATATCACCCTTTGGAAAGAGAGTTCATGCACTATTCGCATCCTCATGGATCGTGGTCACGTATTGATGTTTTTGCTTGGGGAGCGACTAATCGATAGAATAGACAACATTGAAATTGACAACATGGTGATATCGGACCATAGTCCAGTCATACTAGATCTCAAAGAAACATATCTGAGGGGCACTGACCACTTGTGGCGCTTCCCAGCCTACTTAAGACGAGACGGAAACTTTGATCAACTACTGGGAGAATGGTGGACAGACTTTGCCCTGAATAATGAAGAACATAAATCTGACCTCAGACTGTTCTGGTAGATGAGCAAAGCTGTCATGCGGGGGAATATTATATCATACACAAAGACTCAAAAAAAACAAGCCGCTGAGCAGTTTTAGTTGGCCAGTACAGCCGTGAGAAACGCCTATATTCAGTTTAGATCTCTTCAAACACTACCGTTGAAGGAGAAGTGGGGCTCACCAGAGAGAGTTGTTTTGTAAGGCCCAATGGGAAGTCGATCTCCACAAGTTCGGAGACAAGGCGGGGAGGATTTTAGCCAATCTGGCAAAGGGGAAAAAGCCGTTAACAATAATTACGTCACTGAAAGGGAAAGACGGTAATATGGTATACTTTGCTGACCTCTATAACAACAACTTAGATTCAGTGGAGGGGGGTAGAGATTGGCTTAAAATGGTCAGATTACCTACCATTGAAGAAGAAGAGCTGGAGAGGTTAAATGCGACAATTACACCAGAAGACGTACATGCGACAATACGAAACCTGGGATCCTATAAGGCACCAGGCCTGGACGGTTTTACTGGGGATTATTATAAGGCTCAGGTCACTCCTTTTTTAGTTCCTCTCTTCAATACCATCATAGGAGGGGAACCTCTATCAGATCAAGCTAACACAGCTTATATTAAGCTTCTGCCCAAAGGAGAAGTAGGGGCTACTGACCCTTCAGGATACCGGCCCATCTCCCTAATAAACCAAGACCTTAAAATTTTTTCTAAAATTATGGCTGATCATTTGGCACAGATTATGCCAAGAATTATAGGATCACAGCAAGCAGGGTTTGTTAGGGGGAGCTTGGCGGTGGGTCATATCAGAAGGGCTATGATGATGTTGGATGCAGTGGGAAGAGGGAAAATATTGCATGATGATCCTCCAGCAATTATATTGTTGGATGCCAAAAAGGCTTTAAAAAATGAAATGTGAACCTGACGTGGCTTGACATGGTATTAGATGCTATTTGTTTGCAGGGTTCATTTAGGACTTTCCTGAAAATGCTCTACACCAATCCAAGAGCCAGGGTATACACCCCGGGCATCCTGTCGGACTCTTTTAAACTGGAAAAGGGAACCCGACAGGTCTGTCCTCTTTCACCCCTGCTCTTCAACTTTGTGATTGAACCCCTTTCACTATTTTTAAATGATAGTGAGGCATTTGAGGCAATAGCAATTGCAAATAGAAGTGTGAAATCAGCTCTGTTTGCCGATGACATCATTTTGTTCATGAATAGGCCGGGAAGGGACCTAGAGGGGTTGCTCCAACAACTAAAACTATTTGGCTCCTTCTCTGGCTTCAAATTGAATAAAACCAATTGTGAAATCCTTAGAATAGGTGGGAACTCACAGAAAGGGAATGGTAGGAAAGAGGCACAAGAGATAGGTGGTATCAAGGTAAAACAAAGACACATAAAATACTTAGGGGTCTTCTTGAGTGGGACTTCAAATTCAGTATACTCCTTGAACTATGGCCCATTGATTACTAAGATTGAGAAAGAATTGGAGGGATGGAGGTGCCTTCCATTGTCTCTGATGGGGAGATGCCACTTGATCAAGATGATCAGCTTTGCTAGATTATTGTACCCATTACAGACAATACCTCTCTTATTACGTCTTGCAGATGTCAAGAGATTGAACATAGCTTTCTCCAACTTCTTATGGAAGGGAAAAAGGGCACAGATCAACAGCCATACATTGATGATCCCAAAGATAGAGGCTAGGCCTCCCAGACATTAGAGGCTATAATTTGTCATGTATTCTTCGACATGTAATGGAATGGCTGAAAAAAACTAGTAGATACTCCAATTATGAGGTTGAGGTGGAGTTTTGTAAGCCTTGGGACCCGGTTAGTCTATTGCACACCTCTTGGTCTAACATCCCACGACATTTGGAAAACACCATTATATACAGGGACACAGCGATGTGCTGGAAAGCAGTACGGAAAAAAATTAATTTAGCAAGGAAGACGTCGAAATATCTAAATCCTTGGGTGCATGTCGACTTTAAGTTAGGGAAAGAGAATCTATTATTTAAAGAATGGAAAGAACAGGGGGTGATCAAAATGGACGACATACTACACATGCCGGAAAGACGATGGTTGCGGGACAAGGAGATGTTGGAGAATTTTTATTTGACTGACATGCATCTTTTGCAGTACAACCAGTTGCAATTTCATATTATGCGGCAATTGCAAGATGTTTCCAAAGAGTGTAATGCTAATTTGTGGGATGAATGGGTAGAGTCAAATATTAGTGATATCAACATTTTTTACATCTATGGGAGATTGTGGGATGTAGTAATAGCAATGGGGGCAAGCAATGTATTTAAGGGATGGAATAAATATATACAGTAGGATGATTTAGAAGAGAAAAGTGTATATGGGTGGGGGACGGTTAGAAAGGTTATCATTAATGAAAAATAGAGAGACGTTCAATTTAGAATCATGCATAGAATCTATGGTTCTACTCTTCCCCCGACAGCCCAAGCACCAGACAGAATACAACAGTGCCCGAAATGTGGTACTCCAAAAAAGGATGTGACACACAGACGGTTGCTTTGTAGAGACATACGGAGGGTTTGGGAACAGGTATTGTCACTGTCGCGTGACATTTGCCGTAGAGACCTAACATTGCATCCGTTACCATGGCTTTCAATTCGCAATCTCGTGTGTGTGGGAAGGGATGTCTGCTAGAAAAAAGACTAATATTGCGTGAATGGCTGAGTAAATCAAATCTCAGTATTGCTGATGTGATACAAGAACTGAAATAAACCATGCAGATTGAGAGGCTTAAGGCAGAGAGGAACAAAGATCTTCATACAGAAAAATTCTTTAATTCATGGAAAACATTCATTATTTCAGTATTATCTCCAGATTAACTGAAATGGAGGATACTACCATTTAAAAATTTAAATTGCTATCTTTTAGAAGATTTGAAGAGGACACTGGGCAAATTAAAGATATAATCAGGATATGTTTTGTGACGATGTAGGATGGCTTGATAACTTGATATGCTGTTAGTGAACATTTCAATTGTCACTGCGCTCAATGTGTAGAAGATAACATTCCTAGTTGTGTTGGTGTGATGTGTTTGAATATGTGTTAATCTTGAAAACTTTAATAAAAAGGATTTTTGGAGAAAAAAAAAAGTGGGTGCTCTCTGGATGAACTTGGAATCTTGGCTGTGAGAGTCAATAGGCAAAAAAAGACTGTTTAAGGCGACTTCTTTAATGTTGGGTGCTCTGTGGCGGAGCTCCAGCAATCTTGGCTGAGTGTCAATTGCGGTAACTGGCACTGCAAGGGCCTTTTTAAAACTTTGATGTTCTATGGTGGATCTCAGGCTATTTGTGCTCTGAGAAACGTGGCAAAAGAGGCTGTTTAGGGGCCTTCTTTAAAATTGGATGCTCTGTAGTGAAGCTCGGGCAATTTTGGCTGTGAAGACTAATATCGTAAAGAGGCTTTTTAAACATTGGATGCTGTGGGGTGAATCATGGGCTATATTGGCTTTGAGGGTCAACAGGCAAAAGAGCCTGAGTGCTTTTTAAAAAAAAAAATTGGGTGCTCTGTGTAACACTATTAATTCCTGAACAATTTACAAACATGATCATAGCTATATATATTTTTACATTGCTGTCTACATGGTGGCTCACAATCTAAATTGTAAGTCTTCTGAGTGTGGGAGGAGACCGTCCGCAGTGCTAACCATTGAGACACCGTGCTACCTTTTTTTTAAATTTAGTACTCACTCATGTGTAATACACTCAGTAGTAGTAGGAGGCAGCATTTAAACTACATGGTGAAAGAGTGTGTGTCTAAACATAAGTGAACGTAATAAGTGATGGGTCCACCCCATATAGTTACAGTTCTTGCACTTTACTTTGCAACTGGTCCACTCTTAATCATAGCTCCGTTACCGACAACAAACAATCACAACTGAGTGCTGTTCCAGAATTCATAGCTGTCATATTCAAAGGAGGCTGGCTGCTTTGAACAAAATGTTTTTCAAAGTAAGTACTTCAGGTCCCAAGACACTCAGTGGATAGTGTGGAGCCCCTCGGGACGGGGTACTCGGTGCCAGACCGGTGTATTGCTGGGGGATGTCACGGCGGTCCTGGTCCGGACCGTGTCCCGGGCCCGCACAATAAAATGGGGGGTTATTTACAGGGGATTTGTCACTCGTGACGCCACCCACTATATGCGGCCAGTAATGGGGCCGCCGCTGCTGCAGAACCTCCGGGGATGATGGGTTAGCAGCTTGGATGGAATAGTTCCTGTGGGCAGAACTGGGTTCCCCGGGGCAGTGGTAGAGGTAGTTAAAGTCTGTGAGGATGTTATTGATGCTGCAGGAGAGTAGGAGTAGCAATAGAGATGATAAGAGTAGAGGCAATGGCAGTCTATGAGGGCAAGTGGGGCTTCAGCATAAGGATGACACACACACTCACGGTTTCTGTTGTTCTTCAAGTCTTTACTGGCAGATGGTATATCTCAATATTGTCCACGGAGTCTGTACCAGGTTGCTCTCACCCTGACCGGGTCCTTGGCTTCCTACTTAAACGCTGTGTGTGGCCCTGCTGCTGCTTGTAGCTATACTGCTGGCCCTGTCTCTGCTCACGGGTACCAATATGCTGGGCAACTTGAGTCCTCTGTCACTGACTCCTTCGTGTTGCTTTGCTATGGTGTGGTGAAGATGGTGGACCTTCACTATACCAGTGTTTACTGTCCTGTCTGTCTCAGGCACAGCCTCGGATCCGGTATCCGTCTTAAGCGTCTCCCCGGGATCAAGCTTTTGGGGTAACTCTTTATCCTGGGTATGTTCCTCTGTTAATCTGTCTCCTTTCCTCAGACCTCTCAGGACCTCCACTGCTACTTGGCTCAGCTCCTGAGGTAAACTGACTAACTGTCACTCTTGTTTTGTGGTAAACAACTTTAGCTCCTCCCACTAGTGCAGGTGCCACCTAAGCTCCTCCCACTTTCTAGTGTAGTGTTGTGTGGGGATTGAACCTGTGTTGTTTCTGTGGCATATTAACCCTTTGGGGTGCCACAGATAGCAATTAGGAGGTGCAAAAAGGTAAAGGGGATGAGACTGTCAGTAGTAAGGCAATGTTAGAATGGCATCAATATAAAATGTCAAAGCAGTAGTGGTCCTGGAACTAATGATAACACATTAAACTTTCAGATATTTGCCTTGGGTACACTCAACAGGGTAATCACATACCAATTCACATAAGACTCTTTTAACCCTTTCACCACCCTGCCTGTTTTGACCTTAATGACCAAGCTATTTTTTGCAATTCTGACCAGTGGCACTTTAAAGATACCGCTACACAAGGCAATGCTGCCGACAACATCGCCGAAAAGTGACATAGGCAGCGCTTTTGCCGTTGTCATCGCTAGTGCGTTGCAACATGTGACAGGGTGATTCAATGGCGATAAGTTGCTTCAGCGGAGTTACCAGCTTTATAAACATTTTCTGAAACCTGGCAATGTTGCTCAGGCAATCTGCTAGCATCGCTCTGTGTGATACCGCAATAGCAATGTTGAAAGCAACTTCCCCTATTCACTACATTGATAAGTATCGCTCGCTGCGTTGAACAAAACCCAGCAAACTAAAGTTGCTTTCAACATCGTAGTTGCATTGCCTACGATATCTCTGCATGTGACATCTCCAAGGCAATCTTGGAAAAGTGCCAAAAACGCACGTGCTCCCGTGAAGTTGCCGGCAACATCCCAGCAACATTGCCGCGTGTAACGGTACCTTTAGAGGTAATATCTCTGGACCACTTCAACAGGTCTCAGTGATTTCAAAACTGTTTTTTATGACATATTGGACTTCATGTTAACTGTAAGTTAATGATGATATTTTTTTAGTTTATTTGTGAGAAAATCTGAAATTTCGTGAAAATTTTGAAAATTTCTGAATTTTCAAACTTTTATTTCTTAGACTGTTAATCTAGAGAGTAATGTCACACAAAGTAGTTAATAATTAACATTTTTCACATGTCTACTTTACATCAGCACAATTTTTAAAACAACTTTTTTATTAGGAAGTTAGAAGTGTTCCAAGTTTATCAGCCATTTTTTATTTTTCCAACAAAATTTACAAAACAATAACAATAATTATATATGTGTGCATATATCGTTCCGATATCGCATACAATTTCACGTGAGCGCGCACATTTTTGGCACTTGTCCAAGATCGCATAGGAGATGTCACACAGAGAGATATCGGCAGGCAACACAACTAGGACGTTGCACGCAACTTTTGTGCGCTGGGTAATAGCAACCCAGCGTCCGAGCATTAACATTGTAGTGAATAGGGGAAGTTGCGTTCAATATCGTAGTTGCGTCATCACACAGCACGATCATGCCAGATCGCATATGCAACATTGTACGGTTGCACAATCTTCTTGCAATATCGTCCCTGCGATTTATTGCAGTTGCATTGCCCTGTTACACGACAAAACGCAGCAACGATATCAACTGCAACTACAACACCATGTGACTTTTTGTCGATGTTGCATTGCCATATTGCGACGTGTAACAGTACCCTAACTGCTTGATTACGAAGCTTGTTACCGAAGCCACACAAGCTGACAGCGGGACTCCAGCCACTCCAGGTAAAAGATGCATATAAACGATATAAGAATGAGCGGCTCAACTGGTCTTCAAATGCAGTGCAGGCGTTTATTCCAAATAAAATGGGTACATTAATGCAGGGAGGGGAGGTTTGTATGGTTGGACTAACGCCCGAAATGGTGCGACCGGTGAGTGCTGCTCATTCTTATATCGTTTACAATAATTATATATTAATAGATCTAAAGAATCGGGTAGTCTAGAATCCATATATAGTTTATAATAGTTAGGGCAGTGCGGTGAAATTAATTGTGTGTATACGGTGGCTCAGTGGTTAGCACTGTATGGTACCTCAGTGGTTAGCACTGAATGGTGGCTCAGTGGTTAGCACTGTACGGTGGCTCAGTGGTTAGCACTGTATATGGTGGCTCTGTGGTTAGCACTGTATGGTGGCTCTGTGGTTAGCACTGATTGGTGGCTCAGTGGTTAGCATTGTATGGTGGCTCAGTGGTTAGCACTGAATGGTGGCTCAGTGGTTAGCACTGTATGGTGGCTCAGTGGTTAGCACTGTGTATGGTGGCTCAGTGGTTAGCACTGTATGGTGGCTCAGTGGTTAGCACTGAATGGTGGCTCAGTGGTTAGCACTGTATGGTGGCTCAGTGGTTAGCACTGAATGGTGGCTCAGTGGTTAGCACTGTATGGTGGCTTAGTGGTTAGCACTGTATATGGTGGCTCAGTGGTTAGCACTGTATATGGTGGCTTAGTGGTTAGCACTGTATGGTGGCTCAGTGGTTAGCACTGTATATGGTGGCTTAGTGGTTAGCACTGTATGGTGGCTCAGTGGATAGCACTGTATATGGTGGCTCAGTGCTTAGCACTGTATATGGTGGCTCAGTGGTTAGCACTGTATATGGTGGCTCAGTGGTTAGCACTGTATATGGTGGCTCAGTGGTTAGCACTGTATATGGTGGCTTAGTTGTTAGCACTGTATGGTGGCTCAGTGGTTAGCACTGTATATGGTGGCTCAGTGGTTAGCACTGTATACAGTGGCTCAGGGGTTAGCACTGTATGGTAGCTCAATGGTTAGCACTGTATATGGTGGCTCAGGGGTTAGTACTGTATGGTGGCTCAGTGGTTAGCACTGTATATGGTGGCTCAGTGGTTAGCACTGTATACGGTGGCTCAGGGGTTAGCACTGTATCTTAGCTCAGTGGTTAGCACTGTATATGGTGGTTCAGTGGTTAGCACTATATACGGTTCAGTGGTCAGCACAGGATGGAGGCTTAGTGGTCAGCACAGGATTGAGTGGTCAGCGCAGGATGGAGGCTCAGTGGTCAGCGCAGGATGGAGGCTCAGTGTTCAGCACAGGATGGAGTAGTCAGCACAGGATTGAGTGGTCAGCACAGGATGGAGGCTCAGTGGTCAACACAGGATGGAGGCTCAATGGTCAGGATGGAATGGTGAACGCAGGATGGAAGCTGAGTGGTCAGCACAGGATGGAGGTTCAGTGGTCAGCACAGGATGGAGGCTCAGTCGTCAGCACAGGATGGAGGCTCAGTGGTCAGCGCAGGATGGAGGCTTAGTGGTCAGCACAGGATAGAGGCTCAGTGGTCAGCACAGGATGGAGTGGTCAGCGCAGGATGGAGGCTCATTGGTCAACACAGGATGGAGGCTCAGTGGTCATCACAGGATGGAGGCTCAGTGGTCAGCACAGGATGGAGGCTCAGTGGTCAGCACAGGATGGAGGCTCAGTGGTCAGCACAGGATGGAGTGGTCAGCGCAGGATGGAGGCAGAGTGGTCAGCGCAGGATGGAGGCAGAGTGGTCAGCGCTGGATGGAGTGGTCAGCACAGGATTGAGTGGTCAGCACAGGATGGAGGCTGAGTGGTCAGCAGAGGATGGAGGCTGAGTGGTGAGCACAGGATGGACGCTCAGTGGTCAGCACAGGATGGAGTGGTCAGCACAGGATGGAGGCTTAGTGGTCAGCACAGGATGAAAGCTCAGTGGTCAGCACCAGATGGAGGCTGAGTGGTCAGCACAGGATGGAGGCTCAGTGGTCAGCAGAGGTTGGGGGCTCAGTGGTCAGCACAGGATGGAGTGGTCAGCGCAGGATGGAGGCTCAATGGTCAGCACAGGATGGAGGCTCAGTGGTCAGCACAGGATAGAGGCTCAGTGGTCAGCACAGGATGGAGGCTCAGTGGTCAGCGCAGGATGGAGGCTCAGTGGTCAGCGCAGGATGGAGGCTCAGTGGTCAGCACCGGATGGAGTGGTCAGCACAGGATTGAGTGGTGAGCACAGGATGGAGGCTGAGTGGTCAGCACAGGATGGAGGCTCAGTGGTGAGCACAGGATGGAGGCTCAGTGGTCAGCACAGGATGGAGTGGTAAGCGCAGGATGGAGGCTCAGTGGTCAGCACAGGATGGAAGCTCAGTGGTCAGCACAGGATGGAGGCTGAGTGGTCAGCACAGGATGGAGGCTCAGTGGTCAGCACAGGATGGAGGCTCAGTGGTCAGCGTAGGATGGAGGCTCAGTGGTCAGCGCAGGATGGAGGCTCAGTGGTCAGCACAGGATGGAGGCTCAGTGGTCAGCACAGGATGGAGGCTCAGTGGTCAGCACAGGATGGAGTGGTCAGCGCAGGATGGAGGCTCAGTGGTCAGCACAGGTTGGAGTGGTCAGCGCAGGATGGAGGCAGAGTGGTCAGCGCAGGATGGAGGCTGAGTGGTCAGCGCAGGATGGAGGCTGAGTGGTCAGCGCAGGATGGAGGCTCAGTGGTCAGCGCAGGATGGAGGCTCAGTGGTGAGCGCAGGATGGAGGCAGAGTGGTCAGCGCAGGATGGAGGCTGAGTGGTCAGCGAAGGATGGAGGCTCAGTGGTCAGCACAGGATGGAGGCTCAATGGTCAGGATGGAATGGTCAACGCAGGATGGAAGCTGAGTGGTCAGCACAGGATGGAGGTTCAGTGGTCAGCACAGGATGGAGGCTCAGTCGTCAGCACAGGATGGAGGCTCAGTGGTCAGCGCAGGATGGAGGCTTAGTGGTCAGCACAGGATGGAGGCTCAGTGGTCAGCACAGGATGGAGTGGTCAGCGCAGGATGGAGGCTCATTGGTCAACACAGGATGGAGGCTCAGTGGACATCACAGGATGGAGGCTCAGTGGTCAGCACAGGATGGAGGCTCAGTGGTCAGCACAGGATGGAGGCTCAGTGGTCAGCACAGGATGAAGTGGTCAGCGCAGGATGGAGGCAGAGTGGTCAGCGCAGGATGGAGGCAGAGTGGTCAGCGCTGGATGGAGTGGTCAGCACAGGATTGAGTGGTCAGCACAGGATGGAGGCTGAGTGGTGAGCACAGGATGGACGCTCAGTGGTCAGCACAGGATGGAGTGGTCAGCACAGGATGGAGGCTCAGTGGTCAGCACAGGATGAAAACTCAGTGGTCAGCACCAGATGGAGGCTGAGTGGTCAGCACAGGATGGAGGCTCAGTGGTCAGCAGAGGTTGGGGCTCAGTGGTCAGCACAGGATGGAGTGGTCAGCGCAGGATGGAGGCTCAATGGTCAGCACAGGATAGAGGCTCAGTGGTCAGCACAGGATGGAGGCTCAGTGGTCAGCGCAGGATGGAGGTTCAGTGGTCAGCGCAGGATGGAGGCTCAGTGGTCAGCACAGGATGGAGTGGTCAGTGCAGGATGGAGGCTCAGTGGTCAGCACAGGATGGAGGCTCAGTGGTCAGCACAGGATTGAGTGGTGAGCACAGGATGGAGGCTGAGTGGTCAGCACAGGATGGAGGCTCAGTGGTGAGCACAGGATGGAGGCTCAGTGGTCAGCACAGGATGGAGTGGTCAGCGCAGGATGGAGGCTCAGTGGTCAGCACAGGATGGAGGCTCAGTGGTCAGCACAGGATGGAGGCTGAGTGGTCAGCACAGGATGGAGGCTCAGTGGTCAGCACAGGATGGAGGCTCAGTGGTCAGCGTAGGATGGAGGATCAGTGGTCAGCGCAGGATGGAGGCTCAGTGGTCAGCACAGGATGGAGGCTCAGTGGTCAGCACAGGATGGAGGCTCAGTGGTCAGCACAGGATGGAGTGGTCAGCGCAGAATGGAGGCTCAGTGGTCAGCACAGGATGGAGTGGTCAGCGCAGGATGGAGGCAGAGTGGTCAGCGCAGGATGGAGGCTGAGTGGTCAGCGCAGGATGGAGGCTGAGTGGTCAGCGCAGCGTCATCACACAGCACGATCATGCCAGATCGCATATGCAACATTGTACGGTTGCACAATCTTCTTGCAATATCGTCCCTGCGATTTATTGCAGTTGCATTGCCCTGTTACACGACAAAACGCAGCAACGATATCAACTGCAACTACAACACCATGTGACTTTTTGTCGATGTTGCATTGCCATATTGCGACGTGTAACAGTACCCTAACTGCTTGATTACCAAGCTTGTTACCGAAGCCACACAAGCTGACAGCGGGACTCCAGCCACTCCAGGTAAAAGATGCATATAAACGATATAAAGAATGAGCGGCTCAACTGGTCTTCAAATGCAGTGCAGGCGTTTATTCCAAATAAAATGGGTACATTAATGCAGGGAGGGGAGGTTTGTATGGTTGGACTAACGCCCGAAATGGTGCGACCGGTGAGTGCTGCTCATTCTTATATCGTTTACAATAATTATATATTAATAGATCTAAAGAATCGGGTAGTCTAGAATCCATATATAGTTTATAATAGTTAGGGCAGTGCGGTGAAATTAATTGTGTGTATACGGTGGCTCAGTGGTTAGCACTGTATGGTACCTCAGTGGTTAGCACTGAATGGTGGCTCAGTGGTTAGCACTGTACGGTGGCTCAGTGGTTAGCACTGTATATGGTGGCTCTGTGGTTAGCACTGTATGGTGGCTCTGTGGTTAGCACTGATTGGTGGCTCAGTGGTTAGCATTGTATGGTGGCTCAGTGGTTAGCACTGAATGGTGGCTCAGTGGTTAGCACTGTATGGTGGCTCAGTGGTTAGCACTGTGTATGGTGGCTCAGTGGTTAGCACTGTATGGTGGCTCAGTGGTTAGCACTGAATGGTGGCTCAGTGGTTAGCACTGTATGGTGGCTCAGTGGTTAGCACTGAATGGTGGCTCAGTGGTTAGCACTGTATGGTGGCTTAGTGGTTAGCACTGTATATGGTGGCTCAGTGGTTAGCACTGTATATGGTGGCTTAGTGGTTAGCACTGTAATGGTGGCTCAGTGGTTAGCACTGTATATGGTGGCTTAGTGGTTAGCACTGTATGGTGGCTCAGTGGATAGCACTGTATATGGTGGCTCAGTGCTTAGCACTGTATATGGTGGCTCAGTGGTTAGCACTGTATATGGTGGCTCAGTGGTTAGCACTGTATATGGTGGCTCAGTGGTTAGCACTGTATATGGTGGCTTAGTTGTTAGCACTGTATGGTGGCTCAGTGGTTAGCACTGTATATGGTGGCTCAGTGGTTAGCACTGTATACAGTGGCTCAGGGGTTAGCACTGTATGGTAGCTCAATGGTTAGCACTGTATATGGTGGCTCAGGGGTTAGTACTGTATGGTGGCTCAGTGGTTAGCACTGTATATGGTGGCTCAGTGGTTAGCACTGTATAACGGTGGCTCAGGGTTAGCACTGTATCTTAGCTCAGTGGTTAGCACTGTATATGGTGGTTCAGTGGTTAGCACTATATACGGTTCAGTGGTCAGCACAGGATGGAGGCTTAGTGGTCAGCACAGGATTGAGTGGTCAGCGCAGGATGGAGGCTCAGTGGTCAGCGCAGGATGGAGGCTCAGTGTTCAGCACAGGATGGAGTAGTCAGCACAGGATTGAGTGGTCAGCACAGGATGGAGGCTCAGTGGTCAACACAGGATGGAGGCTCAATGGTCAGGATGGAATGGTGAACGCAGGATGGAAGCTGAGTGGTCAGCACAGGATGGAGGTTCAGTGGTCAGCACAGGATGGAGGCTCAGTCGTCAGCACAGGATGGAGGCTCAGTGGTCAGCGCAGGATGGAGGCTTAGTGGTCAGCACAGGATAGAGGCTCAGTGGTCAGCACAGGATGGAGTGGTCAGCGCAGGATGGAGGCTCATTGGTCAACACAGGATGGAGGCTCAGTGGTCATCACAGGATGGAGGCTCAGTGGTCAGCACAGGATGGAGGCTCAGTGGTCAGCACAGGATGGAGGCTCAGTGGTCAGCACAGGATGGAGTGGTCAGCGCAGGATGGAGGCAGAGTGGTCAGCGCAGGATGGAGGCAGAGTGGTCAGCGCTGGATGGAGTGGTCAGCACAGGATTGAGTGGTCAGCACAGGATGGAGGCTGAGTGGTCAGCAGAGGATGGAGGCTGAGTGGTGAGCACAGGATGGACGCTCAGTGGTCAGCACAGGATGGAGTGGTCAGCACAGGATGGAGGCTTAGTGGTCAGCACAGGATGAAAGCTCAGTGGTCAGCACCAGATGGAGGCTGAGTGGTCAGCACAGGATGGAGGCTCAGTGGTCAGCAGAGGTTGGGGGCTCAGTGGTCAGCACAGGATGGAGTGGTCAGCGCAGGATGGAGGCTCAATGGTCAGCACAGGATGGAGGCTCAGTGGTCAGCACAGGATAGAGGCTCAGTGGTCAGCACAGGATGGAGGCTCAGTGGTCAGCGCAGGATGGAGGCTCAGTGGTCAGCGCAGGATGGAGGCTCAGTGGTCAGCACCGGATGGAGTGGTCAGCACAGGATTGAGTGGTGAGCACAGGATGGAGGCTGAGTGGTCAGCACAGGATGGAGGCTCAGTGGTGAGCACAGGATGGAGGCTCAGTGGTCAGCACAGGATGGAGTGGTAAGCGCAGGATGGAGGCTCAGTGGTCAGCACAGGATGGAGGCTCAGTGGTCAGCACAGGATGGAGGCTGAGTGGTCAGCACAGGATGGAGGCTCAGTGGTCAGCACAGGATGGAGGCTCAGTGGTCAGCGTAGGATGGAGGCTCAGTGGTCAGCGCAGGATGGAGGCTCAGTGGTCAGCACAGGATGGAGGCTCAGTGGTCAGCACAGGATGGAGGCTCAGTGGTCAGCACAGATGGAGTGGTCAGCGCAGGATGGAGGCTCAGTGGTCAGCACAGGTTGGAGTGGTCAGCGCAGGATGGAGGCAGAGTGGTCAGCGCAGGATGGAGGCTGAGTGGTCAGCGCAGGATGGAGGCTGAGTGGTCAGCGCAGGATGGAGGCTGAGTGGTCAGCGCAGGATGGAGGCTCAGTGGTCAGCGCAGGATGGAGGCTCAGTGGTGAGCGCAGGATGGAGGCAGAGTGGTCAGCGCAGGATGGAGGCTGAGTGGTCAGCGAAGGATGGAGGCTCAGTGGTCAGCACAGGATGGAGGCTCAATGGTCAGGATGGAATGGTCAACGCAGGATGGAAGCTGAGTGGTCAGCACAGGATGGAGGTTCAGTGGTCAGCACAGGATGGAGGCTCAGTCGTCAGCACAGGATGGAGGCTCAGTGGTCAGCGCAGGATGGAGGCTTAGTGGTCAGCACAGGATGGAGGCTCAGTGGTCAGCACAGGATGGAGTGGTCAGCGCAGGATGGAGGCTCATTGGTCAACACAGGATGGAGGCTCAGTGGACATCACAGGATGGAGGCTCAGTGGTCAGCACAGGATGGAGGCTCAGTGGTCAGCACAGGATGGAGGCTCAGTGGTCA
The DNA here is from genome assembly GCA_033576535.1 of Allobates femoralis. Classification (NCBI taxonomy): domain Eukaryota; kingdom Metazoa; phylum Chordata; class Amphibia; order Anura; family Aromobatidae; genus Allobates; species Allobates femoralis. The sequence continues at coordinate 305,748,005 of JARQOC010000005.1, read as the reverse complement.
GCACAGGATGAAGTGGTCAGCGCAGGATGGAGGCAGAGTGGTCAGCGCAGGATGGAGGCAGAGTGGTCAGCGCTGGATGGAGTGGTCAGCACAGGATTGAGTGGTCAGCACAGGATGGAGGCTGAGTGGTGAGCACAGGATGGACGCTCAGTGGTCAGCACAGGATGGAGTGGTCAGCACAGGATGGAGGCTCAGTGGTCAGCACAGGATGAAAACTCAGTGGTCAGCACCAGATGGAGGCTGAGTGGTCAGCACAGGATGGAGGCTCAGTGGTCAGCAGAGGTTGGGGCTCAGTGGTCAGCACAGGATGGAGTGGTCAGCGCAGGATGGAGGCTCAATGGTCAGCACAGGATGGAGGCTCAGTGGTCAGCACAGGATAGAGGCTCAGTGGTCAGCACAGGATGGAGGCTCAGTGGTCAGCGCAGGATGGAGGTTCAGTGGTCAGCGCAGGATGGAGGCTCAGTGGTCAGCACAGGATGGAGTGGTCAGTGCAGGATGGAGGCTCAGTGGTCAGCACAGGATGGAGGCTCAGTGGTCAGCACAGGATTGAGTGGTGAGCACAGGATGGAGGCTGAGTGGTCAGCACAGGATGGAGGCTCAGTGGTGAGCACAGGATGGAGGCTCAGTGGTCAGCACAGGATGGAGTGGTCAGCGCAGGATGGAGGCTCAGTGGTCAGCACAGGATGGAGGCTCAGTGGTCAGCACAGGATGGAGGCTGAGTGGTCAGCACAGGATGGAGGCTCAGTGGTCAGCACAGGATGGAGGCTCAGTGGTCAGCGTAGGATGGAGGATCAGTGGTCAGCGCAGGATGGAGGCTCAGTGGTCAGCACAGGATGGAGGCTCAGTGGTCAGCACAGGATGGAGGCTCAGTGGTCAGCACAGGATGGAGTGGTCAGCGCAGAATGGAGGCTCAGTGGTCAGCACAGGATGGAGTGGTCAGCGCAGGATGGAGGCAGAGTGGTCAGCGCAGGATGGAGGCTGAGTGGTCAGCGCAGGATGGAGGCTGAGTGGTCAGCGCAGGATGGAGGCTGAGTGGTCAGCGCAGGATGGAGGCTCAGTGGTCAGCGCAGGATGGAGGCTCAGTGGTGAGCGCAGGATGGAGGCAGAGTGGTCAGCGCAGGATGGAGGCTGAGTGGTCAGCGAAGGATGGAGGCTCAGTGGTCAGCACAGGATGGAGGCTCAGTGGTCAGCACAGGATGGAGGCTCAGTGGTTAGAGCAGGATGGAGGCTCAATGGTCAGCGCAGGATGGAGGCTCAGTGGTCAGCGCAGGATGGAGGCTCAGTGGTCAGCACCAGATGGAGTGGTCAGCACAGGATTGAGTGGTCAGCACAGGATGGAGGCTGAGTGGTCAGCAGAGGATGGAGGCTGAGTGGTGAGCACAGGATGGAGGCTCAGTGGTCAGCACAGGATGGAGTGGTCAGCGCAGGATGGAGGCTCAGTGGTCAGCACAGGATGGAGGCTCAGTGGTCAGCACAGGATGGAGTGGTAAGCGCAGGATGGAGGCTCAGTGGTCAGCACAGGATGGAGGCTCAGTGGTCAGCACAGGATGGAGGCTGAGTGGTCATCACAGGATGGAGGCTCAGTGGTCAGCGCAGGATGGAGGCTCAGTGGTCAGCGCAGGATGGAGGCTCAGTGGTCAGTGCAGGATGGAGGCAGAGTGGTCAGCGCAGGATAGAGGCAGAGTGGTCAGCGCAGGATGGAGGCAGAGTGGTCAGCGGAGGTCGGAGGCTCAGTGGTCAGCACAGGATGGAGTGGTCAGCGCAGGATGGAGGCTCAATGGTCAGCACAGGATGGAGGCTCAGTGGTCAGCACAGGATGGAGTCTCAGTGGTCAGCACAGAATGGAGGCTCAGTGGTCAGCACAGGATGGAGGCTCAGTGGTCAGCACAGGATGGAGGCTCAGTGGTCAGCGTGGGATGGAGGCAGAGTGGTCAGCGCAGGATGGAGGCAAAGTGGTCAGCGCAGGATGGAGGCTCAGTGGTCAGCGGAGGATGGAGGTTAAGTGTTCAGCGCAGGATGGAGGCTCAGTGGTCAGCACAGGATGGAGTGGTCAGGACAGGATTGAGCGGTCAGCACAGGATGGAGGCTGAGTGGTCAGCACAGGATGGAGGCTGAGTGGTCAGCACAGGATAGAGTCTCAGTGGTCAGCACAGGATGGAGTGGTCAGCGCAGGATGGAGGCTCAGTGGTCAGCACAGGATGGAGGCTCAGTGGTCAGCACAGGATGGAGGCTGAGTGGTCAGCACAGGATGGAGGCTCATTGGTCAGCACAGGATGAAGGCTCAGTGGTCAGCACAGGATGGAGTGGTCAGCGCAGGATGGAGTCTCAGTGGTCAGCACAGGATGGAGGCTCAGTGGTCAGCACAGGATGGAGGCAGAGTGGTCAGCGCAGGATGGAGGCTGAGTGGTCAGCAGAGGATGGAGGCTCAGTGGTCAGCTCAGGATGGAGGCTCGGTGGTCAGGCCAGGATGGAGGCTCGGTGGTCAGGCCAGGACGGAGTCTCGGTGGTCAGCCCAGGATGGAGGCTCGGTGGTGAGGGCAGGATGGAGGCTCAGTGGTCAGCGCAGGATGGAGGCTCAGTGGTCAGCGCGGGATGGAGGCAGAGTGGTCAGCGCAGGGTGGAGGCTGAGTGGTCAGCGCAGGATGGAGGCTCGGTGGTGAAGCCAGGATGGAGGCTCGGTGGTCAGGCCAGGACGGAGTCTCGGTGGTCAGGCCAGGATGGAGGCTCGGTGGTGAGGGCAGGATGGTGGCTCGGTTGTCAGCGCAGGTGAGGTGGGCGGAGCCAGGTAGGTGCTGGGGAAAGGTGGGCGGAGCCTGGCGGGATCGCCGGGAGGTAGGCGGAGTTTGGCGGGAGCCCCCAAGGTGGGCAGAGCTTGGCTGGAGCCTCGCGAGGTGGGCGGAGCTTGGAGGGTGCCCCGTGAGGTGGACGGAGCTTGGCGGGAGCCCAGCGAGTTGGGCGGAGCCAAGTGGGATCGGCGGAGCCAAGCGGGATCGGCGCAGTGGGATGGCGGTTGGGTAAGTCTGGTAGTCTGCATGAGAGTATGAGTGTGTGTGTGGGGGGGGGGGGAATGGTACGATAGTGTAGCGCCAGGGGTATACGTGTGTGTGGGTATGAGTGTGTGTGGAAGGGGGGGTGGGGAGAGGGGTACAATAGTGTTGTGTGAGGGGTGTACGTGTGTGTGGACGTGGGTTGGGGGGGTGAGTGCCGAGTAGTGTGGGTCGCCAGGGTACTCCCGCTTAGGGCGGCCATCTTGGTCCACCCTGAGCCAGTGTACCTTGGAGACAAAGTTACGGAAGTGTGTGCAAAGTGACGGAAGTGACGTCACAAATCTCTTGTGGTTTTATATATTAGATTTTGCGCTTATACCTGACTCCAAAGTAATACTGTAACTGCAAAAGCACATACAGTAGTGTTCAATATAACTGCAACCCAATATGACTAACCAGATTATTCACTATTTCGGTGTCAATTATATTACCACATGTCGGGACATACTAAAAAGAATGAAGAAAAGGAATAAATAAAAAGAATGAAGATAATAACTTATTACAGAAACATTATGTAGATGTATAAAAGGTTTCTTGGGTATCTTAGACATGGAATGAACACATATCCCATATAACCAGGTGTATATTATGTTACCTGAGCATTATAGGTGTGGAATGAAGATGAAATATCTGTAGATAATAGGAAAATGAACACATATCCCATATAACCAGGTGTATATTATGTTACCTGAGCATTTTAGGTGTGGAATGAACATGAAATATATGTACATAATAGAAGAATGAACACATATCCCATATAACCAGGTGTATATTATGCTACCTGAGCATTTTAGGTGTGGAATGAAGATTAAATATCTGTAGATAATAGGAGAAGGAACACATATCCCATATAACCAGGTGTATATTATGTTACCTGAGCATTATAGGTGTGGAATGAAGATGAAATATCAGTAGATAATAGAGGAATGAACACATATCCCAAATAACCATGTGTATATTATGTTACCTGAGCATTTTAGGTGTGGAATGAAGATGAAATATCAGTAGATAATAGAGGAATGAACACATATCCCATATAACCATGTGTATATTATGTTACCTGAGCATTATAGGTGTGGATTGAAGATGAAATATCAGTAGATAATAGAAGAATGAACACATGTCCCATATAACCAGGTGTATATTATGTTACCTGAGCATTTTAGGTGTGGAATGAACATGAAATATATGTACATAATAGGAGAATGAACATATATCCCATATAACCAGGTGTATATTATGCTACCTGAGCATTTTAGGTGTGGAATGAAGATGAAATATCTGTAGATAATAGGAGAAGGAACACATATCCCATATAACCAGGTGTATATTATGCTACCTGAGCATTTTAGGTGTGGAATGAAGATGAAATATCTGTAGATAATAGGAGAAGGAACACATATCCCATATAACCAGGTGTATATTATGTTACGTGAGCATTATAGGTGTGGAATGAAGATGAAATATCAGTAGATAATAGAGGAATGAACACATATCCCATATAAACATGTGTATATTATGTTACCTGAGCATTTTAGGTGTGGAATGAAGATGATATATCAGTAGAGGAAAATGAACACATATCCCATATAACCAGGTGTATATTATGTTACCTGAGCATTTTAGGTGTGGAATGAAGATGAAATATCTGTAGATAATAGGAAAATGAACACATATCCCATATAACCAAGTGTATATTATGTTACCTGAGCATTTTAGGTGTGGAATGAACGTGAAATATTTGTAGATAATAGGAAAATGAACACATATCCCATATAACCAGGTGTATATTATGTTACCTGATCATTTTAGGTGTGGAATGAAGATAAAATATCAGTACATAATAGGAAAATGAACACATATCCCATATAACCAGGTGTATATTATGTTACCTGAGCATTTTAGGTGTGGAATGAAGATGAAATATCTGTAGATAATAGGAGAATGAACACATATCCCATATAACCAGGTGTATATTATGTTACCTGAGCATTATAGGTGTGGAATGAAGATGAAATATCAGTAGATAATAGGAAAATGAACACATATCCCATATAACCAGGTGTATATTATGTTACCTGAGCATTTTAGGTGTTGAATGAAGATGAAATATCTGTAGATAATAGGAAAATTAACACATATCCCATATAACCAGGTATATATTATGTTACCTGAGCATTTTAGGTGTGGAATGAAGATGGAATATATGTAGATAATAGGAAAATGAACACATATCCCATATAACCAGGTGTATATTATGTTACCTGAGCATTTTAGGTGTGGAATGAAGATGAAATATCTGTAGATAATAGGAGAATGAACACATATCCCATATAACCAGGTGTATATTATGTTACCTGAGCATTTTAGGTGTGAAATGAAGATGAAATATCTGTAGATAATAGAGGAATGAACACATATCCCATATAACCAGGTGTATATTATGTTACCTGAGCATTATAGGTGTGGAATGAAGATGAAATATCAGTAGATAATAGGAAAATGAACACATATCCCATATAACCAGGTGTATATTATGTTACCTGAGCATTCTAGGTGTGGAATGAAGATGAAATATCTAATATATAAAACCACAAGCGATTTGTGACGTCAGTTCTGTCACTTTGCACACACTTCCGTAACTTTGTCCCAAGGTACACCCGCTCAGGGTGGACCAAGATGGCCGCCCTAAGCGGGACAACCGTGGCGAGCCAGCCGGGAGACGACCGCTGTTAGCTGGTCGTCTCCCGGTTGGCGACCTGCTGCCCGGAGCTCAGCCGCGGCGCTCCCCGGCACAGAGCTCCGCGGCGAGGCCGCCGGGAGATTACCGATGCGCTCGCCGGAGCTCCGCCACCGTAGGGGCCCATTCACTTTCAAATTTGCAGCTGTGCACGAGCCGCCCCTCAGATTGGTTGGCGCCAGCGGCGAGCGACCAATCAGAAGAGCGCCGCGAGACACGCACCCATAATTCCAACATGAAGCCTTCCCGTCAGATTTCAAATATGGCACCATGTTTCGCGGCGCCATTCTGATTGGTCAGTGCCAGGTGCGAGCGACCAATCAGAATAGCGTGGTGGGGCACGGCGCCATGTTTAAAATCCAACTTTCCCGCTGGATTTCTTATATGCCGCCGTGTTTTGCGGCGGCCTTCTGATTGGTCGCCGCGAGCGCCGACCAATCACAAGATCGATGCAAAACATGGCACCATATTTTGAATCCAGCGGGAAATTTGGATTTTAAACATGGCACCGTGCCCCACCAGGCGCGAGCGACCAATCAGAATCGCGCCGCGAAACATGGTGCCATATTTGAAATCCGGCGGGAAGGTTTCATGTTGGAATTATGGGTGCGTGTCTCGCAGCGCTCTTCTGATTGGTCGGCGCCAGCGGCAATCGACCAGTCAGAGGGGCGGCTCACGCACGGCTGTAAATTTGAAAGTGAATGGGCCCCTACAGTGGCGGAGCTCCGGCTGGCGACCCGCTGCCTGGAGCTCAGCCGCGGCGCTTCCCGGCACCCTACTCTCGCCCCCCTTTTTACAAGCCCTGCCGCTCACCGCCCACACCCGGTCACTTTCCTCCTCCATCCGGGAGCCGGCCCCGCCCACACTCTGGTCCGGTGTGCGTCCTCCGGCATCGCCACTCACCCCACACAGAACGGTCAGTGGCCTCTGTGCCCTCCAGCCTCCCCTGGCCTCTGTGCCCTCCAGCCTTCCCTGGCCTCTGTGTCCTCCAGCCTCCCCTGGCCTCTGTGCCCTCCAGCATCCCCTGGCCTCCATGCCCTCCAGCCTCCCCTCTCCTCACCCCTTCAGCCTCCGCTCTCCGCACCCCTCCTCACTCCTCCAGCCTCCGCTCTTCTCACCCCTCCATCCTCCGCTCTCCTCACCCCGTCTCACCCTCCAGCCTCCACTCTCCTCACCCCTCCTCACCCCTCCAGCCTCCGCTCTCCTCACCCCCCTCACCCCGTCCACCCCTCCAGCCCCACCTCCTCACCCCTCCAGCCCTCAGCTCCCCTCTCCTCCCCCCTCCAGCCTCAGCTCTCCTCACCCCTCCTCACCCCTCCAGCCTCCGCTCTCCTCACCCCTCCATATGCAATGTACAGTATGTGTATATATGTGTGTATGTAATATAATTTGTAAATGATGTGTGTGTATGTATATATATATATTTCTACATGTTTTGAGATTTGCATGTGTCTACATATAATGTGTGTGTATCTAATATATTAAAGACCAAGGCACTTCCGTCACTTTGTCCGCACTTCCGTCACTTTGGCCACACACACACACACTCCGCTATACTTACCACCGGCCCAGCGTCCGCCACCTGGATCCTCAGTCGACATGTCGCCACCCCCGAACTACTGGATCCAATATAGCGTCCAGGAAGACTCGCCAAACTTCCCGGGCGCCATATTAGATACAGTTGTCCGGGGCTCCGACATACTTTGTCCAAGATGGCGTCCAGGAAGTCTCGGCACACTTCCCAGACGCCATATTGGATCCAGTCGTCTGGGGGCGGCTACATGTCGACTCAGGATCCAGGCGGCGGGGAAGATGCAGGGCCGGTGGTAAGTACACCGGAGTGTGTGTATGTATGTGTGTGCTGACTACTCTGCCCACGGCGCTGCGCTGACCACTCTGCCCACAGCGCTGCGCTGACCACTCTGCCCACGCCGCTGCGCTGACCACTCTGCCCACGCCGCTGCGCTGACCACTCTGCCCACGCCGCTGCGCTGACCACTCTGCCCCCGGTGCTTTGCTGACCACTCTGCCCACGGCGCTGCGCTGACCACTCTCACCGCACTTACTGCTAACCACTTAGCCACCGCACTCACTGCTAACCACTGAGCCACCGTGCAGTGCTAAGCACTGAGCCACTGCGCAGTGCTAAGCACTGAGCCACCGTGTACTGCTAACCACTGAGCCACAGCACTGTGGAAACCACTGAGCCACCGCGCAGTGCTAACCACTGAGCCACCGCGCAGTTCTAACCTCTAAGCCACCGCGCAATGCTAACCACTAAGCCACCACGTAGTGCTAACCACTCAGCCACCGTATACTCTGCTACGCACTGAGCCACCTGTATACACACAATTCATTTCACGCCACTCCCCTAATTATTAATAAATAAACTATATATGGATTCTAGACTACCCGATTCTTTAGAATCGGGCCGCCATCTAGTCTACATATAATCCATCTTCATTCCACACCTAAAATGCTCAGGTAACATAATATACACCTGGTTATATGGGAAATGTGTTCATTCTTCCATTATCTACAGATATTTCATGTTCATTCCACACCTAAAATGCTAAGGTAACATAATATACACCTGGTTATATGGGATATGTGTTTATTTTCCTATTATCTACTGATATTTCATCTTCATTCCACACCTATAATGTTCAGGTAACATAATATACATCTGGATATATGGAATATGTGTCCATTCTTCTATTATCTACTGATATTTCATCTTCATTCCACACCTAAAATGCTCAGGTAACATAATATACAACTGGTTATATGGGACATGTGTTCATTCTCCTATTATCTACAGATATTTCACGTTCATTCCACACCTATAATATTCAGGTAACGTAATATACACCTGCTTATATGGGATATGTGTTTCATTTTCCTATTATTTCATGTTCATTCCACATCTATAATACTCAGGTAACATAATATACACCTTGTTATATGGGAAATGTGTTCCTTCTCCTATTATCTACAGATATTTCATGTTCATTCCACACCTAAAATGCTCAGGTAACATAATATACACCTGGTTATATGGGAAATATGTTCATTTTCCTATTATCTACTGATATTTCACATTCATTCCACACCTAAAATGCTCAGGTAACATAATATACACCTGGTTATATGGGATATGTGTTCATTTTCCTATTATCTACTGATATTTCACATTCATTCCACACCTAAAATGCTCAGGTAACATAATATACACCTGGTTATATGGGATATGTGTTCATTCTCCTATTATCTACTGATATTCCATCTTCATTCCACACCTAAAATGCTCAGGTAACATAATATACACCTGGTTATATGGGATATGTGTTCATTCTCCTATTATGTACAGATATTTCATCTTCATTCCACACCTAAAATGCTCAGGTAACATAATATACACCTGGTTATATGGGATATGTGTTCATTTTCCTATTATGTACTGATATTTCATCTTCATTCCACACCTAAAATGCTCAGGTAACATAATATACACCTGGTTATATGGGACATGTGTTCATTTTCCTATTATCTACAGATATTTCATGTTCATTCCACACCTATAATTCTCAGGTAACATAATATACACCTGGTTATATGGGAAATGTGTTCCTTCTTCTATTATCTTCTGATATTTCATCTTCATTCCACACCTAAAATGCTCAGGTAACATAATATACATCTGGTTATATGGGATATGTGTTCATTTTCTTTTTATCTACAGATATTTCACGTTCATTCCCCACCTATAGTGCTCAGGTAACATAATATACACCTGGTTATATGGGATATGTGTCCATTCTTCTATTATCTTCTGATATTTCATCTTCATTTCACACCTAAAATGCTCAGGTAGCATAATATACACTTGGTTATATGGGATATGTGTTAATTTTCCTATTATCTACAGATATTTTAATCTTCATTCCACACCTAAAATGCTCAGGTAACATAATATACACCTGGTTATATGGGATATGTGTTCATTTTCCTATTATCTACAGATATTTCATCTTCATTCCACACCTATAATGTTCAGGTAACATAATATACACCTGGTTATATGGGATATGTGTTCATTTTCCTATTATCTACAGATATTTCATGTTCATTCCACACCTAAAATGCTCAGGTAACATAATGTACACATGGTTATATGGGATATGTGTCCATTCTTCTATAAACTACTGATATTTCATCTTCATTCCACACCTAAAATGCTCAGGTAACATAATATACACTTGGTTATATGGGATATGTGTTCAGTTTCCAATTATCTACAGATATTTCATCTTCATTTCACACCTAAAATGCTCAGGTAACATAATATACACCTGGTTATATGGGATATGTGTTAATTTTCCTATTATCTACTGATGTTCCATCTTCATTCCACACCTAAAATGCTCAGGTAACATAATATACATCTGTTTATATGGGATATGTGTTCATTTTGCTATTATCTACTGATATTCCATCTTCATTCCACACCTAAAATGCTCAGGTAACATAGTATACACCTGGTTATATGGGATATATGTTCATTTTCCTATTATCTACAGATATTTCATCTTCATTCCACACCTATAATGCTCAGGTAACATAATATACACCTGGTTATATGGGATATGTGTTCATTTTCCTATTATCTACAGATATTTCATGTTCATTCCACACCTAAAATGCTCAGGTAACATAATGTACACATGGTTATATGGGATATGTGTCCATTCTTCTATTATCTACTGATATTTCATCTTCATTCCACACCTAAAATGCTCAGGTAACATAATATACACTTGGTTATATGGGATATGTGTTCAGTTTCCAATTATCTACAGATATTTCATCTTCATTTCACACCTAAAATGCTCAGGTAACATAATATACACCTGGTTATATGGGATATGTGTTCATTTTCCTATTATCTACATATATTCCATCTTCATTCCACACCTAAAATGCTCAGGTAGCATAATATACACCTGGTTATATGGGATATGTGTTCATTTTCCTATTATCTACAAATATTTCACGTTCATTCCACACCTATAATGCTCAGGTAGCATAATATACACCTGGTTATATGGGATATGTGTTCATTCCATGTCTAAGATACCCAATAAACATTTTATACATCTACATAATGTTTCTGTAATAAGTTATTATCTTCATTCTTTTTATTTATTCCTTTTCTTCATTCTTTTTAGTATGTTCCAAGAAATGTTTCCCTTTCTGTTGTTCAAGGTTGGTGGGATAGGACAGAGGAAGGACACTCAATTTTTACTCTGCCACCAACACGTGATAGATGCATCAGACACATGAGCACCTTCTTGCTACACTAGCTGTATCATAATGCCCATATCATTAGGATTCAAATTAGCGATGACTACTGGGCTGCTACATTGTTGGATTGATGGTACAAGAGTAAATTTAGCCAGAAGATTCCTTGGACAATCTTAGTACTGTTTTTTCCCAACACAGCAGTGAAGGACACAGTACCCATCGCAGATCTATACTTCCAACCCGGGGGACGTTGAATTATCAGTGTAAAAACATTACCAGCAGCAGTTTAAATGTCAGAAGCAATTTCTGGAAGTCATTTCACCAATTATTTAAACCAGCCAGTCCACTGGCAGAACTGATTACAAGCCTGACACATAGTGAGTGACTGGAGAGTATGGTGCAGGAGTATCTAGAGCTCAATATTCATGCTATCAGGGAGGCTTTGGATCCTTTTGTATTTTGGGCTTCAAAAATTGATCACTTGTCTGAGCTCGCCAGTCATGCCTTGGAGGTTTTGTCATGCCTGGTAGACAGCATTTTTTCAGAATGTGTCTTCAGCGCTGCTGGTGATGTCCTGATGGATAAGCGCATCCTGCTGTCCCCTGAAAGTGTAGACCACCTAACTGTCATCATGATGAACAAGTCATGAATCTCCAAGTACTTTTACACTCCAGCGGCAGACTAAGCAATGTTGTACAGTACTTTTTAGTGTACTGCATTGATCTCGCTATTCTACAATTTCTATCCTGAGTCAATTGATACAACTTTCATGTTATCTCGCTCTAATTTTTTTTGAAATGTGGAGACTCTTCTTAGAGTCTCTTTCCTGTCAGTTTCCTGAATTTAGCAGGTCTCTCTGAGCACGATGCCTACACGTGTCACTCATCCCCCTGTTACTAATGAATGTTTAACCTTGAAATGTCAGGCCAGGCACTGTTTCAGACCCTCTGCCATGCATGTGTGGCACCCCTGTGTCTGGTTGCCACAAATGGTATTATTTGACATCTATGTAATGCCATGTCTGAGGATAATTGGAGCTTCCTCTTTTGGAAGTCTGATGAAAACACATACTGCCTGATCTCTAACCAAGAAGCTGAGGACTGCATGCCCAGGTTGGGCTATGACTCAGTGCCTAGTAGGAGGGAGGGGTTAGTTAGGGTGTAGTAAGACAGAGCAGGTGAAGAAGAGGTCCAGTGAGGAGGCAGCAGGAGCTGCTCCAAAGGGACGAAGGGAAACAGTCCCTATGTCATCCAGACTTACAGGGTTTGGTGGTAGAAACTGTAGGCAGGTGGGTATTACTCTGACTAGCCACTCAAGAGGAGCTTCCTGGAATGACAGTAGTATAGATGATCAGGGAACTGCTTTGAGCACAGATACCTGCAGAATCCACACTACCAGCCTGGCAGGAGTTAACCAACAGGAACTAAAAGAATTACTGAAGAGCTAAAGGCATCAGGAAACCTACAACCAAGAGAAGTCAGCAAGAAGGCCATATTACATATCCAGCAAAGCGGACTACAGTTCTTATCAGACTGGCTGGACCACATGCCTGGTGGTGGTTGTATACCCTGGATCTGCTACAGCAACCTGCAGTCAAAGGTAAAACAAATACTGACTCCTGCTGTTTACTTTTTTCATTTCACTTACCATCATCCCCTTAATCATCTCTCTGTCAGCAAGTCCTGGTTGGGAAAGTTAAACATTTGCGCTACCGGTACCACCTACCTCCCAGGGATCCCTTGCAGTGCCAGCCACATCTAGCTGATTATCCCAACTTGCATCACAAACAAACTCTATCTCTATACTATCTCTTTACATGTGCGCTTAGGACCACAGCTGCTGGGCACAGCTACCGTGAACCGAACTGTGGCCGAGCTGCTGAGTGCCCTGGACCTTGTGGCCAATACACATGCAAGCTGCACTATTACACAATTTTGTTCCTTGGTCAGTTAATGTCACTTTTATGGTATCTGGCCATAATTTACTGAAATGCGAATAATCTTCCAGGGGTCTCTTTGTTGTGTGTTTCCTGAGTTTAGCAGGGCTGAGTTTACCATGCCTACACCTGTCACTTATCTTCCTGTTCCTGATCAATGTTGAAGCTTGAAATACTGGGCCCGGCCTTGTCCATAATGCACCATGATAAATACTTTAACTCTGGGGAATAGATGGCATTTTTCCTGGTGTTTGCCCCCAACTTGAGCTGTTTTGGCAGCTTTTGGCTCCCTTTTAGAGTGATTCTATACCATTGATTTTGCCTCCCATTGATTTGAATGGGGTTCGGAAGTTCGGCAATCTGTTTGACAACTTATTCATTGAACATATGCTAATTTGGTGAACTAAACCTGAACTTCAAAAGGTTTGCTCATCTCAGATCAAGATCTCTGGAGATGGACTTGTAACTTTGAGATTGTTGAAATTTTTCAACAATTTTGTCTCTCAAGTACTCATACACTTCTCCTCTCTCTCTGTTCTCCATGCTTAGTAAGGTACACACAGAAACACAATGCAAAGATTGAGCCAACTTCTCCCCTTTTCCCCTTATTATCTGATTTCAGGTGTAATTTTCATATTGCTCACACCTGTTACTTCTTACAGGTGACTTTGAATGAGCATCAGATGCTTGAAAAATAGTTATTTACCTACAATTTTCTAAAGACACCAACAATTTTGTCCAGACCATTTTTGGAGTTTGTGTGAAATTATATACAATTTGCCTTTGTTTTTCTCTTTTTTGGGGGATGGGAGGGTGGGGGTTGTTTCAATACACACAAAGGAAATAAACGTGCATGACAAAACATGTGTAATTGCAATAATTCCCTTGGAGAAATATTTCTTTTTCTGGAACAATTTCAAGGATTCAATCACTTTTGGCAATGACTGTATATAGTTGTGCTTAGAGATTCACATGCCCCTGCAGATTTTTTTGCTTTCTTGGCCTTTTTTAGAGAATTTGAATAACACAAAAATGTTTTTTCCACTCACGGTTAGTGGTTGGGTGAAGCCATTTATTGTCAAACTACTGTTTTCTCTTTTTAAAGCATGTGTAAGTGTGGAGCCCCAAGGGACGTGGGGTACTCGGTACCGGACCGATCTGCTGCTGGGGATGTCACTGGTGGCCTGGTCCGGACCGTGTCCCTGGCTCAGCACAATAAAAGGGGGATTATTTACAGGGGATATGTCACGGGTGACGCCACCCACTTGGTGCGGCCAGCGATGGGGCCGCCGCTGCTGCAGAACCTCCGGGGGTGATGGAATGGCAGCGGGGATGGTATAGTTCTAGTGGGGAGAACTGTATCCCCCGGGGCAGTAAGGAGTTAAAGTCTATTTGGTGTAGTGGAGCACACTTACTTTGCAGCTGCAGGGATCTCTCCTCAGCGTTGGTGCTGACAGGCTGTAGCTCTGCAGGTTGAGATCTTTCCAGTGCAAGCCTGTATGGGAGGAATGGTCTGCAGATGGAAGCAGGCAGGAGACAATGCAGGGTTTCCAAAGCTTTACTTAAGTTGTTCTTCTTCAAGCAAGTTACAAGTCATTTGCAGTTGGTACACAGTTACATTCTCCCTTTCCGGGTTCCCTTCTCTCTTGCAGCCAGGCTCCTCTCTCCTTGTGACCCCTCACACAGTCTCTCAGTGTGCCTTTCCGGGCTATTACTCTCTTTCTCCGTCTTACACGGGTGTATGCGGACGCTGAACAGTATAGCGGTGACTCGGGCTTCTGTGAGTCCTAGTGTGTCACTAAGCTGCCTGTTCTTTGGGTTAGGAACTCCAGCTTGAAACTAGAGCTCCCCGTCAGTGAATCTGGGGATACCGGGTGAATCGTCGGTCCCCTTCAGAGCTGACACTCTGCCTTAGCCCAGCCTGCAGTAGTCCACAGCATTAAACTACCAGGCTCCTTCCTCTGTTTCCTTCAGATATCTAGGAGGGCTTCTCCACCTGCTGTTAGTAGCTTCTGCTGCTGTCCAGGGCACGGGTTGCACCGTCCCTTCTCTGTCTATCACACTCCTGGTGGTTTCAGCATCTTGGATGGGCGTTTCCCCCCATCTGGCTCGCATTGGCTCAGTACGGGTCTGCGCTCCTCAGCTTAGGCTCTTCCAGGACCTGCAATCTCTTTCAACCTTCTCATCTCAGCACCATGGCTTACTCTTAGGTCTTTGCATCTCAGCTACTTCAGCCTACTAACTTCCTTCACTCCTCCCCCTCTCTATATACTGTCAGTCACCTGACCTTCTGGTGTGCCCAACCCACTCCTCATCCACCACTCCTCTGGTCTCATATAGTGTCTGACCTCAGAGCTGGATGTGAACCCTCTCTATGCGTGGGGATGTGGGCTGTGAGGGTGTAGTGTTTACCATGTCCTAACTGCCTGGCTGCAGTTCCCTTTGTGGCCACCTGTACGCAGGGGCGCCACATTCTCCCGGAGTTAAACAGCGCGTCCGCGCGCGACTCGACATTGGTTACCCTGAAAACATTTTTATATTATATATAACAGTAAACATTATGGATTCTTGGTTTCTTCCCTTCCGGGAGGCACGATTCTTGGAATGTTGCTTTAACTATAAACATAAGTGCATGGGTATATACTCGTCATTACCCTCTTTCTTGTAAAATACACATTATAAACATTACTTCGTATAAAAGTATAAAATCTCTCTTCTTTTCAAAAAGTGCTAAAACTTTCAAAAATTCTCAAAAAGTGCAAAAGTCTCAAAAAGCAGCTTCAAAACGGTTACAGTCTCGTGCACTACTTCGCATTTGCATCTGGTCTTAAAACCAAAGGGGAGCACACAAGTGTGCTTAACTATTTACAAGAAAGTTAGTATCACGTCATTGTTCATGATGCAAATGTTCAGTTTGAGACACATAAGACAGACAGGGGAATGCTAACATTCACTCAGGTGAGGTTGGGGGATCAATAAGGAACAATGTACATTCACACTTACAGTTTCTTCTTCATCTGTGCTTCTTTAAGGACCCGTGTTCACTCCTTCTTCTCCGGTTGTTTCCACGGCAGCGTCTGCGGTGCTGACTTCCTCTTGGGGAACAACTCCAGGTGCTGTAAGGCATCGATAAGCAGATAGCTCTCTGGTGTCTGAGTGATGGCATCCTTGGTGAGCACCGGGATCTCAAGTATGGCGACAGGATCCGTGTTTACAGACACGTCCGTGTATCTGGATTCTTCAAAATCATCACGCACTTCGCAATATTCTGCAGTCGAGGCTTCATCTTTGTCAGGTTGCAAACAGAGTCTTTTTACTTGGAGGCCGTAAGGGCCGCGCTCGCCTTGTGCAATGTGGTATGATACCCACTCGCCGATCTCGACCTGGCGATCTGGATGGTCTGGCGGGAGCTCCTCTTCCACCTCTCTTTTATTGATAAATATGTCATACCGCCCTCCGGGTTCGCGGGCGAAGGCGTAACCTCTCTCTCGGATGATCTTTACAATCTGGCCCTCGTGTCTTGGGGAGTCCTGAATCTCACGGTCGCGGCGGGCTACGTTCTTGGCCTCTTTGGCGCGGGCTACCAGCTCCTGCTTCTGTGCCAGCCTCTCGACCTCCTCTTTCTCCCACCTCCGCACACATCTCCGGATGTATTCTTCTCGGGTTATGATTTCCGCGGGGCCTACTTCACCTTCCGACTCGCCTAGAAAGCCCATCAGATCTTGGCAGTCTTTACTCCGCTCCCACCAGCAACGCAGCTGCTCCCCCCTCACCTCAAGTGTCTTTGGCGCAGGGATCAGGGGCTCCGGCAGCTTCAGGAACCCTTCCGGTAGGGCTCCGAGTGGGTCGACATCTCTCCATGCTTGGTTCACGATAGCTGGCGGGGTACTCACATCCACAAGTACAGCAGTATGGCCTTCGGCGTTGCTCGCGGCATGTCCGTGCTCTTCGACCCGGCCGGGTCACTGTAGCCGGACTTCGTAGTTAGGGCTGCGGTCGATGTCTATCTGGATCCGGGTTCTATTAGCTTCCTGAACCCGTGTCATCCTCGGGGGCAGCAGCCGCAATACACCCCTCCGGGTGTCTAGGCTGCGGGGACGCTCTTCTCCACCTTCCGCCATCTCTACGCGATCACACGGGGTCTCTCCTCGACCGGGTTCCTCCACTGGTTCAATCTGTGGGCCCTCCGGGATCACTTGTGGTCTCTCGCACAGAGCGCTCTTCAGTGCGTCCTCCGCTTCCGTCCTCGTGTCTCTGAATGGCGACTGCTTCTCTTCCGGTTGCCTGCTCCGCCCCCTCCTGATGACGATTTCTGGCTCAGTTCGCGCCAGCTTCTTGGTAGGAGGGTCTAGGGGCGGCGGTTCTTCTTTTAGAGTGACAGCTGGCTCTCCCGGAGTTAAGGAGAGCCAGGGCGGGACCTTCTTTTCGCGCCTTGGACCGGACCGGCCCACGATGGGAGTCTTAGGAACGCCCCCTCTGCACATGGCGCTAGTCCCTGATGGCCGCCATTGGGGTCAGATTTTGGCGGGAAAAGTCTAGAAGCAGTTCTTTTGGCGCACAAGGTCCAATTCTTTTGGACCGGGTAGATCCTGTTCGTGACGCCAGGTTGTGGAGCCCCAAGGGACGTGGGGTACTCGGTACCGGACCGATCTGCTGCTGGGGATGTCACTGGTGGCCTGGTCCGGACCGTGTCCCTGGCTCAGCACAATAAAAGGGGGATTATTTACAGGGGATATGTCACGGGTGACGCCACCCACTTGGTGCGGCCAGCGATGGGGCCGCCGCTGCTGCAGAACCTCCGGGGGTGATGGAATGGCAGCGGGGATGGTATAGTTCTAGTGGGGAGAACTGTATCCCCCGGGGCAGTAAGGAGTTAAAGTCTATTTGGTGTAGTGGAGCACACTTACTTTGCAGCTGCAGGGATCTCTCCTCAGCGTTGGTGCTGACAGGCTGTAGCTCTGCAGGTTGAGATCTTTCCAGTGCAAGCCTGTATGGGAGGAATGGTCTGCAGATGGAAGCAGGCAGGAGACAATGCAGGGTTTCCAAAGCTTTACTTAAGTTGTTCTTCTTCAAGCAAGTTACAAGTCATTCGCAGTTGGTACACAGTTACATTCTCCCTTTCCGGGTTCCCTTCTCTCTTGCAGCCAGGCTCCTCTCTCCTTGTGACCCCTCACACAGTCTCTCAGTGTGCCTTTCCGGGCTATTACTCTCTTTCTCCGTCTTACACGGGTGTATGCGGACGCTGAACAGTATAGCGGTGACTCGGGCTTCTGTGAGTCCTAGTGTGTCACTAAGCTGCCTGTTCTTTGGGTTAGGAACTCCAGCTTGAAACTAGAGCTCCCCGTCAGTGAATCTGGGGATACCGGGTGAATCGTCGGTCCCCTTCAGAGCTGACACTCTGCCTTAGCCCAGCCTGCAGTAGTCCACAGCATTAAACTACCAGGCTCCTTCCTCTGTTTCCTTCAGATATCTAGGAGGGCTTCTCCACCTGCTGTTAGTAGCTTCTGCTGCTGTCCAGGGCACGGGTTGCACCGTCCCTTCTCTGTCTATCACACTCCTGGTGGTTTCAGCATCTTGGATGGGCTTTTCCCCCCATCTGGCTCGCATTGGCTCAGTACGGGTCTGCGCTCCTCAGCTTAGGCTCTTCCAGGACCTGCAATCTCTTTCAACCTTCTCATCTCAGCACCATGGCTTACTCTTAGGTCTTTGCATCTCAGCTACTTCAGCCTACTAACTTCCTTCACTCCTCCCCCTCTCTATATACTGTCAGTCACCTGACCTTCTGGTGTGCCCAACCCACTCCTCATCCACCACTCCTCTGGTCTCATATAGTGTCTGACCTCAGAGCTGGATGTGAACCCTCTCTATGCGTGGGGATGTGGGCTGTGAGGGTGTAGTGTTTACCATGTCCTAACTGCCTGGCTGCAGTTCCCTTTGTGGCCACCTGTACGCAGGGGCGCCACATAAGTATTATCCAAATAAGGTAAAACATATACACAATGCTAGTTAATAATACAGCCCTTGTGTTAAGGCCACTTTACACACACAGATATCTGTGACCAACTTCTGAACAACTCACTGGTTGCAGTGAAATCATGGACACATTGCTCCATTTTGTGGCTGTGTACAAATTGAACAATGTGTCCATGATTTCACTGTAACCAGAGATCTGTTCAGAAGTTGGTCACAGATATCTGTGTGTGTAAAGTGGCCTTTAATATAGTTGGGTTATAATACACAGTAGTCCTAAAAAATCCTAAACTCACGCAGCAAACACCTGACCCGCGTTTAACCAATGTTTCATCAGGAATACATTGTTGGAATTGGGGTCTCTTTCCCTACATTATGTTGCTCTCACAAGAGCAAGCAAAAACATGGTGCCAGATTTCCTTTACTTCTTCTATTTATGAAACCTTTCTTCCATTTTTTCCATATTTTCCTAAAATGTTTGCACAGTACTGTATTCATATGCATAAATATTGTACATGTGTCAAACTGGCACTATTCACACAAGAATACAAAAAAAAAACAGGCCAATAAATCATGTTTATAATATAAAAAATGTTTTTAACTTTCATTATATGGAAATTAATGGGGCTTGGCAATAGATGGATTGAGTAGCAATGGTATGGTGGGAATATATGTTTTATGTGTGTTGTTTCTTCATGTAAAACATCAAAATTGTTTACTTGATTAAAGAAAAGTATGTTCTTTGCAGAAAAATATATTTAGCAATTTGGTATATGGCTGTACTCAGTTTCTCTTTAAAACCACATGCATAGAAATATAAATGAAATATCCTGCAAGCAAAAACTGATGAATAATTAGAAAATTCATATTTGCTGAATTTTCCTAAACAATTTCATTTGTAAATAAGTTTAATAATGGAAAGCTTGTAATTGCTTGGAAAATACATATCATGGAGAGTAGAGGGTGAGAGCCCCACTGACGATGACAGCTTAGACTTTATAAGTGAGAGCGAGAAAGGATCTTGCTGGCCAGTTGAGCTTACATAGCACTAAAGAGGGAGAGAGAGGACCCTCCTGACCAGAAGAGCTCACATTACTGGAGAGAGAGGACCCCGCTAACCATAACAGCTTAAGACTTAAGAGGTCAGAGCGAGAAAGGGCCCCGCTGGCCAGTAGAGCTTACACAGTACTAGAGAGGGAGAGAGAGGACCCTTCTGACCAGAAGAGCTCACACTACTGGAAAGAGAGAGAGAGGACCCCGCTGACCATAACATCTTAGAATTTATAGGTGAGAGCGAGAAAGGACCCCGCTGGCCAGTAGAGCTTACACTTTACTGGAGAGCGAGAGGGAGGACCCGCTGACTAGTAGAGCTTGCACAGTACTGGAGAGGGAGAGAGAGGACCCCACCAGAAGAGCTGGTACAGTAACAAAACAGGAGAAAGAAAGAAAAGACCACACTGATCATGAGAGCTTACACTTTGCATGAAATAGAGATTTACCCAGTGTCTATGCATATAAAAAATAGCTCTGACGTGCCAACTGTGCTCAATTTAAAACTGTTGATCTGTGGTAGCCCATGTGCTAACCACCACTTTATAAGGTATCATAAAATCTGTAAAATGTCATAGTTGCAGGGCATTATGAGGATACTGACATGAGAACACAAAGTGACGTTAGCCTTCTCTCTGATTCCTTTGCAATTTAGTAAATAGTGTCAAGCCAGTTTTTTTTTCGTTGTGAACCATGAAAATGTTGGCAATGTTTGAATTCAAGTGAAACTACATATGTTGGGGAATTCAACTGAAACCGGATCCTCCACAGATTCATCTCTAGTTTCTTTCATTCATTTATTTTGTTCATGGCTGTCAGCACACAGTGGGGTTAAGACTGGTGTAATTAAAAACTGCAACTTGTGGCGCACAAAACAAGCCCATATGAGGCTGTGCTGCTGGCAAGATATAAAGTTCATGACTCTTAAAAAGGTAATAAGGGAAAAATAAAAAATAATGAAATAATGAAATGGCAACCAGTCATTAAGTGGGGGCCATGTTGAGGCAACGAGCCGCACAATCTAGAGTTAAGTGAAAGGGTTAACATACTGTTTCTATTGAGAATGTTATCCAATTGGACGAATTTGCCCGCCAAGTTTAAACAAAATGTGATTGGCCAGCAGCCGTGTGGCTGGTAAATAAAAGGGGGAGTGGTGGCCAGCCTAATCAGTGCCTCATCGGCTTTTGTCAAGATACTACCCACCAGGGATTCGCATGATGGAAGCGCTCCTGGAGGAACTTCTGAAGAAGGCTGGTAGCCGCGGCGGCGAGGACTGGCTCCGGAGATGCCTGGCAGAACCCTGCGGTGGAGAAGAAAGACCTGAGCAGCGGATGGATAGAGCAGCAGAAAAACCGGAGAGCCCCTTCCCGGAACATCGCAGAAGCCTCCGACAGAAGAGGATTAGGCAGGAGGCATACTCACCGCCTCCGGAGAATAGGAGGATGAGCAGGCGGAAGAAGCAGGCCGGGCCCCGTCAGAGAAAGGAGCAAGGCGGGCAGAGATCGCGGCTGCACAGACCGGAAGCGGAAGTATCGTCACACACCCCACGTGACCATGGGGCGGGGTTTCCTACATACAGACCCGGTAATAGCGTGGTGCCCTCGGCGGCCGCTCCAGCGCTGAGTGAGACAGTAGCCAGCCTTGGGGCACATTTATTCCCAGCAGGCAGCACAAAGGGTGCGAGTCATTTTATGGGCAATGGCCCTATGTTCACGTCATTGGCCCAAATGCAGCATAACACAGGGTTTAGAGCCAGCACCTCAAGTTACACTGGAGGCGAGGGCTCAGAAGTAATGAGCGGGTGTGTGGCAGTTATGCACGAGCTGAACTTGAGGAAGGAGAGTTCGGGCGCCCGGGCTCTAAGCAATCCCTCAGTGCCAAGAGTTGCAGCAGCTTCTCAATATGACATGAGGCAAAGGCTAAACCTACAAAGCTCCGATGGAGCTAGCACAACAGATAGCCCGACTTACCCGAGTGCCTCTAGTCTGCCGATCAGAGTCGAGCCGCAGCAAAAGAGCTCTAATTCTGCAGCGGCTGCACTCCAGGTATGAGGCCAAGGATGATCCCGTTTCGCCGAGGGAGCGACCGGACGCTTACAAGAGGCAGGATGCCGCGACGAAGATGTCAGCGTCCCGAGCCACGCCGACCCAGAGATTGCACCAGGAGACGGATCTTTCACAGCTGCAAGACTTGGTGAGAACATTTCTACTTGCAATAATGATTTATCCCCTAGTTTATCCATGTCAATTACGAGGCTGGTACAGCAGGCCGTCGCTTCAGCGTTAAATGTTTCCCCAACCATAGTGGAACATCGGCAGGGCAGGGCAAGTTCCACTCAGTCTCGTTCCGGTATTCCGGATTCCTGCTTAAAAGAGGCTCTTCCTTGCGAGATGTCCCCATTGGGTTTCCATTTAACTGTAGCATTTAAAGAAAGGATATGGGGTGGGGAATTCGTGGATGTCTTCTCTCTATTTCCCTCTCGGGAAAAGTCAAAATTTGACAAACGAGATGACAAAGCGAGCAATGATAAAAGGAAAATTTATCGGTCCTTTAACAATTGGCTTCAATGTTTTCTGATTTATGCTTCGGTATTGTCAGAAAAACACCCTAGCGTTTGTAATGGCTTGCTCCAGCATATTGATATTGTGCTGGAAGCATACCGGAACTTTGGAGGTGTTGCATGGCTGGCATATGACGAAGCCTTTCATCAGAAATTAGCAGTGCATCCCTCTTTAAAATAGGGAGTTAAGGACGTGGGCCTGTGGCTCCAGATGATGGTCCCTCAGAGACACCCATCTGCGAAACAGGTCACCAATCAACCCCAGCGGAAGGGCTTTTGCTTCGCTTATAACGAGTCTTCATGTAGGTGGTTGCAGAACTGCAGATACCGGCATGAATGCTCAACGTGTGGCGGTAATCATTCAGCATCTAAATGTTTCAAAAAACAATCACAGCCGTCAGGGAAGGAGTCCTTTCGTAAAAGCCCAGAGCCCAGTGAGTCTACAAAGACTCCTTCCATGGCTAAAACAGTACCCTGACCGCTCCGCAGCGGAGTTACTAGAAAACGGTTTTACAGACGGGTTTTTCATCCCCCCCATTTTTTGGTTCAGGTTGTCATGTAGTGAATAACCTTACCTCGGTGAAGCGTTTTCCTAATACGGTTCTTAAAAAAATCGATAAAGAACTAGAATTGGGCAGATGTATGGGCCCCTTTGATTTTCCCCCTTTTACTAATTTTCGTATTTCACCACTGGGAATCGTACCTAAAAAAGAATCTGGTTCGTTCAGGATGATTCACCACCTCTCTTATCCGGTGGGCTCATCTTTGAACGACCAAGTAGACCCAAGGCTAGCATCTGTTTCCTATCCATCTTTTGATGAAGCTATAGACCTAGTTCGCTCTTTCGGTCAAAATTCTCTATTGGCAAAATCGGACATACAGTCCGCTTTTTGCCTTCTTCCCGTACACCCTAACGGTTTTAACTCATTAGGCTTTTGTTTCCAAGACAAATTTTACTGTCTCCCAATGGGTTTCTCACTATCGTGCAATTATTTTGAATGTTTTTCCACTTTTCTCCAATGGTGCGTTCGAAATAGTTTCCCTGAAGGGGCAATATCACACTACCTCGATGATTTCCTATTTATAGGTCCCAAGGATTCCAATACTTGTAGCGACCTCCTTGAATCCTTTCTAAAATTAATGGATCATTTCGGTGTTCCAATTGCCCTGGATAAGACGACTCAACCGTCCACATTGATAGAATTTCTAGGTATAACAATCGACACAGAAAAGATGGAATGCTCACTTCCAGCAGAAAAAATACGTAAATTACAAAACTTAATTTTTACATTTTTAAACTCGTCCGAGGCCTCTTTACATGATTTTCAGTCCTTAGCAGGTTCACTTAATTTTGCACTCAGGATTATCCCCTCGGGTCGTCCTTTTCTTAGGCGTTTATTCGCAAGCATGTCGGGCATGACAGAATCCTCTCCCATAAAGATTTCACGATGCCTTCGTCTAGATTTGGAAATTTGGTCTAATTTTTTGTCCCACTTCAACGGGTCTTCCTGCTGGCAGCGGGAATTTGTTTCGACATCGTCTTTAGGTTTACACTTGTCCTCTTCATTGAATGGTTTAGGCATAACATTTCAAGGGCAGTGGCTCGCGACAAAATGGCCACCTAAATACCAGGACCAATTCTCCAGTTCCCCTCCCCTTCGCGATATGTTCTCGCTATTGGTCGTTTTTTCTATATGGGGCGACGTTCTGCGCGACCGCCGTTTAACCTTGTGTGTCAATAACTCGGTCTCAGGATTTACAATTAACTCGCTTTCCTCTAAATGTTCCCCAACGTCATTGTGCCTGAGGAATTTAGTACTAAGATTATTACACCACAATGTATGGGTAAAAGCCATGGTTAGTCCTGAGGACCCCTTGTTACCATGTTACTTTCTCTCTCACAATGACTCTCTTCAGTTTCCATCACGTCATCTAACCGCATTTCAGATCGAAAGAGAAGTTCCGAAGGAAATTTGGGACTTGTTTTGACCAACATCCCACATTATGTAGAGCAATCACTGGCACCTCGGACGTGGACGGCTTATACCGCGTCCTGGCAATCGTGGGTTCAACTATGTGACAATTTTCTACTATGTCCTCAGGCAGGTGCGGCTGATGCCGCTCTTCTGTTTGTGGAAAGCCTGGCTCAAAAGGGGCTTTCATACTCCTCGGTTACAAAAACCCTCGCAGGAGTGTCATTTTTCCTTAAATTGTACGGGCTACGCCCAATTGGGGATTTATTTATAGTTAGGCAGTTCCTTAAGGGCTACAAAAAATCATTCTATGAAAGGGACGACAGGCTTCCAATATCCATTGACACTCTGGTTCGACTTTGCAATGTCTCGGATTCAGTATGCACCAATGGATATGAGGCGATTATGTTTCGGGCTGTTTTTGTAACATTGTTCTTTTCAGCGATGAGAATTAGTGAAGTGCTCTCCGTGAGCAAACACAGGTCCTCTGGTCTTCAACTATGTGACATTTTAATATCTCAGTCTATTTTGGTCATTTTTCTCAGGAGGTCTAAGACCGACCAACTGAGCAAAGGCCAAGTAATTTCATTGCGGTCTTCATCCCAGACGAACATTTGTCCGGTGTTCTTAATGTCGTTGTTGTTGAACACTCGCATTTTAGGGCCTGGACCTTTGTTTGTTCATTCTGACGGCACCCCCTTGACTGTTTTTCAGTTCAGGTCTGTACTTCGAAAATGCCTTGATAAGCTTCAAATGAGCCATTTAAGGCTGACGTCCCATTCATTTAGGATAGGGGCAGCCACTCTGGCTGCTCAGCAAGGTATCCAGGAATCCTGCATTAAACACATTGGGCGCTGGAAATCAGCGGCTTTCAAGGGTTACATTCGCCGCTCCCACACCATTATATAACATGCTCTTGTTCTATTCTAGGGCCAAAAATAGTGTGGATTGTGTGTCATTCCTTCGTCTTCTGGGCTCACAAGAGAGCGAAGATAAGGAATTATTCAGAGAATCTCAATTTTCAGAAGGATGAGGTACAAATATTTTGGCACGGTGTGCGAGGTCTTAGATGGCACAATTTTACTTCACTTATACTAGATCTTATGGATCGTTTCCCGCGGCCTGACCTACTGATATGTCATGACGCGGGGAATGACCTGGGAAAATCCTCTTCCTATGACCTGATTTGGTATTTAAAATCTGATTTATCTTGGCTTCATCATCAGGTACAGGGTCTAACCATTGTTTTCTCAGAAATAATCCCAAGGTTGGTATGGAAAATCAATGAATGTATGTTTTTGGAGAAAATCCGCCAAAAAATAAATAAAGAAATGGAAAAATTTCTGCCTTCCCTGGGGGGAGTTTTCCTATCGCCACAGAGAATTGGAAGGCTTTACTGACGGCCTATATAGACAGGATTCAATTCACTTGTCCGAGGTAGGTCTCGACATTTTTAATGTCGGGGTCCAGAGTATTGTGGAGGGTTGGTTGGGGGTGGGCGGTGCCCGAAGTCACCGTCCGGTTGGGTGCCCTAGCTTTGCTGGGGGGAATCAGTTAAATTTAAATATGGTTATGTGACAATATGTGTCAATATGGTTGATGATATGTAAAAATGGAAGATCTTGATGAAGTTCTTTGAAATTTATTATATAGGTAATACCGTTATAGATGAGTGGGCCCTGTTGCCTCATGAAATGGCAACCAGTCATTAAGTGGGGGCCATCTTGAGGCAACGAGCCGCACAATCCAGAGTTAAGTGAAAGGGTTAACATACTGCTTCTATTGAGAATGTTATCCAATTGGACGAATTTGCCCGCCAAGTTTAAATAAAATGTGACTGGCCAGCAGCCGTGTGGCTGGTAAATAAAAGGGGGAGCGGTGGCCAGTCAAATCAGTGCCTCATCGGCTTTTGTCAAGATACCCGCCCGCCCCAATGTAACACTGTTATTAAAAAATTGGTGCTTTATTAGAGGCAAGGTCGCCCAGCTTTGCTGGGGGGATCAGTTAAATTTAAATATGGTTATGTGACAATATGTGTCAATATGGTTGATGATATGTAAAAATGGAAGATCTTGATGAAGTTCTTTGAAATGGAAATGGTTTTTCTATTGGATTAAAAGTTGGTTATAAACAAAAGTTATACGGGTAAGCCTTAATAAAAGCACCGATTAATTTACCACCACAACACTCTGTGTCGCCTAAATTTGCTATATAGGTAATACCGTTATAGATGAGTGGGCCCTGTTGCCTCAAAATTACTGCATTTTGGGCAGCCTTTTTGACAAAAAAATAAAAAATATAAACTGCCACAAAAACATGCTATTTTTTCTGCTTGAACTTAACGCCTTCATTACATTTGATACACAGTTGAAACCAGAAGTTTACATACACTGTAGAAAAAGACACATACGCATGTTTTTCACAATATCTGACATGAAATCAGAATAAACCTTTCCCGTCAATTAGGATTACCAAAATCTAATATATAAATCTGAGTGTATGTATAAGTGTATGTATGTATATCCCCTAAAAGTCTGCACTGTCGCATATGCAATCACTACATTTTGCACACACACCCCAGGCAGGGCCGTATTTGCCATTAGGCACTCGTAGGCACGTGCCTAGGGCGGCGCCATTCTCATAGGGGGCGGAGTCTCAGCGTGTTTTTTTTTTTTTTTTCTTTTTTTTTTCCGGCTCCGGGCCGGCCGGGTCGCAAGCCCCGCCCCCATACCCCCCCCCCCCTTCCCTTCATCATTACGGCCGCCTCGCCTGCCTTCCCACCCACCCACCTCTGTCAGACACCCGGAAGAGACGAGGAGAAGGAGGGGCCCGCAAATGAGGGGAAACTTGAAGTTCCCACTCTATTTCCTCCTCTCCCGTGCGCTCAAGTGCTGCTGCGGTGCCGGCTCTGGCGGCTCCTGCACTGGCGGCTCCTGCATCGGCGGCTCCTGCACCGGCGGCTCCTGCACCGGCGGCTCCTGCACCGGCGGCTCCTGCATCGGCGGCTCCTGCACCGGCAGCTCCTGCACCCAGCCGCCCCCTCCAGGCCCAGGGAAACGAGGAAGCAGCCGGCTGGAGGCACTGGAGGATGGTGCGGCTGGTGCATCAATGTGCTTAGAGGGAGCCCGGCCCGGCCAATTTGAGCAGCCAGCACCAGGTGAGGGAAGTGTGGGGGAACTCTGCAGGGGACAGAGGAGAAGAGGACAAAGGAGCAGAGGTCCAAGGAGAAGAGGACAGAAACAGAGGGGCAGAAGGACAGAAACGGGGACAGAGAAGAAGAGGACAGAGGGGCACGGGGACAGAAACAAGGGGACTGGAGGAGAGGAAAGAGGAGGAGCAGGAGGGACAGAAGAGAGGAGGACTGTGGTGCAGAAGGACAGAGGGACAGCAGAGAGGAGGACAGGGGTGTAGGAGGACAGAGGAGCACCAGGAGGGACAAAGGAGAGGAGGACGGGGTGCAAGAGGAGCAGCAGGAGGGACAGAGGAGGATGGGGTGCAGGAGGACAGCCGAGCAGCAGGAGGGACAGAGGAGAGGAGGACGGGGTCCAAGAGGAGCAGCAGAAGGGACAGAGGAGGATGGGGTGCAGGAGGACAGCCGAGCAGCAGGAGGGACAGAGGAGAGGAGGACGGGGGTGCAAAAGGAGCAACAGGAGGGACAGGAGAGGAGGACGGTGGTGCAGGACAGAGGAGAGCAGGACGGGGGTGCAGGAGGACAGCCGAGCAGCAGGAGGGACAGGGGAGAGGAGGACGGGGGTGCAAGAGGAGCAGCAGGAGGGACAGAGGAGAGCAGGACAGGGGATGCAGGAGGGCAGAGGAGAGCAGGGCGGGGATGCAGGAGGGCAGAGGAGAGCAGGACGGGGGTGCAGGAGGGACAGAGGAGAGGAGGACGGGGTGCAAGAGGAGCAGCAGGAGGGACAGAGGAGGATGGGGTGCAGGAGGACAGCCGAGCAGCAGGAGGGACAGAGGAGAGGAGGACGGGGGTGCAAGAGGAGCAACAGGAGGGACAGGAGAGGAGGACGGTGGTGCAGGAGGGCAGAGGAGAGGAGGACGGGGGTGCAGGAGGACAGCCGAGCAGCAGGAGGGACAGGGGAGAGGAGGACAGGGGTGCAAGAGGAGCAGCAGGACGGGGGTGCAGGAGGGCAGAGGAGAGCAGGATGGGGGTGCAGGAGGACAGAGGAGAGGAGGACGAGGGTGCAGGAGGACAGCCGAGCAGCAGGAGGGACAGGGGAGAGGAGGACAGGGGTGCAAGAGGAGCAGCAGGAGGGACAGAGGAGAGCAGGACGGGGGTGCAGGAGGGCAGAGGAGAGCAGGATAGGGGTGCAGGAGGACAGAGGAGAGGAGGACGGGGGTGCAGGAAGACAGCCGAGCAGCAGGAGGGACAGGGGAGAGGAGGACGGGGGTGCAAGAGGAGCAGCAGGAGGGACAAAGGAGAGCAGGACGGGGGTGCAGGAGGGCAGAGGAGAGCAGGATGGGGGTGCAGGAGGACAGAGGAGAGGAGGACGGGGGTGCAGGAGGACAGCCGAGCAGCAGGAGGGACAGGGGAGAGGAGGACGGTGGTGCAAGAGGAGCAGCAGGAGGGACAGAGGAGAGCAGGACGGGGGTGCAGGAGGGCATAGAAGAGGACGACGGGGGTGCAGGAGGGACAGAGGAGAGGAGGACTGGGGTGCAGGAGGGCAGAGGAGAGCAGGGCGGGGGTGCAGGAGGGCAGAGGAGAGCAGGACAGGGGTGCAGGAGGGACAGAGGAGAGGAGGACGGGGTGCAAGAGGAGCAGCAGGAGGGACAGAGGAGGATGGGGTGCAGGAGGACAGCCGAGCAGCAGGAGGGACAGAGGAGAGGAGGACGGGGGTGCAAGAGGAGCAACAGGAGGGACAGGAGAGGAGGACGGTGGTGCAGGAGGGCAGAGGAGAGGAGGACGGGGGTGCAGGAGGACAGCCGAGCAGCAGGAGGGACAGGGGAGAGGAGGACAGGGGTGCAAGAGGAGCAGCAGGAGGGACAGAGGAGAGCAGGACGGGGGTGCAGGAGGGCAGAGGAGAGCAGGATGGGGGTGCAGGAGGACAGAGGAGAGCAGGACGGGGGTGCAGGAGGGCAGAGGAGAGGAGGACGGGGTGTCAGGAGGGCAGAGGAGAGGACGACGGGGGTGCAGGAGGGACAGAGGAGAAGAGGACGGGGAGGACAGCCGAGCAGCAGGAAGGACAGGGGAGAGGAGGACGGGGGTGCAAGAGGAGCAGCAGGAGGGACAGAGGAGAGCAGGACAGGGGATGCAGGAGGGCAGAGGAGAGCAGGGCGGGGATGCAGGAGGGCAGAGGAGAGGAGGACGGGGGTGCAGGAGGGACAGAGGAGAGGAGGACGGGGGTGCAGGAGGGCAGAGGAGAGGAGGACGGGGATGCAGGAGGACAGAGGAGAGGAGAACGGGGGTGCAGGAGGACAGGAGCAGCAGAAGGGACAGAGGAGAGAAGGACGGGGGTGCATGAGGAATGAGGCTGTGGCTGGCACTATGTGTGGTGATAATGGCGGCTGTACCGTGTGTCTGCCTCCATGCAGCTGCTGCTACCTTCCTGAGTTGGCAGGGTGTGTAGTTCTCCTACCTGCCTGTCCTATAGGATTTCTGGTCAGTGTGTTGGGTGTTGTTGTTCTTCCAGGTGGGCTCAGTGTTGTCCTGCAGTCCGTCTGTGGCCTGTCTGTCTCTTCTGGGATGTCCTCAGCTCTGTGCTGTGCACAGACAGTGTACCACCATCTCCCCAGCTCCGTGCTGTGCACAGTGTACCACCATGTCCTCAGCTTCGTGCTGTGCACAGACAGTGTACCGTACACTGTCTGTGCACAGCATGGAGCTGAGGATATGGCAGTACACTGTGCAAAGCACAGAGCTGGGGAGATGGTGGTACACAGCACAGAGCTGAGGACATGGTGGTACACTGTCTATGCACAGAGCTGAGGACATGGTGGTACACATCCGTGTGCAATCTGTTCTTTCCTCAGCAGCTATTACTGTAGAATCATTTACAGGAACATTTTATAGTGTTCTCGGTTACAGAATGAGAATGTATCAGTAAAAAAAACTGATACCTCTCGGATGGTCCGTGTGCTGTCAGTGTGCGGTATGTAATTTTGTCAGACCCATAGACTTGTATTGGTGAGTCTCGGTGTGAATTGCAGACTGTCGCAGAATGTTGCGACTTTTTTCTCATCCTGAATCTGGCTGAGAAAAAAGCGTCCGACACTCGCCAGTGCTCTCAGACATCGATTAACATTGGTCCGAGTGCAATGTGATGAAATCACACATTGCACTCATCCGAGTTTCACGCCAGTGTGTCCGTACCCTAATAATAAAATCCATATAGTAATCCTACAATGTCTGCGGGACATGGTATGGGGAGGGTTTATGGCTCAGTTAGTACACTCCATCTTCTTGTTATTAACCAGTTAATGCTCTCTTGTCCACCGCACTACAGTGTCAAAAGAGGAAGACAACGAGACAGGCAGCAACACGGCGTCAGAGAGCCCCTGACCTTGAAATACAAGATCCTCTGATCCCGGTATTGTGACATCATATTAAGAATAATATTTTTTGCACTTATATTACACTATGAACTCCACAGCACTTTACATACATCATCAACACTGTCCCCATTGGGGCTCACAATGTAAACCTCCTATCAGTATGTCTCTGTAGTGTGGTTGGACAAACCTTTTATATGTACTACATTATGAAATGTGGGGGGAGAAGCTACATGAAGCTTGGGGGGGGGGGGGGAAGGCCGCGACTGGGGGGAAGATTGTCCGTAACGGGGGGGAGGAGCCATGATGGGGGAGGGGCTGCAACAGGGGGGAGGGGCCGTGACGGGGGGGGGCGCGGCCGCTGAGAGTGCCTAGGGCAGCAGGAACTCCAAATACGGCCCTGACCCCAGGTAACTTCATAGACTACAGTGGGTACTGATAGTATTCAAACCCCTTTAAATTTTTCACTCTATGTTTCATTGCAGCCATTTGATAAATTCAAAAAAGTTTATATACATATTTGTGCAAATTTATTAAAATAGTAAAACTGAAATATCACATGGTCATAAGTATTCCTATACTTTGCTCAGACACTCATATTAGAGATAAGGGGAGGGGGTAAAAATAATAAATTACTGATAGGAATTTGCTATAAGTCTCCAACAATAATGGAAGTGGAGAATATCCTCATAAAGCAAACAAATGAAGCAGCAACTCAGGGAGAAGTCATTATTATGGGGGACTTCAACTACCCTGAAATTCATTGGGGAACAGAAACCTGCAGTCAGGGCCGGCCCTAGCCTGAATGGTGCTCTGTGCAAAACTACCCTTTGGTGCCTCCACCCTATTGAATTTTTACTTTGGTTGCCAGGACACAAACGCGTAGAGGAGACCATTTTTTCATAGCCTAAGAAAATTGATTTCCACACATGTATTGTACAATAAATGCCATTAAATTTGTGCTGAAGAATCTTCACCTCAAATCTACATTAATTTCACTACATGTGAGCTCACGCTAAGGGTAGAGTTACACCAGAGTGTGACTCGCACAAGTGCAATATGAGAAAATCCTAACTTCCCCTATTCACAACAGTGAACAAATATCGTTCGCTTGGTTGTGCGAACAATAGCTGCTCGCCACATAGTTGGTGCATCATCCACGATATCTAGACGTGTGACATCTTACCAACGATGTCAAAAAGATGTCCTAACGACCGTGCTCCCGTGAGATCGTTGGTGATATCTTAACGACATTGAAGCGTGTAACGGTACCTTTAGTCTAGTCTTAGACTTTAAGATGCGAAAGTGCATCTATTTCAGCTAACTTTGCACTCCAAAATTCAAAGTTTACTCCCCCTTCCTAGAATGTAGTCTGGTTCTACATATAGCTCCTTCCTCTCAATAGAATGTCTGGTTCTGCCTCTTGCTCCTCCCCTCCATAGAATGTTGTCTTGGTTTGCCTCTAGCCCCTCTCTTGCCATAAAATGTCGTCTGGTTCTGCCTTTAGCTCCTCCCCCTCTATAGAATGTTGTCTGGTGGTTCTGCCTCTATCTCCTCTCTTGCCATAAAAAGCTGTCTGGTTCTACCTCTAGCTCCTCCCCTCCATAGAATGTTTTCTAGTTCTGCCTCTAGCTCCTGTCCCTCCATAGAATGTCTGATTCTGCGTATATCTCCTCCCCCTCACCCAAACAATTTTGTTTTTCCATGAAAACTCATACTTTTATTTATTAAAATGAGTTGCAAAATGAATAGAAATTATAGTCCAGACATTGACAAGGTTAGAAAGAATGATTTTTATTTGAAATAATAATTTTCTCCTTAAAGCTTCATTTGCACCAATTACAGCATTGCAGACCTTTAGCGGGAACTATTTAATGAAGCTGCCAAATGAGGAGCTGTGAGGCGTCGATTTCTCAAACTAGAGGCTCTAATGTACTTGTCTTGTTACTCAGTTGTGCAGCGGGGCCTCCTACTTCTCTTTCTACTCTGGTTAGAGCCTGTTTGTGCTCTCCTCTGAAGGGAGTAGTGTGGCGCCCTGCCAATGCAGGTAACCACAAATCTCTCTAATGCACAGTTGGGTTTCCACAGCAGGTACTTACTACGAACAACACCTTCCACCCCGGCACAGTAGGGGGAGCTCAACTTGCTGCCCTTAGGCAAGATTCCCTATGTATACTGCTGCTGGGGAGGAGCTAGTCAGAGTGTGTGCAGACGCTAGAAGAGCTGCAGGGAAGGCCTGGTGTTCGGTGCTGCGTGTAGGCCCGAGCCAGTGACCCAGAGTGGCCCTTCAGCGTCCCACAAGCCTAAGTGGGAGTGAAGGCAGGGAGCTCAGAGCAGGAATAAAAGCAAGGAACAGGTAGCTCAAGTTGGGAGTTCGTTCCAGAGAAGCTGGATATTGGGGATCCGCACCGGTGGGAGAACTACAAGCCCACAGAAAACCCCTTGGCACCGAGGAAGCTTCAGCTACCCGGTCTCCTGAGAGAGTCAAAGAGGGGGAGCCACGAAAAGCAGACCACTGCAGTGCCCAGAGAAGGTTGTCCCGGAGACCGCACAGGAGGAGAAGGAGATACAGATAAAGGAAGAGAGTGGAGGCAAGTCAGGATATAATAGACTGTGCTTCAACAAAAGTCACAAAGTAAGGAGGCCTTATACCCACTTGCTGTGGGAGCCCACTATGCAGCCCTGTCACCCGTCAGTGCCCTGGATGATTTACCTGATTAACATCAGTAAAAAGGTAAAGGGAC
Organism: Allobates femoralis; assembly: GCA_033576535.1. NCBI lineage: Eukaryota > Metazoa > Chordata > Amphibia > Anura > Aromobatidae > Allobates > Allobates femoralis. The sequence goes on along the minus strand of JARQOC010000005.1, from coordinate 305,714,183 downwards.
TTCTTCTGTGTGTGTGAATCCTTTCCTCTCACCCACCGTGCCCCTCTACAGACTATTCCTACTCTCCCTCACCGTCTCACCTCTGCTACAACCTGTTCACCTCACTACGCTGCCCCGGAGGTCCCAGTCCTGCCTGCGGAGGACTATACCATCACTGCCGCAATCCCACCGACCTCCGGAGGACTGTAGCGGCGCTGGTGATCTCTCACCAGATACTGCAGATGGTGTCACGACTAACTTGTACATAATCCCTGTAAATACCGTTTTCAAGAGCACCGCTCCCCAGGATACGGGATCAGGCGCAGCTGCCATTTCCCGTGACAAAGTTAACCCCCTCACTGCCGCCTGATTCCCGGGTACCCCATGCCCTGGGGCGCAACACGTCTCTTTCTGGCGTCATGAACAGGATCCCGTGTCCGTTATTACCGGGTACTGTGTGTCGTTTATTGACTGTAACACGTGACTGTTTACTGCGCTGAAGAGCGGGAAGAAAGGGGGCGTGCCAGTCTGCAGAGCGCAAAACTGAAACCCCGCCCCTCGCTCAGCCGAGCATTCTCGAGCGCTGCCGTCCAGAAACTCCCAAACTGTTTAACCCTTCAACAGCTGGCTGTAATTCACTAGGGGGGGGCCTCCAACATGTCGGCCTCCTCCAGCGACGACGAGGCTGCGTACGCTGACCCCCAGAATTACCCCGGTCACTCAATGGCTGCCTCTGGTAGCACTGCCAGCACCTCCAGCGCTCCGGGTACAGTCGCCCCGATAATGCCCATGTCATTTCCATACATCCCCGGGGCCAAGTGGTTGCCCCAGTATGATGGCCGCCCTGATACACTGGATGTGTTCAGGCGAAAGATTGATGGCATCCTGGGCATGTATGTGACTCACTGTTGCCGAGTCCTCAGATCTCAGGCGATGCTTCACTTATCATGGTTCCGTGCCTGAGGCTGTGGGGCCCCGTGGTCAAATAAAAGGGATAAGGGATTGGGATAAAGTCTTGATTGTCTCATGACGCCACCTGTGGGAGATGTGCGGGCAGCTAGATGGGATGCTCCCCATAGGATGAGCAGTAATCCCCGGGGCCAGAAGCTGCACTGGATGGAATACGGCAGCTCGGTTGTTTTTAGTATCAATCCGGGTGCAAGGGTTAAAAGCAGTTCTGGAAGAAATGCACTGACACAATGCTCCTCTGTAACAGATCTTTACTGTAAGTTCGGTGCAGTACACGGTATACAGTTCTTTAGGTAACGGACCGGGTGGTCCCAGTGATGAACAGCCTCTGTCCAGAGCTCCACAGTGTTCCTCTGTTACTAACTGTCCTATTCTTGTGGCCCTTGCTGTCTTAGTGCACCAGTTCAAGGCACTGGGAGGACCTCTTCGGATTACCTTCGCCGAGCTTCTGTTCTGGGCTGTAGAGTAGAGTCCTGAGTCCCAATAGTGGGTTCCCTGCTGGTAAGACTGCTGGGTCGGGGCTGTAGTGAGGCGCTCCTATAAAGCTACTCCGTCACTCCGGTTTTGCAGAACAGCGGTGAACGACTGACTGCTTCGGAACCGGTGTCCGGTAGGACTCGGGCATGGGTGTCTTTGAACCCGTTGCTTAGTTGCTGTTTGCCCGCTTTATGGTCTGGGTCACTGCGTGTTGGTGCCCTCCCTGTTAGGTTGCCTTTCTAGAGCTGCACGGCACTGTGCAGACTCCTGCTCCTTCTTCTTCCTGAACACGACTCCAACTCCCCCTTCTAACTTCCCCCATGCTACACCTTACACTCCTCCCTCTAGGACCTGATTGGTCCTCTACCTCTGAGTGGTGCACGTGGTACATGGAGCTCTGGATTTAAGTATTTCATCACTGAGATGGAAGATATTCCATCTTCAGTCAGGGATGCAATACCTTCCTTTGACGCACTCATTGCGGGGCGCCACATATGCAACACGCTACGGTGGTACTCGGACAGTTACATAGTAACATAGTAACATAGTAACATAGTTTTTAAGGTTGAAGGAAGACTTTAAGTCCATCTAGTTCAACCCATAGCCTAACATGTTGATCCAGAGGAAGGCAAAAAAAACCCCATGTGGCAACACTAATCTCCACATTGGGGGAAAAAATTCCTTCCTGACTCCACATACGGCAATCAGACTAATTCCCTGGATCAACGCCCTATCAAAGAATCTAGTATATATAACTGGTAATATTATAGTTTTCAAGAAAGGCATCCAGGCCCTTCTTAAATGTTAGTAGTGACTCACTCATTACAACATCATGTGGCAGAGAGTTCCATAGTCTCACTGCTCTTACAGTAAAAAATCCGCGTCTGTGATTATGATTAAACCTTCTTCCCTCCAGACGTAGAGGATGCCCCCTTGTCCCAGTCTCAGGCCTAAGAGTAAAGAGATCATTAGAAAGGTCTCTGTACTGCCCCCTCATATATTTATACATTGTTATAAGATCACCCCTAAGCCTTCGTTTTTCCAAGCTAAATAACCCCAAGTTTAATAACCTGTCTTGGTATTGCAGACCCCTTAGTCCTCTAATAACTTTTGTCGCTCTTCTCTGGACCCCTCTAGTTCAGCTATGTCTTTCTTATACACCGGAGACCAGAATTGTACACAGTATTCTAAGTGTGGTCGCACTAGTGACTTGTATAGAGGTAAAATTATGTTCTCCTCATGAGCATCTATGCCTCTTTTAATACATCCCATTATTTTATTTGCCTTTGCAGCAGCTGCCTGACACTGGCCACTAAATGTGAGTTTGTCATCTACCCATACACCCAGGACTTTTTCATGACAAGTGACAGTTTTTTGTTGCCCAGTATGTTTTACTAATTAAGCGCATACATTAATTATAACCTTTTTGTTTCTCTCATGCCTCAAGTTCATGTACTCTTTACATTGTATGCCCACATTATTATAAAGCGCAACACTGCCACTTTACGCCCAGCTTCCATTTTGACATATCTCCTGTAATAAATATTGTCTCCTCTGTATTGATAACCCTGCAGAGTTTAGTGTCATCTGCAAATATTAATTTCTACTCTGTATCCCCTACAAGTCATTAATTAAAATATAAATAGAAGCGGGCCACAACACTGACCCTGTGGTACCCCACTGTTACGTGACCCATTCTGATGTGTCCATAATAACCACCCTTGTTTCCTATCATAGCCAGTTCTAACCTTACAATTTTTTTCCGATCCCTGCCTCATTTGTATCAACCTTTGTTGACCGTATCAAAGCTTTGAAAAGTCATATCACACATCACGCATTTCCCTGTCCAGTCCAGAACTTACATCTAAGACTATAGATTAGTTTGAAAACGGTCCTCTAAAACCTGTTGATAATGGGTCTGAGTTTTTTATCAATACTCCAGTATAGCACTCTTTGAAAACTCTAGGATTTTACCCAGTGAGTTAAGCTTACGGCCTATAATTTCCAAGTTCAGTTTTTGTCCCCTTTTTGAATATTGGCACCACATTTGCTATACGCCAGTCCTGTGGTACAGACCCTGTTATTATGGAATCTTTAAATATTAAAAATAATGGTCTATCTATGACAGTACTTAATTCCTGCAGCACTCTGGGGTGTATCCCATCTGGGCCCGGGGATTTGTCAATTTTAGTGATTTTTAGTCGATGCCGTACTTCCTCTTGGGTTAAGCAGGTGACGTTTAATTGAGAATTTTTGTTATCACTGATCATATTGTCTGTCATGGGATTTTCTTGTGTAAATACTGTTGAAAAAAAGTCATTTAGCATATTTGCTTTTTCCTCATCCTCATCCACCATTTCACCCAGACTATTTTTAAAGGGGCCAACACCATCATTTTTTAGTTTCTTACTATTTATGTAGTTAAAAAATATTTTGGGATTCTTTTTACTTTCTCTGGCAATGAGTCTCTCTGTCTCAATCTTTGCTGCCTTGATTTGCTTTTTACAAATGTTATTTAATTTTCTGTATTTATTTAATGCTTCATCACTACCTACTTGCTTTAATTCCCTAAATGCTTTCTTTTTGTCACATATTGCACTTCTTACCGCTTTATTTAGCCATAGTGGTTTCCTCCTATTTCTAGCATGCTTATTCCCATAGGGTATATATTGTGCACAGGTCCTATTCAGGATGCTAATAAACATCTCCCATTTGTGTTGTGTACTTTTATGTCTCAGGACATCGTCCCAGTTTATTGCACTAAGATCATCTCTCAACCGTTGGAAATTTGCCTTCCTGAAGTTTAGTGTCCTTGTGGCCCCTCTACTACACGTCTTAGTAAAGGATACTTGAAAGCTTATTAAGTTATGATCACTATTACCCAAGTGACCTCCAACCCGTATATTTGATATGCGGTCTGGCCTGTTGGTTAATATTAGGTCCAGCAGTGCCCCCCTTCTTGTTGGGTCCTGAACCAGTTGTGAAAGGTAATTGTCTCTTATAGTTTTCAAAAACTTATTACCTTTGCTGGAACTGCAGGTTTCTGATCCCCAATGGTTAACTGGTGCAGCAGAAAAAGAAAGTGCGTCTTGGTCTGTTGCTGAATGCAGATCAGCTCCTGCTATATTTGATAAACTGAGAGCTACCTTTGAGGAGTGTAATGAGGCTGATATACACATGTGCTTCTATCGCTGCTACCAGAGGCCGGGAGATGACATCAGAGCTTATGCCTGGCGCCTGGAGAGAGCACTACGCGCCCTTATACATGTCAGCCCTGCAAGTGCACGAGATGAGAACAAGCTCCTCATTGAACAGTTCACATGGGGCCTGCTATCCCCTGAGGACAGTAAAAATGTACGCTGGTGGACATTAAGCAATCCTGATACTGATTTTAACACCTTGAAAGAAATAGCCATCAAAGGGTTAAAGCCGGTAGAGACCTATGAAGCTACAATTAACCGGTGGTGCAACGGTGAGGTGCAGGCTACTCGAAAATCAGTACCCGTGACTGCAGCCACGCACAATGTACAATCTGCTCAGCTTGACAAATATGACTCCCTGCGGGCTGAGATACGTGCTGAGATGCGCGAGATGAATAAAAACACCTCCAAGTTAATGGATGCTATGCAGTTACAGAAGAGCCAGCAGCCAGCGCCAAGACCCCAAGCCAAGCCTCAGCCGCTGATCCAGTTTGCCGACAGCCCGGACGACGTCCTCTGAATGTGAGGGAATCAAGCTACAGCCTACAGAGGATGAGCTACTGACCGCTAACAGCTCCACTGGGGAGCCCATCTGCTGCAACTGTAATCGCCTCGGCACTGTCCTTTAAACGGGCCGTCCCTGGGGGCTGGGGCCAAACCTCAGGACTAAATCAGCAGAGCCCAGCCACCTGGTGCAAGACCTTCATTGGACAGAGGCCGTTTCTGTCCATTGTACTGAATGGCATCCCGATACCTGCTCTACTGGACACCGGGTCACAGGTGACCACCATCCTCTATATCCTTTATAAAAAGTATTGGGCTGATGCAGAACTGAAACAGCCTGAAATAGACCTTTTCCTTCATGCAGCAAATGGGGAACCAATTTCTGTGATGGGGGTTAGAGAAGTGCCCATAAAGGTGGGGAGGGTGGAATTACAGAACCAAGGGGTCCTTGTAGTAGCAGAAGCCAGTAATGCAAATGATCCTTATGTCATACTGGGTACAAATATTGTTAGCAATTGCATGGAGGAAGTTTTGTCTTTGCTTCAACAGATTGCTGAAACTGCCAGACCTGTTCAGAAGAAGGTTATCCAACGTGAGATCAGAGCCATCCTACACCATCAACAGGTAACAATTACAGGTGGTGAAATTGGTACAGCATGGGTGACAGACCCGATACCTATTGTGATACCCCCAATGAGTGAAATGAGGATTTGGTGTTGAGCAGCTATAGGTCTGCGAGGGCAGGACTATCAAGTGTTAGTGGAGCCCGTTAGCACAGAGCACAGACCTACACTGTTGACAGCCAGGGGGGTGGTCGATGTACACAATGGGAGAGTACCTGTTCGCATCTTAAGTTGTGGCAGTGAAGAGGTTAAATTACCCAGGTATACCACCGTTGCCAAATTATACACAGTCAGCAACAACAAGATCCAAACAGTGCAACCTGAACCCCACGAAAAAGGGGCAAAACCGGATCAAACAATTGGGCCACTGGAGGACTGGTGCCAGCAGCTTCATGTCGGAACTGACACCACTCCTGTGTATGAAAAGCAAGGTGTGTACCGGGTAGTCCAAAAATTTGAACAAGTCTTTAGTAAGCATCCACTTGATTTTGGTAGGATAAAAGGGGTACAACATCACATCCCCACAGGTACACATCCACCAATCAAGGAGCGGTATAGGCCTATTCCACCTGCACATTATCAAAAAGCCAAAGAAATGTTACAGGACATGAAAGACGCAGGGGTTATACGAGACAGCTGTAGTCCCTGGGCAGCTCCGTTACTCCTAGTCAGGAAAAAGGATGGCAGTATGAGGATGTGTGTAGACTATAGGCAAATAAACCGCATAACACACAAAGATGCTTACCCGTTACCACGTATAGAAGAGTCTTTAGCTGCAATGAAGTCTGCCAACTACTTCTCCACGTAGCCGAAGAAGACCGAGAGAAGACGGTATTCCCAACACCTATGGGCCTATGTGATTTTAACAGCATGCCCTTCAGACTATGTAATGCACCCTGAGCCTTCCAGATGTTGATGGAGAGTTGCCTGGGACATAAAAACTTTGAGACGGTACTGCTCTACCTGGATGACGTGATCGTGTACTCCAAGATCTATGAAGAACATGTCGCTCATCTAGGAGAGGTGTTCGAAGCTCTGGCCAAATACGGGATGAAGCTAAAACCAAGAGCGCAGTACCTGGGACACATAGTCAGTGCTGAAGGCGTGGCCCCTGATCCAGACAAGGTGACAGCAATCAGAGAATGGCCAGAACCCAAAACCATCAAGGAGGTACATCAATTCCTGGGTTTGGTGGGCTACTACCGAAGGTTCATCAAGGAGTACACCAAGAAGGCTTCTCCTCTGCAAGACCTCCTAGTAGGCCAACCCATGAAGGGCAGGTCCAAGGATTCTCCGTGGAGATGGGGTAAGGAACAAGAGGAATCGTTCCAGATGATGAAAGAAGCCCTGACAGGAGAAGAAATCCTAGCTTACCCGGACTACAACCTGCCATTACTGTTGTATACAGACACCAGCAATATGGGACTCAGAGCCATCCTTTCCCAAAAGCAAGATGGCAAGTAAAGGATAATCACCTACGCAAGCCAAAAGCTGCGACCCACAGAGAGGAACCCAGAAAATTACAGTTCCTTCAAGCTGGAATTCCTGGTCTTGGTCTGGGCTATCACCAAGAGGTTTAAATACTATCTAGCCTCTAGCAAATTCACCGCCTACACGGATAAAAATCCGCTCACCCACTTGGAAACTGCAAAGTTGGGAGCCATGGAGCAGAGATGGTACATCAATTCCTGGGTTTGGTGGGCTACTACCGAAGGTTCATCAAGGAGTACACCAAGAAGGCTTCTCCTCTGCAAGACCTCCTACTAGGCCAACCCATGAAGGGCAGGTCCAAGGATTCTCCGTGGAGATGGGGTAAGGAACAAGAGGAATCGTTCCAGATGATGAAAGAAGCCCTGACAGGAGAAGAAATCCTAGCTTACCCGGACTACAACCTGCCATTACTGCTGTATACAGACACCAGCAATATGGGACTCAGAGCCATCCTTTCCCAAAAGCAAGACGGCAAGGAAAGTATAATCACCTACGCAAGCCAAAAGCTGCGACCCACAGAGAGGAACCCAGAAAATTACAGTTCCTTCAAGATGGATGGCCAGACTCTCCAAGTATCAATTCACCATCAAGTACCAGGCTGGGCACCAGAATGGAAATGCGGATGCTCTATCCAGGATGCCTCACTTATCCGAAGAGGGTGTAGATGAAGACGAGCTGGAAGAAGTGGAGTTACCTGCCTTCCATCATGTAAGAGTAACCCAATGCCAGCAGTTCTGTCAAAACTTCTCTACAGAAACAGTGAACCTGTTACCTCACTTCGACTGGGGAAAGGCGCAGGACCAAGACCCGGCTGTCGGTCTAATCAAGCAGCTGATAGCACAAGAGTCAGCAAAGCTGCCTGCAAACCCTCCGTCTGATGCCAAACATCTGTGGAATGAGCGAGGCTAACTTTTCCAGTATCAAGATAAATTGTGGCGGCGGTATATAAATCCAAGAACCCATGAAATGGCGTGGCAGATCATCGTGCCGAAATCAGATGTCCCCATGGTCTTAAATGCCTACCACAACAAAACTGGTCATTTCGGATGGAGAAGCTCGAAGTGCTACAGAAAGACAGATTCTTCTGGCCCGGTATGCGGTCATCCATAGAAAAGTGGTGCAAAGATTGTCAAGCCTGTACCTTGAGAAGAAAAGATGTACAGAGCCAGAAAGCTTCGCTTCATCCTATTGTAACCAAGAAGCCCCTGGAATTAGTTGCCTTGGACCATGTAAAACTGACTCCAAGCAGATCCGGCTATACATACACCTTGACACTGGTGGACCATTATTCAAAATTTTTAATGGTTGCCCCTGTAAAAGATTTGACAGCTGCAAATGCTGCTAAAACCTTCCAATAAGTCTTCTGCAGACCGTTAGGATATCCAGAACGTATTCTAACTGATCAAGGACCAGCATTCGAAGCAGAGATCTTTCAAGAGTTTTGCCAGATGTATGGGTGCAAAAAGATCAGAACAAGCCCATATCATCCTCAAACTAATGGAGTCTGTGAGAAAATGAATAACATCGTCATTGACATGCTGAAAATCCTCCCGTTGGAAGAAAGAAATCAATGGCCAGAAAAACTGCCTGATTTGGTCGACATGTATAACCACATTCCAGTGAGTTCCACCAATTGTACACCAGCATATCTGATGAGAACTCGTACAGGAAAATTACCCGTAGACTTAGAACTCGGTGTAGTAGATCCTGAAGCAGATCATCCTATTTCAAACCGGAAAGTCCATCGACAAGAACAGTACCAAAGAGTTCAACAAAGTGTCGAGAATAACCTGGAGAAGTCCCGTGCAAAACAAGAAAGGGATTACAACAAGCATGCTCCAGCAGAACCAATACCACCTGGAAGTATGGTCATCAAAAGAAAAAGAACTCGTCATAAGTTGCAAATATGCAAATTTGCATTTCACTAAGGAAGTAGAGAAACTTCAGTGCCACATTTAAGCAGCTTCCTCAAAGTCATAATCGCTTTCCAACAAGCTTTTAATATAACTAAGGGATCCCTTAGTTATATTAAAAGCTTGTTGGAAAGCGATTATGATTTTGAGGAAGCTGCTTAAATGTGGCACTGGAGTTTCTCTACTTCCTTAGTGAAGTGCAAATTTGCATATTTGCATATATCTGAGAGGAGGGAAGTGGCTTACAATCTCCTCACCTACTTCGCTGTCTCCATAAGGTTCATAGCAAGTTCCCAGACCTCGTCATAAGTTAGATGATAAATGGGAACGTGAACCCTATGTCCTATTATACTCTGGAAATGACAATAACAAAATCTGTATCATCAGTAAAGACGGTGGAAAAACCAGACAAACTGTATTCAGAGATCACCTTAAAAAGTGTCCTCAAAATTGGGAAGATCAAGAAACCTACAATCAGCCCATTCAAGAGATTGAACCAATTCCAGATCCAATTCCAACTCCAGATCCAATCCCAGAACCAAAGAAGAAAGTAATATCTACCATCTTTTGAGATTTCCCAGAAGATTGGCCTTAACAAGATGGAGCCATCATTGTGCCCGTGTTAAACTTCTACAAACCCTGTGAAGAGATGCCTAGGAATCAGGAAGATCAGGTTGCTAGAGAGTCTGAGGATCCTGCAATCGGTACACCTGCTAGCCCAGTAGTGAGACTAAGGCAACGAAGAAGCTTACCTGAACCACCTACACCAGGCTCAACACTAGACACCTCACCTGAGACAGTGACACCTGTAGTGCGGAGATCACATAGAAGCACACGAGGTCAACCCCCATCTAGGTTTGGAGAGTGGGTATAGAGCAAATTTGAAAAATGTAAATAAGCAAACTGTACAGACAGAAATGTAAATAGTAGTGTACAGAAGGGTGGAAGAACTGGGCCCAGTCCCAAGCACATTAAGTTAGAAAAAGAAAATGCCTGGGGCGGGAGGTACCAGGTCTCCTAAGCCGAGACACCCCACCCATAGGGACCCCCTGTTTGTTGTTGAACTTGTGAAATTTTGAAAAGACTTTTCCCCTTTATTACGCGGAGCATACAGAGACTTACTGTAAGGACTCTTTTGAACTTTCCCCTTTTTGAACTTTTGAACTTCTTTAAAATTTCAATGGACTACGGTTAATGGACTAACGTAGCCACAAACTTTAAAAAGCCTACGGTGGATGGACTAGCACTGTATGGACTTACCCGTTTTCTATTTTTCTATTTTTCAGATATTTTCAGTATTTTTCATTTTTCAGACTATGTACATATGTTCTCATTGTTATTTCTTTGTTGACACAAAAATTGCTCAGTCCAGGAGTACTGAGAAGTACAGGCCCACAGAACACCCCTTGGCACCGAGGAAGCTTCAGCTACCCGGTCTCCTGAGAGAGTCAAAGAGAGGGAGCCAGGAACAGCAGGCCACTGCAGTGCCCAGAGAAGGTCGTCAGGAGGAGAAGGAGATACAGATAAAGGAAGAGAGAGGAGGCAAATCAGGATATAATAGACTGTGCTTCAGCAAAAGTCACAAAGTAAGGAGGCCTTATACCCACTTGCTGTGGGAGCCCACTATGCAGCCTGGTCACCCGCCAGTGCCCTGGATGATTTACCTGATTAACATTAGTAAAAAGGTAAAGAGACTTCTTCTGTGTGTTAATCCTTTCCTCTCACCCACCGTGCCCCTCTACAGACTATTCCTACTCTCCCTCCACTGTCTCAGCTCTGCTACAACCTGTTCACCTCACTACGCTGCCCCGGAGGTCCCAGACCTGCCTGCGGATGACTATATCATCCCTGCTGCAATCCCACCGACCTCCGGAGGACTGTAGTGGCGCTGGTGATCTGTCACCAGATACTGCAGGTGGTGTCACAACTAACTTGTACATAATCCCTGTAAATACCGTTTTCAAGAGCACCGCTCCCCAGGATACGGGACCAGGCGCGGTCGCCATTCCACATGACAAAGTTAACCCCCTCACTGCCGCCTGATACCCGGGTACCCCATGCCCTGGGGCGCAACAGTAGTACACACCGTTATAGTAAATCTTCAGTTTCTTGGCAATCTCTTGCATGCAATAGCCTTCATTTCTAAGAACAAGAATAGACTGTCGAGTTTCACATGAAAGTTCTCTTTTTCTGTCCATTTTGAGAGTTTCATAGAACAAACAAATATAATGCTCCAGATTTTCAAACTCCTTCTCAAAGGAAGGTCAATTGTCTAGCTTCTCTAATCAGCCAAACCATTTTCAGCTGTGCTAACATACCTGTGCTAGGGTTTTCTAGAGTTTTCTAAACATCCATTAGCCTTCTTATGGTGGCTTCACACACAAGGATATCGTTAACGATATCCTTAGAACGATCACGTGACAGTGATCGTTCCGACATCGCTAGTGAATTGTCACACACAAGGATATCGTACGTTAACGATATCCCATTCAGCAACGCACCAGTTAAATAGGAGCGCAAGAACTGAACTATCTTTTAAAGCAGCAGGAATAGGAGATTTTTGAACGAGATCGTTCAAAAAGGTGCCACACTGAACGATGTAGCATCTTCAAGCAGCGTTAATTGGACGACGAACGATAGATTTGAGGTCAGGATTTCAAATCTTGGATGAACGATCCAATGATTTTTTCTTACTATATCGTTCATTTACACGCAACGACGCACAAACTATATCGTTTAAACGATCCCAAATCTGTGACATTTAAACAATATCGTTAACGATATCCATGTGTGTGAAGCCACCATTACACAGTTAGCAAACACAATGTACCATTAAAACACTGGAGTGGTGGTTGTTGGAAATGGGCCTCTATACACCTATGTACTGTAGATATTGCATTAAAAATCAGACGTTTGCAGCTAGAATAATCATTTACCACATTAATAATGTATAGAGTGTATTTCTGATTCATTTAATGTTAGCTTCATTGATAAAAAATGTGCTTTTCTTTCAAAAATAAGGCAATTTCTAAATGACCCCAAACTTTTGAACGGTAGTTTATATGTGTCAATTTATTAAAAAAGAAAAACTGAAATATCACATGGTCATAAGTATTCAGACCCTTTGCTTAGTATTGAGTAGAAACACCCTTTTGAGCTAATACAACCATGAGTCTTCTTGGGAATGATGCAACAAGTTTTTCACTCCTGGAGTTGGAGATCCTCTGCCATTCTTCCTTGCAGATCCTCCCCAGATCCATCAGGTTGGACGGTAAATGTCGGTGGACAGCCTTTTTCAGGTATCTCCAGAGATGCTCAATTGTGCTTAGTTCAGGTCTCTGGCTGGGCCAGTCAAGAACAGAGTTGCTCTGAAGCCACTCATTTGTTATTTCAGCTCTGGCTTAGGCTTGTTTCACATCTATGGCTATTTTTGAAGGGAATGGATGCGTTTGACGCATGTTGGCAACGCATGTTTTTAATGCCTGCGTTTTGTGTGTTTTTAGTGGTTCAAAACGCATGCGCTAATGCAATAGTTGTTTTTGGTGTTAATTACAATGCGTTTATGCTTGTGTTTGGGTTTGTGTTTTCAATAGCTTAATAACGCTAATTAGTTACCCACACCCCTATAAATGTAGGTGTGTTGGCTAGCAGGGGCTGTTGCAATTTCGTGGCTCTACTGTGTGCTGCATCACTCCAAAATGGCTGCTGCAGTCATCCTTGCCCTACGCCTGCATTTTAATCGTCGCCGACATGATGATAGAGGGGCTACCAGATTGTGGGTCCATGAGGTCAACCTCTTGAGGCCACACTATGGGGCTTTCCACATTCTCTACACACAGCTAAGGAGTTGCCCACACAAACTTCACTGCTACGCCTGGATGACGGTGCCGACCTTTGATCTGCTGCTGGGCCTGGTGGAGAATGACATTCGTCGTGAGAACACGAGATTCTGCCAAAGCAATTCCCCACCTGAAAGGTTGCTGGTGACCCTGAGGTTGGTAGAATTGATGGCCATCATGCCAATACACATTGCCATACTTATTGTGATGCCACAAAACATCTACCTGCAGTCCACTGTTTGTTTAAAAGCTTATGTATTCCTCAAGTTCCTGATCTATATACTTAGAAGTGTCATGTAGTTCATGTTTTAATTTTTGTTTTTGGTTTGTTCTCTAACACACAGATTCCTGGCCACAGGAAAGTCGTACTCGTCCCTCCATTTCCAGTATCGCCTGGGAATCTCTACAAATTGTGTGATCGTGCAGGAGACAACACAAGTTTTGTGGGATACCATACATGGACGTGTGATGACCATACCTACGACCAACCAATGGTTCGACATTGCCAAAGAATTTCGTGCTGTTACAAATTTTCCCATTTGTGTAGGTGCCATAGATGGCAAGCATGCGCGCATGCAAAAGCCCGCCCATAGTGGCAGTTTCTACTACAACTATAAGAAATATTACTCCGTAGTACTTTTAGCCATAGTAGACTGCCACTACCGCTTCATAGCGGTGGACATTGGGTCATACGGGCATGTTCATGATGCGCAGGCCTTCCGAAACAGCGACATCTGGCGGCGGCTTGTGCGTAATGATTTTAATATCCCACCGCCACAGCCATTACTGGGCACACATGGCCCTCCCCTACCCTTCATGTTTGTTGCAGATGCTGCTTTCCAGCTCAGCTATGATGTGTTGCGCCCATACTCATCACCATCACTCAACAGTCAGCGTCGCCTTTTCAATGATAATTTAGGTCGCATCAGGCACGTAGTAGAGTGCACCTTTGGCCTGCTGGCTGCTAAATGGTGTGTACTCCTCACCTGCATGAACCTTAAGCCACAGAATGTCCGACGTGTTGTTAGGGTGTGTGTATGCCTGCACAACTTTGTGGGGCAGCATGAAAGACCCCAGTGGGTTGTTGAGCGCTATGTGTCGGATCTTCCCAGTGTTCAGCATCCTGCAGTGCGGGCCACAAATGACGTTATGAGGATTCGCAATGAATTTGCCTCATATTTTCCTCACACTGCATTGGCTAGCCAACAGCCACATATGCCCCAGTGATGTGTGTCTTTGTGGGCAACTGGCACGTCTGTGTAATGAGTCCAACTGTGTAAAACATTTCAGTTTGTGGGATGATGTTAGACATTTGAAAGCATTCAGCTTCATGTTTCCAGTTATTTTCTACATTTGCTATGTTACCACATCTCGAATTTATGCACATAATAAATGTGTCTTGTGTGGGTTACACACAAGTACCATCATTTTTCTGGAAATTTTTAAAATGTGTGACATCACAACATACTTGTGCTGGCTGTACTGTGCTCCACACAGTGCTTCACACTCTAAGGCTAGGGTCACACATAAGCCCTTGGTCCGTTTTTGGCATCAGTTTGTGCACTTTTCTAAGTCCAAAAACTGATGGAAAAACGGATTATATATAATGAACACCCTATCCGTTTTTTTCTGCACCCAAAAACAGTGCTAGGAATGTTTTTTACCCAAAAACGTTGCTAGCAAAGTTTTTTGGTGCCTTAAAAAAACGGATCCGTTTTTTTTAACATGGGGCCCTATGGAAAAACGGATCCATATTTTTTTTTGTACCTTAAAAAAACAGATCCATTTTTTCTAGCATTTTTTGACAAAAAATGACTAAGTCAAAAAAACGTTCATGGCACAGGAGGCTCAAAAAGCACCCCAAAAAAAACGGATTCGTCATGGAAAACACTTCCAAAAACGGCTTGCTATGTGTGACCCAAACACACAAGCGTCACATATTAGCACAACATATGTAGTTTGAGTAAGTGTCCCAACCCAACACAGGGACTACATCGAGTTTGCCCATTAGTCAAGTGGTTTGACACCAGTGGTCATTATGCGGCAATGGACATTGCCAGTTGCTTCTCAAAGCCCACGTTAGATGAACGTGGACCCATGCATATGTTGTGACGCCACCAATGGTGTTTGGTGAAAGCACCTGTGCTGCTGCAGTCTGAATGGGCTGAAAAATTACCAGTTTCTTGTAGTGCCTCAATGTTGCTTGAGTGCACGACACGTGCCCGTGTTTTTGTGATGGAGCATGGGTCCAGGGATGTTCCTCTGCAGGGGTGTGCCTCTACTGTGTCTATGTGGAGGAGGGCCCGGACACACATAAGTCACACACACACTCGCAGTAATAGTCATTACCCTTACTTATGTGAAACCTGCTGTGCTCAGGTTAATCTACACAGATAGTGTACTTACACAGCTCCTTCTTCAGGTTTCACTTGTGTTGAAGGGCACACCAGGAGAGACCCAGCTTTTTTTTGTTGTTGTGTGTTGTTGTGTGTTTTTTGGGTTTCTTTTAACGGAAGACCAACCTATATTTTGTTGTTACCTTGTGTGTCTGTGTGGTTACACCCTCATATATTTTTCGAGGTGACAGAGGGCTCAACACTGTCATGTACTCTTGAAAATGCAGAATCACATTTGGCTATTTGCTCCTAAGCACAATTGTACTCCCGTGTTGTTTTAATCATTTAGGGATCAAGGTGGTGCTGGTCAGCCCACAATGTCCTAAATACCAGCTATTTATGTGTGACCTTGCTTTCAACATGGACTATAGCATTCCGTATTGTTGGTAGGTGGCACTGTGGTTCCACAAAACCCTCCCTATAACACCACACCTTCCTCACAGTACTGCTATGTAATGGTCAATAGATGGGACTCCACAAGGCCAACCCTTTGGCATATATGATTTCTTTACAATTAAGGTCCCGTTACACACAGACATACCTCTGGAGGTATTGCTTGCAAATCACTGGTCCCTGTGAAATAATGGACACATTGTTACATTTGTACACAGCCACAAAATGGAACAATGAGTCTATTAATTCACAAGAACCAGTGAGTTTCAAGCTATGTCTCCACAGATATCTCTGTGTGTAAGGCTACCTTCAACCAACTGGAGCAACCTATAAAGACCTGTGCTAGTTTTGAAGTCGAACTGCCTAAGGCTCTGGGGCTATCGCATAGATGTAAGACAGAGCGCACCCATAGGATTGGCCCCCCCAGAGAGCCTCCTCGGGAGGATAGCAATAGCAATAACAGATCCTCACAGGACAGGGAAATGAGCAAACCACGACACGCCATCGCTAAATATTTAATTCATAGAGACAAGGAGGAAATCCTGAGGGCTTATAAAGCCAAGAGACGTCCCCTGATGTTAATGGGTCATAGAGCTCTGATTTTTGCGGACTATTCAATTGAGGTAACTAGGCGCAGAAGAGCCTTTAGCGAGGTATGCACCATCTTGTTAAAAAAAAATACGCGCTTCCAGCTGAACTATCCAGCAACCCTAAGATTCCGCTCGATAGAAGGTTCCATGCTATCTTTCACAGACCCTGAAGAGGCGATGACAGTGCTCAGGAGAAATAACAGCAAATCACCTAATAGGGACACCACACTCCCTGGCAGCCCAAGACGACCTAATGAGGCTACTGCTCAAACCACCGACATTGTTTCTGACCGCATGCAAGATCAGGACTCTGTGAGATCATACAGATTGCGGTCGGACACCATACTAGAGGAAGGTTCAACAAAGGCTGCGACTCCGAGACAGCAAAGACTAACAACGTCAAGATGGAACAAGAAGAAGGCTAACCAAGCTGACTGAGTGCAGGGGGAGGGGATGAGGAAAAAAAAGGAGGAAATGGTACAACTAATGCAGCGTCGTGAAACGAGGGGACTCGGCCCTCTCTCGCCATTGCTCTCTTTTTGCTCAATTTGGTGATTTATCCTCAACAAAAAAGTGAGGAAATATTGTGTTGTTTTTTTTTTTTTTTTTTTTTTTATGTGAGCAGAAGTTTAACTTTTAGTCTAAGTAAGAGCAAGCGCGGGGGGGATTGAGTGTAAGGCGAAAAGGACTTATTTTGCTCATAGTCGTTTTCTCCATGTTTACTTAGGGGCTCGGGAGTGTAAAATACTCATTTAAAGTTTTATTGTTTATAGTTGTTTGAGAGTTGGGGCGGGCATGGGAAGAAGATACCCCACGCTAAGGAGGAAAAAAGAGAAGTCACTAGGCTATGCCATGGGAAGGAGAGGGGTCACTTCAAGGGAGGGAAAGGGTTTGGGGTGGGGTGAGAGAATTATTTTTGTCCTGTTGCACACTTCTATTTGGCCACCATACTCAAACGATCAGTCACTGCGTCTATGCGGCCGCTCTCAGTTTAGTGACCACAGTCGACCAAAATTACATAACTGTCGGATGGACCTGGATTTAGTCTTTGGAGATGGTTAGGTGGGTCTCGTGGAATGTTAAGGGACTGCGCTCCCCAGCTAAGCGTATGATGGTTCTTAGACACCTTAAACGCCTACACGTGGATGTGGCTATGCTCCAGGAGACCCACCTGACGTCTGGGGAATTTTTTAGGCTCAAAAAGATGTGGGTGGGGGAGATCTATGGCTCCAGCGCAGTCAACAGAAAAGCGGGGGTTCTGATCCTGATCAATAAATCGTTAGCACATACGGTACTATCCCAGGACACTGACCAGGAGTGCAGGCTGATACACATGGTTATTCAGCTTCAAAAAGACACCTTTAGTATATACAATCTCTATGCTCCCCATGTGGCCCAGAAATCCTTCCTACAGCAAATACAAAATTAATTTTTGACAGATCAGGAGGGCATTAGATTAGCAGGAGGTGACTTCAACATGGTTTTAAATGATGACGAAGATAGGAGACACAGTGATCCCATGATACCTACTGTCCGACGAGATATGACCCAACCCAAAGTGAGCCTCTTAGAAGACTTCTTCAACAATTGCAATATGACTGACGCTTGGAGAACACTTTACCCTTAAGACAGAGAATACACCCACTACTCACACGCACATAGATCTTGGTCGAGACTGGACATGTTCTTTACCTCATCCCTATTATTTCAGAGAGTGGTGGAGGTCAGGGTGGAGGACATGGTTATATCCAACCACAGTCCTTTGTTTATGGACACAAGGGACACTTTTCAAAAGGGGTCTGATTTTCTCTGGAGATTTCCCGACACCCTGGTCCGAGAAGACAACTTTGTTAATTGCCTTGGGGAATGGTGGTCGGATTTTGCTTTCCATAATATTGAACATCGCTCGGACCCGGGTTTATACTGGGAAACTGCTAAAACTGTCTTACGGTCATGTCATGGCGTTTAGCACGAGGCTGAAGAAGAGGGTTAAGGATCAATATCTAAAAGCCAGCGCAGCGGTAAGGAGGGCCTACTCTCTCTCTCTACAAACAGTCAATGACAGATTCAGACAAAGAGATTTGGCTGGCAGCTAAAAAAGATTTTTCATATATATATATATATATATATATATATATATATATATATATAGTAGTGTCGCGGCAGATATCCTATTGTTGTAAGTATGATTATTTTCTGCCAACACCTACATATACGGTGACGCCAGTCTTATACGTTTTTACATATTGCCTTTTTTGACTGATTTCCCATTATATATAATTTTCCCTTTTCCTCTTTTCATAGTCTGATAACCACTCTTGGACACCAGTGTGAGGTCCTAGCACACACCTGATTTTAATTACATCCTTAGACATATAAGCCTACACAGATTTCACCAGGTCACCATCTCACTAGGGCATAGTGTCAGGACCTGGCAGTGGAGGCCCCTTGAAGTGAGTGCCAGGCTTGATCCTTAGTGGCCACTAATGAGACTAAGACCTCTGATTTCATTTTTAGCACAGGGCAGTCTCTGCATTACACATTTGCACAATTCAGTTTGATCTTCTTTTCTTTAGTGCCACTCATTAATTTACATTTTTCATATATATATATAGTAGTGTCGCGGCAGATATCCTATTGTTGTAAGGCGTTTAGCACGAGGCTGAAGAAGAGGGTTAAGGATCAATATCTAAAAGCCAGCGCAGCAGTAAGGAGGGCCTACTCTCTCTACAAACAGTCAATGACAGATTCAGACAAAGAGATTTGGCTGACAGCTAAAAAATATTTTGATGTATGGGCTGGAAAACGAGAGGATATATATAGAAGCAGATTAGAACTGGAGCTGCATAGATTTGGAGATAAAGCGGGCAAACTATTGGCGCGACTGGCAAAGGGAAGGAGAGTCTCTAACCCCATTGGAAAAATAAAAGATAAACACGGCAATATATGGTCGGATCCAAGGGACATTGTTCAGGCACTGGGGAAATACTATGCCTCACTCTACAAAGAAGAGGGTGCTGAGGGGGGGAGGAAGAGACGTGGCTCTCTTCGGTCAACTTGCCCAAAATAACTGAGGAAGATAAACAATTCCTGAACAGCCCCATATCAGTAGAGGAAATTGAATTGGCAATCAAACTACTTAACCCAGGAAAAGCGCCCAGCCCAGATGGCTTTAATGGGGCGTTCTTTAAAGCTTTAAAAGACCAAATCTCTCTTGTACTAAAAAACCTATTTAATGCTTTCCTCAATGGCACTCCAATTCCAGATAGAATGAACATGGCCCACATAAAATTAATCCCCAAACCTGACAAACCACCTACTGATCCGGCGAGCTATAGACCTATATTGCTCATTAACCAAGACCTCAAACTCCTTTCAAAAATATTAGCCGATAGACTTGCGCAAATACTCCCTAAAATTATCTTACCACATCAGGCAGGATTTATTAAAGGGCGGTCAACGGTTACCAACATTAGATAAGCGATGCTCCTCTTGGACGTGGTGGGCAGGCGAGTGGGGGAGGGGGACGAAGATCCGGCCATGATCACCTTGAATGCTGAAAAAGCATTTGATAATGTGAGGTGGTCGTGGCTGGATGGAGTCCTAGACAACATTGAGTTGAGGGGTCCTTTTCGCCGGTTCATAGGTTCCTTGTATGCCAATCCTAAGGCATGTATAAGCCTCCCAGGATTTCTCTCGGACTCCTTTGGTCTAGAGAAAGGAACGAGACAGGGGAGCCCCCTGTCCCCCCTCCTGTTCAACCTAGCGATAGAACCCTTAGCAATTTATTTAGAATCACAACACCATTATGATGGTTTGAAAGTGGGGACTAAAGAGATAAAATTGTCATTGTTTGCTGACGATATCATTTTGTATGTTCGTAACCCAAAGAGAGACCTCCCTTCCATTTTGAATGATATTGATAGACTGGGCAGTATGTCAGGGTTGCGTCTAAACAAGGACAAGTGCGAAATACTCTTTATGGGCAAAAACAAAAGTGGCTATAAACAAAAATCACTTCTTGGGATAAAGGTAGCTAAGGATAGTATTAAATACCTAGGGATTTACCTAGCTAGAACTCCTGGTCAGATATATAGACTTAACTTCACATCGGTTATATCTAAAATTGAAAGGGAGCTGGCTGGGTGGGAGAATTTACCCCTATCTTTGATGGGCCACTGTCATCTCATCAAGATGATAAGCTTTTCAAGACTACTTTATCCCCTCCAGATGATTCCTCTGTTGCTGAAGCATGTGGATGTTAATAGGATAAACCGAGCTTTCTCGAAATTCCTCTGGAGGGGCAAAAGACCCAGGATAGCCCTAAACACTCTTATGAGGCCGAGGAGAGAGGGTGGGATCCAGCTACCAGATGTTAGGGGGTATAATTTAGCATGTCTATCGCGCCATGTTCTTGATTGGGTTAGGCATACTAACAACTTTTGTGACATTGAGGTGGAAGGTGAGTTGACAAGACCATGGAGATTATCCGCGCTACTCCACTCCCCACTTTCATTGTTGCCGGCCCATATCAAAAACACCACCATTTGTAGAGACACGATAATGACCTGGAAGTGTTAGAAAAAAAATGAAGCTTTCTTGGCAGATTTCCAGGGGTCTTGACCCATGGGCCTCTCCGGCCTTCACACTTGGTTACGAGAACCCCCTTTTTGGAACCTGGAGATCAAAAGGAGTCCTCACATTGGGGGATCTTATGCACAGGGGGGGAAAGAGGTGGTTGACGTGTGAGGAAACACTGACAAAATATAAGCTACCTGGGTCACATGTTTTACAGTACCAACAAATTCGCCACTCTCTCATGTCTCGACTACGAGATATTTCAGGAGAGTTAACTCATTCTCTTTGGGATGATATGATAGAGGCGGGAGTGGGAGAAGTGTCCATATCCTATCTTTACAAAAAAATACAAAACACACTAGGTCCTATTAGCACTGACAAGTTATTCACTAAATGGAAGAAACATATTACAGACCCAGAATTATCACAAAAAATATTGGAGGGTTGGGAAACTGCTAGAAAACATATCACCAATGAAAAATGGAGGGACACCCAGTTTCGACTTATGCACGGGGCCATCCAGGGTTTCAATATCCCACCCACGCCAGACAACCAGGGAAGATGGGTGCACTATCCCCAAGTGCAAGACCTATAAAACGGATTTGGAACATGGGATGTGGTCCTGTGTGAAATCTCAGATATACTGGGGTAAGGTTAGACAGATAACCTCGGAAATATTTCAAATGGACATCGGTCTTGATCCGCTCCTTTGGCTGTTTCATTATTAGGGAGATTTAGCTGAGTCTTGCGGATCGCTCACTCTACTCCACACAATAGCTCTGATAGCAAAGAGACTATTATTACAGCACTGGTTCAAGAACTGGGCCCCGAACGTAGAACTAGTGCGTGATAATCTAAAACAGACCATGTCTGTGGAATCCATCGAAACTCTTGAGGGGGGTTTACACGTCGCGATATCGGCGTCCAATTTCAATGAAAAGTCACGTGGTTCGATCGTTGGAGCCAATATCGTTCCTGCGTTGTATGGTTTGAACGTCCAATACGATGCAGGAACGATGGCAAACCGATATCGGGGATTGAATGAGCGTGCTATTCAACCGCCCGATATCGGATGCCGGTTGAAGCCGCATCGTTTCGTCTGACAGCCCAACTCCGATGTGTACGGCTACGTCACCCATTCACTCCCATGTTAAATGGTCGTTCCTGGGTTGGTGGGCGTACACATCGCCGGGATGCTGTATCCCGATATCGGGCTGTCTAAACCGGCGATGCGATGCAGGGAAATGCGCGCTCAAAAAGCGCGCTCCCGCGTCGTGGGCTACGATATCGTCCCGATATCGCGACGTGTAACCCCACCATTAGAAACCCAAAAAGACTAACAAAGAAATTTTTCCTTAAATGGAGACCTTTTATTGAAAATATTCTACTGGATCCAGAAATAAGGGCGTTTATGAGATCATACAAACAAACAGAGTGGTACGCCCTGGAGGACCTAAATGGAACTCTGGGAAACCTTAGATGTGATGCTTCATGTGAGATTTGAAAAGCAATAAGTTTGAAAGTTCTCGGTATTGAGATGGTGTGTGCTATACCCTAGACAACTTGAATCATTCAGGAAAAATGTGTTTCTCTCAGGGAAAGGGGGGGAGGGGTTTTTAGAATTAACAAGATTGTACTTAATGTAAATGGAGAGAAGTGATGATGTTAGTGAGATATGTTTACCAAAGTCCGAAGACAGATATGCTTCTCTTGCATCTGCTGATTATCTCTGTTTCCTTTTTCGCAATCCTTGTATTTTAAATGCTAATAAAAATGATGTTTAAAAAAAAAAAGACCTGTGCTGGGTGTTGTGTGTGTGCAGCTGACGTGTTGGCCAAATCCATGCATGCCTTAAGTGTTCCTCTGGCTACCGGTAAGGGCAGGCCACAACATCCACACACACACAAGGGGAAAAATCCCGCCTTCTTGTGGTACACATCCCTTCCAGTGAGGCTGCTACATCATGCTGTTCATAGGGATATTAGACAGACCGCAAGGGCCCCTCACCCCAGGGTTGGCACATCACATATCTGACAAAAATAATGAGAGCGTTTGTATGACACATGTGAAACACAGAACCACAGTAGATTAGTATTGTTACAATCCACATGAGTCATACCAATGTGATGAAGCTCCTACCCTCAAGCAGCCATTTTGCCATTTACTCATCAGCTTGTTTGGAGGTCAACAGTGCTGGTTATGTTGGTCAATTATGTGTGGCTGACAATAACCCATACAAAGCTCCAGACGCTCAAGCACAATTTGTCCTAACACTTTACAAGATGTATCTTGTTTATGTTTCCACTAACACTGACCAGGCCAAGAATCACAATATTTAAGGAGTCATTCTGTTGGCTAATATATGTGGCGTGAATCTAAAGAACAGTGTAAATCGTACCCAGGGCCGCACCGTCCATAGGACAGTGTGAGCCCTGTGGATCAAGCGGCAGGCAGGCTGGGGGAGCGGCAGTAGAGAAGGGGGCAGCGCCAACACCACACACTGTCTTCCTGTGTGCCCGGCGCCGCCGCCAGCTGCTCTAGGTAAGAAGCGGTGAAATGCTGCAGGGGCAGCGGCGGTGCTGTGGAGTGACAGCTTTCCCCCCCGGTCCTCACTTCAGCGGCTGCTGGAGGGTGGCGGTGCTGTTGAGTGACAGCACCCCCCTGGTCCTCACTTCAGCTGCTGGAGGGCGGCGGTGCTGGGGAGTGACAGGACAACTCCCCCCCCCCCCCCCCTGGTCCTCACTTCAGCTGCTGGAGGGCTCAGGCGGCAGGGATGCTTGATGCACCCCTGATCGTACCAGCAACTTGCCATGAAATGGTCAGACCAGGATAGTTGAAATGTCGCACATTAGGAACCCACATACCTATGACATATAGGGACACACATAAAAACTACATTTGTGAGAGCAAGCATAAATTTATTGCCCTCAATGTGCCCATCTGTGGGCCAACGGTTAAGTGTGTGCTCACTTTTCAAAAAAGAAATTACTAGAACAAGTCATTACAACAAAAACACCAGTAACTGAGACATTGGTGGTGGAATTGGCCACTGTAAATTAAACATATCTAGGTTTGAGATGTAAGTGCAGAAACCTGGTCACTGGTTTTGTGCTTAAAGACACTGACCGTGCCTCACACACACCCTTACCATGTGTGATAATGTCACCTTAAAGGGACACTGTCACAAGCTTTTCACCATCTATTCTGCCTGCAGCATAATGTAGACACGGAGACCCTGCTTCCAACAATGTGTGTTTCACTTGGCTGCTCATTGTACTCAGCATCAAATCACCGTATAAGAATATAGTTTGCCGCAAGGGGCCCAAAAAGATTGTCACACCTCTTTTTAGACTTTGAGAACAAACAAAGGCTGATGGCCAACATGCGCAGCCAAATATGTTTGGCTAGGGGAATAAGGCAACAGAGTTACATACACACAATGATGCCATTTGGGTGGACAACACCAAGAGCATTCTAACTAGGGTCCCCAAACCCAAGGAAGGTTGGGTTCTGGAGACCAATCTGTGTCCCACTGCGGGCCATGAATTGCTGCACCATGTTATGGAAAGCTCCCCTGAATTCCATATGATGATCAGGGGATATTTTATTCATCATATCGTAATATGAGATAAAAAAAAAGGGGCCAATTGTTCCTGGAATACAGGGCCATCTTGTGTTGCAATTCCATGACTTGCATCTTCGTGTCCTTTATTTCGGTATGCAGACTGGTCTCCAGTTTCAATACGGCATCTATGAGAATCCCCTCCGTCTGGTCCAGTCTTTGAGTGGCTGATTTTAGGGCACTCTGCTCCCTGATTCTTTTGGCGAGATTGGGTGCGATGGAGGGAGTTTGGGCAGAGGTCGCCGTCTGCCGAGAATCCTCATGGACATCACCAGCTGCTCTTGTTGTCGGAAGGCCAGGTGTGGGTACAATGTTTGTGGCCTCATGTCCATCTCCATGTTGACCAGGATGCTGTGTGGTGCTAGCAGTGGTCTTGTATGTGACAGTAAAGTGTTGTGTTACTTTTTTGAATTTGGCAGTGTTAAAAGGACTCCATGAGCATCTGTAGCAGCTAAGGGATACCTTATTGGTTGTACATTTTTGGACAGGAACTCGAGTTCCGCATAGTACATGTAGGGTGTTGGTCGGTCAGAGCGCAGGCACACATCCACCTCATGTTCTGTCTGCACTCACGCACATACCGGTCCTTCATCGACCGCCATCGTTTCTGAATGGTGGTTCCTGGGAGTGGGCAAGAAACAAAGCAAGGTGTAAGTACACATAACAAAAGTGCCTAAGTAATACATTGCCATACGGCTCCATAGAATGGCAAGGAGGGTTATTAGAGGACTGAGGGGTCTGCAATAGCAAGGCAGGGTATCACACTTGTGGTAACTTATGTTTGCTAATCCCAGCCTTACAGCTGTTGGAATAATAAGGCTTAAAGATCTGAGGGGACAGTACACAGACATTAACATTGTTTTTTACACTCGTAGGCCTGACACGATGCCAAGGGGGCATCCTGTACGCTTGTGGTGAGGAAGGTGTCCTCATAATCACAGATATGGATTCTTTACTGGAACAGCTATGCGGCTAGGGAACTGTGTGTCACATTCAGCTTGAATGATTGTTTGAATGATATTTCAGAATGGACTGGTTCTTTGAAAGAAACATAAACCTGCTTAGAAGCCAAAGAATGAGTCTGCACACATTGGAAGCAGCAGTGTGAACTGCGACCAATCCCCACCAAAAACATGAAAAACCAATGCAAAAACCGTATAAGTGTCACACGTAGCATCTAGGGACAGAGATAAGACTGTCTCTACCAGGGCTCACCGTGAAGTTGGTGAGGCAGCTTACTGTACGTTTTTTTGCAAAAACGTATAAACCAAAAGGCCCTGTTTTTCGTCACGGCACTTGCTATTTATAATTTTTACAGCAGAGCGCCTTTTGTGTGACACTTATACGGTTTTTGCATTGGTTTTTCATAAACCTGCTTTGGTTAATTAGATGCCTTCATAGGGGGTTCCTCCACAGGGAACTAGTCTGATTGCCGTATGTGTAGTCTGGAAGGGTTCGCAAAATAGTTTGTTGACCGCATTGTTGGTGATGCACCCCAGGGATGTCATGGGTGGCTGCCCGAGGCCGTGACCCTGCTGGCCAATGAAAAAGGAGTAAAATAAAGTATATACAAGTTCGTGACGCCACCTGCAGTGCCTGGTGATGCTCACCAGCGCTGCCACAGCCCTCCGATGGTCGATGGTATTGCGGCTTAGATGGATTAGTCCCCCGTAGGCGGGACTGAACCGCCGAAGCAGCGATGCTGTAAGAAAGCAGTTTATAAAAGAAAGGATGCAGCAGAGTCGGGACTTCACTTCACCGGGTACTTTTACTGAAACTTCTCCAAAGTCATACAGTTCAGCAATGCAGTAGATGGTATAATGGCAAATGCGACGGATGCTGCAAATGGAACATCTGGCTGTAGATGGATCCCTCCTTATGTACCTTTCATCTGCCTTTCTTTCCTTGCCTCGCAGTGGCGGTGAAGTCTGACTCTTAAAGATGAACTGACCTCTTGCTGCTTTTCTAGTCTCCTCTCCCTTGTACCCGTCGGGTGAACCTTTTACTTGTCCTTCGCAGGATCCAACTGCAGGACTGATTCCCCTCTTGTGGGCTCTTTGGGAGTCGGGGCCATATCTATAATATCCCCTTTCTTCGGATTCTCTGTGAGCCGTGTAGGAACCCACAGTGGCGGGCTCCGGTACCCGGTTGCTTCCTTCGGGGCAAACTTTCAGGTTATTTGCTTCCCCTCTTAGAGTGAGCTTGCAATATAAGCTGCCTTTTTTCTCTTTCTTTCTCTCTTCTGGGATCTTTACTTTAGCTTGGTCTGGGTCCCTCAGCCAAGGAGGCCCTCCTTGCTCCCTCTCAGGCTGGCTGCCTGACTCCTACTCCATCTCTACTCCTTCTCCAAGTCTCACTAACTGAACTACTGGTTCCCCCTAGAGGTCACTATCTTCCTTCCCGAGGTCCCTCCCACCTACTAGTCTAGTGTGTGGGTGTTAACTCTAGGGTTCCATCTAGTGACCATTGTTTCAATTGCAGTGAGGTGACTACACCGCTTTTCTGGGTGCAGTACCCCTTTTGTGGCACCTACATGGTGGGGCGCCACATTGGCACATGGGGTTTCTTGGCCATCCTGGGTCTTAACATGTAAGGCTCGGGTTTTCCCCAGATGTCCTTAAGGTGTTCCTTCAACTGCCCATAGTCTGTGATGCTGTTAGTATGTTAGGGCAGTGTTTCCCAACTCCAGTCCTCAAGGCACACCAACAGGTCATGTTTTCAGGATTTCCTTAGGATTGCACAGGTGTTAGTTTAATCACTTGCACAGGGGATAATTCCATCATCTGTCTAATGATAAGGAAATCCTGAAAACATGACCTGTTGGTGTGCCTTGAGGACTGGAGTTGGGAAACACTGTGTTAGGGAACAAACAAATTTATCATGCATAACAAATGTATGTGTTCAACGCTCAGCCTGTTGTAATGCACATGTGAAGGCCAACATTTAGCACTAACCTACATCCTTTTTTTAGGTGTTGGACACGGCACGGAATTGGCGGTGCATTTTTGTAAACATCTGCTCCCACGCTCTTCGCACACATGTATGATCCTTGTGTAGGTGGTGTGCTTTGTCCCACACACATGGATGTTTCCTCATGAGGTCAATAAGTGTGTACTTTGAAATGTTCCATGTTTCCTCAGGTGGTGGGGCCCGTTTTCTTTGTGTGCGAGATTTGCCCTGGAAAAAAAAACACAGTGTGTGAGCACCAGCAAACACTAACAAGTCTGATTCTCCTATGTACAGAGCAAGATATGTGTTAGAACACATGACCACAAACATAACACATGCCACAGGTGTGTTATACTTTGTCAATGGCGCCCCTTTATGCATGATTCAAACACACTCAATGTTGTTGTCAGACTATGGTTATAAGCTCAAAAATGGGCTTCAGTCTAACGTTCTTTAAAACTTTTTGGGTGGCCACTTCGGGGCTGTGGGTTTGATGCCTCTGTTTGGGAGATTTATTTTGTGGAATCTACAAAAGTGTTAAGGTAAGGTATAGCATCAAAACCAAACTTTTGGGTGTTCTAAAACATTCCATACATAGCAGCCATTGTGTCTGCATGACCCATCAGCAGACAAGAAACACAGAATACCTGTGCTGTTTGGCTTGATGTAGTCGACTTCCTCTGTGTGGCCTTGGACTGGTGATGTTGGTCTCGACTGGATATGGCAGTCTGCTGGGGATAGGGATATGTATCTGGTGAGTTGACAAAGTGTTTAATAACAATATCAGCAACCAATATTACATTTTAACAAGCAAGAGAGGTAACGCAACAGTGGCAGGGTGGCCATGTCCACATGTGGTGACCCACAAGAGTAAGGAACATACAAGATACATGATGAATTTAATGGCAGTGTATGGAGAGTTGTGCTCCATGCATACTCACATTGTCATCACTGTCATGCTCCTCGCTGTTTGAAGAGTCCTACAATAGTGATGATGGGAGTCTCGGTTACATTTCTCCAGGGTGTAAAATGTACAACGCCAACAACACACACAAACACAATCCTAAAGTGTGGACCTAAACATATGTTGGCCCCCCCAACACATACACATACTGTGTTTGAAAAATGGGCCACTACATATCAGCCACACACAACATGATGCATTCCTTTGTGTGAGTGTGTGTGTGTTTCCTCAATTACCCCATGGCA
The DNA here is from genome assembly GCA_033576535.1 of Allobates femoralis. Taxonomy (NCBI): domain Eukaryota; kingdom Metazoa; phylum Chordata; class Amphibia; order Anura; family Aromobatidae; genus Allobates; species Allobates femoralis. The sequence continues at coordinate 305,685,451 of JARQOC010000005.1, read as the reverse complement.
CACATCCTTGTGCAGCACTTGTATAAAGTAGGGGTAGTTCTTCTTAGGATGACTCCCACCACAGAAACACCCAAACACAACACATGATGTGGACAGCGGCCAAACACAGGCCAGTGACTTTTAAGGTGCCCGTCTGGGGGACAAACATGCTAGGGGGGTAATTCTATACCAATCACAAACCCATGACCACCTGCTGGCAGCTCAATGCGCCACCCAAAGGCACCTATGGAGTGGTGGTAAGTGCCCATGTGCATGTGCGTGAGTGTGTAAGGGCCTTTGGACACGTAATGCGCTTGTGTGTTTGGCTGGGCACACTGGACAGCAACAGGATAAATAGTAGTGTGGCACCCCACCAAGCAGGCGTCACAGAGGGGTACTGCACCTGTACAAGAGGTGCAGATACTCCAGCTGCAGGTGGACCCTAGCATGGTGGGTGGTACCCAGCCCAACACTCCCACACTACTTTATACGGTGGGAGGTTACCCGGGAGGGAATAAAAAAACACCTCTAGGGGGAACAAGTAAGGAGTGAGAGAGTTAGACAGTGGGTCTGCATCAGATAAGGAGCGTCTGAGACAGGCCAGGTCTCTCGGCTGAGGGACCAGGGGAAGATGGAAGAGGAGGAGAGAATTTAATGAGAAAAGAGCTTTTCAGGAGAGCAGACGGTTTGGGAATAGGGGCCGTCAGTAGGTTCTCCCAGACAGCTTACCGGGCATCGGAGCCCGCATCTGTGGGATACTTTAGGACCACAGAGAATCCGGAACCCCGTGGAGTCTTCAATTCTCCCAGGCACCAGAGCAGACTGAAAGAGGGTACAGGCACCGCCAAAGGAATGAGCAGCCAGCCAGTAGAGGGTGACCCGACAGCAGCAAAGGTGAGAGAGGAAAGGAGGTCAGGCTGATTCCAAGTCACCAGGCTTCACACCACAAACTGAAAAGCAGGAAGAAACATACGGGGTCAGAGAAAGAAAGCACACCAAGGGTTCCACCATATCACCTGGGATTCGTCTGCAGCCACCCGCTAAATTACCTGTCCTCATAACATCAGGAGTGCTGAACTGTAACTCTGTATGAATGCAAGTGAACAGTAAAGTACCCGGAGGAAAAGTTACTTTGACTCTGCCTGTGTTCCTTTGAATGAACTTGTTCCCCTTAAGGGAACGCTGCCCCAGAGGTCCAGCCCTACTTGTGGAGGACTCTGCCAACTTGCCGCATTACCATCTACCTCCGGAGGACTGTGGCGGCACTGGTGACACATCACCAGAAACTGTATATAGCATCCCCTGTAAATATTCCCCTTTTTCAAAAGAAGTCCCCGAGGACACGGGATCAGGCGCAGCTACCATTTCCCGTGACACAGTTAAACCCCTTGGAGCCTGATACCCGAGTACCCCACAGCCTGGGGCTCGACAGTAGGTCAGGTGCATTTTCGGGCGATTGGACCAAAACACATAAGCGGCATAGATGCGCTGCTCATGCACTTGCTGCAGCCATTACCTTCTGTGTGCAAGCAAACGCAAGTGCACATTGTGACATCCCAGATTTTACCCTGAAAATGTGCCACCTCAACGCAAATGTGCCTGCTTACATGCACCTGACAGCGTTTACTGGTGCAGGAACACCAGCACATGCGTGATGCCATGTGCAATTTATGTGACTTAGCCCCTCCAAAGAAGCAACACGTGTCACTTGACAAATGCGCATGTTTGGCAGCTCAAATTGCCAATGGCATCCTAGTTCACAACACACAGGCTGGTTGCACATTGCATTTTTTTGACTCATCAGGTTAAATCCGGTTTGTGTGGCGAAACCAGGAGAGGAACCAGGAGAGCAACTTGAAGATAAAAAGTTTCATTGACAGATTTACGCCTGTTCGGAGTTTGCGAGAAAATCCTGCTTTTGCCACACAAACTGTATGCACGCTGATTATGGAAAAAACTGCAGTGTGAATGCAGCCACAGGGTCATTACTAGTGATGAGCGAGTTTGCTCTGCGCTGCTCGGTACTCGCACGAGTATCACTGTACTCGGGCTACTCGGCGAGCAACGATTAATCTCACGATACTCGTGCTGTGCTCGTGGTCCTCATCCCTGCATGTTGGCGCTCTTTAGAGAGCCAGCCCACATGCAGGGATTGGCTGGCAGACCACTGCAATGCCACAGCCCTGTTAGTTGTGGCATTGCAGTGATTGGCCGGCCTGCACAGCGTGACCGAGCCTTTATAAGACCCGGCCGCGTTGTGCTCTGCACACAGCCATCCAGATAGTGAGTGTAGGGACAGTGTCTGCTGCTGCTTAGGGACAGATTTGCGGCCCTCATAGGTAGATCCGGAGCAGGGCTGCAAACTGCTGCTGACCACAACAGTCCTTCTCAGGACTAATCTAGGAGGATATAGGCAGGGTGATCCAGATCTCAATCCAAGCTTTTCTGTGACCATAACAGTACTTACTAGCTTGATACAGGTTAGGGACTGAAATCCTACTCTCCTGTGAGCTGAACAGTCACCAGACTGGTGTACTTACTACCTTGATACAGGTTAGGGACTAAAATCCTACTCTCCTGTGACCATTACAGTCACCAGACTGTTGTACTTACTACCTTGATACAGGTTAGGGACTAAAATCCTACTCTCCTGTGATCTGAACAGTTACCAGACTGGTGTACTTACTACCTTGATACAGGTTAGGGACTAAAATCCTACTCTCCTGTGACCATTACAGTCACCAGACTGTTGTACTTACTACCTTGATACAGGTTAGGGACTAAAATACTACTCTCCTGTGATCTGAACAGTTACCAGACTGGTGTACTTACTACCTTGATACAGGTTAGGGACTAAAATCCTACTCTCCTGTGAGCTGAACAGTTACCAGACTGGTGTACTTACTACCTTGATACAGGTTAGGGACCAAAATCCTACTCTCCTGTGACCATTACAGTCACCAGACTGTTGTACTTACTACCTTGATACAGGTTAGGGACTAAAATCCTACTCTCCTGTGACCATTACAGTCACCAGACTGTTGTACTTACTACCTTGATACAGGTTAGGGACTAAAATCCTACTCTCCTGTGATCTGAACAGTTACCAGACTGGTGTACGTACTACCTTGATACAGGTTAGGGACTAAAATCCTACTCTCCTGTGACCATTACAGTCACCAGACTGGTGTACTTACTACCTTGATACAGGTTAGGGACTAAAATCCTACTCTCCTGTGACCATTACAGTCACCAGACTGTTGTACTTACTACCTTGATACAGGTTAGGGACTAAAATCCTACTCTCCTGTGACCATTACAGTCACCAGACTGTTGTACTTACTACCTTGATACAGGTTAGGGACTAAAATCCTACTCTCCTGTGATCTGAACAGTTACCAGACTGGTGTACTTACTACCTTGATACAGGTTAGGGACTAAAATCCTACTCTCCTGTGAGCTGAACAGTTACCAGACTGGTGTACTTACTACCTTGATACAGGTTAGGGACTAAAGTCCTTCTCTCCTGTGACCTGAACAGTCACCAGACTGTTGTCGCTGTATACAGGCAAAATGCGCAAGGGCGTTGGCAAGGGCGTTGGCAAGGAACAAGGAAGTGGACGTGATGGTGGTGCGGGCGGAGGCCGAGGTCGTGTGCAAGCACTAATTTCGCAACAACAAAGTGGCACATCTACTCGCTCGCACGTCCTGTCCCAAATTCTTGGGACCTGCAGCAGTACACCGCTCTTGAACCAAGACCAGTGTCAACAGATTGTTACTTGGATAGCGGATAATGCTTCAAGTCAGGTGGGCACCTCCACAAACACCCTGTCTTCCACACGGTCAAGTGTCAGTAGCCGTGATACTGCACCACACATTTCCCAACCTGATCCTCCTTCTTACCACCAGGCCGAGTACACGTCCACGGACATTACTGATCCCACAGTTGGACACTCGGAAGAGCTGTTCACGTATCCATTCGCAGAATCTGGCCTCTCGCCAGCTCCTGTTGAAGTGGGTGATGAGGAGATGATATGTACAAATGCCCAAATATTTGAGCAGCCACGTTCTCACGAACGGAACGTTGGCAACGTGTCTCAACAAGAGGTGGACGATGATGAGACACAATTGCCAGGAAGTCAGGAGGAGGATCAGGGTGCGGAAGAGGAAGACGACGTGGTGGATGATCCAGTAGCTGACCCAACCTGGCAGGAGGATATGCAGAGCGAGGACAGCAGTGCACAGGGGGAGAGAGGCGTAGCATCCCAACAGGCAGTACGAAGCAGGGTCGTGTCCGCAGGCAGAAGGCAGGCAACCGTTCCCCGGAACAACAACACGACTCAAGGTGCCTGTGCAAATGTTAGGTCTTCCCGAGTCTGGGAGTTTTTTAAGTTGGCTCCAGATGACTCTAAAAAGGCTATTTGCAACACCTGCCATGCCAGTATCAGCAGGGGTACGAAAACTAGCAGCCTGACCACCACCAGCATGATATATAGACAGGTGTGTGCCTTTCCAAATAAATTCCCAACAAATTAATTAAACACAGCTGGACTCCAATGAAGGAGTAGAACCATCTCAAGGAGGATCACAAGGAAATGGACAGCATGTGACATAAATATGAGTGCCTGAGCAAAGGGTGTGAAAACTTATGACCATGTGATATTTCAGTTTTTTTTTTTAACAAATTTGCACAAATATCTACATTTCTGTTTTTTTTCAGTCAAGATGGGGTGCAGAGTGTACATTAATGAGAAAAAAATGAACATTTTTGAATTTACCAAATGGCTGCAGTGAAACAAAGAGTGAAACATTTAAAGGAGTCGGAATACTTTCGGTACCCACCATAGCCCCCTTGTCTGGTACATAGCTTCCCCATGCTGGATATGGCCCCCCATCCTCGATATGGTCCCCCATCTTGATTTTGGCCCCCACATCCTGATACATAGCCTCCTTATCCTGGTACATAGCCCTTTTATCCTGGTACATAGTCTCCCCCTGCTGGATATTACCCCACATCATGGGTATAGCTCACCATCCTGTATATGGCCCCCCATTATGGATATAGCCCCCCATCCTGTATATGTCCGTCCATCATGGATATAGCCCCCTGACCCGCCCCAGGGCCGTGTGGTACCCGGTTGATTCGTGGGGAATGTCACTGGGGCTTGTGCCCGATCCTATGGCCCTGGTGGTCGCTGAAAAGAGTCAATAAAAATAGTTTGTGATGCCACCTACGGTTTCGGTATGGTTACCGGTGTTGCGGGTCACACCTCCGGGGTGATGGTAAGGCAGCCAGATGGTTACGCTCCCCGTAGGTGGAGTGTCATCCTCGGTCCGTCACAGAGTTAAAATTTGCATTTTTATTACAACATCAACATTATGTATCATTTTTCTTCCCTCGCGAGAGGCACTTTAATTGAACGTTACCAAGTCAACGGGACCAACAAATGAAAAATCAAAAATCAGAAAAATCAAGAACAGCACTCAGTATACCGGCCAAAACGGGGCCGGATTCAAATATAGTTCCGGTGGTCAGTGTCTCTCACTCAACAGTGTCCATCGCACCACCGGTCTGTTTAAATGACATACTGTACTTTCAAAGAGTCCATGGCCTAACGGGTTCACAGTCCAAGGCTCAACAAAATAAGAGTTCAACGGTTGTTCAGCTGCATATGCATCAATAATACAACAATTTACACAGGTCTATCGGTATTCTAGACCTCAGATTTGTATACCTTCAATGTGTACCACCCCCTATGGCCCAAATGCCTCTCATAGGTCACCCAATGAGTACGGTACAGATCTCAGTGTGGGTGTCCCTTACGGAGGTATGCCTCCACGTATGGGCACCTCAAAAGCACCTCTTCTTCAAGTCCAGGCTCCCGGGTAAACCCCCACCCATTGTCTAGGTTAAAGGCTACCACAGTACCTGTTCGCTGCTCTTCTGGGGATATCGGTGGTACGTCCCTGGCTCACGCCTTAGCCAGGAGGTTCTCCTGCTCATGGGCCCACCAGCGCTCTCGACGACGTAGGCTATCCGCCTGATCGGCCTGGAACCACTGGAAGACAAAGTCAAATTGCTCCGGGGCAGAGCTGGAGCACGGTCCCGCTATCCGGTTATGGCAGCTGCACCGACCTGTCCGACCGGTTGATGCTGATGATGCTCCCACCACAAAGCACGGGGCCCCGATGCCCCAACCTCCAACTTCTCCGATATGTCGGCCTCATCTCCCTCAAGCTTATCCTTCTCCACAGGATCCTGCTGGCTGGTTGGCTCCTTGGACTCAGACTCCACCACCACATCAGGCATCCCTCCTAGGATCTCCACGATCACTCCCTCGGTGTTGTCGGGCACTTCCGGGTCTTCTGGCTCGGCAGCGGTCGCCTCCAGGTCATCTGGGTTTGGCTGATCATTCCTGGGAACCTCGGGCTCACCCTGGAGCTGGTCTCTTGCCCTCAGCTCCAGGTCAGGAGTCTCGGTTAGCCCCGGGTCTTCGGGCTTTTGTCGTTCAGCTCGCTTGGCAAAGACATACTAAGTGTCCGCACTGAAACACCGGAAGGCCCAATTCAGCATTTCAGTTAACTGAGTTCTGAGGTCTCTGAGGGCTGCCTCCCAGAACTCAGCATCGCTGCCTCTGGTCAGGAGCGAAGCAGCACCCTCCTCTGCGGCTTCTGGGCTACCGACTTCTCCCATCTCACCAACCGGGTAGAGTGGATTTCTGGATGCCATAGTTGCTGACCTGTTGACTGCAACCATATCTTGTCTGCAGCTTTCACCTCACCTTTTTCAGGCCTCGCTCTTCCTGCCGCGATTTATAGCTTCCGGCAGGGGTAGTTCAGCCTCAGGCCCACCCCCTTGGTTTTTCCAGGGCAACTGAGGTGGGTCTGGATTTTTGTGCCTCTTGCAGGACCCTCCCATGATGGGGGCCAAGGCTCGCCCCTGTGCCTGTGCATGACATTAAGTCTCTGACCCCACCATCTTGGAGTCCATCAATAAAGTTCTTGGTTAAACACAGTTCAAGGCTCACAGTACCCGATTAGTAATGGGCACGGGATCCTGTTCGTGACTGCCAGAAGCTGACCTGCCCCAGGGCCGTGGGGTACCTGATTCCGAACGTTGATTCACAGAGAATGTCACTGGGGCCTGAGCCAGGTCCCGTGGCTCTGGTGGTCGCTGAAAAGAGTCAATAAAAATAATAAAAATATTTTGTGACGCCACCTACGGTTCCAGTATTGTTACCAGTGCTGCAGATCAGACCTCCGGGGTGATGGTAGGGCATCCAGATGGTTATACTCCCGGTAGGTGGAGCGGGATCCCCGGGGCAGTTGTAGTAGTTTTTACACAGGGAGGCAGCTTACCACATGGCACAGTCACTTGTCTTTTTCACTGCAGCAAGTGAGGGAAATAAAGTACATCACACCGTCTTTAACTCTGAACGGGTTTACTTGCAGTATTTCAGGCAAATTAGCAGATGTCACTTGGGTCTTACTGTCCTGAGTAGTCACCAGGGAACCGGGATGTTTCACTCAGGACCCTCTGTGGTGTTCCTGCTGTTCCCTGCTGGTCCCTCACTGCGTTCTCTTCTCCTTCTACCGTGCAGCACCTCCGCGCACAGAGCCTAGAGCCAGCTCTCACGGGTCTTTGGTGGAGAACTCCCCTTTAGGTCCCCCTGATCCTTGTTCGGTATGCCTTTTCAAGGGATGCGCCGGGTCTTTGGCTGCGACTTCCTACAAAAGCTCGGGGCTTCTGGTTTAATGGCTTGGGGATAAACACCTGCACCATGTCCAGAGTCGGTCCTCTGCCCGGGACCAGACCCCTCCAGTCGGTAGTACTGTCCCCGGATTTGGGCGCACCGCAACATCTGGTGCCCCTAGGGTCTCCCTCCTGCCACAACCACCTTCCTGTCATCCTCCACTTCTTCAACTGTTCTCTCCAACTGTTCTCTCTGTCCTCCTACCCCCATACACTCTTCTACCCACCTAACTCCTCCCAGAGGACTGGGTCTTCCCTAGAGCGGGTTTACCCACAGTCCTCTACACTAAGGTGTGTATGAATGGGTGTTGTGAGGGTCCTTTATGCACCATCCCAGTTGCCTTGATCGCAGGAATACCACACACTCTTATTTGGGTGCAGTACTCCTCCATGGCGTCCCGACAAATGGGGCACCACACCCCTATCTTGGATTTGCCCCCCGTCATGCTATATGGCCCCCCTGCTGGCGCACACACAAAAATAATAAACAATGTTAACTCACAATTCCCTTGCAGCAGTGTGGCATCCTCCAGTATTCCTGTCAGATCATGTGCACACCGATGACATAAGTGTGCTGCACCAATGACATGATAGGATGCCGTGCACAGGTGGTATGGAAGACAGGCGATGCTGCAGGCAGGAAGCTACGGAGGGTGGGTTAACATCGTTTTTTATTTTTGCGCGTGCACCAGCAGGGGGGCCATATAGCATGTAGGGGGCCAAATCCAGGATTGGGGGGTCAGTATACTTAGGCACATGTAATATACACCACCCTCCTGTCCACCTCTCAGCAACGACTTCAGCACTGAGTTGATGGAAAGGGGATGCAGTAAATATTACATGAGCCCAATGAGCGGGGCTTGTAAGCTCCCACTGCCACTGCAGGTTGCGCGAGCCACCTCCAGTCCACTCCAGAGCCACAGCTCCCTCCAAAACAGCCACATAGCCAGCACAACCAGCACAGTTCCATATGTCTGGACCCCTACTTTTCCCCACAATTTGGGGGGAAAAAAGTGAGTCTTATGGTTCTAAAAATATGATATACTAGCTGTGAGCCCGATGCAAATGCATCGGGATTCTAGAACGTGCATTAATTTGATTATAGTAGTTATAGCTGTTAGCCTGATACAAATGCATCGGGTGTCTAGAATATGTTTATTGTTTTTTTAAAGATTTTTAAATAATAATCGCATCATCAATAGCAATAATATTAGCAATAGCATTATTATTAGCAGTAATAGCAGTATTAATAGCATTATTAGCAGTATTATGAGCATTAATAACAGTATTAATAGCATTAATAGCAGTATTAATAGCATTAAGAGCAGTATTAATAGGAGTAATAGCATTATGAATAGCATTAATAGCATTAGTATGTGCATTAATAGCATTAATAATAGCATTAATAGCATAAATGATAGCATTAATAGCATAAATAATAGCATTAATAGCATTAGTATTAGCATTAATAGCATTAATAATAGCATTAATAGCAATATTATTTGCATTAATAGCATTATTATTAGCATTAATAGCATAATTATTAGCATTAACAGCATTATTATTAGCATTAATAGCATTATTAATAGCAATAATAGTACTAATAATAGTATTATCATTAGTATTAATAGCATTATTACCATAAATAGCATTAATAATAGCGTTAATAGCATTATTATGAGGAGTAATAGCATTATTAGCATTAATAACATTATTATTAGCATTAATAGAATTAAAAATAGCATTAATAGCATTATTAATAGCATTAATAGCATGATTATTAGCCTTAAAGGGATCCTGTCACCCCCAAAACACCTATAAACCTATTAAAACCTGTCCCTACAGCATATTAACACTTTCCCTACACTCCTTTTACCTCCTAAATGCCCTTAGTCAAAGTGAAGAAAAACGTTATAATAGTACCTGCTTAGTGATGATAATGAGTGACTATGCTATTCATAGTCACTCTTCAAGGCAGCCCCTCTTCTTCAGATCACGCCTGAATAGGCGTGATCTTCCTCATGGATTCAAATGTGCGCTCCCTGCGCGCCTCCCCGCGCTCCCATTACGTCCGTGCTTCAGGCTGGGGGCAGTATGACGCGATTCGCGTCATTTCCTGTCGCCGGGTGACGTCTCTACAACGGCGCAGCTTTCAGCTTCAAGTGCCGCACTGCGCATGCCTGCGGGAGCGCACTGCGCATGCATGCGGGAGCCTACACGGCCGCTTTGTGTAGGCTCCCGCACGCATGCGCAGTGCGCTCCCGCAGGCATGCGCAGTGCGGCACTTGAAGCTGAAAGCTGCGCCGTTGTAGAGACGTCACCCGGCGACAGGAAATGACGCGAATCGCGTCATACTGCCCCCAGCCTGAAGCACGGACGTAATGGGAGTGCGGGGAGGCGCGCAGGGAGCGCACATTTGAATCCATGAGGAAGATCACGCCTATTCAGGCGTGATCTGAAGAAGAGGGGCTGCCTTGATGAGTGACTATGAATAGCATAGTCACTCATTATCATCACTAAGCAGGTACTATTATAACGTTTTTCTTCACTTTGACTAAGGGCATTTAGGAGGTAAAAGGAGTGTAGGGAAAGTGTTAATATGCTGTAGGGACAGGTTTTAATAGGTTTATAGGTGTTTTGGGGGTGACAGGATCCCTTTAATAGCATTAATAGCATTAATATTAGCATTAATAGCATTAATAACATTATTAATAACATTAATAGCATTATTAATAGCATTAATAGCATAAATAATAGAATTAATAGCATAAATAATCGCATTAATAGCATTAGTATTAGCATAAAGAGCATTAATAGCAATATTATTAGCATTAATAGCATTTTGAATAGCATAAATAGCATGATTATTAGCCTTAATAGCATTATTAATAGCATTAATAGGATTATTATTAGCATTATTAGCATTAATATTAGCATTAATAGCATTATTATTAGCAGTAATAGCATTATTATTAGCATTAATAGCATTATTAATAGCATTAATAGCATTAATAATAAAATTAATAGCATTAATATTAGCATTAATAACATTAATAGCATTATTAATAGCATGAATAGCATGATTATTAGCCTTAATAGCATTAATAATAGCATTATTAGCATTATTATTAGCATTATTATTAGCATTATTAGCATTAATATTACCATTAATAGCATAATTATCAGCATTAATAGCATTATTATTAGCACTAATAGCATTATTAATAGCAGTATTAGCATTAATAATAGCATTAATAGCATTATTAATAGCATTAATAGCATGATTATTAGCCTTAATAGTATTACTAATATCATTAATAGCATTATTATTAGCATTAATATTAGCATTAATAGCATAATTAGTAGCATTTATAGAATTATTATTAGCAGTAATAGCATTAATAGCATTAATATTACCATTAATAGCATTAATATTAGCATTAATAGCATTAATAGCATAATTAATAGCATTAATAGCATAATTAATAGCATTAATAGCATTATTAATTGCAAGAATAGCATTATTAATAGCATTAATAGCATTATTAATAGCATTAATAGCATAAATAATAGCATTAATAAAATTACTAGCAATATTATTAGCATTAATAGCATTAAGAATAGCATTAATAGCATGATTATTAGCCTTAATAGCATTAATATTAGCATTAATAGCATTATTAATAGCATTAATAGCATAAATAATGGAATTAATAGCATAAATAATTGCATTAATAGCATTAGTATTAGCATAAAGAGCATTAATAGCAATATTATTAGTATTAATAGCATTTTGAATAGCATAAATAGCATGATTATTAGCCTTAATAGCATTAATAATAGCAGAAATAGCATTATTATTAGCATTATTAGCATTAATAGCATAATTATTAGCATTAATAGCATTATTAGCATTAATAGCATTAATAATAGCATTAATAACATGATTAATAGCATTAGTAGTAGCATTAATAGCAGTATTAATAGCATTATTAGCATTATTATTAGCATTAACAGCATTATTATTAGCATTAATAGCATTAATAATAGCATTAATAACATTATTAATAGCATTAATAGCATTATTGGTAGCATTAATAGCAGTATTAATAGCATTATTAGCAGTATTATTAGCATTAATAGCATTATTATTAGCATTAATAGCATTATTAATAGCATTAATAGCATTAATAACATTATTAATATCATGAATAGCATTATTAGTAGCATTAATAGCAGTATTAATAGCATTAATATCATTATTATTAGCATTTTTATTTTATAGTGTAATTATTGTGATGTGTATGATTGTATATTAATGTGATAGTAAGTGAGAGAATTTTTAGCATTGAGAAAGATGTCTGAATGAAGCTGGAATGTGATTGGCCGTAGTGAAATAGTAGAATTGATTTTTCCCATTGATAAAAATGTATGAATGAGTCTTGAATGTGATTGGTTAGTGTGTATGTGAATGTGATTGGTGCATTTTGGATCCGTGGGCGGGGCTTCCAGAAACTCGCGGCGGCCATCTTTAATCGTCAGAGAGAACATCCAGGACCTGGAGCTCGCTGAAGGAAGAAAGAAGACCCCCGAGGCCGGAGGAAGAGGATGCCTGGGCCGGATGGAAGACTCGTGGCCCGGGCTGAAGGAAGAGGACGCCTGGGCCGGATGGAAGACTCGTGGCCCGGGCTGAAGGAAGAGGACGCCTGGGCCGGATGGAAGACTGGACCTGACGAATCAGATGTCATGAAGACAGGTAAGTGATCGACGGCGTCGGGGCTGTGCGGACATTGTGGGGGGGCTGTGAAGACATTGTGGGGGGGTGGGGCTGTGCGGACATTGTGGGGGGGGGGCTGTTTGGAAATTGTGGGGGGGGGCTGTTTGGACATTGTGGGGGGGGCTATGTGGACATTGTCGGGGGGACTGTGTGGACATTGTGGGGGGGGGGCTGTTTGGACATAGTGGGGTGGGGGCTGTTTGGACATAGTGGGGGGGGGCTGTGTGGACATTGTGGGGGGGGCTGTTTGGACATTGTGGGGGGGGGCTGTTTGAACATTGTGGGGGGCTGTTTGGACATGGTGGGGGGGGCTGTTTGGACATTGGGGGTGGCTGTTTGAACATGTGGGGGGGGGCTGTTTGGACATTGTGGGGGTGGGCTGTTTGGACATTGTGGGGGGGGTGCTGTGTGGACATTGTGGGGGGGTGTTTTGTGGACATTGTGGGGGGGGGTGCTGTTTGGACATTGTGGGGGGGGGCTTGTGGACATTGTAGGGGGGGTTGTGTGGACATTGTGGGGGGGGGCTGTTTGGACATTGTGGGGGGGCTGTGTGGACATGTGGGGGGGGGCTGTGTGGGACATTGTGGGGGGGTGCTGTGTGGACATTGTGGGGGGGGTGTTTTGTGGACATTGTGGGGGGGTGCTGTGTTGGACATTGTGGGGGGGGCTGTTTGGACATTGTGGGGGGGTGTTGTGGACATTGTGGGGGGGGCTGTTTGGACATTGTGGGGGGGCTGTTTGGACATTGTGGGGGGGCTGTTGTGGACATTGTGGGGGGGGCTGTGTGGACATTGTGGGGGGGGGGCTGTTTGGACATTGTGGGGGGGGCTGTTTGGACATTGTGGGGGGGGCTGTGTTGGACATTGTGGGGGGGGGCTGTTTGGACATTGTGGGGGGTATGAGGACATTGTTGGGGGGGTGTGGGACATTTTGGGGGGTGTGAGGACATTTGGGGGGGTGTGAGGACAATTGGCGGGGTGTGAGGGACATTTGGGGGGGGTGAGGATATTTTGATGGGGGTGTGAGGTATTTGGGGGTGTGTGAGGACATATTGGGGGGGTTTTGGGGGGTGAGGACATATTGGGGTTGGTTTGGGGGGGAGGGACATTGTGGGGGGGTGTTGGAGACAATGTGTTGATTGGGGGTTGGGGGGGAGAGGACATATTGTGGGGGGGTGTGTGAGGACATTTGGGGGGGTTTGGGGTGTGGACATTTTTGGGGGGGTGTGAGGACATTTTGGGGGGGTGTGAGGACATTTGTGGGGGGTGTGAGGACATTTTTGTTGGGGGTGAGGACATTTTGGGGGGTGAGGACATTTTGGGGGGGTAGTTGAGGACATTTTGTGGGGGGTGTGAGGACATTTTGGGGTGTGTGAGGACATATTGGGGGGTGTGAGGACATATTGGGGGTGTGAGGACATTTTGGGGGGGTGTGAAGACATTTTGGGGGGTGTGAGGACATTTTGGGGGTGTGTGAGGACATTTTGGGGGGGGGTGTGAGACATATTGGGGGGTTGTGGGACATTTTGGGGGGGTGTGAGGACATTTTGGGGGGTTTGGGGGGAGGGAATATTGTGGGGGGTGTGGAGGACATATTGTGGGGGGGGTGAAGGACATATTGTGGGGGGGGTGAGGACATATTGGGGGGTTTGGGGGTGTGCGGACATATACTGGGGGGTGTGTGAGGACATATTGGAGGTTTGGGGCGGTGAGGACATATTGGGTGGTTTGGGGGGGAGAGGACATATAGTGGGGGGGGTGAGGACATATTGGAGGGGTTTGGGGGGAGAGAGAGGACATATTGTGGGGGGGTTGTGAGGACATATTGGGGGGGTTTTGGGGGTGTGCGGACATATTTTGGGGGGTGGTGTGAGGACATATTGGGGGGGTTGGTGAGGACATTTTGGGGGGGTGGTGTTGAGGAATATTGGGGGGGTGGTGTGTGAGGACATTTTGGGGGGGGGGACTTGTGTAGGACATTTTGGTGGGGGTTTGGGGGGGAGAGGACATATTGTGGGGGTGTGAGGACATATTGTGGGGGGTGTGAGGACATATTGGGGGGGTTTGGGGGGGATGAGGACATATACTGGGGGGTGTGTGAGGACATATTGGGAGGTTTGGGGGGGTGAGGACATATTGTGGGGGGGGTGTGAGGACATATTGGGGGGGTTTGGGGGGGGAGAGGACATATAGTGGGGGTGTGTGAGGACATATTGGGGGGGTTTGGGGGTGTGTGAGGACATATTGGGGGTGGTTTGAGGGGGGAGAGGACATATATGGGGGGGTGTGTGGGACATATTGGAGGGGTTTGGGGGGAAAGGACATATTGTGGGGGGGTTGTGAGGACATATGTGGGGGGGACATATTGGGGGGGTGGGGACATATTGTGGGGGGGTTGTGAGGACATATTGGGGGGGTTGTGGGGGAGGATTTTGGGGGGGGTGTGAGGACATATTGGGGGGGTAGTGAGGACATATTGGGGGGATGTGAGGACATATTGGGGGGGTGTGAGGACATTTTGGGGGGGTTGGTGAGGACATATTGGGGGGATGTGAGGACATATGGGGGGGTGTGTGAGGACATATTGGGGGGTGTGAGGACTTTGGGGTGGAGGACTTTGGGGGGGTGTGAGGACATATTGGGGGGGTGGTGAGGATTGGGGAGATTGGGGGTGTGAGGATATTTTGGGGGGGTGAGACATTTGGGGGGGTGTGAGGACATATTGGGGGGGGAGGATTGAGGACATATTGGGGGGGTGAGGATATTTTGGGGGGGTGTGGAATATTGTGGGGTTAATATTGGGGGGGTGTGAGGACATTTTGGGGGGGGTGAGGATATTGGGGTGTGAGGACATTTGTGTGGGGGGTGTGAGGACATTTGGGGGGGTGTGAGGACATTTTGGGGGGGGTGGTGGAGGACATATTTGGGGGGATTTGGGGGGGAGGATGGAATTTGGGGGGGTGTGAGGACGTATTGTGGGGGTTGTGAGGACATATTGGGGGGGGGTGTGAGGACATATTGGGGGGATTTGGGGGGGAGGAGGAGGACATATTGGGGGGGTGTGAGGACATATTGTGGGGGGTGTGGGACATTTGTGGGGGGGTGGTGAGGACATATTGGGGGGGTTTGGGGGGGAGAGGACATATGTGGGGGGGGGGTTGCGGGACATATTGGGGGAGTTTGGGGGGGGTGAGGACATATTGGGGTGGTTTGGGGGGGAGAGGGACATATAGTGGGGGGGTGGACATTTGGGTTGGGGTGAGGACATATTGGGGGGGGGAGGGACATATTGTGGGGGGAGGTGGGTGGGTGTGAGGACATATGGGGGGGTGGGGTTGGGACATATTGGGGGTGGTGGGGACATTTTGGTGGGGGGTGTGAGGACATATATTGGGGGGGGTGTGAGGACATATTTGGGGGGGTGTGAGGACATTTTGGGGGGTGTGAGGACATTTTGGGGGGGTGAGGACATTTGGGGGTTGGGTTGGGTGAGGACATTTTGGGGGGGTGTGAGGACATTTTGGGGGGGTGTGAGAACATATTGGGTGACACAGTTTCCATTCAGGTCCGCTCAAAGGGCTCCTACAGATACATGGCAGATGATGCTGGACGCTGATTGGTCGCTTCTTCCCATAGAGAAACATGGCCATGTTTCTCTATGGGAAGAAGCGACCAATCAGCGTGCAGCATCATCCGGCATGTATCTGTAGGAGCCCTTTGAGCGGACCTGAATGGAAACTGTGTCATTTGTAAAGACACAGTTTTCATTCTGGTATGCTCAGAATCGCGGCTCAGGCAGCGACTCGCAATGGCCTCGCGGCCATTGCTCGCGCTACATGAGCGGTAAATCGCTAACTTTGTGGCCGAGCCTCTGGTTCGATTTTCGTCCAGCGACTCGCAATGGCCTCGCGGCCATTGCTCGCGCTACATGAGCGGTAAATCGCTAACTTTGTGGCCGAGCCTCTGGTTCGATTTTCGGCCAGCGACTCGCAATGGCCGCTTCACGGCCATTGCTCGCACGTGGTGACGTCACAGAGTGACAAAGCCACGGTCTTTTGCGGGGTCCGACACGGATGTGCCTACGGCAATTATATAGTAGATGAAATATGTTGATTAACTTTAAAAATACTAATGGGCTGTTTTCCAGGTTGGGCTAGTTCCATGGACTTTTAATTCCAATGATATGCCTAGAAGATAAATGCTAATATGTACAGGAATGATGGTAGTGCAGCTCTAAAATGTACCTGAAAATGCTGTTATTATGTTTTTTTATTCCTTCTCTATTATTTCTCTATGAATGAATTTTTCAACTGCAAATTCTATGAAATTTCATTTTGGCTGACTCTGCAGATTAGAAACTTAATTGGTTCTTCATCTCTTTTTTTCCTGAAACAAGGCCCTTCATGGTCTAAAAAGAAAAATATATGCTGTATTCCTCTACCCATACCCGGATTCTCATCTGTAGTGTTACACAAATTCCCTAATAGACTCTGAGTTTTGTATCTCAGACAAGATATGCAAAACTATAAAAGAAAGAGAGCGCAAATAGGGTCTTATCTTAATATTATATAGCACTCCAATTGTCAGTTGCTCACCTGGGAGGGTTGTGTAGCACAGAGGTCCCCAACTCCAGGCCTCAAGGCCCACCAACAGTGCAGGTTTTCAGGATCTCCTTAGTATTGCACAGGGGTTGGAATCATGACCTGTGCAGATGATCACATTAGCACCTGTGCAATACTAAGGAAATCCTGAAAACCTCACTGTTGGCGGGCCTTGAGGCCTGGAGTTGGGGACCTCTGGTGTAGCACACAACCAGCATACGTGTAAAAAGATGACTGCTGCAGGGTCCAAACATCAACGTTGAAACGTGGTTAGGAGAAGTGATACGGGACTGTGTTATCCGGACCAGTGCAGGTCCAGATAACACTGTCCGTATCACTTCTCCTGACCACTGCTGCAGTCAATCACTATTTGCAGCTGTGACCAAAGTGTCAACTCCATAGACAGTGATTCACTGTAGTGGTTAAAAGACTGACATATATGTAGCTGAATTCCATACACCACTTCCCTGTTCGTGCTACTTGGTACAATCTACCATTTGGTTGCAAATTAGTAGAGAATATAGCAGGATCCAAAGCACCGAAACTCATTCTATTTAAAAAATTATTTTACACTGAAGAAAAATTCAAAATTATGCAACATTTCAGCCAAACCAGGGCTTTTATGAAGATATTAAAAAGTGTATGTAACCCCAACACAAGAAAATAGTTCTATATATGTAATGTTGGTTGCAGGTCACTCCCATCAGCTCCTCCTGAAAACTAGAAAAAAGGCAGAAAAGCGCACATGTGTAACCGGGGTGTTGTATTGTCTGCTGTTGCACTAACCTTATGTTGTTGTGAGAGTCACAATAACTACTAAAGCATAAGTCGGCTTCCAGCACTCCGCCCAAGGAAACCGATTAAAGAATTAAATGAATTCATGTGCTGCCGTCTGTCCGTTGGTTCCAAGAAATCCAAGGAATCACAAGATATTAAAAGCAATACCTTTAATGGTACCTTTACACGCCACTACCGAAAGGTAGAAACCGGCAGGTGTCGGAGACAATTGTACCTTTTACCTTCAAAACACTGCGAAGTGGCGGCGTGTAATTCAGGTTGCTGCTCCCTGTCTCTTTGGATACCTGTCTTTCAGCCGTGCTGAAAAACAAGCAGGTATAAACCCTATGGTAGCGGCCTGTAATCGGGGCACAGGTACGGTATTTGAGTTCCCTGGGGTGTGCTTGTGCGTCATGTATACCACGCCCCATCAGCTATCATTGATGGGGGCTACTGTGTACCCATTGGCTGTCCCTGCCCAGGGCGGCATATTTAACGATCTGACCAGTCACACTACACATTTGCTATAGCGTCATGTATTAGCCAGCCTCCCTGCGCTGGCTGGCCAATCGTGATGTTATTGCATTGTCCAATCACCGTACGAGCGCCGCATAATACACAACTCTGTCACGCCTATGTAGTTACAGCGCACAATATGTACGCCCAGATTCCCTTGTGGTAGCGGTGTGTAAATCAGGGAATGTGCTCCACAGAAGGTAACCTGCGGCACCCGTCGGCACTTCCAGGGAGCGAAAATACCTTCTGTGGAGCACCTTGTGGCGGCGTGTATTTGCGGTATCAGGTACCGTTAGCAACCGTTGAAAACGCGTGCATGCACGCGCGGTGCCTACCTGTTGCTTCCTTCGGTAGCGGTGTGTAAAGGTACCATAATGTCTATTTCTTAGGTGTTTCATGGTGCTCCAGACCACTTCATCAGAAATCTACAAAGGTTTGTGGATCTCTGATGAAGTGGTCTAGAGCAGGGGTCCCCAACCACCGGGCCGCGGACCGGGACCGGGCCGTCGGGGTCTTCCTGCCGGTCTGCGGCGAGCTGCCAGCTTCCCCGCCCCCTGTGTGTCCCCGCCCACCGCATCCTCACCTCCTGTATGCCGCTCTGAGCCGCACTGAGCCGCAGCCGAGGTTTCTGCCTCAGGTGCGTACATATGTATGAGTGGAGCTGTCGGCCAATCAGCAGTGGCCATGCCCTGCCGCACTGTTATTGGCCGACGGCTTCTCTCATACATCAGCAGCTGAGGCAGAGACGTGGCTGAAGTTTTTTCATATCTCGCGCTATTTACAAGCGCAGCAGTGACGTGTGTGTCACGTGATGCGCTTGGAAATAGCGCGAGATATGAAAAAACTTCAGCCACGTCTCTGCTTCAGCTGCTGCTGTATGACAGAAGTCGGCAGGAGCGGTGAGCAGCAGAGCATCTGTGTGTGAGTGTGTTTCAGCAATGCCTGTGTGTGGGGGGTGGACTGTACTGGGGGCAGCATGTCTGTGTGTGAGGGGTATATACAAGGGGCAGTGTGTGTGTGAGGGGTATATACAAGGGCAATGTGTGTGTGAGGGGTATATACAAGGGGCAATGTGTGTGTGAGGGGTATATACAAGGGGCAATGTGTCTGCGTGTGTGTGTGTGTGTGTGTGTGTGAGGGATATATACAAGGGGCAATGTGTGTGTATGTGTAGGGGGGTTATACAAGGGGCAGTGTGTGTGTGGAGGGTTATACAAGGGGCAATGTGTGTGTGGGGGGGTTATACAAGGGGCAGTGTGTGTGTGTGGGGGGGGTTATACAAGGGGCAGTGTGTGTGTGTGTGCGGGGGTTATACGGGGGCAATGTGTGTGCGTGCGGGGGTTATACAAGGGGCAGTGTGTGTGTGGGGGGGGTTATACAAGGGGCAATGTCTGTGTGCGGGGGTTATACAGGGGGCAATGTGTGTGTGTGCGGGGGTTATACGGGGACAATGTGTGTGTGGGGGAGAATTTATGCTATATGGAGGGATGCGACGCGGCATTATATTATATGGAAGGATATGAGGTTGCATTATACTTTATGGAGGGATGTGACGCTGCATTGTGCTATATGGAGAGCTGTGAGGCTGCATTATATAATGTGGAGGGTAGTGATGGGCGAATCTACTCGATAGGACTCGTTACTCGGCGAGTAGTAAGGGACTCGCAGGACTCGCTACTCGGCGAGTTTTCCAGCGAGGACTCGCAAAGTAGCGAGTCCAATGCAAGTAAATGGCAATCCTAGTTTTACTAGCGAGACTCGCTATATCGTTTACAGAATCGCACCGCTTCACGGATACCCGCTGTAAGCAGCGATTCCGAGCGAGTCTGAGCGAGTCTTAGCGATTCCGAGCGAGTCTACGAATCCGAGTCCTGTATTCTGTATTCGGGACTCGCGAATACAGAATCTGTTATGTTCCGACAAAGCTTCCGAGACAGCCTAGCATGTTAGGTCAGACAAACTTGTGAAGATGGACAAGCATGTTCGCCAATCATATTCAGTAATGCCACAGCCATGTTGGTTGTGGCATTACTATGATTGGCTGCTGTCCATCGTGATGGCTATGTCATGGATGACAGGCAAGGCTGTATATAAGCCTTGCCACCGCCATTTTGAGCACATTTCTCTGAAGATCTGAGCTAGAGCAGGGTGAGGTAGATTCTGGAGCAGATCATAGGGATTGTCAGTCAGTGTAGGGAACTTCAAGATTCCTTATATTAACCCCAAACAGCTCTTGTGAGAGCTAGCAGGAGGACAGAGGAGTACTGTGTACTGTGAGACTGTAGGCAGGCAGGGAAGCAGGGAGCTGCAGCCCTACAGTGTCTTCACAGGAGCGACCTCATAGCTTCGCTTACTGACTCAGCTGTTCTAATAGCTGAAGTGAGAGGCTTAGCTGAGGTACTATTAACAATTTTTTGGCAGCTGATAGATTTTGGGTCCTAAAAACCCCTTCAGCGTTATTTTGTCTGTGGCAGAACAGTGCGTTGCTGCTCTCCTAGCTGCAAATAGCACGTACGCCACCTATTTGTGCGACTACTTGTGCGCACTTAATAATTTTTTCAGGGACCAGTGTGCTGCTTCACTGCCAAGTCTTAGCACACACTTAACCCGCCAGTAAGTGACGCCTGCAGCAACACCAAACTCCATCTCGGTGGCTGTGCGCACTTTCTAATTTTTTCAGGGACTAGTGTGCTGCTTCACTTTCAAGTGTTAGCACACACTTAACCCGCCAGTAAGTGACGCCTACAGCAACACCAAACTCCATCTCGGTGGCTGTGCGCACTTTCTAATTTTTTCAGGGACTAGTGTGCTGCTTCACTGTCAAGTGTTAGCACACACTTAACCCGCCAGTAAGTGACACCTACAGCAACACCAAACTCCATCTCGATGGCTGTGCGCACTTTCTAATTTTTTCAGGGACTAGTGTGCTGCTTCACTTTCAAGTGTTAGCACACACTTAACCCGCCAGTAAGTGACGCCTACAGCAACACCAAACTCCATCTCGGTGGCTGTGCGCACTTTCTAATTTTTTCAGGGACTAGTGTGCTGCTTCACTGTCAAGTGTTAGCACACACTTAACCCACCAGTAAGTGACGCCTACAGCAACACCAAACTCCATCTCGGTGGCTGTGCGCACTTTCTAATTTTTTCAGGGACTAGTGTGCTGCTTCACTGTCAAGTGTTAGCACACACTTAACCCGCCAGTAAGTGACACCTACAGCAACACCAAACTCCATCTCGGTGGCTGTGCGCACTTTCTAATTTTTTCAGGGACTAGTGTGCTGCTTCACTGTCAAGTGTTAGCACACACTTAACCCGCCAGTAAGTGACGCCTACAGCAACACCAAACTCCATCTCGGTGGCTGTGCGTTTTTCAAAAATGTCACAAAAACCACAATTTCCGCAAAAAGATGTGGCAAAGGGACGGGGACGAGGTCGTGGCCGTAGCAGTCGTGCCCAAGAAGGCACTGGTACAGGTAGACAGACGAGGATTGACAGATCTCTCTTTCTCCCGTCTAAAATTATCAGTACTCAACAAAAACGTGTCTTGAGGCCGGAAGAGCATGACCAGATAACAACTTGGATGGCTGATAACACCTCCACCACTGGTTCTTTGAGTACACAATCGTCCGTGCCAACACAGTCTAGTGTCGCTACAGACAACGCAGGGCCATCCAATCCTCAAAGGCTTCCTATTTCCTCAAGCCTTTGGCAGCCAGAGGAAAACTTGGAGTGCGACCTTGGTCACTCCGATGATTTATTTGGTTCGTATCAGCACTCGATTCCATCTGGCCTTTCTTTATCAGTGCCTGACGAGATACTTGAAGAAGACGTAATGTCTATTCATGGCCAAAGTTTGGAAGCACCTCGTACTCAAGAAAGCCACTTTCACCAAACCCATACAGCATCTCAGGAGGTGGATGATGATGACGATGATGAGACACACATCTCATCTGGCCAGCCTGCTCAGTCACATTATCCCGAAGACTTTGAGGAGGAAGGCGTGGATGATGAGACCACAGATCCTACCTGGACTCTTGGCATGCATAGCCAACAGAGCAGCCAGGAGGAGGAAAGTGGCTATGCACCACCGCCAAAAGCACCCAGGCTTACTCCTTTCTCTAGAACACAAACAGTGAGAACAGTTGGCCAAATTGTGTCAACTGTTGCACAAAGTGTACCAACTGTTGCACAAACTGTAAACACAGTTGCCCAAACTGTGTCAACAGTTGGTGTGGTACAGAGTCATCCTCCTTTGCCTCCAATTCAACATAAAGGCCGAAAAGCCATTGTGTGGCATTTTTTTAAGGATGCCCCATCTGTACCAAATGTGGTGATCTGCAATATATGCCATGCAAGGCTAAGCAGAGGCCTGGGAAAAAAAACCTGAGCACCAGCAGTATGCGTAAGCATATGTCTGTTAAGCACCCAATTCAGTGGTCGGCCCATCAGGGTTCAGAATCAGTGCCTTCTGATCCCAACACTTCCAGGCCACCTCAGATCCATCCTTCACCAGCTAGTGTTCAGGCATCAGCTCCGGCTGAAACGTACTCCTCCGAAGCTGCGCTACAAGAGAGACTTCAGAGTAGTGAAGCCACTGGTGTGTGCGCGACAAACGTCCAGTTGTCTGTGCCACAGCTGTATGAAAGGCAAAAGAAGTACCTATCCACACACCCATTTTCACAAAAAATGACTGCTAAAATTGCAAAGTTGTTAGCTGTGGAAATGCTGCCGTTTAGGCTGGTAGGTACAGAGTCTTTTCGGGAGTTGTTGGCTGTGGCGGCACCACGATACACTGTACCCAGCCGCCACTTTTTCTCACGTAGTGCCGTCCCCGCGTTACACCAGCACGTTGTCAACAACTTAAATCGTGCACTAACTAATGCGGTAACTGCCAAAGTCCACCTAACAACGGACACGTGGACAAGTACTTGTGGACAGGGCAGATACATCTCAGTAACGGCTCACTGGATCAACCTGGTGGACAGTGTCCCAACTTCGCAAAGTCGAGCATCTGAAATACTGCCAACTCCACGAATAGCAGGCACAACATCATTCAGGGTGGCTGCCTCATCATATATGTCCAGTGCGCAATCTGCTTCTGCAACTTCCTTGTCCACTGCTCAGCTGCCCGCACCCTCACGTCCAAGTTGGGAGCTTTGCAGTAGTGCTTCAGCAAGGCGACAACAGGCTCTTCTGAAGCTTATCTGTCTAGGTGACACACCTCACACTGCAACTGAGCTATGGAAGGGTCTTAAGCAACAGACTGATGAGTGGCTGGCCCCACTGCAACTACAACCAGGTCTTGTTGTGAGCGATAATGGACGAAACCTTGTGGCGGCACTGAAGCACGGTAACCTTGTGCACGTCCCTTGCCTGGCTCACGTGCTGAACTTAATAGTTCAAAAATTCCTTAAAATATACCCCGAGTTATCTGACCTACTCGAGAAAGTGAGGCGAATTTGCGCCCATTTTAGGCATTCGTCCACAGCAGTTGGCAGTCTTTCAGCCCTTCAAAGCCAATTTAATTTGCCTAAACACCGGCTAATTTGCGACATGCCCACGAGATGGAACTCAACATTCCATATGTTGGCAAGGTTTAATGAGCAGCAGAGGGCAATAGCTGAATATCAGCTGCAACATGCCCGTCACCACAGAAGTCAGACCAGACACATTAGTACTTTCGAGTGGGTCTGGATCGCTGATCTTTGCGAGTTGCTGGACAACTTTGAATACTGCACAAAACTTGTCAGAGATGATCAGTCCATTATCAGTCTCACCATCCCCCTGCTCTGTTTGCTTAAGGAGTCGCTCCTGAATCTTAAAACAGAAGCTTTGAGGGCCCAGCGGATGGCTATGGAGCCAGAATTTAACATCGCTGATCCTAGCCAGCCAAGCCAACACCAGCAGGCTACATTGGCTCTGGAAGAAGAAGGTGATGAGGGTGATGATGAAGAAGATTCATTTTTCTGTGGTACTGATGTGAACCCAGATGGTACTCCAAACCCTACGTTTATGTCGGTACAGCATGGGTGGGCTGAAGAGGAGGAGGCGGAGACCGATGTAGAGGCCATGATGCGTAGTGATCCTCATTCTGTTGCAACCGAGGAGATGAGTCTTTGCAGCTTAGCGCATATGGCTGACGTAATGTGTCAATGTCTCTCCCAAGATCCACGCGTCATTCACATATATGCCAGCAACCTCTATTGGTTGTCAACCTTTTTGGACCCCAGATACAAAGATAAATTTCCGTCGCTGCTGTTGCAGTCAACCAGGGGCTTAACGACGGAATTTTTCAAGACTGTTGTTGTTGACAATTTGATGTCCATATCACCGTCTGACTCCGCTGTACCCCGAAGAATCAGCTCTTTCCAACAGCAGCCTTTGGTTGGGACACAAACGTCAACAATGTCAAGAAGAGGTGGGGGTAAGATGTCCACCAACTGGGCGATGTTCAACAGACCTTCCAATCAACAACGGATAATGCCTGCGGTCACCTTGAATAGGAGACAACAATTTTCCAACATGGTGAATGAGTATGACAGTGACAGTACCAGCTTCCTAACCGACCCTTCAGTACCCTTTAATTACTGGGTTTCCAAGCTTAACACTTGGACAGAGCTCGCTCTGTATGCCTTGGAGGTGCTGGCCTGCCCAGCTGCTAGTGTGACATCAGAGCGTGTTTTCAGTGCCGCTGGGGGTATAGTCACTGATAGAAGGTCACGGCTTACTACTGAAAATGCTGACAGGCTGACTCTTATAAAGTTCAACAAGGACTGGATATCATCGGAGTTCGTAAGTCCCCCAGACGACAGTACCCAATTGTAGTGTAACCTAATCTTAATTAATAGGATTGGAATATTGCGCTTGTAACTTTATGCCCTTTTAAGACAGGAAGTATCGGCATCTCCCTCAGCTGAGACGATGTGATAAGTCATGTTCCTGAAACATTTGCGGCATGATAAAAAAAATACGCAATCAGTAAACATCTTTTTACTTTACAAGTGCATCCGCTTGTGAGCATTTCTAATTTTTATTTTTTCTTAAAAATACAATGCAGCCCCTTGGGCTAATTTTTTGAGGCAACAAGCCTATACCTGCATCGAATACGTTGCTTCTCCTATGCTCTCAGGACAAGCAAGACTATACTATGGGCCACGCTCCCTCCTCTATATCTAAAAAGAGTTGATCAAGCCCCTTGGGCTAATTTTTGAGGCAACAAGCCTATACCTGCATCGAATACGTTGCTTGTACTATGCTCTCAGGACAAGCAAATAGTATGGGCCACGCGCCCTCCTCAACTTCAAAATAGAGTTGATCTCGCCCCTTGGGCTAATTTTTTGAGGCAACAAGCCTATACCTGCATCGAATACGTTGCTTGTACTATGCTCTCAGGACAAGCAAGACTATAGTATGGGCCACGCGCCCTCCTCAACTTCAAAATAGAGTTGATCTCGCCCCTTGGGCTAATTTTTTGAGGCAACAAGCCTATACCTGCATCGAATACGTTGCTTGTACTATGCTCTCAGGACAAGCAAGACTATAGTATGGGCCACGCGCCCTCCTCAACTTCAAAATAGAGTTGATCTCGCCCCTTGGGCTAATTTTTTGAGGCAACAAGCCTATACCTGCATCGAATACGTTGCTTGTACTATGCTCTCAGGACAAGCAAATAGTATGGGCCTTGCGCCCTCCTCAACTTCAAAATAGAGTTGATCTCGCCCCTTGGGCTAATTTTTTGAGGCAACAAGCCTATACCTGCATCGAATACGTTGCTTGTACTATGCTCTCAGGACAAGCAAATAGTATGGGCCACGCGCCCTCCTCAACTTCAAAATAGAGTTGATCTCGCCCCTTGGGCTAATTTTTTGAGGCAACAAGCCTATACCTGCATCGAATACGTTGCTTGTACTATGCTCTCAGGACAAGCAAGACTATAGTATGGGCCACGCGCCCTCCTCAACTTCAAAATAGAGTTGATCTCGCCCCTTGGGCTAATTTTTTGAGGCAACAAGCCTATACCTGCATCGAATACGTTGCTTGTACTATGCTCTCAGGACTAGCAAGACTATAGTATGGGCCACGCGCCCTCCTCAACTTCAAAATAGAGTTGATCTCGCCCCTTGGGCTAATTTTTTGAGGCAACAAGCCTATACCTGCATCGAATACGTTGCTTCTCCTATGCTCTCAGGACAAGCAAGACTATACTATGGGCCACGCTCCCTCCTCTATATCTAAAAAGAGTTGATCTCGCCCCTTGGGCTAATTTTTTGAGGCAACAAGCCTATACCTGCATCGAATACGTTGCTTCTCCTATGCTCTCAGGACAAGCAAGACTATACTATGGGCCACGCTCCCTCCTCTATATCTAAAAACAGTTCATCAAGCCCCTTGTGCTAATTTTTTGAGGCAACAAGCCTATGCCTGCATCGAATACGGTGCTTCTCCTATGCTCTCAGGACAAGCAAGACTATAGTATGGGCCACGCTCCCTCCTCTATATCTAAAAAGAGTTGATCTCGCCCCTTGGGCTAATTTTTTGAGGCAACAAGCCTATACCTGCATCGAATACGTTGCTTGTACTATGCTCTCAGGACAAGCAAATAGTATGGGCCACGCGCCCTCCTCAACTTCAAAATAGAGTTGATCTCGCCCCTTGGGCTAATTTTTGTAGGCAACAGGCCTATGTCTGCATCGAAGACGTGGCTTGTACTAAGATCCTGCTGGAGCATGGCGAAGGGTCCCACTGTACGCTACGGAGATAACGCGTAGACGCGCTCTGTTGCAAGTAGATGTCCCAGCCTATCGCATCTGTGTTCCCAGTGTTGTTGCCATACCGAGTCCCCCCCCACAAACACATGCACTATTTATTTGTCAGCAACATTTGTATGTGCAGTCATGATTTTGCACATAATAACCAAGGTGCCTTCATGCGCCATGCGGGCCGTAAAGTACTTGCTAATGATGATGACTTTAAGCCCACCCACAAAAAAAACCTACACATCCATTCCCTGAAAAAAGACAGACACAAAGCAGTTTTTGTCAACTGGGTATTATTTCGCCATAATGGCAAAGATGTCAGAATTTTTTTTTTTTTTTTTGGTTATAACTTTGTAAAAAAAATAATAAGATAACAAAGAAATTGTGCAATGCCCCTGATTGTTGGACACCACCTCTGGGTTGCCACATACCTGTCCCGGGGTGTGGCCCATTCCATGATGTTTGATCTGCTGAGCTGCCACTCCTCCAAAAAAGCAAACACCTGCCCAGGGTGGTTTGGGGGCCTACACGCATCAAGGACAATGTGTATTGCTGACCTTGCCCGCAGTTGTCTCTCCCATGGAATCTGACCCAAGAATGGTATAAGACTGCGGGCAAAGTCAGCATCACATTGTTCGATGTTATAATTTTGTGCCCCCGGGATCTGAGCGGTGCTGCTGGGGTTATAATCACTACCCACACTGCTGGCAGTCGGCAGGGGAGCAAGGTGGATGGGCAGAGGTGGGTTTTGGTGGGGAGCCGGTTGTGGTGGCCTATTACCCTCCTGATCTTGCTGTGGCCGGGCATGCCCCAAAGATGGTGGTGGTGGTGGTGGTGGCGGTGGTGGTGGTGGTGGCGGAGGTGGTGGTGGTGGTGGTGGTGGTGGTGGCGGAGGTGGTGGTGGTGGTGGTGTTGGTGGCGGAGGTGGTGGTGGTGGTGGGACTCCCTCCTCCTCTGGTGCTGGTTCAGGGGCCTCCCTCGCCTCCTCAGGCAGCTGTGTGTGGCGGGTTCCGACGCCGCATCTGGAAGTGAGCAGCTCTGTGGGTGAAATATAAAAAAAATTTTGTGAATGGGTTGCGTTTGGAAACAAAACCATAGGCCAAACATAACATGTGCACGCTTTTTTGACTCAGGGTATCTGTGTATTCTGTGTATTTTCATGGTTGGCCTTAAGATGGAATTGCAGCAAATAAATTAATGACATTTTTGGCTCATGCCTCAAACAATATTCTATTTGTGGGTAGTGTTTGTCCACGATTTTTTGGCATTACATTACAAATTTAAAAATTTGTCCGCACTATTACACTGTGCCCTGCCTTAGGCAGGACAGCTATTTAGGCACTTGAAGACATATTAGTGGCCACAACTATTGCTTTGACTTTTTGTTGAAACTTTATGTGGACAAAGCTATAGCCTGACACTGTGAGGCAAACACATTCTTCAGGGTTGTTTGCCATCCGATGGACACAAAAAGACGCAGTGTGGGCGGACTTGGTCTCAATGCACATAACCCAGATCTATAGGGCTGATGAGCAAGACAGGAAATGGAGTCATGCAGCATAGGTGACACATGATCATTCGGCGTTAGTGCCCTACACTTCTTGTTGCTGCCATGTATGCTAATCAGGAATGTCTTGGTAGAAAAAAAAACACCAAACAGATGGCTTGGCTTTTGAACCGACTGTAATGGACATAGAGTATGGGGTTGTCTTTGAGCAGCAGGTCACACATCGTTGGTGCCAAACAAGGTGGTATGCACAGATGGACAGTTTTACAGTTATTCCAACGGGGCCGAACCAAAAACCGGGAGCAGCAAGGTCAAACCTCGGGTTTCCTAAAGGACCTTGCACATAAAAGCCTGTTGCATTTAAAATATGGCCCTCTTTATTTTGATTTTATACCGCATTAATACACTATGTTTTCCGGAGGATTCGTAATGTGGCCATGAGTTAACGACAAAAAAAGTAAAATTCACATGTGGGCCCTAATATGTATACCATCACCTTGCAGCCCCAAATATACCCATGGGAAAACTGAACCACACATATTTGTAGTGATACAGGGTATGTTCTGAAATGTGTGTGACTGTGTCAACAATCTGGGATGGTGTACAAACAGTTTAGTGCAAAAGGGGTATATCCTTGCAACGTTATTTAGCCGAAAAAAAACACCCACAACTAAACGTGTAGGGATGTATGTGGCCCTTATGCAAGTCGAGGCCATTAGGAACTGATACAAATGAGGCTTATGACAGGCAAACCAGACAGGGCCACACACCTTAGAGGCCATTGCAGGGAAGAACATGGCTTTGTTCCACAAACATGCCAACAATAATAGCTAATTGTGAGGTCACGGAACATTGTGTCTGACCACCCTGCAGAACATTGCTTATTTGTCCCAACGTCACAATGTGACTATAAATGTGTATGTCCTGGATCATTGCCAAAGGTAATAGAATTGTGTTGCACCATGGCAGAAACAAACCCCAGTGTGGGTATGTAATCCAGCACACTCATTATAGAGCTTCATACGTACACTGTGTGCCCTCGTGGACAGGGTCCTCTCCTCTTGTACCTGTATAACCTGATTGTCTTCATGTACTGTTTTTTGTCGTTAACCCTTATCGTCATGTAAAGTGCCATGGAACCTAATGGCGCTATATAAATAAATAATAATAACAATAATAGTAAACAACAGTGCGGCAGACACATACCTTGGCATACGGGCCACCGGTTCTAGAAATGACAGCCGTTCATAGTGGCAATATATTGTCCTGTGACCAGCTTCCGGGCCCCCCTCCATGATCCTCCGGTGTTGCCGCTTAAATTGGTCGCGGCAGCTCCTCCACCTCTTCATAATGTGGTCAACTGTGAAATGATTTCAAACCGGGTTTAGACCTCTGTAACATTTGAAACACTAAAAGTATGTGTACAAATCAACAATAACATTTTATTCATGTTGTGTGTGTAATGTGTATACAAGGCACATGGACACGACAGTGTGGAACATCATCAACAGCATTACGGACATTGAGCTCACGTGGCCACAATCACAAATGGGGCAGGGCACATGTCAACGCATAGAGAATGTAATAGTGCGGGCACCAGACTCCGCTCATTAGTGGTATTTATATACACCCAACCCCCTGGCCTTCAGAGCCAGGAGGACCAGCCCTTAAACTAAGTGTACTATTGTGACCCCATCCAAATATAGGCAACCATGCGACGGCGCATTATAACACATTGAGGGCCCTGTATACCCTACTATGGGGGCCCTGTATACCCACGGGAGCCCTGTATACCCACTGCTGGGGTCTTGTATACCCACGGGGGGGCTGTAGACCCTACTATGAGGGCCCTGTATAACCACTGGGGGCCCTGTATACCCAGTGCTGGGGGGCCTGTGTACCCACGGGGGGTCTGTATACCCTAATATCGGTGGCATATATACACACTGGGGGGCCTGTATACTCTGCAGGTGGAGCTGTATACTCTGCTGGGGGGCTGTCTAACAGTGATAGCCGCTGTATACAAGGATGGCGGTCAATATGGTTTCCCACTTTTTTGGGGCTAAAGTAGGGGGGTCGGCTTATACACGGGTCGGCTTATACACGACTATATACGGTAAATGCAATATAACGTGTGAACACATTTAACTCACCCATATTGCTCTGGACATCATGGCCACAACGATGAAACGTTGGGAAAACGCCCTGTGCGATCTCCCTCCAGGCTTGTGGTCCGCTGGACGTTATCCCCATACGCAGGGTCAGTGGGCAGCCAAAGCAGGGGCCGAGCCTCCACCAGAGCAATTAATTGCAGGGTGTTAACAGGGGCCATGCTTACTCGCTGTGACTTTCTGCGCGTCCAGCCAGGAAGCTCGAGTCGGCTTATTTCCTGTTTGCAAAAAGCATGGGGTTTGCTGCAGAAAATCACTTGCCTCGCCTCAAACACATGCGAGTTTGGCCTCGGAGACAGCAGCAAAATACAGTTGCGAGTGGGGCTTCCGACACGGCAATGCGAGCGCTTTCCGAGACACATCTGCGATTTTTAAATCACATTACTCGCTATTACTCGCTTCCCCATTCATTAACATTGGACTCGCTAGACTCGCAACGAGTAGCGAGTCCGGGCTCGGACTCGCTAGAGTCAAGCGAGTCCAAGTAATTTAGGATTCGCCCATCACTAGTGGAGGGCTGTGACGCTGCATTATACTACCGTATATGAAAATAAGATGTAGCGCATCTTTTGAGGAAACAAGGCAGTAAACTCCATCCCTTCTCCATAGCCCTGCCCCATAAGTTCAAAGCAGGACGGTCTTCCATGAAGCCGGTCCCCGGTGCAAAAAAGGTTGGGGACCCCTGGTCTAGAGCACCACGAAACGTGTAAGAAATAGACATTAAAGGTATTGCTTTTAACATCTTGTGATTTCTTGGAACCAACGGACAGACGGCAGCGCACGAACTACCACCTTTCATCTAATTCTTTAATCAGCTCCTCCTACAATTCTAGCCTTCATTGTCATGGCAATACTTCATACAGATAAAATATAAGTTATTTGAAAATTACCATACAGCACATTCCAGCACTGGTAATAATCAAATAGTATATAAACTGTGGGTAATGTATATTTTCACCAATCTAACACTAGTACTGCTGTTTCCAATATCAGTAAAGGACATAAATGGTATGTGACAACTTGCCAGTATTGAGGGATGTATATATGTTTTGAACTTATACTTGGACCATGTTGAAGATCAAATATATTAATTCTAAATATAAAATAATACAATTTCTTACATTATTGTGAAGAAAATGTTTTTATTGCTGATGTATGTAAAGCTCTGTGGAATTAATAGCACTATATACCGTAAGTGAATAAATATTAATATTATTGCTATTTATTCATGGGTTCATCTTTCATTTATTTTCCATAGTTTCTGGAATGATCTTTGTACTGTTTTTGTAGTAGTGCACTTTTACTGCACGTCTAGTCTCACATAGATAACATAGATATGGGTCTCTTGGGTATATTTCTGCCCTCTTGTTGCATTTTCCCATGTGTGTATAGCCATGACATCTGCATTCGGTTCACATAAGTTGCACAAAAGTGGATAATCTAAATCAAGAACAGTGAGAACTAGATTCTTTCTCGACTGAAGTACCGTAAATGTTGAACTGAATTATATGTAAATGTGTTTACTGTACTTTTAATTTAATAACAAGAAATGCATAATCCTAAAAATTTCTCCTCTTGCTTGAGAGCAACTGTTATATAGCATGTGTTATGTTCAGTTTGCACCAATTCAGTCCTTCAGGTTAGGAATTGCCGTCACCTATTCTATGTAGCATTATGGGGTCATCACCTCTGTTTGTGCCCTCCTCTCATATACTTTAGGTGTTTTAATTCTCTGTTTAGCAGGTCTTTTTACAACCCACATATAAAAGTCAGTTTTGACCCAAAGAGAGGCATTTGTGGCGCCCCTGCGGACCAGACGCCACAAATTGCACCCAGAGATACCTATTTTTTATACTGTTGCTTGGCTGCCATGTGCTTGAGCATGCTGTTGGTCCTCAGGTTGACATTCTTCTTGCCTCTGCCCAGCTTGGTATGTCAGATGCTACAAATTATAGTATTTTTCTCTGACGAACGATCATAAAAAAAAACTGCTATACAGTGGAACAACACCCCCGTGACCTAAGATCTGGCTGAGTGGGGGTAATCTTGGGAACAGTTGACCCATTTCTTACTGTAGTCAAAGCACTACCTCTTCCTGCCTGCTTTTGTGCTACAGATCAATACCCCTGTGTGCTGTGCTGTGCATCTCTGGTCACTATGCATGCTCACTATGCATGCTCAAATATTTATATCTCTGCACTCCACCTACTCATGTTCCTCTTGAATTGTGCATAGTGAGAGTCCAGAATAAATGAAAGGGAACATAAAGACTAAGAGCTCCTCGGAGTGCACAGGTTTGGGGTCAAGTGCCTCCTGGGGCTCATGATGTGGGGAGAAAAAAGGACCAGGTTGAGGACAGCCTCTTGGATACTGAGAATGGACGATGTAGAAGATTTAGTGGTGCTGCTTGTCAACAGACTGGAGGCATTGTCTGCCATCCAACCTATAAACTGAGAGAAATTCAGACTGTACTGTAGACCTAGAGGAGGCAAAATTTATTGTAGAGGACCCGCAGTGGGCCCTGCCAAATACGTGATTGAGGGCCCTCCTTAATATAGAGGAGGGCCCTCCCAAATATATATAAGAGGCCCTGCCCAAATTTATTGAGAAGGGCCCTCCCAAATGTATAGAGGACCTTCAGTGGCATCAACCATGGCTTTGCGTATGCCGTTATTCTGAACAGTGGGGCATGGCAAATATAAGGCCATGCCCAACTGTAGAACTATGGTAGAGGGCCTGCTACTGGCCCTCCTAAATGAGTGAGTGAGAGCCCTCCCAAATGTATAGAGGAGGACCCTCCCAAATGTATAGAAGACCTTCAGTAGCATCAATGACGGTTTTGCTTATGCTGCCATTCTTAACAGTAGGGCATGGCAAAAATAAGGTAATTGCTAATCTGTAGAACTATGCAATTCCTGTATTCTCCAAAAGTATTGGTAGAGGACCCGCTGTGGGCCCTCCCAAATGAGTGAGGGCTCTCCCATATGCATAAAGAAGGGTCCTCCCAAATATATAGAGGAGGGCCCTCCCAAATGTATAGATAATCTTCAAAACCTATCAAAGGGGATCCAGCACTGTTAGCATGCAATGCAAAAAGTGCAAATGCACATATTAATTCCAAACTATGCTTTAATGTAAAATGAGATTTTTAGCAAATAATTTATCATATCTTTGAGCCACCCTGCCAACATCACAGCAAATCTCACTATCTGAATGATAATGAGGGAGGGACAGCCCAAATGTATGAGCAAGGGCAGTCGCTCACAAACATATGATAAAGGGCCACCCCACAAGGGCCCTCACAAAATTCAGGCTTCCCGATACCTGCTGGCCGTCTGAAAACTTGAATAAAGGGCTGCAGAATGACATGAAGGTGGTGATGGAGAAGGATGAAGGCAAAGCACAACATACCAACGGGTATATTGTAACTGGCATTGTAAAGTGCTATGGTCTATGCTTTAGACCTCCAAGATAGTATTTTCAGAAATACTGCTGTACTACGTGCCACGCCAGAAAGGCAATGGGAGATTAGGGAGATTAATAAGTGGCTCAGAAATTGGTGTAGGAAGGAGGGGTTTGGTATTCTTGAGAATTGGGCAGACTTTTGTGTTGGCTACAGGCTATATGCTAGAGATGGCTGCACCTCAATGGCGAGGGGGCAGCTGTGCTGGGGAGAAAATAGCTAGAAAGTTGGAGGAGTGTTTAAAGTAGGGACTGGCGAGGAGGATATTCACTGTGTAGGAGGGGGAAGATTGTGGAAATAGTAACCTGGGCACAAATAATTAAGCTGGGGGTGGTATGGGGGTAGGGGTTATGACAGTACACACACTAAGCGGAATAAAGGTACAGAGAAATATAAAAAGTGCATATACACTAATACCAGAAGCCTCACCAACAACATGGAGAATTAGAATTAATATTGTTGAAAAAAATGATGATATGGTGGGGATTACGGAGACATGGCTGCATGAGAGCTATTACTGGGCTAGTAATTTACACAGCCATAGTGTGTTCAGGAATGACTGTACAAATAAATATACAAATACAAATATATTAAAATAATCCTAAAAACCCATTCTGCATGATAATATATGTGAGTCTAATGAAAATGTAGGGTCTCTATGGGTGGAGATAAGGGGAGGGAAAAGAATAATTAATTACTGATCGGGGTTTGTTATAAGTCTCCAATTATAACAGAAGCAGCAGAAAATATCCTCTTAATGCAAGTAGATGAAGTAGTGAATCACGGAAAAGTCAATATTATCGGGGACTTCAACTACCCTGAAATACATCGGAGAATAGAAACCTGCAGTTTCAGCAAAGCTAATAGATTTTTGACAATGATGAGAGACAATTACCTTTCACAACTGGTTCAAGACCCAACAAGAAGGGGAGCACTGCTAGACCTAATATTAACCAACAGGCTGAAGCACATATCAAATACATGGGTTGGGGATCACTTGGGAAATAGTGATCATAAAATAATAAGTTTTGGTGTATCCTTTAATAAGATGTATAGTAGAGGGCAACAAGCACACTAACCTTCAGGAAGGCAAATTTCCAACGGTTGAGAGATGATCTTAGTACAATAAAATGGGACGATGTTCTCAGATATAAAAGTACATTAGCATCAAGAATCGGACCTGTGCATAATAAATACCCTATCGGAATAAAAAAAGCTAGAAATAGGAAGAAACCACTATGGATAAATAGAGCTATAAAGGGTACAATAAGGGACAAAAAGAAAGCATTTAGAGAATGAAAGCAAGTAAGTAGTGATGAGGCATTAAATAACTATAGAAAATTAAATAAATTATGTAAAACACAAATCAAAGTAGCAAATCTTGAGACAGAGAGACTTATTGTTAGAGAAGGTAAAAATTATCCAAAAATATTCTTCAACTACATAAATAGAAAGAAACTGAAAATTATAGTGTTGGCCCCCTTAAAAATAGTTTGCGTGAAATGGTGGAAGATGATGAGAGAAAAGCCAATATGCTAAATGTCTTTTTTACAACTAGGCCTGTGACGGGGACAAAGGGGCATCCTCTATGTCTTGAGGAAAAAAAGGTTTAATTACAATCACAGACGCGGATTCTTTACTGTAAGAGCAGTGAGACTATGGAACTCTCTGCCACATGATGTTGTAATGAGTGAGTCACTACTAAAACTCACTACTAAAATTTATGAGGAGCCTGGATGTCTTCCTTGAAAAATATAATATTACCGGTAATATATACTAGGCTCTCTGATAGGGCGTTGATCCAGGGAACTAGTATGATTGTCGTATCTGGAGTCAGGAAGTAATTTTTTTCCCCAATGTGGAGCTAGTGTTTCACAAATGAGGTTTTATGCATTCCTCTGGATTACCATGTTAGACTACGGGTTGAATTAGATGGATTTAAAATCTACCCTCAGTCTTAAAAACTATGAAACTTGAAACTATCAATAATAGCATAAATTTTCACTGCCTTTTCTTGGTAATCTCTGATTAGGGATATCCTGGAACAACATTAGACACTCTGTCGCTCCTCACATGGTAGAGCTTTTGTGATTCTGTGGCTCCCCACATAGCTAGGAGCGGGACTAGTAGTGACCATGGCCGGTGAATCGCTGGTAGGTGGAGTTGAGTGAATAGCTGATCATGTCTGTTGCTATGACACTCCTCACATTTAATGGCAGATTTACAGTCCTTAGTCATGCCATATGTTCCAATGATGCGCAGCATCTGAAACACTACCTAAGCTAACTGAGGATGTTCTTGCGCTCGTGCGTGGTTTTGGATATAAATCCTATGAAATTGTTGAGTGGGTGTATTTTTTTATGAATGGGACATTCATGATCAAATTACTTTTCTCCTGACGAGGTAGAGTACTGTTTACTAGTAGTGCAGGTGGTGACAGGTCAGCCTTTCTAACACTTACACTATCCTCAACCTGTTCCCAACATGAAAAAGAAAAGGTAGAGTGGCACTGTTCCCGACATTGGACGTATTGGATACGTCCAGGAAACCTTTGCGTTCCCGACACTGGTCATACCCAGTACGTAATGGCAATCTTGCGGGCACCACAGCTGTGCCTGCACGATAGCCGCCGGGTCTGCAGCTGATGTGACAGCTGAGACCCAGCACTCACTGCCAGGAGAGGTGAAGCACTGCTCCTAAAAGTTTAAACCCCTAGATGCTGCAATCAATGTGAGCTTAGCATCTAGGAGGCAGGGAGAGGAATCGCGCTCCTCTCCCAAGCGTCATCGGGACTCGGTCACTGGCATGATGACCACGGGTCACCTGACTATGGAAAGCCCCAGACTGTCAAACCGGCCAGTCCTGTGTTTGAGACTCCTAACCGAGGCTCCACAGACTATTTGAATATTCAAACCGGCCAGGCAATGTCAGAGCTGCAAGTAGCTGCACGCAACTTTGACACTCACTTACAATCCAGCACAGTGCCGATGCATTGTAGTGAATTGTATGTGATATATTCATCGCAGAGGATCATGGAGGGTTATTATGGGGTTAATAAAGATGGCAGAAGAAGGCTATGTCCATGTTCTTTTTCTAAATAAAATATTTTTCTCTGTGTGTATTATTTATTATTACTTTGAGATTCATACTGGCCGGGTCTAATATTGGCCTGACAGTATGAACCTCGGGTTTAGTGTCATCTAGAAATACATAGCTGGCATTAACCCCATATTACCCAGTCTGCGACTGCTACACAGCAGCTGGAAGAGTTGGGTACAGCACCAGAAAATGCCACATCTATGGATGTGCCATTTTGTGGGGCGACTGCGTGCTGCAGTTTGCAATGTGGCGGGCCCAGAACACTTGGGCCTCTGCACACTGAGGATTCTAGCCCCCATCTGCCTAGGGGTACCTAGCTGGACTAAAAATAAGGCAAAGCCCCACATAATGTTTTTTCAATTATTTCACTAAATAATTGAAAAAAAGGGCTCAGTTGTATTTTGATTACCAGCCAGGTAAAACTAGGCAGCTGGGGGTTGGTGGCAGCCTGTACCTTCCTGCTGTAGCTGGCTGGTGATCAAAAATATGCGAAGGCCAACGTAATTTTTCTTAAAATTATTTTAAGAAATAATAAAAAAGAGGTCTCTGCTGTCTTTTTGATTGCCAGCCAGGTAAAACTAGGCAGATGTGGGTGTGTGGCAGACCGTACCCACCTGCTGTACCTGTGCTGGTGACCAAAACTAAAGAAGAGCCCCACGTCCCATTATGACATTTTAAAACTCTTTTTTTCTTTTTTTTCAAAATC
Source organism: Allobates femoralis (assembly GCA_033576535.1). NCBI lineage: Eukaryota > Metazoa > Chordata > Amphibia > Anura > Aromobatidae > Allobates > Allobates femoralis. Next base: position 305,647,344 of record JARQOC010000005.1, on the reverse strand, counting down.
CGCATAAAAAATGCAGCAAAAACACTATGCTCTTTCATCATACTGCCTAAAAAAGGGGAATAAGTAAAAAAATATAATGAGTAAAAATGTATACTGTTCATTTTTTCTTTCCACATTGCTTTAGTTCCTGTGAAGCACCTGAAAGGTTAATAAACTTCTTGAATGTGGTTTTGTGCAGTCTGAGGGGTGCACTTTTTAGAATGGTGTAACTTTTGGGAATTTGTCACATTGGCCCCTCAAAATCACTTCAAATGTGAAGTTGGCACTAAAAAAATCGTGCTGATGTAGACGTGTGAAAAGTTACTTATCAACTATTTTGTGTGATATAACTCTGGTTTAACAGTATAAAAAATAAAATTTTGAAAATTATGAAATGTTCTACATTTTTGCCAAATTTCCATTTTGTTCACAAATAAACACAAAAAATATCATCCTAAATTTACCACTAACATGAAGTTGAATATGTCACAAAAAAACAGTCTCGGAATCACTGGGATCCCATTAAGGTGATACTGGTCAGAATTGCAAAAAATGGCCTGGTAATTAAGGTGCAAATGATGCCTTCATATCTTGATGGTAATCCTGAATCTGCAGTGTTAAGGCCCAGTTACACACAGATAATTGTGCAGAGATTGTTGGCAGATCTCTGGTTGCAGTGAAATCATGGACACATTGTTCCATTTTGTGGCTGTGTACAAATGTAACAATGTGTCCATCATTTCACTGCAACCAGAGATCTGCCAACAATCTCTGCACAATTATCTGTGTGTGTAACTGGGCTGACTCAAGGAAATCAAGACTGGGGTTCTCCTTGGGCCTGTTCCTCGATGAACCTACTAAAATGAGTAATTGGAGGAAAGGTGACATTATGTGCTCTCTTTTGTGTCTCGAGACCCACACTTCCCAGTTCTCTTGCAAACTGTGTGGCAGCTTTGTGATAATTGGGTTCACTCCATGGCCAGTGTCCAGATAAAACATTCCAGACATACGAGGGTCTCTTTTCGCGAATTACAGTTCCATGAGCAGATTACTTAAGTCTAGAAGCTTGTGGACTTACTTAAAGTGCACCTGTCACCTGTTTTGGGGGCTCGAAACTCTGCTCACCATTGTGACGGTGTGTGCGACAGAGCAGGAAGGGACACCAGGCCGAGGAACAATCCAGAGAGCTTTATTTTGACAGGGAGTGTAGAACATCAAATGTGACTACTGTCCTTTAGGGTACCTTTACACGCCGCCACTGTGCCTAGCAACAGGTATCCACCGCACGTGCACGCGCACGTTTTTGACGGTGGATACCGATCGCCGATGCCGCATATACACGCCGCCATTGCGTTGTCAACTGAAGGTATCTTTGTTCCCCGGAAGTTTCGACAGATCCTGCGGCTAACTTCCTGTTGAATACCTTCGCTGCTTCACACGACGCTACCACAAAGGAATATGGGCGTACATGCTTCGCGACGCAAGTACATAGGCGTGACAGAGTTGTTGTATTCCGTGACGCTAATACACTGATTGGACAATGCAATAGCATCATGATTGGCCAGCCTGCGCAGGAAAGCTGGCTAATACATGACGCCATTCCAATTGTGTAGTGTGAATGGATAGCTCTTTAAATATGGCGCCCTGTGAAGGGACAGCCAATGGAAACACAATAGCCCCCACCAAACATCGCTGATGGGGCGCGGTATCCAGCACGCTGTGACACGCCCCTGGGAAATCACTAGGCGACGCAAATTCCATCTCTGTGCCCCGTGTAGACGCCACTACCATGGCAATTGTGCCTTTGTGTTGCCTTGGGTTTTTGAGCATGGCTCAGCAACAGGTATCTGAGTCAACTGCAGGACACCGGGAGGAATTTCCCTATTTACACGCCGCCATTTCGTAGCAATTTCATGGCAGCAGGCACAATTATCCCCATTGGCAGGTAGTTGCTACCTTGCAGTGGTGGCGTGTAAAGGGGCCCTTAGAGTCCACAAGGAGTCCACAATGAGTCCACCTAAAGGGAACAGACCGGGGGGAGCCACCCAACAATCCGATGCCAGAGGAAATGTAGAAATAGTCCTTAGAAGAGTCCAATGGATCCAACTGATGAAGGACACCGCACAATCCCATGGGCACCAAGATCTTGCCTCAGCTACGATGTTAGCCCCTTGCATCTCAAGACTCAACTAACTGAAAATTAGGAGTCTATTCTCCATTGCCTGTGGATCTGTCCCTGGTGGGGGAAAGGTTCACACCCACTTTTTGAGTATATGTCTATAGGGAGAAGATTCCAGAAAACTCCTGGCTCCATTCTGTCTAGAAATTTGTACATTGTAGCACTAAAAAAGAGAAGCTGCACTCTGCTCTGACCATAAAAATATACAAAATTCTTTCAGTTAAGCAAAGATACAAAAATTGAGACACTTAGCTTTAAAAATATGGCACTATCATTAAACCGCCCAGTCGTCACGTCGAGGTGTGTCTTTTGGACTGGGTTCCTAACCTTCAATTTCTGCCTCTACCTAGGTTAAAACCTCCTTTTGTATGGTAAGTTAGAAAAAGTGACAACAGAGAACAATGGCATCACGGGCCAACAGGACAGGGGAAAGGTGCGCAGCAATGGGCGTGAACCCACATTATATACTAGAGAGAAAAAAAACTGCAACACTCATTCTATCAGTGTGTACAGGTGCAAAGCCAAACAATTGTAGCACTAAAAAAGCAGAGTGCACCTTCTCTTTTTTAGTGCTACAATTGTTGTTTGGCTTCGTACCTGTGCACACTGATAGAATGAGTGTTGAAGTTTTTTTTTCTCTCTAGTATATAATGTGGGTTCATGCCCATTGCTGTGCACCCAGCGCAAGGTTAGGGAGCCAGTCCAAGAGACACGCCTCGACGTAGCGACTGGGCAGTTATGATGATATGTAATAATATGGCCATATTTTTAAAGCTAAGTGTCTCAATTTTTGTATTTTTACTTAACTGAAATAATTTAGTATATTTTTATGGTCAGAGCAGAGTGCAGCTTCTCTTTTTTTAGTGCTACAATTGTTGTTTGGCTTCGCACCTGTGCACACTGATAGAATGAGTGTTGCAGGTTTTTTTTCTCTCAATTTGAATATTAGATAAGTTCCATACTGAGAAGAACAAACAATCTCCCACCAGAAGTAGTACATGAACACAGTCAAGGAGGGACAGGCTGTTACACCATGAGCATAGACGAAAGAGGGACATGCTGTTACAGCCATCTTAAACATAATGAAATTTGGTTCCTGTAACCCCTTTATCTTCCTGGATGTGCCCCTGCATAAAAGGAATTTTAATCTGTCCCGCGCTGTATGGGGGCCTGCACACTGTTGTCAGATCCACTCCACTCCATAGAAAACCCACCCACTCCATGCCAACACAGCCCCGCTGCATGGAAAACTCGCTCCTCCTGTATGGGTCATTCCATGTCAAGTGATCCAAAAATGAATATTTTTTTTCCATGACGTCTTCAGATTTTTTAAATTTTTTTCTATATGAAGTACAACTTTAGTTAATTACAAAAAAAAAGTTTTTAATATTTTTCTTCATCAGTTAATTTTTTACAGATTTTTAAAGTTTTAAAAAAGCGCGAATTTTGGCCTGGTATGACTTTACATTTTCTATCATATCTCGGGCTAGAAATAAGATAGAGAGACAAAATAAACACTGTTGTATTCAGAATTGTCCAGGCTTTCACCAGATATATCAGCCAGATACTTGTGAATATTGCTTTACAAATCATTGATTTCTGACCAGAAGCAACTGATGATAGCAACTTCAGAGAGAGTTACAGTTTTACAACAAGTATTCTAACTGTATCTGGGCTATAATAAACCAAGTGGTCCTGTCTGCTCCTCATTTGGATATCGAGGTAGGAAGATCTCGCAGTGCCCGAAGTCCAGCGATATTCCACTGTGCAGGCGTGAGACTTCAGTCTCTCGAGACTTCAGGCACTGTGCAGTTCTTCAATATGGCACAGTAAGGCATGCCACTGTGTAGACGCGACACTTGTGAATAACATCGTTGTCATTCACTTACAGTACATATACGGGCCATTCCATGTCAAGTGAACCAATGATTATTACCTCTATATTTTTAATTCTTTTGAGATTTTGTTATTTGATAATAGCATGTCAGACAATGCAAAATGTGAAGAGAAACATTTTTTAAAAAATTATTTTTTTTTAAATGATTTTCAAAGTTCGAAAAAAGTGCGAATTTTGGTGTTGCCTGCCTTTACATTTCTCCTCATAACTCAAGCTAGAAATAAGATAGAGAGACAAAATAAACACCGTTCTACTCAGAATTGTACAGGCTTTCGCCAGATATGTCACAAGAGTATCTTTGTTAATATTTTACCCATGCGATCGCAAACGCAAAATTTTAAAATGCATTTACGAAAAATCGGCATCATTTAAATATTTCAAAAATTGCCCATATGTCTGCTGTGCTCTTAGCCACATTTGTACCAAATTTCAAGTTGGGATCGTGATGGGATCATATTTTAAAATATTTTACTATTAATAGCGTCAATGGGTCATTCCACATCAAGTGATCTAAATATGAATATTTTTTTTTACCTGACGTCTTTAGATTTTTTAAAAAATTTTTTCTATTTGAAGTAGTACTTTAGTTAATTACAAATTAAAAGTTTTGAATTTTTTTCTTAATCACTTAATTTTTTACAGATATTTAAAGTTTTAAAAAAGTGCAAATATTGGCCTGGTATGGCTTTGCATTTTTGTATCTCGGGCTAGAAATAAGATAATGAAGCGGGAGAGGCATCATTTTACTCAGAACGGTAACAGCTTTCATTTGATATGTCACAAGACTATATTTTTTTATATTTTGTTTGGGAAACATCTAATTAAAAATTTTGATGCGCAATTGTGAAATAAATGTTAGTTTGAAAATTGTGAAAAAATGCCTGTGTGTTACTTGTGTTTTTGGTTATATTTGTGCAGAGATTCAACTTGGGACCTGTCAAATTTATATATTTTTTATTTTATGGTTGCATGAGTTATTACAACTTATGGAATAAAACATTTATATGCAACAAAAAAGAAACACAAAACACAAATCCCGTAAATGCCAGGATAAATATATCTTAATCATCAGAACACAACGCTCAGCATTTTCAACCTGAATGCATTGAACAAACCAAAAGAAAAAAGGTGATCATATCCTCAAGTTTGATTAAACAAGATTAAAAGAATCAAAAATGTTAACCTCTATTTATACATGTAAATTTGTTTTCTGTTATATCACTAAACATGACATTTATGAAGTGTTCTATATGAAGTACAACTTTAGTTTATTACTAATAAAAAGTGTGGAATCTTTTTCTTTATCAGTTAATTTTTTACAGATTTTTAAAGGTTTAAAAAAGCGTGAATTTTGTCCTGGTATGGCTTTACATTTTCTATCAGATCTCGGGCTAGAAATAAGATAAACAAATAAACATCATTCTAATCAGAACTGTCAAGGCTTTCACCAGGTATGTAACAAGAGTATCTTTGTTAATATTTTACCCATGCGATCGTAAACTCAAATTTTTAAAACACATTTCCGAAAAATCGGCATAATTTAAAATTTTCCAAAACTGCCCATATTTCTGCCGTGCTCTTAGCCTCATCTGTACCAAATTTCAAGTTGGGATCGCGATAGGATCATATTTTAAAATATTTAACTATAATAGTGTCAATTCGAAAATCTTAAATTCAGATCTGTTCAGCCTGTGGTCTAAAAGTGTGGGGTCTATATTCACCAAATAATCCATGATTTTTAGACATTACTGTATTATTTTGATATGTTACAGCTTAGAAGCAGGAGAGGACATATAGGAGAAAGCTTTGTTAGGGCTCAACCTGAGAATGAACAATATTGTATTGAATATTGTACATACCAGGACTACGAAGAGGAGGAGAGTTTGTTAAAACATCGGTTACAGGAAGTAGAACCCATCAAAGGGACTCAGCAATCCCACACTTTCATTCCATGTAGTGAAACAAATAAAAACAAGGATGTTTTCATTTAGTAAAGACAGTGAAGTCCATGAGGTGGTAGAAGGCGGCACAAGATTGGCAATGGATGACATAACTGGCTATGTGATCTGTGAATATGGTTGGCACTGGTGGCTGGCTACTGTACTCTCCAAAGACTGTGAAAATGAAGAAGTTGAATTGACTTTATTGCATACTTCTGGTCCAGCGGCATCATTTGTGTATCCTAGAAAGCCAGACATTTTAAAAGTGCACAAAAGTCAGATAATAACTCAGGTGAAGCCGAACACAGTGACAGGCCGTATATACTGTGACACAAAAGGAAATGGCGATTGCTAGTAAGCGCTTATGGACAAGATTACATTTCACCCACTAGAAGGGACAAATTGATGATAAAAGGCCACTTTAAAAACGTACTATTAATTGTTTGATTAGTTCATGTTTTATAGAATGATGATTTAACTACTGTACTATTCTTATTAAACACTTAATAAATGACATGTTTAGTGATATAATAGAAAACAAATTTACATGTATAAATAGGGGTTAACATTTTTGGTTCTTTTAATCTTGTTTAATCAAACTTGAGGATATGATCACCTTTTTTCTTTTGGTTTGTTCAATGCATTCAGGTTGAAAATGCTGAGCGTTGTGTTGTGTGATGATTAAGATATATTTATCCTGGCACTTACGGGATTTGTTTTTTGTGTTTCTTTTTTGTTGCATGTAAATGTAGATTTGTGCAGAGATTCAACTTGGGATCTGCCAAACTTATATATTTTTTATTTTATGGTTGTATGAGTTATTACAACTTATTGAATAAAAATTCAATAAGTTGTAATAACTCATACAACCATAAAATAAAAAATATATAAATTTGACAGGTCCCAAGTTGAATCTCTACACAAATATAACCAAGACCACAAGTAACACACAGGCATTTTTTCACTATTATCAAACTAACATTTATTTCACAATTGCGCATCAAAATTTTGAATTAGATTTTTCCCAAACAAAATATAAAAAAATATAGTCTTGTGACATATCAAATGAAAGCTGTTACCGTTCTGAGTAAAATGATGCCTCTCCCGCTTCATTATCTTATTTCTAGCCCGAGATACAAAAAATGTAAAGCCATACCAGGCCAATATTCGCACTTTTTTAAAACTTTAAATATCTGTAAAAAATTAAGTGATTAAGAAAAAAATTCAAAACTTTTAATTTGTAATTAACTAAAGTAGTACTTCAAATAGAAATTTTTTTTAAAAAAATCTAAAGACGTCAGGTAAAAAAATATTCATATTGAGATCACATGATATGGAACGACCCATTGACGCTATTAATAGTAAAATATTTTAAAATATGATCCCATCGCAATCCCAACTTGAAATTTGGTACATATGTGGCTAAGAGCACAGCAGACATATGGGCAGTTTTTGAAATATTTAAATGATGCAGATTTTTCGTAAATGCGTTTTAAAATGTTGCATTTGCGATCGCATGGGTAAAATATTAACAAAGATCCTCTTGTGACATATCTGGTGAAAGCCTGTACAATTCTGAGTAGAACGGTGTTTATTTTGTCTCTCTATCTTATTTCTAGCTTGAGTTATGAGGAGAAATGTAAAGGCAGGCAACACCAAAATTCGCGCTTTTTTCGAACTTTGAAAATCATTTAAAAAAAAAATTTTTTTTTTAAATGTTTCTCTTCACATTTTGCATTGTCTGACATGCTATTATCAAATAACAAAATCTCAAAAGAATTAAAAATATAGAGGTAATAATCATTGGTTCACTTGACATGGAATGGCCCGTATATGTACTGTAAGTGAATGACAACGATGTTATTCACAAGTGTCGCGTCTACACAGTGGCATGCCTTACTGTGCCATATTGAAGAACTGCACAGTGCCCGAAGTCTCGAGAGACTGAAGTCTCACGCCTGCACAGTGGAATATCGCTGGACTTCGGGCACTGCGAGATCTTCCTACCTCGATATCCAAATGAGGAGCAGACAGGACCACTTGGTTTATTATAGCCCAGATACAGTTAGAATACTTGTTGTAAAACTGTAACTCTCTCTGAAGTTGCTATCATCAGTTGCTTCTGGTCAGAAATCAATGATTTGTAAAGCAATATTCACAAGTATACATGGCCCTAGTGTCAAAGCAACACAGGACAAAATGGCTGCTTGGAGCAAGTGACCCGCCATCTGCTGTATGAACACACGCCCAGTTTGAACCAACATAGTTTAAACAAAAAAGAGCGAGAGGCATACAAATACTGGCCAGCAGATGGCAGTGTAGCAAGATACTATAATACATTTAACAGATAACAAACAAATGCATAACTTATTTACTATGATATGCAAACTGAACAACCAAATAGTAATTATAACTGGTTGGAACAGCACAATGAGAAGCAGACACTTTCCAGCATGTCTTCCTGAAGTACAGCACTGTGGAACCTTCCTGTGGCACCCCACTATGTAGGTGCCACAAAAGGGGTACTACACCTATAAAAGCGGTGTAGTCACCCCACTGCAAGTGGAACTATGGCCAGTAGGTGGAACCCTGGAACTCACACCCCACACTAATCAGCAGGTGGGAGGGAACCCGGGAGGGTATATAGTGACCTCCAGGGGGCACTAGAGTAAGTCTAGAGGAGTCTAGGACTCGGGGAGGAAGGAGTTCAGGAGAGACCAGTGAGAGTTGAGAAGCAAGGACAAAGGAGGGTCTCCTCGGCTGAGGGGCCCAGGAAAGCAAGAAGAGATCCCAGGAGAAAGAAGGAGCGAAAGGAACTCAAAGGCAGGAGTTCACTCTAGTGGGGAATAGAGTAACGAAGAGTTTGCCCCAGGAACGGAACCGGGTACCAGAACCCACACCTGTGAGTTCTATAAGGCTCACAGACAATCCGAAGAACAGGGGTATCTTCATGTACGCCTCTGACTCCCAAAGATCCCAGAAAGAGGGGAGCCAGGAGTAGCATGACGCTGCAAGGAGCCCAAAAGAAGGTTCTCCTGACGGGTAGAAGGGATAGGAAAATAAGGAACAGCAGGAGGTCAGATTAATCTTTATGAGATCAGACTTCACCACCACTGGGAGGCAAGGGAAAGAAAGGAACAAGAACGGCGCACAGTGAGGGATCCATCTACCAACCAGAAATTCCACTTGCAGCACCCGTAGCATTTGTTGTTAAACCATCTACTGCACTGAAAGACTGTAATGCTGATTGAAAGTTTTCCAGTAAAGTACCCGGTGAAGTGAATTGCCGACTCTGCTGCATCCTTTCTTGCATGAACTGTTTGCTCCCACAGAATCGCTGCCCCGGCGGTCCAGTCCCACCTGCGGGGGACTACACCATCATTGCCGCAATACCAACGACCACCGAAGGACTGTAGCGGCGCTGGTGAGCATCACCAGACACTGCAGGTGGCGTCACAAACTTGTATATACTTTATTTAACCCTTATTCATTGACCACCAGGGCCACAGCCTCAGGCAGCCATCTGTGACACCCCAGACTGCCCGCCTGAGAGCTGAGTACCCTGCCCTGGAGTGCGTCATTCCCACATGCGCAGATTCCCTGGAACACATGTTCAGGCTCTCTGTTCAGCGTACATTCCACTGACCGAAACCAGGAAGAGGACTATTGAGTTTGGCGTCGGTGGTTACTCATGTGCTGCATATGTGGATATTTTTTATTTTATTAGCTTTATTTTTTATACCTGGCCATCAAGCTTTTCCAGCTATAGCCCTCCTATCTTTTCCATATCATACCATGGACCCTGGGAAAGCCAGAGGGAAAATGTACTTTAGGGTATGAGGCACATTTCCAATGCATTTTATCTGTATGTAATGGTTTCAGCTTTTTCAAAACTATATGTTTACTATGCTATATTGGCTCCCTGGCATTAATTAGGCTTAAAGTATCTATTGCATTGACTTCGATTGCCTTACATGGCATTAACTGATTGAGCAGATTATACCTAATATAGTAACTGGCATTTTACTGGCATATGTGACATGCCCCTCCAGGGCCTTAGGATACTCGGAACCGAGCTTCTTTGAGGCTTAATCACATAAGATACTACCCCCTAACAGGGGTGCAGTACCTCTGTGGCGACTGGATCTGCACACTCCCCCCTCCTTAAACCCATCGCGTCCTCGGGCTGCAAGAGAACAGAAAAACAAGTGGTATCAAAGACATCCAAAATTTTTGTAATGCTGTATAACAAGAACAATAACAATAAGAAGGCTTTTCATCCCTTTAACGGGAAGTACGGTTACTTTAATGTTGCAAAATATGAAAGTATAAATAACTATTTACAGTCCCGCCAAGTCCAGTGTGACCCCTCTCTGGGTATGCATTACACTGTCCTGGGGGTTAAGCAGTAGAGTGTCCTGCACTTGGTGTCTCCCTTTATCTTTGTGGGGACCCACCACAAGTAAACCCCCAGCACATGCCCTGGGCATGGCAACAGGGTTAAAGGGACCAATTCTTCGGCCACGCCAGAGGGTTTTTGTTCGCTGCGGTCTTACGGACATGTCGGCTCTAAAACCAACAGGGAGCACACCTTGATGCTATTTACATTATAGTCTGGGCTACATGCACTCCATAGGCACTCAGTCCTTTGGCACATAATCAGCACACATACATTCTATTCTATTCTACACGGAGACATACATTATTTAAACTAGCATACTATTTCTAACAGGCACACATGCATTAACTATGACCTAAACAGGCAACAATACAAACATTATTTACATGGGTGCTCCTCTACTACTATACCAACTAGTTACTGGCCTTCTCTGCCACGGCAGCACCTGCACCTCCTCATTTCCTCCGGTCTTCTGGAGTCCTGCAGTGCCACTTGCACTAGTGGTGTTGTCAGCAACGGCTTTGTTTGGGCGGCCGCATTGGCAGTTCTCTCTACCATCCCGGCAGACCAACAGGCTCTGCTTAGCTGCGTCCCGAGGTCTGGGCCCAACTCTTTGGACAGCCTCTGGATCCGGCTCCCTCGCGGGTGCGGGCTTTTGGAGCTCATGCGCTATGGGGGGTTCTAACTGCGACACCTGGGTCTTTGGACAAGCGGGTGGTCTACGGTCCACTAGACAGACATCAAGGGCATACCACTCCCGCTCACCCATGTGTCAAGTGAAAGTCACAGTATACCTGGGTTACCGATTGCGCCCAGCGTGGCCCTCTGGCAGGTGGGTCACAAACAGCTCCCTCTTGGTACCCAGCTCCTTTACAAACCCGCAACCTTTGATGAGGTCAAACCGGACCACAGTGCCACTACAGATTGGACCTCTCTTCGCTGCTCGGGATCGGCGTACCTGCTGCTTAGTTTGCAGGTTTTTGTCCTGCATGGCCTGCCATCAAGCTCATTTCTTTTGCGCTTCTACCTCCCACTGGGCCTCCCGATGGCTACAGCAGTCCTGCCAGCTCACATTCTCTACTGGGGTCTCTCTTTCCCGGACCTCTCCTGGGAACCCCATTAACTGGTTACCCAGGCTGTCCCATCTGAATACCACCTTCTCCGCAGTGCACCCTTCTGGCGCTGGCTCTGGGGTGAGGGGAACCACTAACCACTGAAAGGGCACAGAGCGATCCCAGGGCAAGTCTTTACACACTCGGCTCGGTGCCAGGGCAGTCGGGATATCTAGGGGCCCCACCAGGAACTCATCCACTACCGGGGGAGGATCGGTACCTTCAGCCGTTGGTGGTTCCTCAGCATTGGCTCCTTCGTCTTCCTCCAGGGCTGGTGATGGTGGACGGCACCTCACCCACAGCTGGCTTATGTACTCCACCAAGCCAACTTTCCATGACTCCACCGCCTCAACCTGGGCCTTTTTCAGCTGCTGGCCCAGGCTCTCGACCTCGCTCTACCGGAACCCTGGGTCCAGGAGCGACATCTTTCAGAGACCTTCCTCAATCTCTCCGGAGACGTCCTCTTCCTCCACAATGACATCTGGGTCCTCTGCAGGCATCTTGCTCCTGCGCGTTTGACTCTCCAGGTCTCCTGCTCCCTTCTCTGTGTGATTCTCTCTTTGGGTGCTGTTGGCCACACCTCTGGGTGGATCTTTCTGGCTGACTTGGACGGTCTGTTGCACACATGTTCCTTTGGTGGGCGGGTACGGCTTTTCGTGCATCTTTGTGACCCGGCCCATGAAGGGAGGCTGCACCACTCCCTCCTTGCTAGTCCTGGTACTTGTTCTTTTAACCGGGCACAGTTCAAAGTTCTTCAACACCGTTACTAAAGTGCACAAAGCCCGTTGCACCGGCAGGTGGATCCTGCTTGTGACGCCAAGTTGACACACCCCTCCAGGGCCTTAGGATACTCAGAACTGGGCTTCTTTGAGGTTTCATCACAGGAATCACAGAGACCGAGACCTGGCTCCGTGGACCTGGCGGTGTCATGAAAAGTTCGATGTGGGTGTCTCTCTCTCTCTTAGGGAAGGGTGTCTGGTATGGAGGGTTCATTCTGGAAGGGATAACTGGACCTGGGGATACTTGTTAATTTTACATGATGCCACCCACAGGTTGCAGCTATAGAGGGCCGCCCCTGTACAACAGTTGTCCTAGGGGTCGATGGTTGGGAGGCAGAAATGTTCTTAAGCCCTCTACGGGTAGGACTGACCCCCAGAGCAGCTTGAGGTACGTCAGTGAGTTGGTATTTATGTTTCCAGTGCTTTTAATGTGTTAAGAAAGTTCACGGACACAGCAGGTTGCAGTCTTCAGATCTTTTACTCACAGTCTTTGTGTAACAGCACTGAGCACTGGGTTCTCCAAGGCAGGGATCCAGCTACTCCTGGGTAGGAGGATGACACGTAACTGGCACCCCTTCTCTGTCCTTTCTCAGCCTCTTTACACTGTGCATGCCTCGCCCATCCTGCCTTGCGCCTCGCCACACAGAACTCTGAGAGCCAGTGACTGTGGGCTATGGTTAACACCTTTTCAGCAGATGTCGACCATGTCACCTTGGAAGTGCCACACAGTCTCCGGGTTGCTAGTTGAGCCTGGTCTGAACTCTACACTAGTCTTGGGCTGCCCGGTGCCCCTCTTCTTCAACCTAGTCCCTCCACTGCCTTCTGCTTGACAATGAATTTGAGTCCCACTTGTGGATTGCTCACTTCCTATGTCTCTAGGACCCACTCTTCCTCCTGGAGCCACTTGATTCTTGTCTTTGCTCCTCAGTCTGGACTTAGGACTAGCTCCCACTTGCTCCAGTCCTCTGGACACTTAAGTTCTTTCTTTCTGCTACAGGCGTTCTTGCTCTAGCTTCCCTCCAACTCGACCCCTGTTGTTCAACAGTCTCTCCTCAGCTGTCCTACCATATCTCCTCAGCGGGCCAACTCTCTCCTTCACTGTACTACTGTCTCTCTCTATATCTTTCCCACTCTATTTATACCCCTTGTTACGTGTCCTTTGTCATCTAAGTGTGTTCTACCTGACCTCATTCCTCCCAAGTGCTCCCTCTAACTACTTCTGTCACCACCCAACACCACTAAAATGGTTCCTAGTGTGATCTGGGTGTCCCGGCACCGGTCTGTGCCCCCCTTACCCGTGAGTGGGATACTACACCCTACCTAGGGTGCAGTACCTCTGTGGTGACTGTTTCCACAGGGGCGCCACATATGCATTTTATTTATTTATTTATTTATAGCATGATGTCCTTTCCCTAATTGCTAACATTAATATTCATATTATCTACCTGCTGCAATTTATTTATTTATTTGTTGATGGAATTTTTGCTGCTAATTTCTGCTGCCAATCTGGCTCCTTTTTTCACATGTATATGCTGTTACCTGGTCAGTGTTAATAACATACGGTTTATAGACACATTTGAAGTATATATTTATGCCATGGCCGCCCCCTCTCATAATCTTTTCTTTTCGTTTTTATGTGTATATATATATATAGTTTTATTCTAATTTTTTATTTTTCACTAAAAAATTAGACCTGTCAGCGGCTGCAGCTGCGTGCGCTGCACACAGGACCGGAGGGCATAATAGCTCCCCAGTCATGTGTGCTGATCCGGTCCGCAGCTGTCTGGGTCCTCCCGGACAGGACAGAACTGGACCGGATCATGCCGCAGTGTGAAGCGGCCCTTAGTATTTATAATGATAAGAAACATTCCTCAGGTTCCTCAGACCTGTGTGTAAGGGTACCTTTACACGTCGCAACATTGCATGCAATTTCACTTGCAACTTACTGGTTGCAGTGAAATCATGGACACATTGTTACATTTGTACACAGCAACAAAATAGAACAATGTGTCCATGATTTCACTGCAACCAGTAAGTTGCAAGTGAAATTGCATGCAATGTTGCGACGTGTAAAGGTACCCTAAATGACTAAATACAGTTGTTTGCCAGAAAAGGGTCCTAGGTTCATTGGTCCTCATAAGGTGGTTGCCTTCATTACACTTGTGGCTTTTTGCCTTGAGTTACTACAAGCACTTAAAATCCATAATGTGTTTCATAGATCATTGCTCAAAAAAATATGTTGTGTCATCTATATTGTAAAGGCCGCTTTACACGTCACGATAAAAAGTCACATGGTACGGGCGTTGCAGTTGATATCGTTGGTGAGTTGTGTCGTGTAAAAGGGCAACGCAACTCAAAAACGATGCAACTACGATATCGTTTTTGAATTGTGCATGATCTTCAACCGTGCAATATTGGCTATGCGATCTGGCAGGATCGTGCGGTGTGACAGCGCAACTACGATTTGGAGCGCAACTTCCCCTATTCACTCCAATGTTAATTGGTCGTTCCCTGAGTTGCTCAGACACAGTGTGCAAAAGGGGCGTACGACATCGTAGTTGCGTTGCCTGCTGATATCTCCCTGTGTAACATCTACAATGCGATTTTGGACAAGTGTCAAAAATATGCGCTTTCCCGTGAAGTTATATGCACTATCGGAACGATATTGTGATGTGTAAAGTGCCTTTACCCTTACTGCCTACTCCAGTAATTGTTGATGGTAATTTAAAATTTCAGGTGGCAATAATTGGGGATTCCCGTTTGGCCCGCCACTCTCTTCAATACCTCATACATTGGAAGGGTTATGGTCCGAAAGAAAGAATGTGGATGCTAGCAACAGACGTTAATGTCATTAATGCCATTCCTTACATGAATTTCATCTGCATAAACCTGGTCCTTAGAACCCTAAGGCCCCTCTTAGAAAGAAGCATGGATACTGTCACAAGTGTGTTGTGCCCTGCTTAGAACTCTGGGGCAGTGGCGTAACTACCGCGGTCGCAGCGGTCGCAACTGCGACCGGGCCCGCCCCCAGGGGGGGCCCGCACCCCCCGGGGGCTCGCACCCCCCCGGGGGGCCCCGTGGCCCGTGCTGACAGCCGGCCACCGCGACCGCGATAGTGCCGGCCGGAGAGGAGGGAGGACGGGAAGTGAGAGCTCACTTCCTGCTGCTGTGCCCGCCCCTCCTCTCCTCCTAAGTGCTACTTGTTCCGGGAGCCCGAGCATGGCCATGTCCGCCCCTCCCCCTGCAATGCTGAGCCCGCGGGAATCTCTGCTGCTGGGCGCATACAGCCCGGCTCCCGGGGCAGCAGTGAATGCCGGATGGTGGAGATGCACAGGGTGCGGGTCGCGTCCTTTGTGCTGGATCTGGGCAGGAGCTCATCTGTCTGCAGATGCTGCGGGGGCTGGGGGCCATCCAGCTCGGGATCAACCACAGCAAGCTGATCCCCAGGAGAGACTTCAAGACTCTGTACCAGGACTGCACCAACGCCAGGTCAGAGACTGTATTGTGTGCCCCATATACTGTGTGCCCTCTCCATATACTGTGTGCCCCAATACTGTGCCCTCCCCATATACTTTGCGCCCACCTCATGTACTGTACGTGCCCACCCCATATACTGTACCCCCCTATATTGTGTGCCCCATATACTGTGTGCCCCCTTCCCATACTGTGCCTCCCCATCTACTAATACCCTCCCATATACTGTGCCCCCTTCCTATACTGTGTGCCCCATATACTGTGCCCACCTACCCATACTGTGTGCATGCCCACCCCTTATACTGTGCCCCCTACCCATACTGTGCATGTGTGTGCCCACCCCCTTATACTGTGTGCCCCCCATACTGTGCCCTCTCCAATACTGTGCGTGCCCCCCACCCTTAAACTGATTCCTCCCCCATACTGTGCCGCCCACCTCTATACTGTGTGCCCCATAACAAGACTTCACCAACGCCAGGTCAGACTCAAATGTTCTGCGTGTGCCCCCCTCCCCACTGTGTGCCCCCATACTATGTCCTATACTGTGCCTCATACTGTCTCCATAATAGGACTTCACCAACACCAGGTTATCCTCAAAATGTTATGCATTAGTTGGCTGTATGGCTGGCGCTGTGCTGTGTGGCTGAGGCTGCGTGGCTGGCTGTGTGTGGCTGTGGCTGGCTGTGTGTGGCTGACTATGTGTCTGTGTGTGGCTGGGGCTGTGTGTCTGGCTGTGTGTGGCTGGTGCCACGTGGCTGGCTGGGGTTGGCTGTGGCTGGAGCTGCATGGCTGTGGATGGCTGTGTGTGTCTGGCTGTGTGTGGCTGATGTTGAATGGCTGTGTGGCTGGGGCTGTGTGGCTGACTGTGTCCTGTGTGTGGCTGGAGCTGTTTGGCTGTGTGTGGCTGACTGTGTCTGTGTGTGACTGGGACTGCTTGGCTGTGTGTGGCTGGTGCCACATGGCTGGCTTGGGTTGGCTGTGGCTGGAACAGCATGGCTGTGGATGGCTGTGTGTGTCTGCTGTGTGTGACTGGGGCTGCTTGGCTGTGTGTGGCTGGTGCCATGTGGCTGGCTTGGGTTGGCTGTGGCTGGAGCAGCATGGCTGTGGATGGCTGTGTGTGGCTGGCTGTGTGTGGCTGACTGTGTGTCTGTGTGTGGCTGGAGCTGTGTGTGGCTGGGCTGCTTGGCTGTGTGGCTGACTGTATGGCTGTGTGTGTGTGTGTGGCTGTGTGGCTGGCTGTGTGTGGCTGGTTGGATGTGTGGCTGGCTGTGGCTGTCTATGTGGCTGGCTGCACCTGTGTGTGGCTGTTTGTGTGTAGCTGGTGGCTGTCTGTGTGTGGCTGTCTGTGTGTGGCTGTCTGTGGCTGTATATGTGTGTGACTGTGTATGTGTTTGGCTGGCTGCATCTGTGTGTGGCTGGCTGATGGCTGTCTATGTGGCTGGCTGTTTGTGTGTGGCTGTATATGTGTGGCTGGCTGTGTCTGTGTGTGGCTGTCTGTGTGGCTGGTGGCTGTTTATGTAGCTAGCTGTGTGTGGCTGTCTGGCTGTGGCTGGCTGTGTGTGTATGTGTGTGTGGCTGGCTTTGTGTGTGTGGCTGGCTGACTGTGGCTCTGTGTGTGACTGGCTGTGGCTCTGTGTGTGGCTGGCTGTGTGTCTGTGTGTCTGACCACTGGGACCCCACAATCCTGAGAAATGGAGCTTTGAAGAGCACCATGTAAATGGAGCTGTGGTTGATTATTCCCTCTGCTGAACCATTCACATGTGGCTCTTCAAATAACTTCTTTAAGAAAGGGGTGAGGGCCACAACAGGGTAAAAGCAAAATTTACGTATTGGGGCTGATGGGGCTTCTTTTCCAGGGCTGCTTTTTGGTCCCAGTCCGGCCCTGGTGGGGGGGGGGGGCCCAGGTCAAAATTTCGCACCGGGGCCCACCAGACTCTAGTTACGCCACTGCTCTGGGGTATCTGGAATCAGAAGCTGAAAGAGTACCTCATCCAAAAAAATTTTTAAGTTGTAAGGACACATTTAGGCACAGTAGAAAGCAAGCCTTGGACCCTCACTCATGAGTGGTTTCTTTCTGCCTAGCTATGATTAGGAAAATAAAGTTTCACTGCTTTAAATGTAATGCGGCACTTTCCGATCTCTCATGAACAGTGTACACCCAGAAATATTACCAAGCCTAGAGATATATTTAGCAGGTAGACAAAGTGTCTGTAACATGGAAGTAAATCTGAATCCTTGCATTTGATCAGTGACTATCTAGGACAGATGGAGTCAAGGAGGATTTATTTAAGCGTGTTTTTTTTTTAGTATAGCATCACTTACCACTGCTTCTAAATATTTAGCAAGTATTGATAATTATGTGCTACTTACATCGTCTTTCAGGTCACGGTGTTAAATTCTTGAAATGCTAACCAGTCTCCCTTTCCTAGTTTAGTGTTTACAGTAACACCCTTGTATTATTTACAAGCTTGAGTACTCCTTCAGAAAGAAAGTATTTTTTACTACAGCCTGAGAGCAGTGTCTGCATACTTTATTATAGTTGTGTTATAATTAGAATGATCTCTTATATCTCAGGCTGAGAATGGAGGAAGTTTAGATACAATGTGATGTAGGCACACGTAAAGAGGTTCTATGAGAAATACTCCAAGATAGCCACTATCACCTATTTCACGTGGCAATTTGTCGCAGGTACACAATAAATTTGGTTACATCATGTTGAAACGCTGCTCAAGATAGTCACCTCACCTGTCAGGCTGAGGAGTAGGATCGTGAACAAGCATTGCTTATAGTCTCATTCAGCCTGACAGATTAACAACAAGAAAAAAAGACTTGTTCACAATGCTGTTCCTCAATCTGTCAGTCGGGACACATGTGTTGAGCATTTCTTCAGACTGTAACCTTTACTAGTGCGTTCTTATATCAGGTTGAAGCCTGAAATAGGTGATGGTGGTCATCTTGTATTTTTTCTCAGAAAGCCACTTTTACTCTTTGCGTAATGCCACAAGTTCATGTGGTGTTCAACATTGTTGCATTGAAAGAGATCATATACATTGCTGTATTTCCTGCAGTTATGTCTAATTGTCAAGGTTTTAAACAGTAAAATCCACTATGGGATCTTTACCGTATTATCTTTCTGTGTATTGGAACATCACATAAAAAACAGAGAAAAAAAGGCAAATTGAACAAAATTTTACACAAAACCTCCAAAATGTGCTGGCCAAATTTTTTGCCATCTTTCCAAAATTGTGGGTAAACACATCTTTGTTTCAAGCATGTGATGGTCATTCAAAGTCACCTGTGGAAAGTAACAGTTGTTGGCAATATGAAAATAACACCTGAAACCAAATAAAAAGGGAGAAGTTGACTTAATTTTTGCATTGTGTGTCTGTGTGTGCCACACTAAGCATGAAGAACAGAAAGCGGAAGAGTAATCATCTGAGGACATGAGAACCAAACATGGAAATATATCAGCAATCTCAAGGTTACAAGTTCATTTCTAGAAATCTTGATGTTTATTTGTGCAACATAATCAAAAAGTTTACAACTTATGTCACTGTTGCTAATCTCCCTGGCTGCGGATGGCAAGAAAAATTGATGAAAGATTGCAATGCAGGATAGTCTGGTTGGTAGATAAGAAGTTAAAGAAATTCAAGCTGTCCTGCAGGCTTAGGCATTAGTGTCAGCACAAACTATCCATCAATGTTGAATGAAATGAAACGCTATAGCAAAAGACCCAAGGGAACCCCACTGCTGACACAGATACAAAAAAAAGCTAGGCTGCAGTTTGCCATAATGTATGTCAGTAAGCCAAAATCCTTCTGAGAAATAGTCTTGTGGACAGGTTAGACCAAAATAGAGCTTTTTGGTAAAGCACATCATTCTACTGTTTACCAAAAACAAAATGACGCCTACAAAGAAATAAGCACAGTACCTACCGTCAAATATGGTGGAGGTTCAAAGATGTTTTGAGGTTGTTTTGCTTCCTCTGGCACTGGGTGCCTTGACTGTGTGCAACGTATCATGCAATCTGAGGTCAACGAAAGTATTTGAGTTACAATGTAGTTCCCAGTGTCGGAAAGCTGGATTTGCCTCTTAGATCATGGCTCTTCCAGCAGGACGATTACCTGAAACATACTTGAAGAAGCCTCCAGAAATGGATGGAAAGAAAGAGCTAGAGAGTTCTGAAGTGTCCAGCAATGAGTTTGTATCTAAATCCCACTGATCACATATGGAGAAATCTTAAAATTGCAGTTGGAAGAAGGCACCCCTCAAATATGAGAGACCTGGAGTGAGGCGGTCGACAGGGTAGGGGGTACTCGGGTACCGAGGCTGATAGCGACTTGGATGGGGAATCACAGCTGGTCAGTTTCCGATCTCGTGCCCTGGACCCTCAATGGTAGGGGATTGTGGGGGATGATGCTGGTGAAGGGGGATTCATTACGTAACGCCACCTGTGGTACCTGATAAAGTGTATACCAGTGCTGCGGCCGGCCGCTGAGGTGATGGAGGTGCAGCTCAGTGTAGTACGGCTCCCCACAGGTGGAGCTTTACCTCAGGGCAGCGGGGATGAAGGGAGTCATAGTAGCGTCTCTGCGGTGAACGCTGTGGGCAACGACAGTGAAACAGGCATACACACAAATAGCTTTGTTTCGGTACCTTTTACTGATGACGGGTAACAAGTACAGTCCAGAGAAGTAACCAGGTCCCCGGTGCAATTTGGGACTTTCAACTTGAAGAGTTGTGAGGCCTCCTCTGTCACTGTGTACGGTGGTTTGGGGTGAGTTCTGCCTATAACTGAACTCGCCACTCCTTCTCCTTCTCAGGGCTTTGCTCTATAACTGATAATGAGGTCCTTCTGTGGGGTCCCTATTCTTCCTTTGGCCCCTGGTCCTGTGCTTGGTCAATTTCGATTGTCTCTTTTCTGTTACCTCAGGAATATACAAGGCAAAGGAAGAAGGGATTTTTTCGTGCGCTGCCTCCAGGAAAAACGATCCAAGAATTATCCAAAATATCCTTTACTGACTCGACGCGTTTCGTGAGCACCCTCACTTCTTCAGGAGTTACAAAGAATTACATCCATTTCTAAAAACAATCCTATATATACTAATAATGTGTCTCTCATTCTACTGACGTCATTAACGTCCAATCAACATGAAAAAAATATAAAAAAAACTCTCACAAAGCTTTATCAGTATCTCACCTTATACACCAATCACTTTTATCATCCTATTTCATGAGTGATCCCCAGATCTCAATAAATCAACATCAACATATACATGATTTGACAGCTATCTTATTCTCCAATAGATTCATAAAACTTGCAATCGGCTCATAATAAAATCTACACTTATTTTTAAAAACTTTCATATTCGCACAACACCTTATATTTGGAGTCTTTTTATTTCTATTTATGTGGTCATTCTACTCTATGGTCCCTTCTCTTACATTACTCCTCTTTAGGGGCAGGGGTGCCACATTTCTCCCTAGTGCATACAGTCCTCCGGCACTGAAACATTTTTCATGAACACAACATAAGTTAACTATTTATTTATGTCTCAAAATTTAAAATTTACCAAAACCAGGGAGCAATGGGAAAAACGGGTAGCCAGTCCATACAGCGCTAGTCCATCCACTGCAGGCTGTTTAAAGGGTATTTGCCACTACCAGTCCTGTGTCTATGGTCCATTTTTGAAAGTAAGGAAGGACAAATTCAAAAAGTCCAACAGGCAAAGTCTCTGTAGGCTTAAAGTTCAACATGACACAACAACAAACACTACGGGTGCCTCGGCGTAGGAGTCCTAGGTACTGCAGGGGCCTCTACCGGGTCATAAGCGCTGTAGGCCTCCTGGCCCTGGGGTCACCTATTGGCCAAGATTTTGCTCTCCCTAGACAGCTCCTTATGCCAACTCCACTCACCTCTCTTACTGATGTTGTGTACCTGGTCTGGGTTGTTTAACCTACTCTTCACCCTTTTCTGTACAGTAGCATTTATAACATATATATACTTTAAACACATTTACATTTCCCACATTGTTTAGTTCATTCTCTGTATCTAAGTGGTGGCTGACCAAAATTACTACAGGTTGATCTGCGTAGCACTGGTGTGTCACTTGTGTCTGTACTTGGTGCGGTGTATGCACTGTCTCTCAGTCTATTAGATCTACATGTTGCTGAAATACCGTAGCATTGGCGTTCTCTTTAGTGGACTGACAGGTTCACCGATTGCAGGGATCTCTGGTTCCGGTACAACGGGTGGTTCTTCTACTCTTGGCGTTTCTACTTCTGGTGGGAACATTAAAGTTGGTATCAGATATGTACCTCCTATTTGAGGCCAATCCACTGTTAATTCTTCAATGAGTGTCTGGATAGTCTTTAGCTTCTTTTTCTCAGGTTCTGGACAAGGTTCATCTTCCTCTGGTTGTAAATGTTGAGGGCACTTCTTCAAATGATCTCTGGACACTGTTGCTGTTGTTTCGCCATTGTCTTTGCTGATTAGACAGGTTTTCTGGTTATCAAAACTGGATGGTAACACAGTGTATGGTTCTTTTTCCCATTGATCATCTAGTTTGTGCATTCTTCTTTTTCTTTTCAAAACCAATTCACCTGGTGTTAAGGGTGTTCCTTGCGCACTTTTGTTAAAGCTGGTTTCTTGTTTTTTCTCTAGATTTTTCCAGACTTCTCTCAACTCATTCTTGTATTTTCTGGTATTGTTCTTTTCTTCTAGTATCCCAATCTGCATCTGTAGTATCTTCTTCAGGAACTACTATGCCTATTTCAAAGTCTACTGTCAATTTTCCTGGTCTTGCTCTCATGAGGTATGCAGGGGTACAATTTGTAGAGCTTACTGGGATGTTGTTGTAGATGTCAACAAGATCTGGTAATTTCTCTGGCCACTGGTTTCGTTCTTCTAAGGGCAGAGTTTTAAGCAATTCAATTACCACAGGATTCATCTTTTCGCACATATACTGGTCTACCATGGTAAGGGCATAGGTGTAGCCCGATTTGCTGTGCGTGAGTTTGACAAGATCTAAAGCTACCAGTTCTAATGGTTGTGTGGTGATGATAGGCTGGAGTGGTGCTTTCTGGCTGTTGCGGTCTCTTCTTTTTAATGAGCATGGTCCACAATTTTTACACCATCTCTCTATGGAGGATCTCATGCTGATCCAATAGAATCTCTCACGTAACAATATTTCCAGTTTTCTCCATCCAAAGTGTCCTACTCCATCATGGTACGCTTCCAATACCACTTGGACATCTCTCTTTGGAACCACAACTTGCCATACCATTTCATATGTTTTTGGGTTGATATACCGTGTGCACAATTGACTTTGATAGATGAATAACCTGCTTCTTTCTTTCCACAGATACTGGGCCTCTGGTGGAGCATTCTTTTCAAGTTGGGAATCCGGTTGAGTTATTAACTTCTGTACAAGGCTCACTGCCAGATCACTGTCTTGAGTCTCCTTCCATCCATAGTGAGGCAACGGGTTTAGTGCAACAGTCTGATGGTTCTGGTAGATGTGATTTTCAGCCATTTTCCATTTTCTACTTTTATGGGAAGCTGGGAGTTCTACTTCCTCTAAGTCATCCTCTTCTTCTTCAAGTCCTTGTAGATGTACTTGAGGGTTTCTGGAGAAGGCATCAGCATTTGCGTTGTTGCGGCCTGCCCGGTATTTGATGGTGAAGTCAAAGTTCGATAGTCGGACCATCCAGCGTTGTTCCGTGCACCAAGCTTCGCGGTATCCAGGTGTGTTAACAGGTTATTATCCGTATAGACGATATATTTCGAAGCTGCCAGGTAATGCTTGAACCTTTCTGTTATAGCCCAGACCAAGGCCAGGAACTCCAACTTAAAGGAACTGTAGTTTCCGGGTTCCTCTCGATGGGTCGAAGTTTTCTGCTGGCATAGGCGATTACACTTTCTTTCTACCATCTTGATTCTGGGAAAGGACTGCTCCCAGGCCTACATTGCTTGCGTCGGTGTAAAGGACGAATGGCAGGTTATAATCGGAGTAAGCCAGGATTTCTTCACTGGTCAGAGCCTGCTTCATCTGTTGGAAGGAATTTTCCTGTTCTTCTCCTCATTCCAATGGGGGCTCTGAAGATCTTCTCTTCTTAGATTGGCCTACCAGAAGATTATGTAGGGGCGCTGCCATCTTCTTGTAGCCCTTAATGAATCTTCTGTAGTACCCAACCAAACGTAAGAATTGACGTACTTCAGTGACGGTGGTTGGTCTCTGCCAGTCCTGGATAGCGGTCAAATTCTCCGGGTCTGGTGCTACTCAATCTGCGCTGACCACATGCCCGAGGTATTGTACCTTAGGTTTCAACAGGTGACATTTAGATGGTTTAAGCTTCATCCTGTACTTTGCTAATGCTGCAAATACCTCCGCCAGGTGTTCCAGATGTTCTTCGTAGGTTTTGGAATGCACGATGACGTTGTCCAGGTATAAGAGTACCGTCTCGAAGTTCCGATGTCCCAGGCAACATTCCATGAGTCTTTGAAACGTTCCTGGTGCATTGCATAACCCAAATGACATGGTGTTGAATTCGCATAGTCCCATTGGTGTTGTGAATGCAGTCTTCTCTCGGTCTTCTTTTCCAACGGAGACCTGCCAATACCCACTATTGACATCTAACATGGAGAAATAATTAGCAGTCTTTAATGCAGCAAGAGACTCCTCTATTTGGGGTAACGGTTAAGCATCTGTGTGAGTGATCTTATTGACCTCCCTGTAATCCACACACATCCTCATCGTGCCATCCTTCTTTCTGACTAGGACTAAAGGGGCTGCCCAGGGACTACAGCTATCTCTTATAACCCCAGCTACTTTCATGTCCCGCATCATCTCTTTGGCATGCTGGTAGTGATTTGGTGGAATGGGTCTGTGTCTCAATTTAATTTGGGGATGATCTCCTGTGGGTATGCGATGGTGTACCCCTTTAATCCTCACAAAATCTAATGGATGCTTACTGAATATTTGTTCGAACTCTTGTGCTACCCGGTAAAGTCTGCGCTTCTGGTGAGAAGGGGTGGCATCAGCTCCTACGCGCAACTGCCGACACCACTCCTCTAGTTGTCCATTGGAGTTGTTATCCTCCGCCTGACTAGATGAGGAAATGG
The DNA here is from genome assembly GCA_033576535.1 of Allobates femoralis. Lineage (NCBI taxonomy): Eukaryota > Metazoa > Chordata > Amphibia > Anura > Aromobatidae > Allobates > Allobates femoralis. The sequence goes on along the minus strand of JARQOC010000005.1, from coordinate 305,622,461 downwards.
CCTCTACTGCCTGTATGTTTTGTTACAGACAGTATGCAGCTTTGCTACAGTAGCATACCGGGGTAGTTTTGCTTCGTCTTCTCCACAATTTAATACACGGATTGGTACTCTTCCCTTGGTACATCCACCACCCCTCTGGCTGTAAGTAGTGTAGGTCTGTGCTCTGAATATACTGGCTCTACAACTGCCTGGTATTCCTTTCCTCTGAGACCTATTGCTGCTCGACACCATATCATCATTTCACTTTTTGGTGGTAACACAATGGGAATCAGGTCTGTTACCCGCACACTGCCAATCTCTCCCCCAGACAGATTTACCTGTTGCTTGTGGATGAGGGCTTGGATTTCTCTTTGGATGACTCTCATCCGCCCATAACCAGCAGTCACAGCAATCTGTCGGAGTAAAAACAACACTTCTCCAAGGCAGTTTTCAATCACATTAGTACAAATTACCATGTAGGGGTATTTCTCATCAGGATTATCTTCTACCACACATAACCCTTGGCCTTTTAACTCTACCCTACCCAGCTTTATTGTCACTTCTCTGAACCCCACCTGATTCTGTGGTTGCCCATTAGCTGCAATAATGACAAAGTTAGGGTCTGAGGGTCTAAGATCAGTGTCAGACCAAAATTGTTTGTAAAGGATATATGGGATGGTGGTAACTGGCGACCCGGTGTCCAGTAGGGCCGACATGGGGATTCCCTCTAGCGTAATGTTGAGGTACAGACGGCCTCCCACGTACTGGTTATGCCAGTCATATGGGCCCAGTTGTCCTACTACTGGGGGCTGGCCCTCGGGCCCAGTAATCTTGTGTTTAAAGGACATCCTCTTGTGAAGTAACCTGGTTTGTTGCATCGTAGGCAAATGGGTTGTCCTGAAGAATCTGTGTAATCCCTGGCTCTGTGCTAGAATGGTGCGCCGGTCCCCTGAACGGGCGACTTGTTGGTCCCCTCAACGGGCGACATGGGTCTACGGTGGAATGGTGCGTTGGTCCCCTGCACGGACGACTTGTTCTTTTTTCTCATCCATGGGACATCCTCATGGCAATCAGCTAGTTGGATGGCGGAGTAATGGCGGCCTGATTTTACAGTTCACAAACAGTTAATAGAGTTCAATTCTAGGCACACAGTACCCAGTTTTAACGGGTTCGGGATCCTGTTTGTGACGCCAAGTTGAGGCGGTCGACAGGGTAGGGGGTACTCGGGTACCGGGGCTGATGGCGACTTGGATGGGGAATCACGGCTGGTCGGTCCCCGGTCCCGTGCCCTGGACCTTCAATGGCGGGGATGTGGTGGGAGATGATGGTGGTGAAGGGGGATTGATTACGTGACGCCACCTGTGGTACCTGGTAAAGTGTATACCAGCGCTGCGGCCGGCTGCTGAGGTGATGGACGTGCAGCTCAGTGTGGTACGGCTCCCCACAGGTGGAGCTTTACCTCAGGGCAGCGGGGATGGATGAGGGGAGTCGTAGTAGCGTCTCTGCGGTGAACGCTGTGGGTAGCGATAGTGAAACAGGCACACACGCACAAAATAGTCTTTGTTTCGGTACCATTTACTGATGACGGGTAACAGGTACAGTCTAGAGAAGTAACCAGGTCCCCGCTGCAATTTGGGACTTTCACTTTGAAGAGTTGTGAGGCCTCCTCTCTCACTGTGTATGGAGGTTTGGGGTGAGATCTGCCTATAACTGAACTCGCCACTCCTTCTGCTTCTCAGGGCTTTACTCTATAACTAACAATGAGGTCCTTCTGCAGGGTCCCTATTCTTCCTTTGGCCCCTGGTCCTGTGCTTGGTCAGTTTTGATTGTCTCTTTTCTGTTACCTCAGGGGGATTTGGTCCTTCTGGTCCTTCCGGGCTTTTCCTGCTGCACTGGATGCTTTGCAGTGTCGGATTCCGGTGTCCGAGTGTACTAAAGGGAAACCTGGTCTGTTCCCTTCTTTAATTCCCTGCTTCCTCCACTGGCCTCCGACCCTCTAACTAGGGTGCAGAACAGCTGGGTCAGTGTTCTCTGGTCCTGGGCCTGGCTTTATCCCAGCGACCAGCTCCTTCACTCCTGCTCTCTCCTCTCTCTCACTGAGACTAACTGGACTAACTGACTTCTCCCCTCAGGCCTGGATCTTTTAAAGGGGATCTGGCTTAAGGCAGCCAGTAGAGCTCCCCTTTAGGTCTGGGGTGGAAGGTGTTGTGTGCTGTGTGTACCAAGGTGTAAATCCCTCCTTGCACCCGTGGATCCTGTGGCAATCCCCTGCAGGCGGAGAGTTCTGAAGTGTCCAGCAATGAGTTTGTATCTAAATCCCACTGATCACATATGGAGAAATCTTAAAATTGCAGTTGGAAGAAGGCACCCCTCAAATATGAGAGACCTGGAGCAGTTTGTAAAAGAAGACTGATCCAAAATTACAGTTGAGTGGTGTAAAAAGCTTGTTGATGGTTATAGGAAGCAATTGATTGAAGTTATTTATTCCAAAGGGTGTGCAACCAAATATTACCGTAAGTTGAGGCTGCCAAAAATGTTGTCTGGCAGCCTCAGGTTTTGTGCGAAATTATGTCCAATTTGCCTTTTTTACTTTGATTTTTTTTTGCGTTCTTTCAAAACACAAAGGAAATAGCATGAATAACAAAAGATATGTAATTGCAATAATTTTCTGGGATAGATACTTACGGTAAGTTTATGGAATAATTTGAAGGATGCCAACATGGCTGTATATACTGTAGTCCACTAACTGATCATCCTGCTTTGAAGGTGAAGATGGGGCCACTTACTTCTTGGGCCCATGTGCCTCTACAAAGGTTGGGCCAATGGTATGTGTGCCTGGGTCCCTAATGACCAGACTTGCTGCTGTCCTAAATTATTCTCCCTTTGAAGGACCTTCTGCTCCCTTTGAAGTAAATTGGAGTAGAAATAGGTTATTTTTCAGCCTTGAGGGAAAGGATCTTAATGTTACTATATGCATTTTCCTACTAGGCCATGTTTTATTAGTATGATTTGTTTTCTAGTGTTATGTTAACTATCAAAAAATGCTTCAAGATTAAAATTAAGATTAGTTAAAAAAAAATCCCCCTCCCCAACTCTTCAAAAATAAACACCTGATTTAGCCAATTTTTTTAAATTCGATTTCAAAATATGCTACAATAATAAAATATCAGCTGATACATTCTGCCCAATCTATGGGCAGCATGTATCAGGCACTGGCTGTATGATCTCAGTCAGGTATGTTTGATTTTGGACGGCTGTGGCATTTAAGAGAAAAACATACGCTACTTTTAATAGCTGTCGGGATCTGAACCGCACTGTACGTTAGTCATAAAGACATGTCCCCAGTGACTTCTTCATATCCGCTGCCAGTGACTGGATGGATTTTTTTTCTGTTCATCACAAATAAATGTACAATTATTAATAAACTAGCTGTGAGCCCGATGCAAATGCATCGGGTGTCTAGAATATTTTTTAATTTTTTTTAAGATTTTCGCGGCCGCACTTGCCGCAAGTGCAAAACCGCACTTGCCGCACCTGCCGCAAGTCCCCCTATACTTTCTATGGGGATTACCGCAACCGCGCCGCAAGTGTAACCGCATCTGACGCGTTTGCCGCATAACCGTTACACTTGCGGCGCGGTTGCGGTAATCCCCATAGAAAGTATAGGGGGACTTGCGGCAGGTGCGGCGGCTCAGGCAGCGACTCGCAAGGCCTCGCGGCCATTGCTCGCGCTACATGAGCGGTAAATCGCTAACTTGGCCAGCGACTCGCATAGAAAGTATAGGGGGACTTGCGGCAGGTGCGGCGGCTCAGGCAGCGACTCGCAATGGCCTCGCGGCCATTGCTCGCGCTACATGAGCGGTAAATCGCTAACTTTGTGGCCGAGCCTCTGGTTCGATTTTCGGCCAGCGGCTCGCAATGGCCGCTTTGCGGCCATTGCTCGCACGTGGTGACGTCACAGAGTGACAAAGCCACGGTCTTTTGCGGGGTACGACACGGAAGTGCCTACGGCAATTATATAGTAGATATATATATATTATATATATATAATTAGATATATATATATATATATATAGATTAATATACAATATATATATATATTTACTAATCATATACATATATATAATATGACATCTATATATATATATATATTAATCTATATCTATATATCTACATATATATCTATATATATATATATAATTATGAATATATCAATTCGCAGCAGATGCGGTGAAAAAACCGCATCTGCCGCGTTTGCCGCATAACCGTTACACTTGCGGCGCGGTTGCGGTAATCCACATAGAAAGTATAGGGGGACTTGCGGCAGGTGCGGCAAGTGCGGTTTTGCACTTGCGGCAAGTGCGGCCGCGAAAAAAAACGCAGTCAGCCGCGGTTTTTTTCGCGGCCGCACCTGCCGCAAGTGCAAAACCGCACTTGCCGCACCTGCCGCAAGTCCCCCTATACTTTCTATGGGGATTACCGCAACTGCACCGCAAGTGTAACCGCATCTGCCGCGCTTGCCGCATAACCGTTACACTTGCGGCGCGGTTGCGGTAATCCGCATAGAAAGTATAGGGGGACTTGCGGCAGGTGCGGCAAGTGCGGTTTTGCACTTGCGGCAAGTGCGGCCGCAATAAAAACCGCAGTCAGCCGCGGTTTTTTTCGCGGCCGCACCTGCCGCAAGTGCAAAACCGCACTTGCCGCACCTGCCGCAAGTCCCCCTATACTTTCTATGGGGATTACCGCAACCGCGCCGCAAGTGTAACCGCATCTGCCGCGTTTGCCGCATAACCGTTACACTTGCGGCGCGGTTGCGGTAATCCGCATAGAAAGTATAGGGGGACTTGCGGCAGGTGCGGCAAGTGCGGTTTTGCACTTGCGGCAAGTGCGGCCGCAAAAAAAAACGCAGTCAGCCGCGGTTTTTTTTCGCGGCCACACCTGCGCAAGTGCAAAACCACACTTGCCGCACCTGCCGCAAGTCCCCCTATACTTTCTATGGGGATTACCGCAACTGCGCCGCAAGTGTAACCGCATCTGCCGCGTTTGCCGCATAACCGTTACACTTGCGGCGCGGTTGCGGTAATCCCATAGAAAGTATAGGGGGACTTGCGGCAGGTGCGGCAAGTGCGGTTTTGCACTTGCGGCAAGTGCGGCCGCAAAAAAAAACGCAGTCAGCCGCGGTTTTTTTTCGCGGCCACACCTGCTGCAAGTGCAAAACCGCACTTGCCGCACCTGCCGCAAGTCCCCCTATACTTTCTATGGGGATTACCGCAACTGCGCCGCAAGTGTAACCGCATCTGCCGCGTTTGCCGCATAACCGTTACACTTGCGGCGCGGTTGCGGTAATCCCCATAGAAAGTATAGGGGGACTTGCGGCAGGTGCGGCAAATGCGGTTTTGCACTTGCGGAAAGTGCGGCCGTGAAAAAAAACCGCGGCTGACTGCGGTTTTTTTCGCGGCCGCACTTGCCGCAAGTGCAAAACCGCACTTGCCGCACCTGCCGCAAGTCCCCCTATACTTTCTATGGGGATTACCGCAACTGCGCCGCAAGTGTAACCGCATCTGCCGCGTTTGCCGCAAAACCGTTACACTTGCGGCGCGGTTGCGGTAATCCCCATAGAAAGTATAGGGGGACTTGCGGCAGGTGCGGCGGCTCAGGCAGTGACTCGCAATGGCCTCACGGCCATTGCTCGCGCTACATGAGCGGTAAATCGCTAACTTGGCCAGCGACTCGCATAGAAAGTATAGGGGGACTTGCGGCAGGTGCGGCGGCTCAGGCAGCGACTCGCAATGGCCTCGCGGCCATTGCTCGCGCTACATGAGCGGTAAATCGCTAACTTTGTGGCCGAGCCTCTGGTTCGATTTTCGGCCAGCGACTCGCAATGGCCGCTTAGCGGCCATTGCTCGCACGTGGTGACGTCACAGAGTGACAAAGCCACGGTCTTTTCGGGGTCCGACACGGAAGTGCCTACGGCAATTATATAGTAGATAAAATATTTCTACTCCACAACGGTACCAATTAACAACAATCCAACCCCCAAAAAAACAAGCTCAAACTCCTAAAAACAGAAAAATAAATATCCTATTTTTTTCTAATGGTGCAAATGTACAAAACATATAAACTGTAGTTATATGGCACTTTCACATTTGTATTGAAACATACAATATAGCTGACATGATTTTTTTCACTGCTCTGCAAAAAAAATCTAAGAACAATGGGAAAATTACTATTTTTGCATCCTGCCTCCCAGAATGTATAAAAGCTAAACCAATAAATAATATGTAATGGTGACCACTCTCTGCCTATTCTTCTTGATCTCTCTACAGCTTTTGACACTGTTGACCACCATCTCCTACTCTCCATGCTGCACTCTATCAGCATAAAGGACACTGCTCTCTCCTGGTTCTCTTCCTACCTCTCTGACCGTTCTTTCAGTGGATCATTTGCTGGCTCCACTTCCTCCCCTCTTCCTCCCACTATTGGAGACCCTCAGGGATTGGTCTTTGGACCTCTTCTCTTCTCTCTCTACACAGCCCTGGACGACCATCAGCAGATTTGGCTTTCAGTACCATCTTTATGCTGATGACACCCAAAAATACACTTCTTCCCCTGACCTTACTCCCACGGTAATAAAGAACACCAATGACTGTCTAACCGCAGTTTCCAATATCATGTCCGCTCTGTCTGAGAGAAATAATTTACTGTGATTATAATCAGAGCGCTGGGGCACACAGATGCTAGGGCAAGAGTGTAGGTTTACAAACCTTTTTATCACACTCCATAACACGTTTCAACAGCACATGCTGTCCTCAGCAGATGGATTTACTAAATTCACCTGATGAAGACAGCATGTGCTGTTGAAACACGTTATGGTGTTTAATAAAAAGGTTTGTAAACCTACACTCTTGCCCTAGCATCTGTGTGCCCTAGCGCTCTGTTTATAACCACAGTAAATTATTTCCCTCACATTTCTACAACCCTCTGGGGTTGTGTGGTTGGAGCTGCTGGCAGCCACAGTTAGCGGTAACAACCATAGGACCTGCAGTGACGTAGCAGAGGACCCTGTGATCGGAAGGCAGCCCACGTGACATACACCCGGAAGTGCGGAAGAGAAGTTGCGCTGACCGAAGAAACCCACTCATAACTGCTCGTTCATCCTGGTTGTGCGGACGGCACAACCTGGACAGATGAGAATCCTCCCGGTGGTACCGGAATATAACCCCACTAGACCACCAGGTGATTTCAAAGAGCGACCTCTCTCTTCATTTTTCCCTCTCTATCTGAAACTCAACCTTTCCAAAACTGAACTTCTTCTGCTCCCGCCCTCCGCTAACCTCCCTAAATCTGACATCTCCCTCTCAGTGTGCGGCACCACGATACACCTAGGCAGCTGGCTCGCTGTCTGTGTGTTATGTTTGACACTGATTGTTCCTTCACCCCATATAAACAATCTCTTGCCCGCTCTTGCCACTTGCACCTGAAGAACATCTCTAGAATCTGCCCCTTTCTCACCATGGAAACAATAAAAACCCTCACTGTGGCCTTAATCCACTCCCGCATTGACTATTGTTATTCTCTATTAATTGGACTCTCTAGTTCATCCTTAACGTAGCAGCCGGGGTCATCTATCTAGCTAACCATTACTCAGACGCTTCCTCTTTATGCTAGTCAATGCACTGGCTGCCTATACACTATAGGATCCAATTCAAACTGCTTGTTCTCACACGCAAAGCTGTTCACAGTGCAGCCCCTCCCTATCTCTCAACCCTCATCTCTGTCTATCACCCCACACATTCTATTTGCTCTGGAATCGACTTTACGCTCACTTCTGCATTAATCCAAACCTCCCATTCCTGTCTCCAAGATTTCTCCCAAGCTGCACTAATTCTCTGGAATTCTTACCCCAAGAAATTAGGTCTATCCACAATTTACAGTTTCAGGCACTCCCTAAAAACCCATCTTTTTAGGGCGTTCTATCATGATCCCTAGTTAGTCATTTACACATAGCCTATCCGCTCCATCTGTCTCAAATACTTTACAAATAATGGTTGGTGTCCACATATGCTGCTCTTATCTATTCCCCATTTCCTCAAGTTGGCTGTACCATCATTGTAAATAAGTATCTGTACTTTGTGTCACCCCCACCTCATTGTAGATTGTAAGCTCTTGTGGAGCCCACTGGGACGGGGTACTCGGTACCGGACCGGGTTGCTGCTGGGGGATGTCACGGAGGTCATGGTCCGGACTGTGTCCCGGGTTCCGCAAGTAAAAGGGAATATATACAGGGGATAGAGTTTGTCGTGACGCCACCCACGGGTTGTGGTCAGGGTGACCACCGCTGCTGCAGAACCTCCGGGGATGATGTTTGGCAGCTTTAGATGTAATAGCTCTCCGTGGATAGAGCTGGGTTCCCTGGGGCAGTGGTAATTAAAATCGATGATGGATGTTATAGATGTTGCAGGAAAGGGATGATAGTGGAGACGGTGGCTGCTTGTGGGGGAATTGTGAGGGAGAGCAGGGTTTGCAAGGATTATAATGGGGATTGTAGTCAACACAGGCACTTACTTTGCGGTTGCAGAACTGGTAGTCTTGGTACTGGATAAGGTATGGTAATAGGTGCAATTCACTTACTTTCCTGCTGCTGCAGCCTTGTTCCTCAGCTTTTGGTGAAAGCAGTGTTCAGCTCTGCAGGTGGAGTTCTCTGCTGTTGAATATAGGGCAAAGGGCGCAATTAAAGGGATCCTGTCACCTCCAAAACACCTCCTAAGCTATCAAAACATGTCCCTGCAGCATCCCATCACTAATCTCACACTTCTTTTGTCTCCTAAAAGCATTCTGTGAAAGTGGAGAAAAACGTTTTAATACTTACTCATTAGTGATTATAATTAGCAGGGGCCATATTCTTTAGTCACCAAGGGGTGTTATTTTGCAGCTCCAGGATCCAGCCTCTCTCTGTCTGTGCTGCTGTGAAACTGAAACTGAAGGCTGGACTAATGATTTGCATTCTGTGAGTGATAGAGAGGGGGAGGGCAATGCCTGCACATCACAGCAGAACACACAGACAGGGTGGATCCTGGAGCTGCAAAACAGCCCGCCTTTGTGACTAAAGAATATAGTCACTGCTAATTATAATCACTAATGAGTAAGTATTAAAACGTTTTTATGCACTTTCACAGGATGCTTTTAGGAGACAAAAGGAGATTAGTGATGGGAAGCTGCAGGGACATGTTTTGCTAGCTTAGGAGGCGTTTTGGAGGTGACAGGATCCCTTCAACACACAGACTCACAGTTTTGTAGCTCTCCAAAGCTTTACTGTAGATGTTCTTTACAGAGAATTGTCCACGGAGTCTGTACGGGGGCCGGGTTGCTCCCACCCTGTCCGGGTCCTCAGCTTCCTCCTGCTGCGCTGTGTGTGTAGCCCTGCTGCTGCTTTTAGCTCAGCTGCTGGCACTGTCTCCTCACAGGTACCCCCTTGGCTAGGCAACTTGAGTCTTCCTTGTGCTTCTGACCCCACCGTGTTGCTTCGCTCAGGTACAGTGTCGATCTACAACTTCCACTATCCTGGTATTTACTGTGCTGTGTGTGTCAGTCACAGTTTCGGATCCGGTATCCGATCTGTGCGCTCCTCCAGGGCGAGTGGTGATGTCACTCAGTCTCCCAGATGTGTTCCTCTATCTTCTGTTCTCCTTCCCTCAGACCCTGGCTAGGCCTGGAATCCAAGAGCAGACTGTAGAGAAGCCTGACGCAGCTTCTTTACACTACAGTCTCCCTCTCAGTTCTCCCAGGAACTGGACTCTTCACAGTACTGCTAGTACTGAACTAACTACTTCCTCTTGACCCGGAGTATATAAGGGAGCTGGTTTATCTCCCCCTCCTGGCCCAGAGGTGCTAGTGTAGTGTCAGTGTTGTGTGGGGAGGGAACTCATGTGATGTTACTGTGGCACATTAACCCTTGGGGTGCCACACTCTTAGGAGCAGGGCTGTCATTATTTTGCTTTAATTATTGTATTTTCTGATACATGTTACTTATGACTGTTTGAATATGAACCTCTGAATTGTGAAGCACTGTGGAATATGTTGGCGTTATATAAATAAAGATTATTTATTATTATTATTATATGTACCCATAGTCAGACTGGAACAGTGGAACATACATTACAATTTACAGGCCTACTTGCTGTCCATTGAATGTTAAATATATCCATGAATTTGTAGGTTATTGCTTTTCAAGATATATATTACATTAACAGAATATTGAACAAATGAACATTCAACAAATAATATCACTATGACATTAAATCACCATACTGTAACTGACCAGAATACAGTATTCCAACACATCTATTACCAGTTGTACCCCAGTGCTCTGTGTTCTGTGTGTTCTGCCCAAACCATTCAACTCTTCCTAGCAATAACATTTCTAGAATACTTTAATTACCTGCATGGCTTTTAAGGATAGCATCTCTGATTGAGGTATATAACCCTTTGTTGCATCAGCTGCTGCCTCTTGTCTGATACTCTTAGATGGATTTATAAAAACAGAGTCGCCAATTAATGAGTGACTGCAGTCAGGGCCGCGTTAGGGGGGGCAGACTGGGCAGTTGCCTAGGGCCCCCACTCTCTTAGGGGCCCCCAAAGGAGCTGAAATGAAAATAGCAATAAAACAGTGAAAAAAATGTAAAAATACACATATTTGGTATCGCTGCGTTCGTAAGAATCTAAGCTATCAATATATGAAGTAAATTAATCCAATTGGTAAATGGCGTAATGGGAAAAAAATAGAAACGCCAGAATTATGTTTTTTAGGCCACCACGTTGTTACAATAAAATGCAATAAAAGGCGATCAAAATGTTGTATCTGACTCAAAATGGTATCAGTAAAAATGTCAGCTCAGGGCACATAAAGTAAGCCCTCACATATCTATGTATCTTCAAAAATTAAAACATCATGGGTCTCGGAAAATAAAAAAAAAATATTTTTTTTTTTTACAAATTTCTGTTTGTTTTTTTTATGATTGAAATAAAAATGATGTTCAGTACCGTATATACTCGTGTATAAGCCGACCCGTGTATAAGCCGACCCCCCTACTTTTGCCCCCAAAACCTGGGAAAATCTATTGACTCGCGTATAAGCTGAGGGTGGACCCCAGCACAGGTATACAGCCCCCAGCAGTGGTATACAGGCCCCAGCAGTATGATATACAGCAGCCCCCAGTGGTATATACAGCAGCTCCCAGTGGTATATACAGCAGCCACAGTGGTATATACAGCAGCCCCATTGGTACATACAGTAGCCCCATTGGTATATACAGCAGCCCCCAGTGGTAAATACAGCAGCCCCAGTGGTATTGCAGCCCCTATATACAGCAGCCCCAGTGGTATTGCAGCCCCAGTGGTGTATACAGCAGCCCCTATATACAGCAGCCAAGTGGTATTGCAGCCCCAGTGGTATTGCAGCCCCTATATACAGCAGCCCCAGTGGTATTGCAGCCCCAGTGGTGTATACAGCAGCCCCTATATACAGCAGCCCCAGTGGTATTGCAGACCCAGTGGTATTGCAGCCCCTATATACAGCAGCCCCAGTGGTATTGCAGCCCCAGTGGTATTGCAGCCCTATATACAGCAGCCCCAGTGGTATTGCAGCCCCGGTGGTGTATACAGCAGCCCCTATAACAGCAGCCCCAGTGGTATTGCAGCCCCAGTGGTATTGAAGCCCCTATATACAGCAGCCGCAGTGGTATTGCAGCCCCAGTGGTGTATACAGCAGCCCCTATATACAGCAGCCCCAGTAGTATTGCAGCCCCAGTGGTATTGCAGCCCCTATATACAGCAGCCCCACACAAATGCTGGCACACGTCCCCCCCTGTTGTAAGGCCCCCCCCTGCTGATTACTTACCATCCCTGGTCTTCAGCAGCACCTCCGCGCCGATCCTCTGTGCTCCGGTCCTCCGTGGTCCCGTCCTCTGTGCTCCGTTCCACGGCTGCATCCGGGGTCCCCGCGCATCGCAGAAGCGATGACGTCATCGCTTCTGCGACCCGGCCGGTCACATGATACAGCCGGGGAACGGAGCACAGAAGACGGGACCACGGAGGACCGGAGCACAGAGGACCGGCGCGGAGGTGCTGCTGAAGACCAGGGATGGTAAGTATTCAGCAGGGGGGGCCTTACAACAGGGGGGGACGTGTGCCAGCAGTTTGGGGGGCATTATCTACAGATATGCACTGCTCCCCCTAGCGCTGATTGACAGGGGGATGCAGTGCATATGTAATGAGCGGCCCCACGTGACGGGGCCGCTCAATATACAGTATCCCCACCGCCTCCTCCTGCCTCCCCAGCCCGACACAGCCCCCACCCCACTCACCCTGTATAGTGACTCGTGTATAAGCCGAGGGGGGGACTTTTCAACCCAATTTTTGGGCTGAAAAACTCGGCTTATACACGAGTATATACGGTATGTTCTTATTCTGACCTAGATAATCAACTTATGAAGTCACTCTTACCATATAACTACGGCCTGTTCCACATCTAAGGTTGGTGTGCGTTTTGCTAAATTTACCTTTCTAGCCGTTTTTACCGCTAAAAACGCATTAAAAACACTAGCGTTTTTTCCCCCATTGATTTCAATGGGAACGCATGTAAAAACGCATGCAAAACGCATGTGCGTTTTCAAAAACGCAAAACGCATGCATTTTTGCGAACGCAGCACAAAACGTCTTCCCCGATGTTTTGGGCAGCGTTGGCAAAAACGCATGCGTTTTCTGTTTTTGAAAACGCACATGCGTTTTTACATGCGTTTTTGCATGTGTTTCCATTAAAATCAATGGGAACAAAAACGCGTGCGTTTTGATGCGTTTTTGCAGTAAAAACGCATGGAAATGCAAATTGAGCAAAATGCAGCAAAGCGTTAGATGTGAAAGTGGCCTGAGCATTTAGGGCCCACTTTAACCTTTTGCCTAGGGCCCCACTTTGCCTAAAACCAGCCCTGACTGCAGTCTGAGCAAACATATTCAGATCATAGACTTAACTCTTCGCCTCTGCCCATATCCTGCCGATTCTTTAGAGTACCAGGCTGTAATGTATTGTAAGGATTTACTCAGGAATCTAATTTGGTTATGGAGCACAGACAGATGAGACCAAGTTAAAAGTGAATAAAATGTATTAAACAACATGCAGTTAAAAACTTGAGATGCAGCAAGGAAAGTCTCATTAGAAGCAATTCACATCAGAAACATTCTATGAGTTAGTAGCTTCAGGAGCCTGGAAGGTGTAACAAGAACAGGTCCTGAACTTGAAACCATGCAGTGTAGTTAAGAAAAGTCCTGCAAGTCGAGAGAAACTACAACATACAAAACTAACAGTGAAGCTGTAAAGCTTAAGGTACCGTCACACGCGGCAATTTTGCAAGCAATTTCAACTGGCAATTTGCTGGTTGCAGTGAAATCATGGACACATTGTCCATTTTACACGGCAACAAACAGAACCTGTATCCAGATTTACTGCAACAGCAAATTGCCAGTGAAATTGCTTGCAAAATGGCCGCGTGTGAGGGACCTTACAGGCACACAGGGTTTATGTTTCACAGGGAAGGCAGGCTGAAACAAAGTCTGAAACACATGGCACAGAAGCAGGTTTGCAGGAGAAGCACTGAGCAGGTGTGGAAGCTGGAGAAAGACCGCAAACATAGGAAATGTCTGAGTGGATTTGCCAGAGGAGGTTCACTTGAGGATCACTTGAAGCAAGAAGCCAGCAATTGAACAGAATACTCGGAAATGGCTAGACAGTAGGCTGAGGATAATAAGGCAGAGAGGAGGATCACATGAACAAGAGCCATCTTGAAAAGAGGCAAGATGCACAGAATGACAATAAAAGATCCAAAGTCCTAACATAGGCCTTCAGATGGCATGCACTGCGATGTGTTGCATAGTACAGCGCATGTCAGCTGAAGGGGCCAGCACTTAAAAGTATCAGCCAGATCTGAACAGAAGCCTTATCTGAGTGAGGAATGTTTGTTGCATGAAAAGGCCGGCAGTCTAAAGCATGTTAAAGGGGTTAAAAGATCTAAATCCACAAGTCTGCAGTCACGCTATTTGACTGCAGACTTGTGAATCATCACATCACATGCATTTGCACTTGCAGTCACAGAGTGACATATAGAGTAACTGCAGTCTTGTGGATTAGGCTGGATAAGGTTAATTTCAGAAGGGAGTGGTGCTGCTGACTCTCCTAGTTCTCGTCATCTGATCTAATAGATGACAGCGACATTTGTACAGGCTTGCCTACCAAACAGGAGTGGACATATCATTGGTGCAACCTGTGCAGCCGCATGGGGGCCGAAGAGGTAAGTTGGGGGCCGCTTCAATCCCAAAGCAGGTCAAATTGTGCATTATAAATATTATTGGACTGCAAAGAACCTTTTCTGTCTGTAAACAGCATTCTTCAATCACTAATGAAGATGGCTAGAGGATGCATTGAGAAGATGGGACGTCTCTTCATCAGTATAGCAGATTTATATTTTGATTATTGATCAGCTGACCTTTATTTTAATCGGTCTGATCAATGACCCAGGCTAAGATATTTAAAGGGATTGCCTGGTAATAAATAATCAATGACCTATCAGTTGGAAAGGCCAGTAATGTGAGATTGGTAGGGGCCTGACACGAAGCACTCCACCAATCAGCTTAAATCTGCTCTGCTGCATCGTACATTACTTAGGGGTCACTGCTGAGTTCTCCCATTTACTGGCATTTAGCCAATCACCACATTACCTTGATTGAAGCCTTATATTATCTTATTTACCATCCTCAGTTTAAAGGAAATAAAGTAACTGGATATATGTCAAGATAACTTATAAATTACACTTAAGAGCAACATTTTCATCTCTAAAATAAAACATTATGATCTTGGTGGTTAGACACCCATCTCATCCACCATATGCTAAAGACTTATCACACATTTCTTTTCATATGTTTCTCATATTAATCATTTTAAGAATTACTGCACTTAGCAAATTGTTTCCATAATCATGAAAAATCACATGGTGATAAGAGTTACCAGAAAGCAAAGCACAGTCCATTACTAAACAAAATGTGTAAATCCTGCTTTATTGCGCATAGAAATAGCAGGTAAAAATTACTTTTGTTGAAATAAACCAGATCCATGAGCTACAATGATTGTAAAAATGCAAACCTAGCACTTTCTAAGGCCCCGTTTACATGTGTGCATATAAAAAAACATGTGTAAAACCAGTACTTGTGTCACCAGTACTTTCCATCAGTGTGCTATTGCCCTAACCTCCATCAGGTTTGCAGGGCCTGGGAAATCATAGCTAAATCCTATCACAGTGTCTCCGATGGCTCTGGCAATCCAAAAGTTGGGAGGCAAATGTAAAACGGGGAAGATAACTAGGTGGATCGCAGGGGCTAGTTTCTTAGTGCAGCTATAGAGTAGGAGCAGAGGTGGTTGTAGTGTCAAGCCCCAGGCTTTGGGGTACTCGGGTATCAGGCTCCAAGGGGTTAACTGTGTCACAGGGAGTGGTGGCCGCACCTGATCCCGTATCCTGGGGGACTTCTTTGAAAAGGGAATATTTACAGGGGATGCTATATACAAGATGTCATGACGCCACCTGTAGTTTCTGATGATGTGTCACCAGCGCCGCCACAGTCCGCCGGAAGTAGATGGTATCGCGGCTAGTTGGCAAAGTCCTCTACAGGTAGGGCTGAACCTCGGGGGCAGCGTAGTGTGAAGGGGCAGCTTGTAGTTGAGCTGTAGATGGGATGGGGAGTGTTGGAGCAGTCTATGAGGGGCACCGGGAACGGAGAGGAATGACACACGCACACTGCAAAAGTCTCTTTTACCTTTTACTGATGGTACGCAGGTAAAGACAGTCCAGGGCACTGACAGGTGACCAGGTTGCACAGTGAGTCCCCACAGCAAGTGGGTATAAGGCCTCCTCTGTTCCTCTGTAGTGATTGAAGCCCAGTCTGCATGCAGCCAGACTTGCCTCCTCTCTCTTCCTGATTCTCATGTCTGTCTCTCCTCCTGTGCGGTCTCTGGGTTACCCTCTCTGATCACTGCGGTGGTACACGGCTGTGTCTGGCTCCCTCTTCTTGATCCACAGGGGGACCGGGTGACTGCGGTCTCCTCGGTGCAACGGGGTTCTCTGTGTCCTGGAGTATAGCACAGATGCGGATCCCTGATGTCCAGTACGTCTTGGGGCGAGCTTTCACTAGTTCCTCGCTTTCCTGTCGGCTTACTGCTCCTTGCCTACTGTCCCCACTTAGGCTTGCGGGACGTCAGAAGGGCCACTCCGGGTCACTGGGTCGGGCCTAACCGCGACACCGACCACCAGGACATCTTCGCAGCTTTCCTAGCATCTGCACACTCCGACTAACTCCTCCCCCAGCAGCAGTAGTTATAGGGGATCTTGCCTAAGGTCATCAAGTTGGGCTCCCCCTACTGAGCCTGGGTGGAAGATGTTGCATGTAGTAGGTACCTGCTGTGGAAACCCAACTGTCCATTAGAGAAGTCTGTGGCTACCTGTGTGAGCAGGGCGCCACAGTAGTGCAGGGGGTGACACTGCAGTGAACTGTTAAAAATACGCTACCACTTTAAGAGACAGTAGCACTTGTGTATGTGTTATGGAATGTACTCCTCCCCCTTCTAAGAACTGTGCTAATGGACTGCCGAGGCTGCAAGAGAGAGAGACCAGCTGTGAGAAAGGTAGAATTGTACTGCTAAGAGGAGCAGTGTGTGGAACTGTGTGAAAGGTCACGCTCCCTGTGTGCTTGGCTGGACTAGAGTTTCTCTGTGCAGACAGTGTGATGACAACAAGGTGACTGCGCTGTATCGTGCTAGGAGTCCCGAAGAGTTAGTGGTCCTACATAGGGCCAAGAACGGGGCTTGCAGTCCCCAGGAGAACTTCGAGGAACATGAAGCAAGATGAATAAGTGTGCACCACCATATCAGACTGTTGGGAGCCCCCAGGACTAGACTTGTGTACCCAACATCACCGTGAGTTTTTCTCTGATTGTTCACACGTTACGGTGTAGCATAGGTTTCAATAGTCAGAACACCGCAGCTGTGAGGCCAGTAAGGTTTAAGTATAGAGAAGTGATATAGCTTACAGTTGTTTGGATTTTCATGTGTGATATTTATCCAGTAATAGTTGCAGCTCCATGCTATTGAGCAGCTCAGTTAAAGAATACAAAACTTGTTAAACTACCTTTTTGCCACTGCATACTCTGTTTTGCACCTACCTTATCCTGCATCATTCCCCGCCTGCTAATAAATGCATCCTTTGTTATTTTTATGTCATCTTGTGTACCGTAATTCACTCTGCACCATGGTGGTCCCACTGCCATCGCTTCAAGTGCCACTGCGAGCAGGGTACGGTCACCAATATAGAGGCTGCAGACAGCAATGGTGAGACTGTGATTGCTAATGTTAATGGGGGCATGTTTGTAATGGTGGAACCCCTGCAAGGGCACTTCCAATGGACATTATATTTAGTGTGCTACCAAAATTGGATTGGCAACAACATGCTACTGTCCGACTGGGCGTCTCGGCTGCAGAGCACACTGAAGATTTATAACACCCATCCAAACCTTGAAGTGGACATCGCTTAGACTGCCGTAGAGTGAGAAGCCCATAGAAACGTCTGCCTACAACCAGAGCCCACACGTAGTACCCTGAAAGAGTTAGTGACGTTCCTGGAAGAGGTCTATGGCGGGGCGGGGCATTTTTGCAGCAAATTTTTCTCGAGGCTACAGCAAGGAGAAGAGGGGATTTATCAGTATGTGACAGCACTGCAAAAAGTGTTAGCTGTCTTGCAGAGAAAGGGGTTAGATGGACTCGATGGCATGGACTCTATAGACCGGATACTCTGGGAGCAATTAATTTTGGGATTATACAGCACATCATTCCAGTTTTGGAGAAAAGACAGAGCTGCACACAGGATTCCTTAGGACGTTTTCTTTATTAGTGCGCAGGGACTTACATGGTGATGGGTAGCGAGCGGGGTGGGAGGACAGGGGATTAAGGCACGACGGCCATTTCATGCCGAGACGTGCACTGTAAGAACGGGTCTGGGCAAATGCAGCTTTTACATTCCGCCAAAACCTAGCTGAGACAGTGGCCTAAAGTACTGAGGAAAGCTATGTGACTCGAGTCATGTGCACCCAGGCACCCAATTACGGAGTAGACTCGAACTGCGGAGAGGTATTGGTCAAGGTGGTACGAGGTTTACAGAGTTCGCTTCTTAACATACAAGAGGAGCTGATTCAAATGGAACGAAAAATGGGACATCTGTCCACCAAACGTCCCTACCCGGCCTCGCCGACCCCCTATTGGTCCTGCTGGGGAATAATTACAACATCCTGGCCTATTATACTCATGCAAGCATTCCTCGGCCCGATCGATAAGTAGCTAGTGGGTACACGTTCCCTCCTGTCAGCCGCCAGAGACACAAAGACTGGCTCGATATAACACCAGGTGAAGAGAAGATATTCACTGCTGGAGATATGGGATTCGGGGGCACCTTGTCAGAAGTTGCCGTAATTATCCTCAAGGCCAGTGAGAGCCACCGTTAAGACCATTAGCCCATGCAGTAGTGCGGCACTCTGCGGTGAGGGTGAGAAAAGAAGCCGCTCCTCATAATAACGAGCACTTCATCGCTGGGTGCCCCATCGTACATGTAGAATTTGAGGGTCTCCCTGTGGACTACTTGGTTAATCCCAGCTCACAAGTGACAACGATGCCAGAGGCATACTTCAACTGATACTTCCAGATGCTGGCTAGACCAGAGAAAGAAACCTTGATTCGGGTAGTTGTTGCTAATCAACAACCGGTTGATGAGTGTTCAGATCTACGGGCAAGAAATGGGAAGAAAAGTGATCCTGTCAAGCCCGAGCCCATCAAAGAAGATGTACCTGTAATACTGGGGCATTCTATGTGAACTGGACCAGATTTTGTTTACCAAGCAGGGACCCGGGTATTGGAAGTAGGCTACTACACATAAGCCTACACAAGAAGCCCTTCAGCATCAGATCCTTGTCTGTGTGGCATCTTACCAAATGGTAGAGGTCATCAAGACCCCTGGGAAAGAGCCTGTGATCCTGCCTACCGGGCAAGAAATTATGGTACACCTTCCAGTCGGAACCCATCGCAACCTTGAATGAATAGAAGTGATTGTTCAACCTGCGGCCTCAGGAAGAGTGGACCAAGCTGCTATGATAGCCAGTATGATAACTGTGATCTGGCAAGGACGTGTTCCTATCAGAGTTCTGAATGTGGGCTCCAGAGAAGTCAACTTGCCACAAGGGACAGATATGGCCCAGGTATACCTACATGAGGGTGAAGTGGTGAGCCATAAGGAGATAGCCTTATCACCGATAGAAGGTGCGGGGTGGACCCAGCAGTCGCTGTGGGGGTCGAAGAGACGTCAACCCTGACGTGGAGTGAACAGGACATCCTCGATCAAATGGAAGTGGATGTGAAGGCTCTTGGCCCTGAGTGTGTACAGGCGATAGAAGCTATGCTGTGAGGAAATCAGGCCACTTTCACCCACCATGCCGAAGATTTCGGCTGCAATGAAGCCATCATGTGCAAGTAGTGATGGGCGAATCCTAAATTACTCGGAATTGCTTGACTCTAGCGAGTCCGAGCACAGGACTCGCTACTCGTTGCGAGTCTAGCGAGTCCAATGTTAATGAATGGGGAAGCGAGTAATAGCGAGTAGTGTGAGATTTACAAATCGCAGATGTGTCTCGGAAGCTTCAGCCTGAAGCAATCCTAGTTTTGTCATTTATTTGCATTGCTCGTTTACTTTGTAAGTAATCGCTGACTCGCACAGATAAGATCCTGTCTTCTCTGTGTTCTGGCTGCCCCAGCTCCAGGGTCCTAGAGCCTGCCTGCTGCCTGATGTAGCAGTGCTGAGATTGTTCTCAGTCTGCTCATTCCCTGTGTACAGACATGAATGTCTGTGCACAGAGATGATGTAGCAGAGCTGAGATTGTTCTCAGTCTGCTCATTCCCTGTGTACAGACATGAATGTCTGTGCACAGAGATGATGTAGCAGAGCTGAGATTGTTCTCAGTCTGCTTATTCCCTGTGCATAGACATCTATATTTATGCACAGGGGATGTAGCAGAGAGGACATCGCGTTTTGGACTGCGTCGGATGGAAGAGGATTTTTTTAATTAAAGATGGAGTCCCTAATGGCTTTTTTTTTTATTTCTAATAAAAAATTTTCCTTGTGTTGTGTTTTTTTTAAAACAATTTAATAGAAATTCATGGCGGTCATGTCTAATATTGGCGTGACCGCCATAAATTTCGGGCTTAGGGCCAGCTGATAATACAAAGCTGGCCCTAACCTCTTTATTACCCAGCGTGCCATCGCTACCAGGGCCGCTGGAAGAGCGGGGTTCAGCGCCAGAGGATGGCGCTTCAATGAACGCGCCATCTTCTGGGGCGGCTGCGGGCTGCAATTTGCAGCGGGGGGTGCCCAGAAAGCTTGGGCATCCCTGCGCTGCGGATTCCAGCCCCCAGCTGCTTAGCTGTACCTGGCTAGATATAGAAATTGCGCGGAGCCCCACGCATTTTTTTTTAATTATTTCATGAAATTCTGAGATTCTGACTCTGAGACTCTGACTCTGAGACTCTGGCTCTGAAATTCATGAAATAATAAAAAAAAAATGCGTGGGGCTCCGCGCAATTTCTATGTCTAGCCAGGTACAGCTAAGCAGCTTGGGGGCTGGAATCCGCAGCGCAGGGATGCCCAAGCTTTCTGGGCACCCCCCGCTGCAAATTGCAGCCCGCAGCCGCCCCAGAAGATGGCGCGTTGATTGAAGCGCCATCCTCTTGCGCTGAACCCCCCTCTTCCACAACACAAGGAAAAATTTTTATTAGAAATTAAAAAAAAAGCCATTAGGGACTCCATCTTTAATTAAAAAAATCCTCTTCCGTCCGACGCAGTCCAAAACGCGATGTCCTCTCTGCTACATCCCCTGTGCATAAATATAGATGTCTATGTACAGGGAATAAGCAGACTGAGAACAATCTCAGCTCTGCTACATCATCTCTGTGCACAGACATTCATGTCTGTACACAGGGAATGAGCAGACTGAAAACAATCTCAGCTCTGCTACATCATCTCTGTGCACAGACATTCATGTCTGTACACAGGGAATGAGCAGACTGAGAACAATCTCAGCACTGCTACATCATCTCTGTGCACAGACATTCATGTCTGTACACAGGGAATGAGCAGACTGAGAACAATCTCAGCACTGCTACATCATCTCTGTGCACAGACATTCATGTCTGTACACAGGGAATGAGCAGACTGAGAACAATCTCAGCACTGCTACATCATCTCTGTGCACAGACATTCATGTCTGTACACAGGGAATGAGCAGACTGAGAACAATCTCAGCACTGCTACATAATGTCTGTGAGCAGGCGGGCTCTAGGACCCTGGAGCTGCACAGAGAAGACAGCTGGACTCGGCTCGCAAAGAAACAGCAGTTATCTGCGAGTTTCCCTGCTATCACTGGCACAGTAGCCAGTGATTACTCGCACGAGTCTAATGCAAACAATGGCAATCCTAGTTTTGTCAGCGTTTCTGGCAAAACTAGGATTGATATTGATTTGCATTGGACTCGTGCGAGTAATCACTGGGAAACTCGCAGAGTACCGAGTCCTGCGAGTCCCTTACTACTCGCCGAGTAACGAGTCCTAGCGAGTAGATTCGCCCATCCCTATGTGCAAGATACCGACCGGGGAAGCTCGTCCGATTCGAGAACGGTACCGGCAAATTCCTCCCAAGATGTATCAGAAGGTAAAGACATTACTGAGGCAGATGCTAGAATCAGGAATAGTGCAGAGTAGTCAGAGCCCATGGGCAGCTCCGGTGGTATTTGTCAAGAAAAAGCATGCGACCATCCGGTTCTGCGTATGTCGGGCCCACTGGGACAGGGGTAGTCGGTACCGGACCGGTCTGCTGCTGGGGAAGTCACGGGTGGTCCTGGTCCGGTCCGTGTCCCGGGCTCGGCAATAAAAGTGGATATTTACAGGGGTTGTCAGTCGTGACGCCACCCACTATATGCGGCCAGTGATAGGGCCGCCGCTGCTGCAGAACCTCCGGGACGATGGAATAGTAGGTGGTATAGTTCCAGTGCGTAGAACTGTGTTCCCCAGGGCAGTAAGAGTTAAGTCTATTGTGGAATGTTCAGTACACTTACTGTGCGGACGCTGCAGGGATCTCTCCTCTTTGCTGGTGCTGTGGCTCTGCAGGTGGAGGGCTTTCTGCAATCCTGTATGGAGAGAATCTCTTTCATGCAGAGACACAAGGGAGGCAATCTCAGGGTTTTCCGTGTTTACTCTCAGTTCTTCAGACAGTTCACAAGTCAGTTACAGTTCAGTGCTGTTCTTACAAGTTACAGTACAAGTACACGGGCACACCCTCCCTCTCCGGGTTCCCTTTGCTCTGCAGCCAGGCCTCTCTCTCTGTGACCCCTCACACAGTCTTTGTGTCCTTTCCGGGCTGTTAACGGTCTCCGTATCCACGGGTGTGTGTGTGAAACGCCGGACAGTATGGTGGTGACTTGGGCCCTGTGGGTCCTCCAGTGTGTCACTGAGCTGTCTGTCCTTTGGGGTAGGGACCCTAACGTGAAGCTGTGGTCCCCCGTCGGTGTCTGGGGATGCCGGGTAAACTACGGTCCCCTCTAGAGCCGATACTCTACTCAGCCCAGCCTCCAGCAGTCCTCAGGTGTGAGGCTCTACCAGGCTCCTTTCTCTCTGTTCCTCTCGGTATAATAGGAGGGCTACTCCGCCTGCAGTCTGGTCATCTTGGCTGTCCTTTAGGGCCCGGGTATCACCGTCCCTCTCAGTCCTCTCACACTCCTGGTGGTATCAGCTTCGGACGTGCTTTCTCTCACCTCGGCTCGCACTGGCTCGGTACAGGTTCTGCGCTCCTACACCTTACACTCACAGGACGTGTGGTTTTTCAGTCTTTGCCTCTCAGCCTACCTTGGTCTACTGACTTCCTTCCTCCTCCCCCTTCCTATATACTGTCAAGTCACCTGACTACGTGTGTGCCCAACCCACTCCTCTAAATCCACCACCCCTCAATTTCCTAGAGTATTCCAATCTTAGGGCTGGATACTGCCATCTACTGCACATGGGTTGTGTGGGCTGTGAGGGTGTTGTTGTGCAACAAGTGTCCTACCTGCCTGGCTGCAGTTCCCTTTTGTGGCCTCCTGGACACAGAGACGCCACACTCTCCCGGAGTTAACTAGCGCGTCCCCGCACTGCCTGTTATCCCCCTGAAAACATTTTATTTTTCAAACAACATTAAACAGTAAGCATTCTTGGTTCTTCCCATCCGGGAGGTTCGAGTCTTCTTAAACGTTATGTTAACTATTAAACAAGTGCATGGGTATATATTCGTCATTACCCTTTCTGGACCTCTACGTGGTCTAATGCTACAACACATTTACTTTCTTTTCTATAAAACACATTATAAACTCTACTTTGTATCAAAAGTATAAAAATATTCTTCTTCAAAAAGTCCAAAAATTTTCAAAAAGTCAAAAAGCAGTTTCAAGCTCAAAGTTCACGATTCAAAGCCTCATGCACTACGTCTCATGTGCACACTGGTCTTAAAACCAAAGGGGAGCACACTAAGGTGCTCAACTATATACAGGGGAAGTTTGTATCAAGTCATTGTCCTTGATCTCTATTGTTCAATAAACGTATAAAAGACAAACAGGGGAATGCTAGCATTCATTCAGGTATGGGATGGGGTCAATAGGGAATACGCCTCATTCACACTTACAGTTTCCTCTTCTTTTCTTGATGCAGGACCCATGTTCATTCTTTCTTGCCTTGCTTCCACGGTAACATCTGCGATGGTCTTCTCCTTGGGTAAACCTCCAGGTTCTGTAACGCAGTCACTAGGGTGTTGTTGTGCAACAAGTGTCCCAAGTGTCCTACCTGCCTGGCTGCAGTTCCCTTTTGTGGCCTCCTGGACGCAGGGGCGCCACACTTAGACCACATAAGACTCAACACCTGCATAGTCCAAGACATGTATCCATTACCCCGAATCGAAGAATCCTTAACAGTGCTGGGGAAGGCCAAATACTTCTCCACCTTGGACCTACCAAGCGGATACTGGCAAGTACCCATGCCGGCAAAGGATAAAGCGAAGACTGTGTTCATCCTTCCTATGGGATTGTTTGAGTTTAACCGGATGCCCTTCAGTCTCTCCAATGCTCCAGAAACATTTCAATGGCTGATGGAAAAGAGCTTGGGAGACTTAAATTTTGAAGCTACCCTGATTCGTTTAAAGAACACTTGGCCCAGCTTGGACAGGTACTCAGAAGACTCATAACCTGAAGGTGAAGCCGAAGAAGTGCCATTTCTTCAAGAGAGAGATCAAGTACCTGGGCCACAGATTGTCACAAGATGGAGTCCTACCTTTGCCGGAAAAGGTGGCTGCTATCCAGAAGTGGTCAGTCTCTTGAACGGTGAGAGAGCTCAAGGCCTTTCTTGGACTCGCTGGGTACTACCACCTGTTCATCAAACACTTTGCAAAGTTGGCAGGTCCCTTGAATGAGTTGCTGAGGGGAACCGCCAGAATACCGAAGAAACAGGGCATCCCTTGGACTCAGAGACAAGATGAGGTTTTCCACTCTCTAAAGAATTCCTTTACTTTCAGCTCCAATTCTGACTTACGCAGACTTTGATCAACCATTCTTGCTGTATACAGATGGTAGCCTTCATGGACTCTGTGCAGTACTGTCTCAGATGCAAAATTGACACAAAAGAGTCATTGGGTAACGCCAGTAGGTCATTGCGGGACTGCGAAAGAAACCCCCACAATTAAGCTCCTTCCGGTTAAAGCTCCTTGTCCTAGTGTGGGCCATGACAGAAAGTTTGCTGGCTTTCTGGCAGGGACCAAAATTCAAGTCCGAACAGACAATAATCCTCTGGCCCACCTTGAGAATGCTAAATTGGAGGCCTTAGAGCAACAGTGCATGGCTCGCCTAGCAATGTTTGAGTTTACCATACGCAATCGCTCTGCTACTGAAAATACAAATGCTGATGGGCGTCAAGGTGGACTGTGGAGACTCCAGTGGGGACCTCGATGAACAACTAGAAGAGTATGAAACCCAAGACTTTATGTAAGTTTAAGCCCCCAGTGGTGGCGGCCAGTCAAGTAGTGATGCCTGTGCATTTCCCCATTCCTTGGGAAGGACCAATAAAGAACGGGGATGTGTCCAATACGAAGACGGAGGGCTACAACAAATGAAACGCTGGGTTACCCAGCAGCAGAAACCCAATAAACAAAAAAGAGATAACATAGACACCGAGATGAAGAATGTCTTGCATCAGTGGGATCGACTGGAGGTCTGTGAGTTAGTATTATATTGCAAGAGACAACCGCCAAAGGATATAAAAAGTAAGGTGGTAATTGGTCATCCCCGGAAGTGTGGTTCAAGAGTAGCCAAGGAAGCTCACAAGTTTGGAGCCCATTTTGGACCAGCAAAGACCTACCAAATGGCTACAGCGGTACATGTACTGCCCCTGGTTGGAGTTCATGGTGGAAAAGCTTGTCTGATGTCGAGTGTGTGACCTTAGTAAGAGCACTGAACAAAGGGCACTTGTCCAGACCATATAAACTAAAGAGTCACTAGAAGTCTTGATTATCGATTATCTCCTCTGGGACATTCAGCCCAGGGACCACAATACTGTCTGGTTATGACCGATCATTTCTCTAAGTTTACTGTGGTCACCCCGACTAGAAATCAGAAATCAGACTGTTGACTTGGCAGCACAAGCTATCTGTCAAGATTTTATCCGAGTGTATGGGTGCCATATGGGTGGATCCATTCCAATCAATGTGCTTGTTTACAAGGCAAGGTGATGGAAGAGCTATATCGAATGTATGGCATCAAATAGTCCCAGACCACCCTTTATCACCCCCAAGGCAACGGAGCTTGTGAATGCTTTAACTGGACTCTACTTCAAACGCTGAGAATGTTGGAGGAAGATAAGAAAGCATGTTGCCGGACTACCTACCAGAACTGGTCTGGGCCTAAAACAACTGAGTTCCCTCCACTACACCCCATATCTACTGCTGTTTGGAAGAGCTGGGTGAGAAATCATTGAGCTGAATTTGGAGCAGTCAGAGGATTTGATGGAGCGAACTGTCACTTCGTGGGTGAAAATATCAGCAACGATTACAAACGATATGGCGGTTGGCTGGTTGGGTACAGAAGAGGGAATATATTTTTTTTTCATACACTGTACATATCTTCAGAAATAAATGGAAATGTATCAATGTTATATTTTTTTTTTCAACTTACATTTTGCAATTTCAAAGAATAAACAGCATGTGCAACAATAAAGGCACCCTAATTAATACTTGGTTGTACACCCTTTGGCATTGGTGACAGCCTCCAAACATTTCTTGTAGCCATCTATCTTGCACTTCTTAGCTGGTATTTTCTCCCACTCTTCCTTTGCAGTTTGTTCAAGCTCTTGAATGTTTGCAGGGTTCTTCTTCCCAATGGTAGATTTCAAATCACCCCAAAGATTTTCAATGGGATTGAGGTCAGGACTCATTGCTGGCGATTTTAAAACAGTCCATTTTTTTTTTTTTTAATCATTCCTGTGTACTTTTGGATGCATACGCCTGCTCACAGATCACATATGGCAGTGAACACACGGTCATGCGCAGTCAAGCGTAGCACCCTGCACTCCCATTATAAACATAGGGGCTTGCGGTGACTGCACTCAGATTGCGGATCCCCTCGCAGAACGCTGCGGAGGGGTCCGCAAGTGTGAACCCAGCTCTCGCCATTCAAACAATGCAAGCTGCCACAGCAAGTGGTTTGCATACAAAAAGCACCCAAACTCCGAACTGGAAGACCAATTATTTTTTCTTTTCAAAGTCCTTAATACAGTTTCTCCATTCTTTTGTCATCTTATCCACCAAGACACTTTCAATATTGTGGGAGGCATGACATGAGGCAGCATGGAAAGTATAGCCTCTCTGTTGAGCTGACTATGGCTTGTTGCAGAAAAAGTTGACTGATGATGTTCTAGACTTCAGTCACCGATACCTCAGTTTAACTGGCATCTCAACTGCACTCCTTCATACTGTACCACTTACTTATACATTTATGCCTAACTCCTTTTGCTAGCCCCATGAGTGCCTGAAAGTGCCTTTCTTACCTAATTTCTCGGTGATTTCCATTTTGGTGGATAGGCCATAACAACTGGTGTATAACATTTTGAAAAATCAGAAACATTTTGCGCAATGCAAAGTTGGGCAAAAAATTAGCGTCTTTTGGAATTTTTACGCGAGTCCCAGGGAACTCCAGCAACATAGGTGGAGCATGGGTAGGATGGGGACATAGCCACATCAATTCATCTAATTCATGACCAGATGCGGTGTACCTTACGCTAGAAATCTTCCTCCTGTCTCTTACTGGAGTAACGTCTCTATAAATGCCACATGCAAAATGCACCTCTTAATGAATCATGCACCTATTATCCCACTATACCCCTTCATTAAGACTGGTGTTTACACTGCCAGTCCTAAAGAGGTCATCCTCATCTGGCTGGAAACTTGAGCATCTTCGAGGCGTGCACATTGCAGGCTGTCAGAATTTTCCAGCACTGGGAACAGGCTGTCATGTGACCAAATGTATGTGGCATACCCAAAGCCATATTTTAAACAAACGCAGCCTTGTTCAATACAAGTGCATGCCATCACTGGAGAATTCTGACAGTGCACGCTGTGAGGATACATAAGTCTGCAGTCACATATAGTGACTGCACACTTTCATACCAAATCTGGACAACCCCTTTAATGTATCGGGGCTATAGTGTTTTTACATTTTTTTTCAGGTTACAACAACTGTTTTTACAACCAGGGTCGGACTGGGGTGTCTGGGGCCCACCAAGGAAATTGACTTCAGGGGCCCACCCACCCTTCAGCTATATGCAAATACCTGTTAGCCTTTATACCCATTATATTGGCGTCTCCTGCACAGCACTGTGCGCTCAACAGAACTGTGATGTACAATTACTGCAGTTTACATTAAAGAGATTCTTTGGTGAAACCAAGTTATCAGTGATCCACAGGTTCAATAGATGATCACTTATTTATTGGTGGAAAACCGCTCCATCTTAAGAATGTGGCACTTTTATCCCCATTATTAAAGGGGTTTGCCCCACGAACAAAGTTAATTTTAAACTTAAGACACATCCAATACACAATACATAGCAGGGACACATATATAAGATTATCTTAGCACAGGAGATGTGGTATGATCAGACCATGTCCCTGTACGGTCAGACACACCCAGTACACAGTACATAGCAGGGACACATACATAAGATTGTCTCAGCACAGGAGATGTGGTATGATCAGACCATGTCCCTGTACGGTCAGACACATTTATTTCACAGTACATAGCATGGACACATATATAAAGGCCACGTTACACACACAGATATATTGGTCACAGATCTCTGGTTGCAGTGAAATCATGGACACATTGTTCCATTGTACACAGCCACAAAATGGAGCAATGTGCCCATGATTTCACAGCAACCAGAGATCTGTGACCAATATCTGAACAGATATCTGTGTGTGTAATGTGGCCTTAAGATTATCTCAGCACAGGAGAGGTGTAATTTACAGCACCTGTAACTTACCTGTGGCACCTAACAGGTGTTGGCAATAACTAAGTCACACTTGCAGCCAGTTGTGTAATTTACAGCACCTGTAACTTACCTGTGGCACATAACAGGTGTTGGCAATAACTAAGTCACACTTGCAGCCAGTTGACATGGATTAAAGATGACTCAACCTCTGTCCTGTGTTCTTGTGTGTATCACATTGAGCATGGAGAAAAGAAAGAAGACCAAAGAACTGTCTGAGGACTTGAGAAACCAAATTGTGAGGAAGCATGAGCAATCTCAAGGCTACAAGTCCATCTCCAAAGACCTGACTGTTCCTGTGTCTACCGTGCGCAGTGTCATCAAGACGTTTAAAGCCCATGGCACTGTGGCTAACCTCCCTAGATGTGGACGGAAAAGAAAAATTGACGAGAGATTTCAACGCATGATTGTGCGGATGGTGGATAAAGAACCTCGACTAACATCCAAACAAGTTCAAGCTGCCCTGCAGTCCGAGGGTGCAGCAGTGTCAACCCGAACTATCTGTCGACGTCTGAATGAAAAGGGACTGTATGGTAGGATACTCAAGAAGACCCCACTTCTTACCCCGAGACATAAAAAAGCCAGGCTGGAGTTTGCCAAAACGTACCTGAGACAGCATAAAATGTTTTGTAAGAATATTCTCTGGTCAGATGAGACAAATGTAGAGCTTTTTGGGCAAAGGCATCATCAGAGAGTTTACAGGAGAAAAAAAGAGGCATTCAAAGAAAAGAACATGGCCCCTACAGTCAAACATGGCGGAGGTTCCCTGATGTTTTGGGGTTGCTTTGCTGCCTCTGGCACTGGACTGCTTGACCGTGTGCATGGGATTATGAAGTCTGAAGACTACCAACAAAGTTTGCAGCATAATGTAGGGCCCAGTGTGAGAAAGCTGGGTCTCCCTCAGAGGTCATGGGTCTTCCAACAGGACAATGATCCAAAACACACTTCAAAAAGCACTAGAAAATGGATTGAGAGAAAGCACTGGAGACTTCTAAGGTGGCCAGCAATGAGTCCAGACCTGAATCCCATAGAACAACTGTGGAGAGATCTAAAAATGGCAGTTTGGAGAAGGCACCCTTGAAATATCAGGGACCTGGAGCAGTTTGCCAAAGAAGAATGGTCTAAAATTCCAGCAGAGCATTGTAAGAAACTCATTGATGGTTACCGGAAGCGGTTGATCGCAGTTATTTTGGCTAAAGGTTGTGCAACCAAGTATTAGGCTGAGGGTGCCAATACTTTTATCTGGCCCATTTTTGGAGTTTTGTGTGAAATGATCAATGTTTTGCTTTTTGCTTCATTCTCTTTTGTGTTTTTTCATTAAAGACCAATTAAATGAAGATAATAATACCAAAGAATTTGTGATTGCAATCATTTTCAGGAAGAAACTGAGTATTATCTGACAGAATTGCAGGGGTGTCAATACTTTTGGCCACAACTGTAGAGCGGTATGTGAAGTGTTAATTAGCTTTATCACATCATCGCCAGCTTTTACCATTTCTTAATGACAGGCGGTGGCTCCTTGCTGTGCAGGAGTTACAGTACGTAATGTGTGTAAGCATATTACAGAGCAGCAAAAAAGGAGCTGTCCCTGGTGCTTACGCCAATTGCGTACTGTTCATGCTGCTATCCATGGTGCTGAAACATTTAACATTAGCTCTATGGAGGGCTGCATGGGAGTAGTAAAGATGGCGTCCCTAAGAGTGTCTGTCTTTTTTATTTCTAATAAAGCATTTTTTCTCTGTGTGGTGTCTTTTTTTTAACCCTTTATTGGAGATTCTTAATGGCCGGGTCAAACTTGGCCTGACATTAAAAATCAATTAAAACAAAACTCGTATTAACCCCTTTATTACCCAGTTCAGCAAATATCCCTGCACCCCGTATGTTAATGAACGGTCACAGAAGTAGATGTGGCGCCGAGACAGTGAGACGGCATGACGTGCCGCAGGAGTAAGCATAACAATAATGTTTATTATTAACTATATGCTTTATTTTACAGCTCCCTGGCCCCATCCCATAACTGAGACCTTTTTGTAAAGTCCAAGTTTGGGGTTTGGATGCAATTTCGCATTACGTCCAGCCCCCCAACTTGGACTTTTCAAAAAGGTCCGGGCAAACCTGACGTTACCGAGCATCGGCAGATTTGCCCATCACTAGCCCTCCCAAATGGTAATTATATATAGCCTAGGATAATGACACTGACACTTGAAGTACAGGATAATGACACTGATGGTATAGAAGAATGACACTGGGGGTACAGGTCAGGATAATGACACTTGGGGTACAGGATGATGCCGACAATCGGGGTACAGGATAATGACACTGACACTGGGGTACAGGATAATGACACTGACACTGGGTTACAGGATAATGACACTGGGGGTACAGGATAATGGCACTGGGTGTACAGGATAATGACACAGGGTGTACAGGATAATGACACTGGGGTACAGGATAATGACACTGACACTGGGTTACAGGATAATGACACTGGGGGTACAGGATAATGGCACTGGGTGTACATGATATTGACACAGGGTGTACAGGATAATGACACTGGGGTACAGGATAATGACACTGACACTGGGGTACAGGATAATGACACTGGGGGTACAGGATAATGACACTGGGGGTACAGGATAATGACACTGGGGTACAGCATAATAACACTGACACTGGGGTACAGGATAATGACACTGGGGGTACAGGATAATAACACTGGGGTACAGGATAATGACACTGGGGGTGCAGGATAATGACATTGACACTAGGGGTACAGGATAATGACACCAGGGGTACACTGGATAAAGGCACTGACACTGGGGTACAGGATACTGACACTGGGGTACAGGATAGTGACAGGATAATGACACTGACAATGGGGGTATAATAAGGCAGGGGTGCTGACCTTTGGGGTACAGGGCA
Organism: Allobates femoralis; assembly: GCA_033576535.1. Lineage (NCBI taxonomy): Eukaryota > Metazoa > Chordata > Amphibia > Anura > Aromobatidae > Allobates > Allobates femoralis. Next base: position 305,590,825 of record JARQOC010000005.1, on the reverse strand, counting down.
GGAACACTGACACATTGGGTTACATGGCAGGGGTGCTGACCCTTGAGATACTGGGCGGGGGAGCTGATACTATGGGGTACACGGCAGGGGCACTCACCCTTGGGGTACAGGATAATGACAATGGGGTACAGGCCAATGACACTGACACTAAGGATATAAGGCAGGGGCGCTGACCCTCTGGGTACAGGGCAGGGATGCTGATACTTTGGGGTATGGCATACTTTTACATCCATGATGACTCTGCTGGCTTGACCTGGACCCACTCAGCACAAATGATCCCCATCCAACTCTACTTGTCAGTTGCAGCCGTCACCTGGACCTGGGGGACCTCTCCTCTGGCAATAATGGCGTCCAGCCAGCCCCTCCTGCCTTCTTCCTCAGTAAGCTCCACTGTGGAGTGGAGGAGGGCAGCCTTATCTTGCAGCACAAGCTGAGCTGCTGCTGAACATCATGACCCCAGATGGCGACCCCAGAGAAGAGTTCAGCTCACAGGCAGCTCTTATCAGTGCAGCTAGAGCGAGTCAAGAAGATAACTCATCATCACGTATTAAGATAGTGACTGCTCATCACGTCACCTGGGGGTTCGGGTGCTGTAGCCGTGTTCTTCTGTGTGTGCACTGCGGGTGGCGGCGCCACGGCAGTACCGCTGACTGTGACTCACCGTGGCCGGCTGACTCCGGTTGATACAGGCGATGCTTCCTTCCTCCTTGTCACGGGTGGACCGCGCCTGCCGGTAGTGGGGCCCGGTGTAGTGCAGATCAAAAGTGTTTGAAGACGTCTTGGTGGAACAGATTAAAGGGGTTTTTAATTTATTCGTGACGCCACCTATGAGTAGATTCGGTAAGGACTACCGACGTTGCGGAGCCCCCGGGGGATGGACAGCAGCAAGATGTTACGCTCCCCACAGGCTGAGCGGTGATCCCCGGAGGCTGGAGCTGCTCAAGATGTTGTGCGGCAGCTGCGGTTACCTTGTTGTGCGGACAGACAGTTCATAAGGAAGCACGGACACAGGTAGTCTCTGCAACGGGTCTTTACTGTAACCAGCAGGCAGTACATGGTATACAGTGGTTGAGTAGTAGACCGGGTGGACTCAGCAGTGATAGTGTTCCTCAGAGATCCGCAAGTGTTCCTCCATTCTACCTAACTTGTTTGCCAGTGTCGCCCAGGAATACCAGGTCGGGTACGGGGAGGCTGCTTCAATGCCCTATCCATGATGTACGTTCTGGATGCTTTGGGGAGCCTTGGATCCCTCAGTGGGTACACCGCTGGTTAGACGACTGGAAACTGACTGGTGGTGGGGTGCTCCTGTGAAGGTGCTCCTCCACTCTTCTGGTTCGCGTGGCAGAGGTGAACTGCTGCCAGCTTCGGTACCAGTGAACCGGCTGTGAGTTGTGGGCACGGGAGTCTTTTGGGAACCCGTGTAGAAATGCCCAATCCCGGTAGTTAAGGCCTCAGGTGCTGACACCCGACCGGTGACGGCCCAGGGGCCCGCACGGGGTGCGGAGCCCCCGCTCCTCTCCAAGCTCTGTGTTCTAGGCTCTGCTCTAGATTCCAGACTCTTCTGTTCTCTCTCTGGTCTAGACTATTGTGTGTTCTACTACACTACCCTAACACTCCACCCCCCAGGACCTATGATTGGTCCCCTGTTCTAGGTGTTGCATGTTGGGTTGGATCTCAAAGTTAACTATTTCATTGCTGAGTCAGAGAATATTGCGGCTGCAATACTCCCTTGTGACGCACTCGTTGCGGGGCGCCACAACTGCAGTGCACACACACTTTCAGAGTGACAGCAGGGAGCAGGGGAAGCACGGGGCTGGTGGCGCTGTCATCATCTGTCCTGGAGGTTGGGGCTTGCTGACGCTCGTGTTCTGTGAGCACTACGGGTGGTTGCAGTACCGCCGGCTTCAGTGCACACTTGCTGAGTGACAGCGGGGAGCAGCAGCAGCAGAGGGCGGGGCCCACCGGGCGTTTAACCGGTACCCTGGCAGGCCAGACCGAGGCTGTTTACAACTATTACCATTTGATGTGATTACTTCTGCTAAATGGTATACAGAAGAGCTCTCACTGGATCAGCTAGCTAGTGTAACCTGAATTTTAGTGGCAGCTGAATAGTTTGACTCAAACCCAAAGTTGTTGGAAGAGGGGTGGTAAAGATGCCTTAGTTCTCATTTTTCATTACAGGACTTTCAAAACAACTACTAATATACACTACTACTGACATAAAACTGTTTGGATAAGCATATGTATAGTCATTGAACATACAATACCATAAAAGTTTGCAACAATAGTGGTGGGAAAATATTTATATTGTAACTACTCAAGACCCAATTTTCTTTCACATGTCTCCTTATTTTAGTAATGACATGTCTTGTCTGTTCCCTGTCCATGTAACTTCAACTCTCCCATTTGAACTAAAGTAATCACTAAAGGTACCTTTACATCGCGGCGAGAAATCTGACCGGCAATCTGTTGCCCCGTCACCATCGCCGTGAAATTGCCTCACAATTGCGGCGTGTAATTGGGGAATTTGGCGGCGATAAAAAAGGTTGCGCCTGGTTCCGATTTCACAGCACTGCTCCAAAATCAGAGGCAATCATGAAGGCGACATTCCCGGCTTTTGGCGTGTGAAGGAGCGATAGGGATGGAATCTGTGTCACCTATTAATTTCCCGGAGGCGTGCCACAGCGTGCTGGAGACCGCGCCTCATCAGCGATGATTGGTGGAGGCTAATGTGTTTCCATTGGCTGTCCCTTCACAGGGCGCCATATTTGAAGAGCTGTCACGTCAGCACCACACGCATCTTCACCTACACAACCATCCACTACATCAGTCCAATTACGCGCGCATTCAATAGCGCAAGCTATTGTGGGCACTTGTATTGGAAGTTTCACTGTGTACACTATACTGCCACGCATGACAGTTCAGATGTGGGCCTACACATCGCACATGGGTGCCATGGGCAACACACTGCAATCATTTGCGAATTTGGTGACGCTATATTACGCTACTCCCGCTCCGCGGACAGCTACCTTCTTTGCGTCCTCAATGTAGTTTTGCAGCGCCAGTGTGCTTGGTGATGTCATGACATTTGTTTTCGTTACTCCCTGCTGCCAGGTGCCTGCCCCTCCCCTGCACATAAGAGAACAGTCATGGCCGCCGCACAGCGCGCTGCCACATGGGGTCTGACGGAGCTAATGCTCCTCATAGACATATGTGACCGCCATGACTACTGGTGTGACCAGCGTCACCGGCACCCACGGCTGCGCAAACGCATCCTCAGAAGGATCCATCAGGCCCTACTCCAGAAACTGGGGGTTGAGAGGACCTGCAAACAGATCCAGAAAAAAATTGCAAACCTGAAACACAAGTCCCCAGCCCGCATTGTGGATCTTCATGCCAGGATTGGCAGGCTGCGTGGTGAGTATGTGGCAATGCCAAACACACACATGCCAAGCTAAATACTCCAAACACTACACAAACATCATGTGGTATTGTGCCATGCCACATAATGTGGCCTAAGCCACCCTGTGGAGCTGTCACCAATGTGCATCTGCATGTTGGTTACACTGCAACATGAAGGTGTACAAAACAAAAATTTACCATCAAAATGGTCATGGCTAGAGTGGTCCATTACCTGTGTGGGGGCAAAAATAGTTCTGTCCTGACTGCAAAGGTAAAAACAACATATTAATGCGATGTTCCACACCCACATGACACCTTGCAGCACATATGTGTGACCTGTCACACGTACTATTTTGCTACACATTGATCACAATACAGAACACTGAGTACAATCTCACTGTTATGTGTTGGCTCCCATGCAAACACCTGCTCACTGGCTGCTCTTGTGTTCAAGATTCTAAAACCTACCATGCTAAGCCAAAGGTTAGGTAACATTCAAAATATGTGGCCACTGGTGTTGGACTCATGTGCATAACCAGAGTGGTCCCTCACCATAGGGTCGCCGCCGACCATAACTTATTACTGTAACATTCACGCCCTCATGACATTCACACAAGGTGTATTCCTTATGTTGTGTTCCTTTCCTTAAATGTGTCTGTTATCATGTTTGATATTACAGATGATGAGAACTCTGTGTCTGGGGACTCTCCACACTCCCCAACAGCACCCGGCACACCCCCACAACCTTCCCCGGAGGGCCCAGCCACTCCCTCCAAACCTGGGACTCCAGAAGCCTCAGCCCCAGAGGGCACAGCCAGTCCCTCACCACCCGGGACTCAAGCAGGCCCAACCCTGGAGGGCCCAGCCAGTCCCTCCACACCAGGGCCACCCCTGGGAGCAGCAAGCCCCATCCTGTGGCCCCAAACCCCGAGCCCAGGAGCAACACCCCCCCCCCCCAGCATCTCAAGCTCCCTGCCAAGCCCTGGGGTGATGTTGTCCCCACACCCTCACTTTAAGCCTGCTGGTGCTTTGTATGGTGGTGTCTGCTAAGGCCTACAGGCTTGCTAATGTACTTACTGTTGACTCCAGTATGTGCTGACTCATGTTTTGTTTTTGTAATTTGGCCTGAAGGTGAACGAGCACGTGCTGCAGGCTGGGCTGTCAGCCCATCCCCATCTCCGCCAGATAACAGCCGGGATGGTGATGTGCTGCGTACGTATATTCAATTTCTATTCACTTAAACACCCACCTACACATACACAGGTAACTCAGTAATGTTCTTCTTTCCCATACAGGTGTATCAACCATTGAGGAACTGCTGCTGGCTCACCAGCAGGCACACAGCATATGGAGAGGGCACACCAAGAAAGGCAGCAATACCTTGCCCGCTTGGGTGCCATGATCCATGCCCTCCAGACAGCCCAGTCCGGCAGGGCTCCTAATCCATCAGCCCCCACCCAATAATGGGACCAGAGTCCCCTACTAATTGTTGTCCATGTTGGACCGTTGTTTTGTTCCCTGTTGCCATGTTGGCACCTTAGTTTTTTAGGCCATGTTGGCCTCTTTTCTTATAGTGTCCCACATTGGGAAAGTGGGTAGTGTGTATCGGCTACTCCTAACCTGATCAAGGCTTTTGGATTGTGTTGGCAATGTTTAAAAACAAGATTGTTGGTTAATAAATTATGGCCAGCTACATCCTGTGTCATCACTTGTTGCAACACACACAGGGTAACGTTTCTGAGGTCACATTTCACGAACCACACTGGGCCACGGTTTATCGAGAGGTATATAGTGTCACATGGCAAACATGTCACCATACTGGGCCATTACAATGGCCATGCCCCCCAATGACATCAATGTCTACTATATGACACCCACAGTACCCAACACACACACACACACACATACTGGTGTAGGTGACACAGATATGTACAGAGGGGTGTTGAAATTAAGCATTTATTTATTTATTTATTTTTTAAAATATATTTTTAAGAAAATAAAAGGGCCACACCTGGCCAATATCAAAAATAAATTGTTTGCTTGCCAAGGTTGTGCATTGGCTAGTAGTTCTCTTGGTCTTCCTCCTCCTCTGCTGGATCAGACAATGGGGCATCCCCCTCCTCATACACCCAGTGGCCTTGTGATGATGATGCTCAGCTGGGCTGTCTCCTTGGGGTAGGTGGAGTATCACGATTTTGCCACCTCCTCACCGAGTCTTGCGGGCGCAGTGGGCCCTGGAGTGGTCTTCCAGGGGAAGTCCACGATGCCCCCATCGCAGGGACCCATCCACGCCGCCTCCAGGACACAAAAGATGGCCTGCTCCGCGATGTTCCAATGCTCTGGCTCCATGCGGGCCAGCATCTCGCTGGCGATGTACCCGATCCCAGAGCCGGGGGTCCTCTCACGATCCAGGAGGACCCGTTTCCCCAGGTACCCAGCTCCGTGTTGGGTGGGGCAGGTGGTCGTCTACGGCGGATTCCAGAGCTAGCACCTGGGCCTGGCCCCCTACCACTGGTCTCGGGCACTGGCTCTCCCGCAGATGTTGAGGGGAGAGCCTCACCAGCTGCTGGCTCCTCATCATTGGAGCCAGGCGCCGTAGGGGCCTGAAAAACAAACAAAGGACAAAAAAACCATCAGACACATGTTGCAATGTAATTGAAGGAAATACCACAACCAAACACCCAATACAACATAGAGCCAAGATCACCAAGGCTAACACCAAAAGCCACAGGAGCAGAGTTAAGTGAAGGAAAATCCGAACAAGTAGACAAGTGCAGTATACTCACCTGAGGGTCCACATTGATATGTAAAGTGCACACAAAAAACACAACACAATCTGAGAGAACATAGACCAAAAAACAGATAACAAAGAACAGTGAACAGGATTGGTGCGGTAAAAGCACAATGGCAACTACCACATGTGCTGCAAAACCCACATCAGTGCAAACAACATGCTGGTTAGATCGATCACACAAACACAAGTACCCACCTCCTGCGACGGGGCAGGGTCTTGGGCTGCGGCCACAGCTGGTTGCGGCCGGCAACTGCTGCACCATGTTCCACAAGGCTCCTCTCGGCCCAGGGTGAAGCTGAGGAGGTCATAGTACCAGAGAGTTGGCCTACGGACCTCCTCAGCTCCAGCCCTGGACCGGGACCGGGCCTCCATCCACTTCTTGTGGGTTTTGTTGAACACGGTGCGCAGGCTTTTGATCTTCTCCGCAATCAGTGCACTGTCCAGTTCTTTTGTGGTTGGAGCCGGTTGCACAGCTCCACCAGCGGCAAGTAGGCCACAGCCCGCGCTGCCTGTGATACTCCTATTGAGTGGGTGCTGATCATGCTAAAAATCATCATGAGAACGCTATAACAGGTTCCATCTAGAGAAGACATCTAAAAAAGTGCCAAAATAACTAATTTCTGTTCTAATATGCAAAGGAGTAATATAAATGATTGGAAACCATTGCATGTGCTTTATTTTGGATAATAGGTAGTATGTATGTAATGACAGATACTCCTATACTAGGAGAAATATGGTTATGATAAAGAACCTGCCCCTCCTAATGACCTCATAACCCAGGGGAGGAATCAACAAGCCCTAGATTCCTTCCACCATTGAGGACAGACTTGGGAAGGAGGTGTGGAGCACATGCTTGCGTTCCACAGAAGCGCCGGACCGGAAGTGACGTCTCGGAACGATGCGCGTGTCACTTCCGGGGGCGGGGGACGCCGATGACCGGGAGACACGGTCATAAAAGGCTGCGGGGCGGCCGCGGGGGCGTTCTTCACATACAACCACTGAGCTATGCTGAGTAAGTACCCAGGGGGCTATAGCACCCAGGGGGGACTGGTACTATATATGTAAGTTTCGGTGCTTTGCACCAAATGACATAGCTAAGAGAAAGTAACATCTAATGTCTTATTTGCAGAGACATATGCCATCAGAAGTGGCACCTAGCATTAGGACCCCATTGAGAACTGAGCCACACATCCCCTGATGAGGATTGTAAATCCGAAACGCGTAGGGAGTGGAGCATGGTGGTGATACATGATCTATACTGAGAGTTCTACAACAGGCTGTCACTAGCAAAAGGACCTCCTGAAATGAAGTAACTCTAATTGGATATCTGCTCTGATGGAAAGAAGCTGGTGAGACCTTTCCTATATATAGGGGAAGTGGGCTTTGTTGATTTCCATATGCAGGGATATGTGCCAGTTGCTATGGGGTGTAAAAAGTGACACCAGCATATCTGCAACTGACATAAGGTTTGAAGGTGAACTATAACGAAGGGCAGGCTGAGCTCTATGGATAACACCTTTGAATGAATCATAGCTCCTAGTATGATAACAGAGTTTTTTAGATAGTGTGACACTTGGGCACTGTTTGAATTTTATATGTATAGTTTGTGAGACGTTCTAGTCTTTTAAATAATCCATTAAACGTTAAGTTTTAACCTCTTAACATTGGTTCAGCTGTGAGGAAGATTGTGATACGCAGGCAGCTACACCCGCCACAGGCATTCGTGTGCCTGGTAATGGTGAGGAGCTGTGTCACAAAATCGTGATACTCAGCAATCTGTGAAAAAAAAGGTCATGCAAACACACACATGGCTATCACAGGTGACACCCTACTCTGTGTGTCCAGCCCATGTCATGCAAGACTAATACATGTGTTCTGGTAGTCAGGTTGGCTAGGCCAAATCATTATTCGCGTTAACATGTGTCCATACATGGGGCATGTCGGACAGGGCACGTGATATATGTATTTGGGGCCACTGCAGTGAATTATGTCAAGGTCTATCATTACAAATGCCACACATTGCGTAAATAAGGACATTTCAACACACACACCTCAGATACACACATATTTAGGGCTAAACATGGTGCTGGAGTACACATATTGTCCTGGCAAGGATCTCACAGAACATTATGTGTGCTACAGGACAAGGAGTGTATTTACGATGCATACACATCGCTAAATACACTTCTACACGACGCTACATGAAGCAGGACATAAGGGCACAAACATCACCCAACATATGGGTCTACAGCACACAGAAAAGAATGTCCAGGAGTGCCCAATAGCATGTGCCCCCACTTACCATCTGTCCAACAGAGAACTTGTGATGAGACACTACTAGCTCAATGCACATTCCATCGGGGCAGGGGTTGCGCCCCAGCACATGCTTATTTAAACACAACCTGACCAATCACAAAATCACAATTGTGACTAATCATTGGTCGCACCTGCGTAAGCCCAGGCGGCTACGTCGATTACAAGACGCCACTGCGTTCTGATTGGTTGCTTAACATATAAAATGCGCTCAAGGCCGAAGTCGGACACGCTTGCTGCCCAGTGTCATTAAGTAAGTACTGATGTGCAAACATGAACTGTGATGTGAGTGTGTTGCATTTACAGCACCTTACCATTAGGGGTCACTATTGTGTAGTGTAGGTAACGCACAAGTGGTGGGGTATGTAGTTACTCGTGATGTTTGTTGCCATATATACTATTGTGTCCTGCCAAATGGATGCATGATTGTTTGGACTACCTAAACCCTATCTTCATTGAAAAGCCATTTTGCCTTTGCCATACAGAATCATGTTTGAAGGATGCGAGTGTCTTTAGTTGCAGGGATCATCTGAATTGTCGTTTACAACACACAATGGGACGTTTAAGGCCGAAATCAAATGTGGATTGTGGCGTTTGGCTTCTGCGACTGTGTTGCTCACAAGATCCTGCATTCACAACACATCAGGGATGTCTCTTGGACATGATGAGTATTCAATAGTCTGCTGTGTGGCGTGATATTTTTTGCATCACACAAAAAAGCCTGCGCTACCTGTGTAATGTAATTGTAAATATGTTTTCAATAGCATGATTAAATTAATGTGACATATGTGTTTGCCCATGCCTTGTGGTCACATATTTACATTATGGCCAAGTATATGGGCTTAGGCTCATGATGCGTTGCAGTAGACAAGGGAGATGTATTGTACAAGACGGCCAGGGGTGTACAGTGACCAGGTTTGTGTGTCACACTCTGCAATGTTGTGTTTGGGCCTTGATTGGTGGTCTTTATGTATGTGTGTGGGCTGGTGTTCACACTTGGGTATACTGTGGTATAGTGGCCAGGAGATGTAGAGGGAAGGAGGTGGGGTGTGTAGATCATGTGTGATGAAGCGTTCTTGTAGTGATTTTTCTTTTTCTCACTTTTGCAGGGTTTGGTACGTGAGATGATGTTCGACCCTGATGGAGATGCTATCGTGGCTCTTGCCTTGGTGGAAGAGCAATTGTGGCTGGAGGATAGACATGAGAGGTTGCGGGCTCACAGACCATGGCGTGTGTGGACTCGGAATTGGCTTTGCCACCAGGACACCCGGAGCCACATGCAGCTGGTGCGTGAGCTGGAGGATCGTAGACCGCATGATTTCAGGAACTACCTCCGTATGTCCGAGGACTCTTTCACATTCCTGTTGGAACGCATACAGCCATTAATAGCCCATCAGGACACTGTGATGCGTCGAGCTGTGCCACCTGAGGAGCGTTTGGCAGTAAATTTGCGGTTGCTGGCTACAGGTCGGTCAAGGACCGACCTGCAATACACTTCACGTGTATCACTGCCCCTGTTGAGTCGCCTGATCCCTGAGACGTGTGAGGCCATCTGGAGTAGTCTTCTGCCATCCTATATGCAGTTTCCCACAACACACGCTTAATGGATGGATGTTGACAGAGGGTTTGAGGACCGCTGGCAATTTGCAAACTGCGGCGGTGCATTGGATGGTAAGCATGTGAGGATCACTGAACCCCCAAACTCTGGGTCTTTGTATTACAATTACAAAGGATATTGTAGTGTGGTCCTCATGGCCCTGGTGGATGCGAACTATGAGTTCCTCTACGTGGACGTTGGAATGAACGGCCATATCTCAGATGGGGGTGTGTTCGCACACTGCTCCTTGGCCCAAGACGTAAGGACCAGTGGGCTGAACTTGCTCTCAAATGATGGCGTTTGTGTTTGTGGGGGATGAAGCCTTCCCACTTCAGGAACACCTACTACGGCAATATCCCCAGAGGACCCTTACTTCTGAGCAGCGCATTTTCAATTACCGGCTATCCCGGGCCCGCCATGTGGTTGAAAATGTGTTCGGGATCATGGCCCATACATTCCGGGTTTTTCATACACGTCTGCATATGAAACTGGAATCTATTGATGTGGTAGTGCTGGCCTGTTGTGTGCTGCATAACTTCCTGCGTCATAGGGATCGGTTATCATACACGCCGGCAAGTTATGTGGATTCAGTGGACCTCACAACAGGGGAGGTCCGTCACGGGGATTGGCATGCTACCGACCATGGTGTGGCGCCACACCAGCCGCTGAGTCAGGGTCGGACTCAGCAAGATGCAAGGAACAGTAGAGATGCATACTGCTCCTACTTTAATGGCCCTGGGGCAGTGACCTGGCATCACCAGCAGGTGTAGGGTGACTGGTGCTGTGAGGCTGCAACATGAGGAGGGTGGAGTCACCAGGGTGGCTGCACCAGGAGTATTTGGGTTGTCTTTTTGTGTGTGCACATTCTTCAGCTAGTTAGTTAGTGAGTATGTTTTGTTTTTTTACTGTGACATGTTATTTTTTTTACCTTAATTCTCATCATGTTGCACTTGTTTGTGTGATGTGAACACTTCTGTTTTATGTTATTTTTTGTGTGTTGTTGTATTGTAATTTTTTGTGGCTAAACATATAAACCTCAAAAAATTGGATCCAAAACAACAACCTGTGTGTCGTTACTTTGGGATTCAGGGCAGTTGCACATAGCATTATGCTGTGCACAGTGGTATGTGATTGGTCAAATGGTATTGATGGTTCCGTGAAACATTGTGTGGTAATATGGAGTACACAGGTTCAGCTCTTTGGGCCACAGTGTATGGCGCAACTGTGTGTACATATCCATTGTGATGTGTTGTGGCCACAGGGGCACGTGTCCACACACATTGAGCAAGCAATGGTGTTTGTGGGGAATTTAGGTACAGTCCAATACACACACAAACATGTGTACACACACACATAGTTCAGCTGGGCCATGGCATGGACCAATGTAGGCACATATGGGCATAGTGTTTTGTGTATGTTCACACCATCAGCTACAGACACACATATAGCAAACCATTGTGTAGTGTAAGCCACTGTCCTGCTGAACACTGCTCCTGTGTGACGCTTGATCGGCTCGAAAAGGTGTCACAGCAGCCACTGTCAACGACACGAGCGTGTATTAATTCAAAACTCCGAGACAATGGTGTCACGTATTAGCCAGCCTTCCAGCGCAGGCTGGCCACTCAGGATGCTATTGCATTGTCCAATGAGCGTGTTTGGGGCGCGGTGTAAAACAATTTGGCACGCCTATGTTTTCGCCACGCTGAACAGTTACGCCCACATTCCTTTCGAGATTGTGGTGTGTGAAGTGGCGTCGGGAGTCTACTGGATGTTTCCCGCTGTTGGAGTGGCAACTTCCGGGGCGACGCATCACCTGAGGTTGAGGGCAAAATTGCGGTGTGTAAAAGCGCCTTCGGCGTTCGGAGGCAATCATGAAAAATGTGCACGCGCACGTTAGATTGCTTCCTATCGCCGCCAAACGTTGGGGCGTGTAAAGGTACCCTTAGAGGTGCAAATTGGAACCCCCCAATAAAAAGTTATATTGTCATTTCAGATTGACTCTGAGATGACAAAGTAGAATAGGAGAAACGACTTGACAGTAGCCTCACCATGCCATTTCTCATCTAAGCATGCGTGAACAGTTAGTTTTTTCTAGGAAATTGTTTAGATGAAGTATCATAAAGAACCCATTAAGTGTGACACATTTGCAATAATAGGAGACATCTGGAAGTGGCTGGCAAATATGGTTTCACAGTAAGGATCATATTATAATATAGGCTACATTTTTTTGTTAAGTATACTGGCACTAATGTAGAGAATAATCAAATCAGAAATAAAAATACTTTCTCTGGAATAGGAAAAATTTTATTTCTGCATAATCTTCCATATATGCTGACAAGCACCATGTACCGATATAGTGAAAAAATAGTTATTTTATTACATAGCCTAGGGTCACATTTTTTTAAATCCTGATCCGGTTTTGAGCTTTCGAAAAGCTCAAAACCGGAGCAGGAAATGCTCCTCATAGCCATTATGGTACATTTACACGCGGCCACAGGAAGGTAGGAACAGGCAGGCATCGGACACAATTGTGCCTGTTACCTTGAAAAGGCTTCGATGTGGCTGCGTGTAATTCAGGACTTTCCTTCCTGTGTCTTCCCTGAAGGAAGGAAAGTCCTGAATTACACGCAGCCACATCGAAGCCTTTTCAAGGCAACAGGCACAATTGTGTCCGATGCCTGCCTGTTCCTACCTTCCTGTGGCCGCATGTAAATGTACCATTATGGTAACCGGATTGCTTTACAAGCTGCCGCCGTGATAAGCAAAGTGTTTAACTGTTATAAAAGCTTTAATATGAATAATAATTGTGCCCTTCATGTCTCTAGGGTGTGCCCACTCTCCCTAGAGACATGCTACCTACTCAGGTGGACATGTGAGGAGTTAAAAACCCCTGTACAATAAGTCGGCTCCTGTCGGCTCTGTACAATTTTATTAATGAAGCCGCCTGCTAGTCTGACAGCTGTGCACATACTATACGTAATGTACGTATATTTAGTGCGCTGGTCAGGGTCCTGTACGCATTTACAGTAGATCTATGGTGCTGCGCAGCCCATAGATCTACTGTAAAAGCCTACAGGACCCTGAACAGCGCACATACTATAGTACATTAAGTCTAGTATGTGCGCAGCTGTCAGAGGAGCAGGCGGCTTCATTCACAAAATTGTACAGAGCCGACAGGAGCAGGCTTACTGTACAGGAGTAATTAACCCATTACATGCCCACCTGAGTAGGTAGCATTTCTCTAGGGGGGGTGGGCACTCCCTAGAGACATAATGGGCAAAATTATTAGGAATATTAAAGCTTTTGTCACAGATTTTACAGCTTGCTCATCCCTGCGGCAGCAGGGGGTTTGTAATTTTCTAGTCTTGCAATGGTAATCACAGGTAAATAACGCCATTAGTTTAAGTGAACAATTACACAGGCCCTGTTAAGAGGAGCACAGTTGCATTTTGTTTGTTTTTTTAACTCTTACAATATGCTGTCCTCAGCTTGCATAGCAAAAACCTGCTGACAGATTACTTTTAATAGTATTGATAATTATTATAATTGTTAGCATCTGCTTAAAGGGCTTGTTCCATTTCAATTATGCTTCTTCCCTGGTTTTCTATAAAAAAAAACCAATCATGATGTACTCACTCTGCTCCATCCACCGGAAAGTCTCCTTTGCTGTTTCTGGTGTCTAGTATTGATACTGCGTTGATGTTGCCATGACAATGCAAGAGCAAATCAGTGATATCAGCAGCTCTAACAGCGATTTCCCATGTAGCTGGAACGCACTGTTTATTGCTGCTGAGCTCACTGATTGGCTATTGTGCTTGTCAATGTGATGTCAGCAGCACCGCAGCCATGCCAGACACCGGGAACAGCAGCGAAGACTTGGAGAAGGTGAGAAAAGTGAGTTTTTTATAGCAAACTGTAGCAAGGGGAGAAATTCAAATGAAAAGGATTAACCTATTTATTTATATAATAGATGGAGGCCCGATGCTATCGCATCAGGCAGGTGGTGAGGTTACGATTGGTGAGGGCCCTGTGGTGCTAGAAGAAGCGTCTGTCTCTCCTCCATCTGCTCTCCCCCCTGTAGTGTCTTCTTTTCTTTTCTCCTTTGAGCAATCTTCATCCTGTGCGCTCTCCACCTGTGTGCTGTCTTTTCCCCTCTTCTGCTCTCTCCTTTGCACTGTATCCCCGTGTGCTCTCCTTTCTGTAAGAGATCTCTCCCCCTGTCTCCTTTGAGCTGTCATCCCCCTTGTGCTCCTCTCCCCTGTGCACTCTCTCCACCCCTTGCATCCTCTCTCCCTCTGTGTTCCCTCTCTCCCTCTGTGTGCCCTCTCTCCCCCTAAGCACTCTCTTTCCCACCATGTGCTCTTTTTCTCCATGTGCTCTCCCTCTGTGCGCTCACTCTGCCTCCCTTGTGCTCTCTTCCACCATGCGCTCTTTTCCACTGTCCACTCTCTTTCTCCCACCGTGTGCTCTCTCCCATCGTGTGCTCTCTTTCTGTGTGCTCTCTACCTCCCCTTGCGCATTCTCTCCCACCGAGTGCTTTTTCTGTGCGCTCTCTCTGCCCATCACTGGGCTCTCTCCCTATGTGCGCTGGCTCAGCCTCAATGCGCTTTCTCTTTCCCTGTGCGCTCTATGCACCCCTTGGACTATCTCTCCGTTCATGCGCTATCTCTGCCCAACTTGCGCTGTCTCCCACTATGCGCTTTCTTTTTCTTGGTTCACAGTCTCTACCCCGTGCTCAATTTTTACCCCGCTGTGCACTCTCTGCCCCACTGTGTGCTCTCTACCCCTGTGTTCTTTCTGCCCCACTGAGCAGTCTCTGCTACCACCTCTATTTCTGCCCCACTATGTGTTCTCTTTCTACCCCCACTGTGTGCTCTCTGCCATGCTCTCTTTGTGCCCCACTATGCAGTCTCTGCTGCCACCTCTCTTTCTGCCCAACTGTGCACTCTCTGCCTTCTTGTGCCCTCTCTGCCCCCTGTACTCTCTTTATGCCCCCTCTCTGCCCCCTTATGATTTCTTTCTGCCCCCTCTCTGCCCCCTTGTGCTCTCTTTGTGCCCCCTCTCTGCCCCCTGTGCTCTTTTATGTGCCCTCTCTGCCCCCCTGTGCCCTCTTTCTGCCCCCTCTCTGCCCTGTGCTCTGTTTCTGCCCCCTCTCTACCTCATGTGCTCTCTTTCTACCCCCTCTCTGCCCCCTGTGCTCTCTATCTGCCCCCTTTCTGCCCCCTGTACTTTTTTTCTTCCCCTTCTCTGTCCCCTGTAATCTCTTTCTGCCCCCTCTCTGCCCCCATGCTCTCTTTCTTCCCCCTCTCTGCCCCTTGTGCTCTCTTTTTGCCCCCTCTCTGCCCCCTGTGCTTTTTCTACCCCCTCTCTGCCCCCATGTGCTCTCTTTCTGCCATTTCCTCCCTCTCTGCACTCTCTCTGGCTGCAGACTGTGAATCTGTGTCATAGCAGTGAATTACCTTAGGCCGGCTTCACACCACGGTGTTGCAGGTCCGGGCCTGTCCGGTGTGAACGGACAGAACTGGATCTGATTTTGTTCCCCATGTATCCTTATGGTGCCGGATTCTGCTTATTTGGCCTCTGGGTTTGTGCCTTTCTGGCTGGATCCGGTTGTGTTTGTTTTTTTGACCCGGACACAAAATCGGAGTCTGAATCATTTTTGTGTCCGGTGGCAAAAACAAACAAAACCGGATCCTCCTGGATCCGGGGCAATCCGGCGCCCATAAAATGGGAGTC
The DNA here is from genome assembly GCA_033576535.1 of Allobates femoralis. NCBI lineage: Eukaryota > Metazoa > Chordata > Amphibia > Anura > Aromobatidae > Allobates > Allobates femoralis. Next base: position 305,574,983 of record JARQOC010000005.1, on the reverse strand, counting down.
TATGGGCACCGGATCCGGCAAAAAAATCGGACCGGTTCCCAGACACCTGGTACTGAAAAGCCTCTGAAATGCAGCCGCACTTGTTTAGCACCATGGACAGAGCAGCATTTCAGAGCCTGCACTGAAGTTCAGCACTGTGGAGAGCTCCACGGCTTGAAGTTCAGCACCACGGGCAGCTCCCCTGCACACGCGGTGCTGAAATTTTAGCACTGGACAGCAGCAGAGACACGTAGAAATTATAGCTGTTAAAAAAACAGAATCAGAGGACATATTTGCCCTCAGTTTCTGCTCTTCCGGGACTGTCAGGTTCTGTTCGGTGCATCCTGAAAAACACCAGACAGAACCTGACAACCAAAAATCATGGTGTAAAGCCAGCCTTAGGCTGGTTTCACACTGCAGGTTTTTCTCTGATCAGGTTCGATTAGGTTTGTGTGCCAAAACCAGGAGTGTCTCCAAATCCCAGAATAGGTGTCAATCTTTCCATTATACTTTTTCTCTGCAAGTTCCTCTCCTGGTTTTGGCACACAATCCGGATGGAACCTGACCAGGCAAAAAGCTGCAGTGTGAAACCAGCTTTAGTAGTATTGTGACTGTTCACATAACTGTGACATCACCGCAGGCCCTGTTGCCTGTGGTAAATGCGACGTTATTGGTGTAGAAGCGGGCGCCTGGCGATGAGTAGAGGGGGTGGGAAAGGGCTGAGGGGGGCTTACGGCAGGTGGGTGGGGTGTGGAGCAGCAGTGTGGGATGACAGTACTGCCACCAATCAGTCCCATCTAATATATAATTCCCCTAACGCACTTCCGTAAGTTTCGGCGCTACTTCCATCGTCGTGGCCGTGGGTTGCAGGGGCGCGAGCCGTTGCAGGGGCGTGAGCAATGGCCGCGCAGCGGCCATTGCGAGTCTCCCGCCCCGGCGACGACCGACGAGAGCCGAGCGCCGTGGCTGAAAATAGAACCAAGGGCCTGGCCATGCACAGCTCTAAAGACCGCTATGTATCTCAATGGGAAGTGAGGCGCTATGCTCATTGGTCGGCGCCAGCACACAGCGACCAATGAGCATAGCGCCTCACTTAGGGTATGTGCACATCAGTCGTTTTGTGGGCTGCTTTTGGACGTTTTCCGTCGGCGTTTTCCGCTCAGTTTTATGTTAATTTATGTTAATCCTACCCTCCGGTTGGATTAACATGCTAGTCAATAGATTTTAGAAAACTCTGTCTACATTACAACGTTTTTCTTCTGGTCGTTTTCAGTCAAAACTGAGTTTTTTTCACCGGTTTCCAAAAATAGAGCAAGTGACTTCTTTCCTCCGTTTTTCCACCGGTTTCAGCTGAACAAGTGCACTAAAAACTCAGTTTTAAAACCGCTCAGAAAAACCGCCGACAAAACGCTGTAAAACCGGGCGGAAAACGAGCAAAAAACGAGCAAAAAACGAGCAAAAAACGAGGGACACTGCTGAGCACAGAAAACTCAGTTTCTGCCAGTGTCCTCCGGTTCCGGTCGGTCCTCAGATTATGCTTAATCGTATGTTAATCACATAGCCTACAGCGGTGAATTTGAAACTCAAGTCTCCATAGTATTTCAAAGAGAAGTTGGCTATCATCAATGGTTCTGTTTTCTGGCGCAGACAATGAGAATAGCGCTTATTACACGGTTAAATTGAAACTAAAACTCATTGCGAGTCCGTTTTCCACGGCACGGACAATGGCCGCTAGCACCATTTGAAGTCTCCGCCCAGCGAAACCTACGAGCAACCCGAGCGTACGTGGCCGAAAAAGAAACAAAGGCTGGCAATAAAACACTCAAAAACCCGTAGTATCCAATGGAAAGTGAAAGGCCTATGCTATTGGTCGGCGTCCATCTCACAGCGACCAATGAGAATAGCGCCGTCACTTGGCCATGAGATACATGGAGAACTTTGAAGTTTCAATGTATCCAGCTGAAGTGGAGGCGCTATTCTCATTGGACGCTGTCTGGCAGCAACAGCGACCAATGAGAATAGCGCCTCACTTCCATGAGATACAGAGACTTTGAAATTAAATTTACACTATACGTTGAGGCGCATTCCACTGAGTCGGCGGTCACGCCCAGCGACCAGAGAAAGCGCCGACTTACAGCGGTAAATAAATTTGAAAACTCAAAGACCTCATGTTCTCAATGGGAAGTGAGGCGCTATTCTCATTGGTCGCGGGTGCTGGCACCGGACCAATGAGAATAGCGCCTCACTCTGACAGCGCTGAGAATTCACATTCAGCCGCGACAATGAGAATAGCGCCTCACTTATGCTGAGCTTTGGATCCATTACCACTAGGAGGACATTTTCGAGAATGTTAAGTTTACCGTGCTAGTACAGTTGAAGTGGCGCTATTCTCATGTGTGTCACGAATGAATAGCCCATTCACACTAGCACAACGACCAATGAGAATAGCGCCTCATCATTACATACATGGAGGACTTGATTCAATTACGCTGTAAGTGAGCGCTATTCTCATTGTCGTGCAGCACAACACAATGAAATAGCGCCTCCTTACCTGAGTACATGGAGGTTGAGTTCAATTCGCTGTAAGAGCGCTATTCTCATTGGTCGGCGCCAGCACAAAGCGACCAATGAGAATAGCGCCTCACTTGCCATTGACATACATGGAGGACTTTGAGTTTCAAATTTACCGCTGTAAGTGAGGCGCTATTCTCATTGGTCGGCGCCAGCACTCAGCGACCAATGAGAATAGCGCCTCACTTTCCATTGAGATACATGGAGGACTTTGAGTTTCACATTTACCGCTGTAAGTGAGGCGCTATTCTCATTGGTCGGCGCCAGCACACAGCGACCAATGAGAATAGCGCCTCACTTACAGCGGTAAATTTGAAACTCAAAGTCCTTCATGTATCTCAAAGGGAAGTGAGGCGCTATTCTCATTGGTCGCTGTGTGCTGGCGCCGACCAATGAGAATAGCGCCTCACTTACAGCGCTAAATTTGAAACTCAAAGTCCTCCATGTTTCTCAATGGGAAGTGAGGTGCTATTCTCATTGGTCGCTGCGTGCTGGCGCCGACCAATGAGAATAGCGCCTCACTTACAGCGCTAAATTTGAAACTTAAAGTCCTCCATGTATCTCAATGGGAAGTGAGGCGCTATTCTCATTGGTCGGCGCCAGCACACAGCGACCAATGAGAATAGCGCCTCACTTCCCATTGAGATACATGGAGGACTTTGAGTTTCACATTTACCGCTGTAAGTGAGGCGCTTTTCTCATTGGTCGGTGCCAGCACACAGCGACCAATGAGAATAGTGCCTCACTTACAGCGCTAAATTTGAAACTCAAAGTCCTCCATGTATCTCAATGGGAAGTGAGGCGCTATTCTCATTGGTCGGCGCCAGCACACAGCGACCAATGAGAATAGCGCCTCACTTCCCATTGAGATACATGGAGGACTTTGAGTTTCAAATTTACCACTATAAGTGAGGCGCTATTCTCATTGGTCGGCGCCAGCACACAGCGACCAATGAGAATAGCGCCTCACTTGCCATTGACATACATGGAGGACTTTGAGTTTCAAATTTACCTCTGTAAGTGAGGCGCTATTCTCATTGGTTGGCGCCAGCACACAGCGACCAATGAGAATAGCGCCTCACTTCCCATTGAGATACATGGAGGACTCTGAGTTTCACATTTACCGCTGTAAGTCAGGCGCTATTCTCATTGGTCGGCGCCAGCACACAGCGACCAATGAGAATAGCGCCTCACTTACAGCGGTAAATTTCAAACTCAAAGTCCTTCATGTATCTCAAAGGGAAGTGAGGCGCTATTCTCATTGGTCGCTGTGTGCTGGCGCCGACCAATGAGAATAGCGCCTCACTTACAGCGCTAAATTTGAAACTCAAAGTCCTCCATGTTTCTCAATGGGAAGTGAGGTGCTATTCTCATTGGTCGCTGCGTGCTGGCGCCGACCAATGAGAATAGCGCCTCACTTACAGCGCTAAATTTGAAACTTAAAGTCCTCCATGTATCTCAATGGGAAGTGAGGCGCTATTCTCATTGGTCGGCGCCAGCACACAGCGACCAATGAGAATAGCGCCTCACTTCCCATTGAGATACATGGAGGACTTTGAGTTTCACATTTACCGCTGTAAGTGAGGCGCTTTTCTCATTGGTCGGTGCCAGCACACAGCGACCAATGAGAATAGTGCCTCACTTACAGCGCTAAATTTGAAACTCAAAGTCCTCCATGTATCTCAATGGGAAGTGAGGCGCTATTCTCATTGGTCGGCGCCAGCACACAGCGACCAATGAGAATAGCGCCTCACTTCCCATTGAGATACATGGAGGACTTTGAGTTTCAAATTTACCACTATAAGTGAGGCGCTATTCTCATTGGTCGGCGCCAGCACACAGCGACCAATGAGAATAGCGCCTCACTTGCCATTGACATACATGGAGGACTTTGAGTTTCAAATTTACCTCTGTAAGTGAGGCGCTATTCTCATTGGTTGGCGCCAGCACACAGCGACCAATGAGAATAGCGCCTCACTTCCCATTGAGATACATGGAGGACTCTGAGTTTCACATTTACCGCTGTAAGTCAGGCGCTATTCTCATTGGTCGGCGCCAGCACACAGCGACCAATGAGAATAGCGCCTCACTTACAGCGGTAAATTTGAAACTCAAAGTCCTCCATGTTTCTCAATGGGAAGTAAGGCGCTATTCTCATTGGTCGCTGTGTGCTTGCAAAGACCAATGAGAATAGCGCCTCACTTACAGCGCTAAATTTGAAACTCAAAGTCCTCCATGTATCTCAATGGGAAGTGAGGCGCTATTCTCATTGGTCGCTGTGTGCTGGCGCCGACCAATGAGAATAGCGCCTCACTTACAGCGGTAAATTTGAAACTCAAAGTCCTCCATGTATCTCAATGGGAAGTGAGGCACTATTCTCATTGGTCGCTGTGTGCTGGCGCCGAGCAATGAGAATAGCGCCTCACCTACATCGCTAAATTTGAAACTCAAAGTCCTCCATGTATCTCAATGGGAAGTGAGGCGCTATTGTCATTGGTCGGCGCCAGCACACAGCGACCAATGAGAATAGCGCCTCACTTCCCATTGAGATACATGGAGGACTTTGAGTTTCAAATTTACCGCTATAAGTGAGGCGCTATTCTCATTGGTCGGCGCCAGCACACAGCGACCAATGAGAATAGCGCCTCACTTGCCATTGACATACATGGAGGACTTTGAGTTTTAAATTTACCGCTGTAAGTGAGGCGCTATTCTCATTGGTTGGCGCCAGCACACAGCGACCAATGAGAATAGCGCCTCACTTCCCATTGAGATACATGGAGGACTCTGAGTGTCACATTTACCGCTGTAAGTGAGGCGCTATTCTCATTGGTCGGCGCCAGCACACAGCGACCAATGAGAATAGCGCCTCACTTACAGCGGTAAATTTGAAACTCAAAGTCCTCCATGTTTCTCAATGGGAAGAAAGGCGCTATTCTCATTGGTCGCTGTGTGCTTGCACCGACCAATGAGAATAGCGCCTCACTTACAGCGCTAAATTTGAAACTCAAAGTCCTCCATGTATCTCAATGGGAAGCTAGGCGCTATTCTCATTGGTCGCTGTGTGCTGGCGCCGACCAATGAGATAGCGCCTCACTTACAGGGGTAAATTTGAAACTCAAAGTCCTCCATGTATCTCAATGGGAAGTGAGGCACTATTCTCATTGGTCGCTGTGTGCTGGCGCCGAGCAATGAGAATAGCGCCTCACCTACAGCGCTAAATTTGAAACTCAAAGTCCTCCATGTATCTCAATGGGAAGTGAGGCGCTATTGTCATTGGTCGGCGCCAGCACACAGCGACCAATGAGCTTCGCGCCTCACTTCCCATTGAGATACATGGAGGTCTTTGAGTTTCACATTTACCGCTGTAAGTGAGGCGCTATTCTCATTGGTCGGCGCCAGCACACAGCGACCAATGAGAATAGCGCCTCACTTACGGCGGTAAATTTGAAACTCAAAGTCCTCCATGTTTCTCAATGGGAAGTAAAGTGCTATTCTCATTGGTTGCTGTGTGCTGGCACCGACCAATGAGAATAGCGCCTCACTGACAGCGCTAAATTTGAAACTCAAAGTCCTCCATGTATCTCAATGGGAAGTGAGGCGCTATTCTCATTGGTCACTGTGTGCTGGCCGCCGACCAATGAGAATAGCGCCTCACTTACCATTGAGATACATGGAGGACTTTGAGTTTCAAATTTACCGCTGTAAGTGAGGCGCTATTCTCATTGGTCGGCGCCAGCACACAGCGACCAATGAGAATAGCGCCTCACTTGCCATTGACATACATGGAGGACTTTGAGTTTAAATTTTACCGCTGTAAGTGAGGCGCTATTCTCATTGGTCGGTGCCAGCACACAGCGACCAATGAGAATAGCGCCTCACTTACCATTGAGATACATGGAGGACTTTGAGTTTCAAATTTACCGCTGTAAGTGAGGAGCTATTCTCATTGGTCGGCGCCAGCACAAAGCGACCAATGAGAATAGCGCCTCACTTGCCATTGATATACATGGAGGACTTTGAGTTTCAAATTTACCGCTGTAAGTGAGGCGCTATTCTCATTGGTCGGCGCCAGCACTCAGCGACCAATGAGAATAGCGCCTCACTTTCCATTGAGATACATGGAGGACTTTGAGTTTCACATTTACCGCTGTAAGTGAGGCGCTATTCTCATTGGTCGGCGCCAGCACACAGCGACCAATGAGAATAGCGCCTCACGTGCAGCGGTAAATTTGAAACTCAAAGTCCTTCATGTATCTCAAAGGGAAGTGAGGCGCTATTCTCATTGGTCGCTGTGTGCTGGCGCCGACCAATGAGAATAGCGCCTCACTTACAGCGCTAAATTTGAAACTCAAAGTCCTCCATGTTTCTCAATGGGAAGTGAGGCGCTATTCTCATTGGTCGCTGTGTGCTGGCGCCGACCAATGAGAATAGCGCCTCACTTACAGCGGTAAATTTGAAACTCAAAGTCCTCCATGTATCTCAATGGGAAGTGAGGCGCTATTCTCATTGGTCGCTGTGTGCTGGCACCGACCAATGAGAATAGTGCCTCACTTACAGCGGTAAATTTGAAACTCAAAGTCCTCCATGTATCTCAATGGGAAGTGAGGCGCTACTCATTGGTCAGTGTGTGCTGGCGCCGACCAATGAGAATAGCGCCTCACTTACAGCAGTAAATTTGAAACTCAAAACTCATTGCGAGCCGTTGCACAGGCACGAGCAATGGCCGCGCAGCAGCCATTGCGAGTCTCCCGCCCCGGCGACGACCGACGAGAGTCGAGCGTCGTGGCCGAAAATAGAACCAAGGGCCTGGCCATGCACAGCTCTAAAGACCGCTATGTATCTCAATGAGAAGTGAGGCGCTATTCTCATTGGTCGGCGCCAGCACACAGCGACCAATGACCTTCGCGCCTTACTTCCTATGGAGATACATGGAGGACTTTGAGTTTCACATTTACCGCTGTAACTTAGGCGCTATTCTCATTGGTTGGCGCCAGCACACAGCGACCAATGAGAATAGCGCCTCACTTGCCATTGAGATACATGGAGGACTTCGAGTTTCAAATTTACCGCTATAAGTGAGGCGCTATTCTCATTGGTCGGCGCCAGCACACAGCGACCAATGAGAAAAGCGCCTCACTTCCCTTTGAGATACATGGAGGACTTTGAGTTTCACATTTACCACTGTAAGTGAGGCGCTATTCTCATTGGTCGGCGCCAGCACACAGCGACCAATGAGAATAGCGCCTCACTTACAGCGGTAAATTTGAAACTCAAAGTCCACCATGTTTCTCAATGGGAAGTAAGGTGCTATTCTCATTGGTCGCTGTGTGCTGGCACCGACCAATGAGAATAGCGCCTCACTTACAGCGGTAAATTTGAAACTCAAAGTCCTTTATGTATCTCAATGGGAAGTGAGGCGCTATTCTCATTCATTGGTCACTGTGTGCTGGCGCCGACCAATGAGAATAGCGCCTCACTTACCATTGAGATACATGGAGGACTTTGAGTTTCAAATTTACCGCTGTAAGTGAGGCGCTATTCTCATTGGTCGGCGCCAGCACAAAGCGACCAATGAGAATAGCGCCTCACTTGCCATTGACATACATGGAGGACTTTGAGTTTCAAATTTACCGCTGTAAGTGAGGCGCTATTCTCATTGGTCAGCACCAGCAAACAGTGACCAATGAGAATAGCGCCTCACTTACAGCGGTAAATTTGAAACTCAAAGTCCTCCATGTTTCTCAATGGGAAGTGAGGCGCTATGCTCATTGGTCGCTGTGTGCTGGCACCGACCAGTGAGAATAGTGCCTCACTTACAGCGCAAAATTTGAAACTCAAAGTCCTCCATGTATCTCAATGGGAAGTGAGGCGCTATTCTCATTGGTCGCTGTGTGCTTGCGCCGACCAATTAGAATAGCGCCTCACCTACAGCGGTAAATTTGAAACTCAAAGTCCTCCATGTATCTCAATGGGAAGTGAGGCGCTATTCTCATTGGTCGCTGTGTGCTGGTGCCGACCAATGAGAATAGCGCCTCACTTACAGCGCTAAATTTGAAACTCAAAGTCCTCCATGTATCTCAAAGGGAAGTGAGGCGCTATTCTCATTGGTCGGCGCCAGCACACAGCGACCAATGAGCTTCGCGCCTCACTTCCAATGGAGATACATGGAGGACTTTGAGTTTCACATTTACCGCTGTAAGTGAGGCGCTATTCTCATTGGTCAATGCCAGCACACAGCGACCAATGAGAATAGCGCCTCACTTACCATTGAGATACATGGAGGACTTTGAGTTTCAAATTTACCGCTGTAAGTGAGGCGCTATTCTCATTGGTCGGCGCCAGCACACAGCGACCAATGAGAATAGCGCCTCACTTGCCATTGACATACATGGAGGACTTTGAGTTTCAAATTTACCGCTGTAAGTGAGGCGCTATTCTCATTGGTTGGCGCCAGCACACAGCGACCAATGAGAATAGCGCCTCACTTCCCATTGAGATACATGGAGGACTTTGAGTTTCACATTTACCGCTGTAAGTGAGGCGCTATTCTCATTGGTCGGCACCAGCACACAGCGACCAATGAGCTTCGCGCCTCACTTCCAATGGAGATACATGGAGGACTTTGAGTTTCACATTTACCGCTGTAAGTGAGGAGCTATTCTCATTGGTCAATGCAAGCACACAGCGACCAATGAGAATAGCGCCTCACTTACCATTGAGATACATGGAGGACTTTGAGTTTCAAATTTACCGCTATAAGTGAGGCGCTATTCTCATTGGTCGGCGCCAGCACACAGCGACCAATGAGAATAGCGCCTCACTTGCCATTGACATACATGGAGGACTTTGAGTTTCAAATTTACCGCTGTAAGTGAGGCGCTATTCTCATTGGTCGGCGCCAGCACACAGCGACCAATGAGAATAGCGCCTCACTTCCCATTGAGATACATGGAGGACTCTGAGTTTCACATTTACCGCTGTAAGTGAGGCGCTATTCTCATTGGTCGGCGCCAGCACACAGCAACCAATGAGAATAGCGCCTCACTTACAGCGGTAAATTTGAAACTCAAAGTCCTCCATGTTTCTCAATGGGAAGTAAGGCGCTATTCTCATTGGTCGCTGTGTGCTTGCACCGACCAATGAGAATAGCGCCTCACTTACAGCGCTAAATTTGAAACTCAAAGTCCTCCATGTATCTCAATGGGAAGTGAGGCGCTATTCTCATTGGTCGCTGTGTGCTGGTGCCGACCAATGAGAATAGCGCCTCACTTACAGCGCTAAATTTGAAACTCAAAGTCCTCCATGTATTTCAAAGGGAAGTGAGGCGCTATTCTCATTGGTCGGCGCCAGCACACAGCGACCAATGAGCTTCGCGCCTCACTTCCAATGGAGATACATGGAGGACTTTGAGTTTCACATTTACCGCTGTAAGTGAGGCGCTATTCTCATTGGTCAATGCCAGCACACAGCGACCAATGAGAATAGCACCTCACTTACCATTGAGATACATGGAGGACTTTGAGTTTCAAATTTACCGCTGTAAGTGAGGCGCTATTCTCATTGGTCGGCGCCAGCACACAGCGACCAATGAGAATAGCGCCTCACTTGCCATTGACATACATGGAGGACTTTGAGTTTCAAATTTACCGCTGTAAGTGAGGCGCTATTCTCATTGGTTGGCGCCAGCACACAGCGACCAATGAGAATAGCGCCTCACTTCCCATTGAGATACATGGAGGACTTTGAGTTTCACATTTACCGCTGTAAGTGAGGCGCTATTCTCATTGGTCGGCACCAGCACACAGCGACCAATGAGCTTCGCGCCTCACTTCCAATGGAGATACATGGAGGACTTTGAGTTTCACATTTACCGCTGTAAGTGAGGAGCTATTCTCATTGGTCAATGCAAGCACACAGCGACCAATGAGAATAGCGCCTCACTTACCATTGAGATACATGGAGGACTTTGAGTTTCAAATTTACCGCTATAAGTGAGGCGCTATTCTCATTGGTCGGCGCCAGCACACAGCGACCAATGAGAATAGCGCCTCACTTGCCATTGACATACATGGAGGACTTTGAGTTTCAAATTTACCGCTGTAAGTGAGGCGCTATTCTCATTGGTCGGCGCCAGCACACAGCGACCAATGAGAATAGCGCCTCACTTCCCATTGAGATACATGGAGGACTCTGAGTTTCACATTTACCGCTGTAAGTGAGGCGCTATTCTCATTGGTCGGCGCCAGCACACAGCGACCAATGAGAATAGCGCCTCACTTACAGCGGTAAATTTGAAACTCAAAGTCCTCCATGTTTCTCAATGGGAAGTAAGGCGCTATTCTCATTGGTCGCTGTGTGCTTGCACCGACCAATGAGAATAGCGCCTCACTTACAGCGCTAAATTTGAAACTCAAAGTCCTCCATGTATCTCAATGGGAAGTGAGGCGCTATTCTCATTGGTCGCTGTGTGCTGGCGCCGACCAATGAGAATAGCGCCTCACTTACAGCGGTAAATTTGAAACTCAAAGTCCTCCATGTATCTCAATGGGAAGTGAGGCGCTATTGTAATTGGTCGGAGCCAGCCCACAGCGACCAATGAGCTTCGCGCCTCACTTCCCATTGAGATACATGGAGGTCTTTGAGTTTCACATTTACCGCTGTAAGTGAGGCGCTATTCTCATTGGTCGGCGCCAGCACACAGCGACCAATGAGAATAGCGCCTCACTTACGGCGGTAAATTTGAAACTCAAAGTCCTCCATGTTTCTCAATGGGAAGTAAAGTGCTATTCTCATTGGTCGCTGTGTGCTGGCACCGACCAATGAGAATAGCGCCTCACTGACAGCGCTAAATTTGAAACTCAAAGTCCTCCATGTATCTCAATGGGAAGTGAGGCGCTATTCTCATTGGTCACTGTGTGCTGGCGCCGACCAATGAGAATAGCGCCTCACTTACCATTGAGATACATGGAGGACTTTGAGTTTCAAATTTACCGCTGTAAGTGAGGCGCTATTCTCATTGGTCGGCGCCAGCACACAGCGACCAATGAGAATAGCGCCTCACTTGCCATTGACATACATGGAGGACTTTGAGTTTCAAATTTACCGCTGTAAGTGAGGCGCTATTCTCATTGGTCGGTGCCAGCACACAGCGACCAATGAGAATAGCGCCTCACTTACCATTGAGATACATGGAGGACTTTGAGTTTCAAATTTACCGCTGTAAGTGAGGCGCTATTCTCATTGGTCGGCGCCAGCACAAAGCGACCAATGAGAATAGCGCCTCACTTGCCATTGACATACATGGAGGACTTTGAGTTTCAAATTTACCGCTGTAAGTGAGGCGCTATTCTCATTGGTCGGCGCCAGCACTCAGCGACCAATGAGAATAGCGCCTCACTTTCCATTGAGATACATGGAGGACTTTGAGTTTCACATTTACCGCTGTAAGTGAGGCGCTATTCTCATTGGTCGGCGCCAGCACACAGCGACCAATGAGAATAGCGCCTCACTTACAGCGATAAATTTGAAACTCAAAGTCCTTCATGTATCTCAAAGGGAAGTGAGGCGCTATTCTCATTGGTCGCTGTGTGCTGGCGCCGACCAATGAGAATAGCGCCTCACTTACAGCGCTAAATTTGAAACTCAAAGTCCTCCATGTTTCTCAATGGGAAGTGAGGTGCTATTCTCATTGGTCGCTGTGTGCTGGCGCCGACCAATGAGAATAGCGCCTCACTTACAGCGCTAAATTTGAAACTTAAAGTCCTCCATGTATCTCAATGGGAAGTGAGGCGCTATTCTCATTGGTCGGCGCCAGCACACAGCGACCAATGAGAATAGCGCCTCACTTCCCATTGAGATACATGGAGGACTTTGAGTTTCACATTTACCGCTGTAAGTGAGGCGCTTTTCTCATTGGTCGGTGCCAGCACACAGCGACCAATGAGAATAGTGCCTCACTTACAGCGCTAAATTTGAAACTCAAAGTCCTCCATGTATCTCAATGGGAAGTGAGGCGCTATTCTCATTGGTCGGCGCCAGCACACAGCGACCAATGAGAATAGCGCCTCACTTCCCATTGAGATACATGGAGGACTTTGAGTTTCAAATTTACCACTATAAGTGAGGCGCTATTCTCATTGGTCGGCGCCAGCACACAGCGACCAATGAGAATAGCGCCTCACTTGCCATTGACATACATGGAGGACTTTGAGTTTCAAATTTACCGCTGTAAGTGAGGCGCTATTCTCATTGGTTGGCGCCAGCACACAGCGACCAATGAGAATAGCGCCTCACTTCCCATTGAGATACATGGAGGACTCTGAGTTTCACATTTACCGCTGTAAGTCAGGCGCTATTCTCATTGGTCGGCGCCAGCACACAGCGACCAATGAGAATAGCGCCTCACTTACAGCGGTAAATTTGAAACTCAAAGTCCTCCATGTTTCTCAATGGGAAGTAAGGCGCTATTCTCATTGGTCGCTGTGTGCTTGCAAAGACCAATGAGAATAGCGCCTCACTTACAGCGCTAAATTTGAAACTCAAAGTCCTCCATGTATCTCAATGGGAAGTGAGGCGCTATTCTCATTGGTCGCTGTGTGCTGGCGCCGACCAATGAGAATAGCGCCTCACTTACAGCGGTAAATTTGAAACTCAAAGTCCTCCATGTATCTCAATGGGAAGTGAGGCACTATTCTCATTGGTCGCTGTGTGCTGGCGCCGAGCAATGAGAATAGCGCCTCACCTACATCGCTAAATTTGAAACTCAAAGTCCTCCATGTATCTCAATGGGAAGTGAGGCGCTATTGTCATTGGTCGGCGCCAGCACACAGCGACCAATGAGCTTCGCGCCTCACTTCCCATTGAGATACATGGAGGTCTTTGAGTTTCACATTTACCGCTGTAAGTGAGGCGCTATTCTCATTGGTCGGCGCCAGCACACAGCGACCAATGAGAATAGTGCCTCACTTCCCATTGACATACATGGAGGACTTTGAGTTTCAAATTTACCGCTGTAAGTGAGGCGCTATTCTCATTGGTCGGCGCCAGCACTCAGCGACCAATGAGAATAGCGCCTCACTTTCCATTGAGATACATGGAGGACTTTGAGTTTCACATTTACCGCTGTAAGTGAGGCGCTATTCTCATTGGTCGGCGCCAGCACACAGCGACCAATGAGAATAGCGCCTCACTTACAGCGGTAAATTTGAAACTCAAAGTCCTTCATGTATCTCAAAGGGAAGTGAGGCGCTATTTTCATTGGTCGCTGTGTGCTGGCGCCGACCAATGAGAATAGCGCCTCACTTACAGCGCTAAATTTGAAACTCAAAGTCCTCCATGTTTCTCAATGGGAAGTGAGGCGCTATTCTCATTGGTCGCTGTGTGCTGGCGCCGACCAATGAGAATAGCGCCTCACTTACAGCGCTAAATTTGAAACTCAAAGTCCTCCATGTATCTCAATGGGAAGTGAGGCGCTATTGTCATTGGTCGGCGCCAGCACACAGCGACCAATGAGCTTCGCGCCTCACTTCCCATTGAGATACATGGAGGACTTTGAGTTTCAAATCTACCGCTGTAAGTGAGGCGCTATTCTCATTGGTCGGCGCAAGCACACAGCGACAAATGAGAATAGCGCCTCACTTCCCATTGAGATACATATAGGACTTGAGTTTCAAATTTACCGCTGTAAGTGAGGCGCTATTCTCATTGGTCGGCGCCAGCACACAGCGACCAATGAGAATAGCGCCTCACTTCCCATTGAGATACATGGAGGACTTTAAGTTTCAAATTTACCGCTGTAAGTGAGGCTCTATTCTCATTGGTCGGCGCCAGCACACAGCGACCAATGAGCTTCGCGCCTCACTTTCTATGGAGATACATGGAGGACTTTGAGTTTCAAATTTACCGCTGTGAGGCGCTATTCTCATTGGTCGGCGCCAGCACACAGCGACCAATGAGAATAGCGCCTCACTTACAGCGCTAAATTTGAAACTCAAAGTCCTCCATGTATCTCAATGGGAAGTGAGGCGCTATTCTCATTGGTCGGCGCAAGCACACAGCGACCAATGAGAATAGCGCCTCACTTCCCATTGAGATACATGGAGGACTTGAGTTTCAAATTTACCGCTGTAAGTGAGGCGCTATTCTCATTGGTCGGCGCCAGCACACAGCGACCAATGAGAATAGCGCCTCACTTACCATTGAGATACATGAAGGACTTTAAGTTTCAAATTTACCGCTGTAAGTGAGGCGCTATTCTCATTGGTCGGCGCCAGCACACAGCGACCAATGAGCTTCGTGCCTCACTTTCTATGGAGATACATGGAGGACTTTGAGTTTCAAATTTACCGCTGTGAGGCGCTATTCTCATTGGTCGGCGCCAGCACACAGCGACCAATGAGAATAGCGCCTCACTTTCCATTGAGATACATGGAGGACTTTGAGTTTCAAATTTACCGCTGTAAGTGAAGCGCTATTCTCAATGCTTTTTATAGTATTTTGTGCTCTTGTAGAGTCTTGGGTAGATGCCAAGAAAAATATTTAATGAAGAAATTGAAATCTAACAATCAAGTAAATCAGGGATGGGAATGATTAGCTGATTATGCAAACACATAAACAACAATTCAGAGGGTGGAAATTTTTCAAATGATGACAGGAGGAGAAAGCCAGAGGCATAAAAATTGTGTGATCTTAACTTAAAGACACTAGGAACTGAATGAGTTTTCTGTTTGATTTTAGGAAACTTTTAGATTTGGAAACAAGAAGGATTCAGTAACATCTGCCCTAATATTCCCCATGTGATAACATACAACCACATTCCGTCTCTCTAATCACTAATCTCTCTTGTCTAATTTAATTTTCTGATGTGGATACTCCCTTCACATTTCTGAACACTCTCTGCTCACAAGCTGCTCTGACAGATTCGTAATACTACAATGGATTTTCCCACAGGCTAAATGTTTTTTTTTTCCCAAAATAAATAACTCCAGTTAAAAACCAAGATCCATTAAACACTGCATATTCTCAAAGTCCTATCTGCAGTCATTTCAGCTAATTTAGGATTTTGGAATCTGTTGAGTTGATTATCCACACATGATTTTATACAAACTGAGTTAGGGTGCTTTCACATCTGCGTTTTTCGTAATTCGCGGCAGATGCGGTGAAAAAACCGCATCTGCCGCGATTGCCGCATAACCGTTCCACTTGCGGCGCGGTTGCGGTTTTTTCTATGCAATGTATAGGCGTACTTGCGGCAGGTGCGGCAAGTGCGGTTTTGCACTTGCGGCAGGTGCGGCCGCGAAAAAAACCGCGGCTTACTGCGGTTTTTTTCGCGGCCGCACCTGCCGCAAGTGCAAAACCGCACTTGCCGCACCTGCCGCAAGTACGCCTATACATTGCATAGAAAAAAACGCAACCGCGCCGCAAGTGGAACGGTTATGCGGTAAACGCGGCAGATGCGGTTTTTTCACCGCATCTGCCGCGAATTACGAAAAACGCAGATGTGAAAGCACCCTTATCCAGTAAAATCAAATAGTCTTTTCTCGCCCAGGATCCAATGACCACATGAATAGGCGTACAAATCTGTGGGTGGTCTGCAACTGTTTTCTGTTATTAGTATCAACTATCTGTGCCAAGTAATTACTCTCATTACCCTGGCTCTTTCCTATTTCCTATATAGGCTTATATGTTTGTAGTCAGGTTGATCATAGCCAAACTAATCCGAAACTGTTTACTTTTGCATTACTATCTCTGATACAAAACAAGATATTTTAAGTTTAAAGTTTTACATGTATCTAAGCTTTTTTTGTTGTTTTATTTTTAAAGGGGCAAAAGTGGTGTGATTTTAATAGTTAACTCAGAGGACTTTAAGCTGTGATTGTTTGGTTGCTTGTACTGTACACAGAAGGGCCAGCATGCCCAGGAACCAGCCATCATGTGTTAAGAAAGATGCAGGTTCAGTATTTGAGCTCCCATCAAATAAAGTAATGAAGGGGTTAAAAAATATGTTAAACAAGAGGGCCCAATATTGACCCATGTATTTCCCTATCGCAATAGATCAGCAAAGGCTCCCTCACTATCAACCTAACCCGCTGTCAGTCTGTTTTTTGAGACCGTCAAAAACAAAATAAATAGTCTTTGCCCAAACACTGTCAAAGATAAAAATCTGACTGGCAGAGAAATGGCGGGCCATCCAACATCTAAGGGCAAATTCAGAATTCCTAATTTTAGGAAACGGACAAGGGGGACAATATGGTGATATGGCCTATTACCATGTACCTTGAGGAAGCTACCAGACAATTAAACAACAGGAGGTTCTACGTCAAGTTACCAGCTGACCCTACTTCTGTATTTCAGAATAAGCTTGACAAACTTCTGGAAGCTGCTAGTCGGTATGGCACCATCAACAAAAAAGAAAAAGACTTTCTTTGGGTTGAGACTCTAAGAACACCTACATTTTATTTACTTCCCAAGGTACATAAAGACATGAACAAGCCACCAGGTAGACCTATCATCTCCAGTATAAGTAGCCTTTGCGAGAGGGCAAGTGAATATGTAGATTTTTATCTACAGCCACATGTGCAGAACTTACCATTTTATACCAAAGACAGTACGCATTTCATCCAGCACCTACACACTTTGCCCACAGCTCCAGATACGCTGATTGTAACCTGTGACGTTGAGTCACTGTATACCAACATTGCCCACGCTGACGGCATGAGGGTAGTTCTTTATTTCCTGGGAAAACAGGTTGGGTCCGATAGGATGCACGACTCTTTTTTAGTAGAATTATTGGACTTCGTGTTGACACACAACTACTTTGTGTTTGACCGAACCTATTACTGTCAGGTCTCCGGTGTAGCCATGGGTGCTAAGTGCGCACCGGCCTTGGCTAACCTTTTCTTGGGGTGGTGGGAGCTGACGATGGTTTATGAAATGGAGACATTTAAGACAAGGTAAGCGGTTGGCATCGATACATAGATGACATTTTCTTCCTATGGCGTGGCAATGAATTGGAATGTGTGGAATTTTTAAATATACTTAACAACAACAATCACAATATCTATTTGATCCACTCCATTTCAACCGACAGGGCAGTATTTTCGGACCTAGAAATATTTAGAAAGGAAGAGAAATTCCATACAAATGTCTATAGAAAACCAACAGCAACTAACTTTCTCAAATTTCCATCCTCATCATCTTAGGAAGGCGATACCAGTGGGACAATTTCTAAGCACTAGGTGGAACTGCACATCGGACTCCGACTTTCGAAAACAGGTAAGATTATTGACAGAGAGATTCTCTTATAGAGGATATCCGAAGAAGGTTATCTCAACTGCATTTCAAAGGGCACGACAACAGAAGCAGGACATATTGCTCTGCTGGAAGGAACAAATACTAGACAAAAGGATCAGGATCATTACACAGTACAATAATCAGTGTCCTGAGGTGGGTATCCTACTTAGGAAATATTGGGGACTCTTGACTTGTGATCCTAAAATCAAACCTCTTATTGAGGATAGACCACTTTTGACTGCACGGTTACTTTTGACTGTACGGAGAGCCCCAAATTTATGTGACTGTCTGACAACGAGCCATTTTGATAGACCCCTAGTATCCACCTCAGGGGGCTACAGACTTAAGGAATCTTACCCTTGCGGTTCCTGTAATGTGTGCCAGCATATGACACCTACCCGTAATGTGTTCACTAATCCCCATGATTCAAAGGAACACATCTTGAGGCATTACATAAATTGTAAATCCACTAATGTCATCTGTGCCCTTGTTTGCCCTTGTAATAAGGCTTACATTAGAGAAACCTCTCAGGAGCTAATAAAACGTGCCCAGAAGCATATTTCGACGATAAATTTGGCTGTGGACGATCTTGAAATAGGTAAAAAACTCGCCACAATTGCATCACAATTTCTTACTAAACATCACCAAAATCCACGTGATTTGCAATTTGTGGGGTTGGATCGTGCCAAACTAAATATTTGTGGTGGAAACATCAATATATTACTTCTACGTATGGAAACGAGATGGATCTATTTACATAACTCTATGTCTCCAACAGGGATCAATGAAGAGTTTTTGTTTACCGGTTTCCTTTGCTGAAGACCCTCGTGAGAACATGGACATATGGGTCGGGAGCTCCTGGAGCATGACGTTTTGGACCCCTGGTTTTTGCTACACTTGTGCCTAACCACATGAGATAATCAAGTAAAAAACTGAAGCTATCTTTCCGTGGTTTCATCGGATGGATTTTTTGATGTTTCCTGGATGAAACTAATATCCTCTCTTCATCTTCTTCTGCACGTTCTATTTTGTACCATTATATGGACACTTGCGGTTTCCTCGGCTGAGGAGTTTTGTGATAATATGGACTTCTTGGTCAGGAGCCTTTCAGGAGCACAGTGTGTTAGTTCCCTTGTTCCCACATATTATATGCCTTCCTTACAAAACAATCAAGCGAAGTACTGAAGCTTCCACATCCCGTGATCACCTTGGATGGCCTTTCTACACCTCTGGGATGGGACTTTCTCCATCTTTTCACTATCTTGTGCACGTCCTATATCATGCCAAAAGTTGGACTCTTGCTCTACATGTCTTTATTTGTACTTGTTTAGCACATCAGTAAGCCTTGTGTCCCTTGGATACTCAGGCCACTTTACCCTGGTCTGATCTGGGATCCACCTACCTTAGAACTCTAGATTTATTTATTTTTGAGTTTTGGTTGCACATCACACAAAAAATTGGCCACTGGCTAGTGGGTGACCCGTGGTTTAGTGGGAATAGTCTTGTTTCTTAGATGTAGTGTTGGCATGGTGCTGTATTTTCTATGGTGCTGATATAAATAAATAAATACTAGATAAGCAGGCACGTGTCCATGTTTATTCTGAACACTGCGCCCAGGGACGTTCTTCTTAATTCTTTCTGATTCCTAAATAGTAACCTTATATGGTGGTTTTGCCTTATCAGACTGACATTATCATGTGCAATATGCAGACACCCTCATAGATAGTGGGCACCTGATATTGTGACTCAGTACTGCCCAGGGTTATACTATGTAGCGCGTTTGTCTGTAAGATGGAATTGTGTCTTTAACCGGTGCACTTCCTTATAGTTAATTGGCACCCCTTTGGTTACTATGTGGCTTGTCTCATCTTGTATCATCGGAAATCATTTTGACTATCCAGGTGTAGTGGTGGCTGGCCAATAAAGCACCCTGCTGGATTTTCAATGATGCTGACAAATAAATCATAAATAAGATGACACGTACATCATGATCTAAATACAGTGCCTAGGATTTCTGCCATATATTATTACCTGATTCCCTAATAGTAACCCTGTACGAGGACTTTTGCATTTCCAGATTAAAATTATCATATATAATGTGTAGATACCCTCATAGATCTAGGGCACCTGATAATATATAAATGAGTCATACTTTAAATCACCAGTGTTGCCCAGGGCTTTGGTGTCTGCAAAAGGGAATTGTGCCTTTTAATCAGTGCTCTTCCCTATATACAATTGGCATCCCCATGGTACCTATTGGGTCCCACATCCAGCATCACCTGGATCGCCACTTTATCCTACACCTATCTATTTCCCCTCACTGGGGTCCACTGCCTGCCCTTGTGGCAAGAGTAGCCCCTTTCCAATCAATAGCCTCCTTTGGTCACTTTGGCAGCGATACGCGTGGGGTAGTGTATCTCCATGGGTTCTTGACTCTTTAAGGTCTCAGTATTGCCTTCACCTCTCTCTGCCATTATACCATGGTTTACTATTGTGGGTCATATCTCATGCTATTTTAGCCTTTATACAACCACTGTCTAATGGTAAACTGTTTCAAATACATGACCACTGCCCTAGTGGCTTGTGGCCATTTCTCAAGGGGAGAGTGACCGGTTGCTATCCATTATATTACTAGATAGTGAATATCTATGGGGTTTCGACCTCCTACATATATTCATACTTTTAAGAGGTGACTGTTGTGACATATTTAACACGGCAACTAGGGTAGGATCAGTGACACGTTGTTCTCTGTATATGAATATGTATACTTGTTGTACCGTATCATATCACACCCGACAGGTTGGTATTGTTCACTCTGATAAGTTATATACCTATATTGGTTGGTTATTGCTTGGCTAATGATATACTTATAATCATTCCTGTGTTAAACGTTACTGAATCCTGGTCACATATATCTGACCTTTGTCACAAATCAGTATTACTTCTTGATGTGATTACCACGCTCATATTTTCTTTACAAATAATTTTGTTATTGCTATCATCAAGTGAACACTAATGATATGTATTGTACTTACGTGATATGTGGTATATAGGGATGGGCAAATCTACTCGCTACTATTCGGGACTCGCCCGAATAGTAGCGGACTCGGGGGACTCGCTACTCGCCGAGTTTCCTTAGGAATTACTCGGGGGTAGCGAGTCCCTGTACTAAAGTACCCTAAAAGTTAATCTAAGGGGTTAAAAACAATAAACATTCATACTCACCTTCTGTGGAGCATGTACCTTATGTACCGGGACCGGTACCGAAGACCTCCGGACGTCACAAGACCTCAGATCACCAGGAGAAGATGGGCTGAAGGACCTGTGAGATTTCAGCCAATCAGCATGCGGCAGAGCGGTCACATGGGTTTGTCACGTGGCCGCACTGCCAGCCAATCAGATTGGCCAGATCGCTCATTGGCTGGCAGTGCGGCCACGTGACAAACCCATGTGACCGCTGGCCGCATGCTGATTGGCTGAAATCTGACAGGTCCTTTAGCCCATCTTCTCCCGGTGAACTGAGGTCTTGTGACGTCCGGAGGTCTTCGGTACCGGTCCCGGTACATAAGGTACAGGCCCCACAGAAGGTGAGTATGAATGTTTATTGTTTTTAACCCCTTAGATTAACTTTTAGGGTACTTTTGTAGTGTATCTGTATAGATACACTGCAAAAGTACAGGTTACTATTCGGACTCGCAAAGAGTACCAAGTCTCGGACCCGGACTCGTTAGAGTCCAGCGATTCCGAGTATTTCAGGATTCGCCCATCCCTAGTGGTATATTCTGAATGTACAGTACACCTGATTTATGTGGTTTGAACTCCCATTTAAGTATGGTAATTAAAATGGTTGCAACCTTCTATTAGTCAGACCTCAGACCTGATCTATATTGTCAGATCTTATATTGCACAGGTACCCATGTATAGGATCTCCCACTTGGTTTTAATGGATTTTAATGTGTTTTGTCCGCAAAATTGTTGAATAAAATTATTTGTATACACTTTTCTAAAAACTCTCGGTGTGCTCCCAACTTTTTCAAATGGCATGTCTTTTTCTTGTTTGATACTTGCTGCTCATGGCATGGTGAGCACCTACCCCTAAACATTTCTTATTTAGTGGCGCTCCTCTTTATATTTATAAACAACTAGCTGGGTGCCCGATGCAGATGCATCGGGATTCTAGAAGAGCGAGTCTCTGACTCGCAATGGCCACTTCGCGGCCAATGCTTCGCGCTGCTAAGGCGACTCGCCATGCCCGCTGCGCGGGCATAGCGAGTCGCCTTAGAACTGCTCGCAATGGCCGCTGCACGGCCAATGCTTCGGGCGTATCCACATGACCACGCTGACTCGCAGCGCGAGCGGACTCAAAAGGGGCAAAACACCCATTCGCAATTATATAATAGATATTGACCCCTGTGATATCCTACTGAGACCAAGTCCAAGTGTGTTCCATTAATAACCACCCTTTCTTTTTTATCACTGAACTAGTTCTTAACCCAGTTACACATATTTTCCCCTAGTTCTATTATTCTCATTTTATGTACCAACATTTTGTGTGGGTCAGCACATGTGATGTTTGACAGGACCGATCTCTCATGAACCTATGTTAATATTATGTCATGAGGCTATTCTTATTGAGATATTCCAGGATAGCATCTATTAGGAAACCCTCAAGGATTTTACCCACAGTAGAGGCTAAAGTTACCGGCCTATAGTTTCCAAGCTAAGATTCTGTACCTTTTTGAATATTGTAGAAAGCTGTAAATAAATAAGTGCAAGAGGGTCTTACCCAACAAAAATGAGGGTGAAAACAGGATTAGTCACTCACCTTATGAGGTTCTGTCACACAACCAATGTAAAAGCATATGACAGCTGCTGCAGGAACCACCTGTATATGCCAGAAATGTAGGAACCAGATAAATTACTAGATAAAATCTGCGATGCTGTTGACTGAAGAGGTCGAGAACTAATAAAATAAAGAAATAGTGGTTTATTCTACACATTTCGAAGCGTGTCCCCGCTTCTTCATCAGGAAATCCACCAATTACAAAATAAGGTAACAATGCGGTTTAAATAGTGCTGTAGTGTTAAAAAAAGGCACCAAGCAAACAGATGTCAGAGTTCAAAGGCTTAGGCCCGGTTCACACTACGATTTTGAAGGGAGCCGATGCTGTCCGATAAATTCGGACAGCATCGGATCCCTTCTGATGCCTGGAATCGGATGCCAAATAGGCATCCGATTCCGGCATAAAATCGTAGCCTCCGTTAAAAAAAAAAAAAAAAAATATGCTCACCGATTTTCCGATGCTGTCCGATCAAAATCGGACAGCATCGGATCCGAATTTGGCCCCATGCAGCCCTATGGGCATCGGACCGAATCGGATGTGCACTAAATGCCATCCGATTTGGTCCGATCCGATTCTGTCCGATTTTTTGCACCGAAAATAAAATCTGACAGAATCGGATCGGACCAAATCGGATGGCATTTAGTGCACATCCGATCCGACCTGATCCCTATAACATGGGGCCCTATGGAGAAGGGTCAGAGGAAACATCTGATGTCTCCTCAGACCCGATTCTACTGTACTGAGCATGCTCAGTACAGTAAAACTACTCCTAACTGGGACAGCAGGGGTTAAAAAAAAAAGTTTATGCTCACCTCCCCCCGAGCCCCCGCCATCTCCCGCCGTCTTCCTGCAGGCTCCCGGTGGCTCCCGCAGGCTCCCGGTGTCAGCAGAGGTCTTCTTCTGCTGTTCAGGACCTGCGGTGATGTCACAGTCATGTGACCGCGGGTTACCATGGTGTAACCTGGTGTCACGTGACTGTGACATCACCGCAGGTCCTGTACAGCAGAAGAAGACCTCTGCTGACACCGGGAGCCTGCGGGAGCCACCGGGAGCCTGCAGGAAGACGGTAGGAGACGGCGGGGGCTAGGGGAGAGGTGAGTATATTTTTTTTTTTTTTTTTTTTTAACGGAGGCTACGATTTTATGCCGGAATTGGATGCCTATTTGGCATCCGATTCCAGGCATCAGAAGGGAGCCGATGCTGTCCGAATTTATCGGACAGCATCGGCTCCCTTCAAAATCGTAGTGTGAAGGTAGCCTTACACGGAATGCATAAACAATAGAGTAAATTAACATCACATAAAATACATTTATTTAGTTAATATAAATTGCTTAAAAGCATATATATATATTGAAAAGAAAAAGTAAAAATACAAGCAAAGACGGGCATAGAACCAGGGTTGGGATAAGGTCTTTAGGGCCCAACTGGGAAATTGACTCCAGAGGCCCACCCTTCGGCTATATGCAAATACCTGCCCATATGCTCTGCAGTCACCATAACTGCGATGTACAATTATGGTAGTTTGCATTAAAGAGATTATTCAATGAAAATCCACAGGTAAGGTAGGTGATAACTTATTGGTGGAATCCGATCAAGTTGAAACCACACCGCCAGAAGAATGTGGCACTTTCATCGCTGACAGGGCACTTTTATCCCCATTATTAAATGCAGGGGCAGGCAATGATATGTGGCCACAGCTCCAGCTTATCCTCATTGGGACATCAAGAAAAAGCCAAACACAGCGCTCACAGCCACTGAGGGAATGAACAGGTCACTGGTCGAGCTGTACATGAGCTCCAGTCTAATGGGGATAAAACAAACTTGTGACTAAGGACTATCTTTAAGGACAATGTTTTTATAATGTGCACTTTAATGCTTCTAATAAAATTAATTTTTAAAGAGGACCTGTCACCCCCCCCCCCATGGATTAGAATCTAAGTCCAGCACTGAATGCAGCATGTCTGCTGCATTCAGGCAAGGGTCCCCCATGGCTCTGTGGGGCTGCTACCACGATATATAGGCTTATAAAAACTTACAGTGATTTTCCATGGAGCCGGGCTCTTGTCCTTGAGGCAGCTTGTCCATGGGGGCATTTCACGCCCCCTGCGCCTCTATGCCACCCATGTACTCGCCGCCTCCGCTTGTGCCATTCTGAAATCATCGCTCTGCGCGTCCTTGTGTGGGTGACACAAGTGCCGAGCGAGGTTGAGGTGCATGCCCCGCCTCCCACTATGACGTCCACTCATTTCTCCGCCCTGCTCCATAGCACAACACTGAGCAGGGTGGGGAAATGAGAGGACATCATAGCGTCTCCCACTATTCAGTGCTGGACTTAGATTCTAATCCATGGGGAGGGGAGTGACAGGTGCTCTTTAAGGATCTATAGTTCAGGACTTTGTGATGGATCTTTTTCTATATTTTGGACATATAATGGGGATAAAAGTTGCACATTCAACAGTCAGGCCCCCACCAATAAATAACTTATCATTTAGGCCATGTGCACACATTGAATATTTGGTGAGATTTGTACCTCAGTATTTGTAGCCAAAACCAGGAGTGGAACAATCAGAGGTAATTTTTTTCTGAATTTTTTTTACCCACTCCTGGTTTGGTCATACAGATACTGAGGTAAAAATCTCACCAAATGTAACATGTGCACAAGTTCTTAGAAGAGATTATTACTTGCTTTCTCTAGAGAACACATACAAGTCACAAATACTGTCACACCATGACCGGAGCACATACCACCACGTAGTGATCAAATACTACCACGTACTGTTATAAATACTGCCACACCATGACAAGACCACATATTACCACCATATAGTGACCGAATAATACCACATAAAGGGACAAATACCACCATACCATGACAAGAGCACATAATGCCACCACATAATGACCAATACTACAATAATGAAAAAAGCTCTGTATATTAGGTTAGTGTACAGGTAATACAGAGATCACCAGTGACATTATACACAGGCGATCTGTATATAGTGTCTAGTATACAGATAATACAGTGATCAACGGTGACATCATACAGAGGAGTTCTGTGTATAGTGTCTAGTGTACAGGTAATATAGTGATCACAAGTGACATTATACACAGGAGCTCAATATATAGTGTCAGTGTACAGGTAATACAGTGATCACCAGTGACATTATGTACAGGAGTTCTGTCTTTAGCATCAGTGTAAAGGTAATACAGTTATCACCAGTGACATTATAGGAGCTCTGTATATAGTATCAGTGTACATGTAATGCAGAGATCACTAGTGCCATTATATACAGGAGCTCTGTATATAGTGTGTAGGGTGTATGTATATATACCTCTTCCCCTGCTGATCAACTGTGAGTAACAGCCACTGTCATGGAACTGTTACCACGTGTATAATACGTGTACCTGGTATTTGTTTTTGTGTGCATGGAGGGGCTTATGTTTTGAGGATCATGCACCTAATCTTGAAGTGATAGCATTTTGCATTACCATTTTCTGTACACATTTTTTTAACTCAATTTAGCATGAAAGTGTTATCGTGTTGTGAGTACAATATTTCAGTATTTGGGGTCCTACTTTTAATTTAGCCATGATCAATCTTTCTATAAAATCCACCATTTAATACAATGACTTTGATTTTTTTTTTAATAACTACCCTGATCTGGGTATTGGGGTCTTATTTTCCAGTGATTTCCGATTCGACTTTTTTTTAAATAGCAATAAAAAAAAGAAACAGATGTACAGAATGAAATTTCATTAAAGAAATTACTGTTTACCTGCTGTTTACCTGCTATAGTGCAAGGGCATCAACTGTTATGTGTCCACACTATAGAGGTCTCCATATTCATGAGCTGCTGCACCACTACCAACCCCAAATGTACAGTATTAGGAAAATGCTGTCAATCAATGACTAGAGGGTGTGGTGAGTTGGCTTCTCATAAATAGAAGGAATCAGCACTTATCTCCCTTATCAGCAGAGTAAGGGCCACTTTACACACACCAACTTCTGTGTCCAACTTCTGAACAGATCTCTGGTTACAGTGAAATCATGGACACATTGTTCTATTTCGTGATTGTGTACAAAATGGAACAATGTGTCCATGATTTCACTAGAACCAGCGATCTGTTCAGAAGTTGGTCACAGAAGTTGGTGTGTGTAAAGCGGCCCTAATTGTGATTATAATAAAGGATATCAATATAAAAAGTATGGCATACACTGCTGATATCGGCATCTGCATCACTACTCAGGGCTGCAACCAGGAATTTCAGGAACCAATACTGAAAAACATTTGGGGGCCCCTTGAGACTCCACCCCTCTACACCTCCACCCCAGCTCCGCCTCCATCCCAGTTCTGACTCCCCATTTCGAACCTTCCAGTCCCACTGCCTACTCAGGAAAAATGCCACTTTTTCACTCCACCTCCTCCCTGAATAGTCGTCATAAGACTGCTCATTAATATGCAATTTTCATACTGTCATGTGCTGATGAGCTGCTCTTTCTAGTTCTCTCAGTGTTCAGTGAAAAACAGAAAAGCAGTCAGAAAAACTGTCAAATGATCATAAGTATGAAAATTGCATATGAGTGAGTGGCCATGTGATGACTGCTGGAACCAGAATGCAGAACTGAATCCTGAATATATTACATGCTGTTTGGATTGGGCTACAGGGCTTATTAAGAACTTGCCTGGGTTTGAGATGAAAGTCTGTAGTCCCTCTAGATGACTGCAAGCCTCTGAATTCTCACTGCACATGTACTGCACACTTTCAGGATTCTTCTGAGCCAATGGCAAAATTGGACGGTCATGTGAGCACGAGTATTTGTATAGTTCCGGTTACATTTCAATCAGATGTGCCCACCCTCACTCAATTCATTGTCATTGTTTGAGGCCACGCATGGGCGTACCCAGCGTGGGGCAGGGGAGGGCAGTTGCCCCCCCCCCCACAAGAGGAAGGGGTGAGCGGCACTAAGCGCGCACTAAGTGCACCTATTTAATGTCTGAGGCTGAGCTGAGGCCGGCCACCGCTCCCACCTTCACCTGTGTGTGTGTAGTGAATGCGATAACGGTTACCTCAGCGACAGCGCGGTAATCATGGGGCAGCAGGCTGCAGGGGCGAGGGCGGATCTCGCCCTCAGACAGTGTCTGCCGACTGCCGACACTGCAGATCAGCTCGGCGGGCAGGGGACTCAAGTGATGTCATGACATCACCACTGAGCGCCTCGTCGCTGTGCTGAGTCCCTGCGGTGCAGAGTGGCAAAGAAGCTGGGGACACTGCTGGCTAGGCTGGAGCTGAGATAGAAGAGAGGACATTAACAGTTAAAAAAAGATGTAGGCATAAACAAAAGTGACCTGGAAGATAATGGGGGGGGAGGTCGGGAGCCCCATGGGAGCGCTGTATATGGGAGCCTTATGTGGGGGCTGCGCTGTATGTGAGATGACATGTACTCCCATCTCATATACAGCCCTGCCCCCCACAGGCTCCCATATCATATACAGCAACCCTATAGGGCTTCTATATCATATATAGACCCCTAAAGGGCTCCCATTATTGGAGCCCTATGGGGGGGGCTGTATATGATATGGGAGCCCTATGGGGCATTAGGGGGGCTGTATATGATATGGAATATGGGACTCCCATATCATATACAGCCCCCCATAGGGCTCCCATATCATATACAGCCTATATATGATATAGGAGCCATATGGGGGGCTGTTGTATATGATATGAGGACTGTATGGGGTATTGGGGGGGCTGTATATGAGATGGGACTTCAATATCATATACAGCCCCCCCATAAGGCTCCCATATCATATACAGCCCACCCCATAGGGCTCCCGTATCATATATACATAATGGGAGCCCTCTGGAAGGGCTGTATATGATACAGGAGCCCGATGAGGGGGCTGAATATGATTTGGGTGCCCTTTGGCTGAGTTATATATGATATGGGAGCCCTATAAAGGTACCTTCACACAGCAATTTTGCTAGGCGATTTCACTGGCAATTTGCTGGTTGCAGTGAAATCATGGACACATTATTCCATTTGTACACAGCAACAAAATAGAAAAATGTGTCCATGATTTCACTGCAACCAGAAAATTGACAGTGAAATTAGCCTAGCAAAATTGCTGTGTGTGAAGGTACCTTTAGGGGGCTGTATATGATATGGGAGCCCTATGGAGGGCTGTATATGAGATGTGAGCCCTATGGGACATTGGGGGGGCTGTATATGAGATGGAACTTCCATCTCATATACAGTCCCCCATAGGGCTCCCCAGTGGCGTAACGAGTCTGATGGGCCCCGGGTGCGCAATTATACAACCTGAACGACCAAGGCTTGCCCCGTTTAGTTTTGATCCTGGGTACGCCCATGAGGCCACGTATGTCTAGTCAGCACGAGTGTATGTATGTAAATCGCATATTTCACATTTCATGACATTCCCAGTCTCACTGCTGACACCAGAGAATCCTGACAAACCTGAAGTCTGCGCAATGTGAAATTCAAATATCTGCAGCCACATAGAGTTATACATATAGTGACTGCAGACTTATCACCAACTTGGGACAGCCACTTTAATGCTCCTAACATAAATAAAACATAGTAACTCTTAAATTGTCAAATGACACAATACCTTATTACCATAGCCATTTCTAATGTAATATTACAACTTTTGTACAGCATCAGAACCCAGAACAACACAGGAATACATCGCCTATCCTTCCTGAGGTACAGAAATACGTCCATAGAAGCCCCATCAATGTAGAAACATGATATCAAACCCCTAATCAGTACAGGAATACATCACTAGAACCACCCGAGGTATAGAATTACATAACTAGAACCCACATCAATATAGTAACAAAGCATCACAACCCTCACCAGTACATGAATACAGCACAAGAACCATCAGTACATGGTATATCAATTGTAATGTCAGGTCAGCCCTGTACATATATTTTTATTGCATGAACCTACAACTTCCAGCATGTCCTAATAAAGGTAGGAAGCTACTGGCAGTTGTTGTTACCAGTAATCATCAGATATACAGGAACCACAGTATAGCTGAGAATTAGTCAGTATCACAAATAATCATTTGCATTTCCATCTTCCAGGTACCGTTATTTATGACTTGGTCTTTGATCAGAGTCGTGCATTTTCTTTTCTTCATCTTGTCCAGATGCCATGATGACTTTTCACATGCACAGCTCATCTCTGCAGACTTCCATCTTCTCTGCTTTTCCGAAGCACATCCCGACACAGTGCCCTAAAAAATAAGAGTGTCATTATCCTCCTGAATAATTGATCCTCACTGTGTTCACTGCACAAAATATGATGCACACAGTCTATCTTATAGTATATGCCTTCCACACTGCCTCCTCTTCACACTGTCCTCTACACTGTGTTGCCCTACACTGTCCAGTTCTATACTGTGCCCTCTCATCACACACCTTGTCATACTGTCCCATCCTTGCTGTGGCCTCACGCTGTTACCTCATGCAGCCCCCTCCACATACCACCCTCTCCCATCCTACCCAGTCGTGTCTGCATCCATCTACTCTGCCCCCACACTATCAAGTCTCTATTATTTTCCAACTCACATTTTTCTCATCCCATTCTCTCTCCTCATTACCTCTGTACTCATCACCCCCTAGCTCCTCATACTGTGTCCACACCCATCCCCCCTCACTCCCCAAACTGTGTCTGCACCATCTCTCCCAAAGACCCTATACTGTCTCCGTACCCATTCCCCCTTCACTTTCCCTACTGTGTATGTACCCAGCCTCCCTATAGACTGCTTTACTGCTTCTTACCCTGGCCTCAAGTCCCACTCCAAGCTGCCCCTTTTCTCTATGCTGCCCCGGAGGTCCAGCTCCCCCTGTAGGGAGCTTTGCCATTCTTGCCGTAATACCATCACCCTCCGGAGGGCTGTGGCAGCGCTGGTGATCCCTCACCAGGTACTACAGGTGGCGTCATGTGACAATAACTCTTATCTCCTTGTACATAACCCCTCTATTGAAATGTCACCCAGGCCACGGGCTCAGGCACCGCCACCTGTGACATCCCCACGAACCCCTCCGAGCCTGATACCCGAGTACCCCAGGGCCTGGGGTTCGACATATGCAGGCATCCCTCCTCATATTGTGTTTGCATCCAACCTGCCCTCTTGCTCCCCATATTGTGTCCACAAATTTACCTAATTTCTCCCCATACTTCTCCCTCCCTTGCTCCCTATACTTTATCTGCACCCATCCTGCCCTCTTGTTCCCCATACTGTGTCATCAAATGTACCCAATTTCTCCCTATTCTCTACTCTTTTGCTCCCTATACTTTGTCTGCAAATAATCAAAAAAACAAAACAGCACAACTATTATTTGTCGGGTGCAAAGCCCCCCTACCACAAGTCTGGCATCATAGATTCAAAAAATAGAGGCAGCACTTCCTTCAATTTCAGTTATGTGGGCTTTATTCCCAGCGACCGCGACATTTCGACCCACAGGTCTTTCTCAGGCAATGTCACAATACAACTGGGGTGCACATATTTAGAACACCCATACAAGGGGCTTATTAATTAAACAATTAGTGTTACAGTAAATACAATAAATATACAGACATCATATAAATCAATCAATTCATGACATAATAGCATAAAAGTGCATATACATAAAAACAGTATTGTGTCCATAGTGCTTACATATCAATAAGGGGATTCTCGGCACCATCTTGGCACTCACATATATATACACATTAATGAAGCCACTTACACCCAAATATTATATAGGGCGTATTTTTATAATCGCTCAGCCAAATTGCCTTCAGCTATATTACTATAAAGATAAATGTCCAATGAGTATATTACTTAATATGATAAGAAACTATCGTCACCGTCACTTATCATTATTCAGAGCACTTAACTGTATATAGTCCTCTGGACGGTTACGAGGTCCCCTAATATAATAGAGTTTGTATGGCTGAAGATATATTAGTCTTAAAAACTTTATTAATCTCAAATATTTATGTTGCTTTTAAGATATAAAGGAGCTGTCACTTTAACAGGATGGTCAAATCCCCTATGCTATGGTGGTAGTATGGTGGTGTTTGTGTGGTGCCCCTGCGTCCAGGAGGCCACAAAGGGAACTGCAGCCAAGCAGGTAGGACATTGTTGCACAACAACACCCTCACAGCCCACACAACCCACGTGTCAGGAGAAGGTTACATCCAGCCCTGAGATTAGATGCTCTATGAGATCGAGGGGTGGAGGATTCAGAGGAGTGGGTTGGGCACACCAGAAGTCAGGTGACTGACAGTATATAGTGAGGGGGAGGAGTGAAGGAAGTGAGTAGGCCACAGTAGGCTGAGAAGCAAAGACCAGAAGCTGAAACAGAAAGACAATCGCACGTCCTGTGAGTGCAAGGCTAGGAGAGCAGAATCCGTACTGAGCCAGTGCGAGCCAGAGGGGAGAGAAAGCACGTCCGATGCTGATGCCACCAGGAGTGTGACCGGACAGAGAGGGACGGTGGGACCCGTGCCCTAGACAGCAGCCAAAGCCACTGACTGCAGAGAGAGAGAAGTCCCTCCTATGATACTGGAAGGAACAGAGAGAAGGAGCCTGGTAGAGCCTCGTGCTGAGGACTGCTGGAGGCTGGGCTGAGTAGAGTGTCGGCTCTAGAGGGGACCGTAGTTCATCCGGCATTCCCAAACACCGACGGGGGGATCACAGCTTCACACTAGGATCCCTAACCCCAAGGACAGGCAGCTCAGTGACAACCCGGAGGACTCACAGGAGCCCGAGTCACCGCCATACTGTCCAGTGTCGCACAACACGTAGCAAAAATGATATAAACAGCCCGGCAAGGACACTATAGACTGTGTGAGGGGTCACAGGGAGAGAGAGGCCTGGCTGCAGGGAGCAAGGGAACCCGGAGAGGGAGAAAGAACCCGTGTACTTGAACTGTGTACCGAGAGCTGTACTTAACCTTGTAAGAACTGCAAGGTACCTGTAAACTGTTGGAACAACAAAGAGTAAAGCTTTGGAAAACCCTGAATTGCCTCTCTTATCTGCCTCTATCTGCACCCCATTTTCCCTCATACAGATCCAGCCTGTCAGCACCAGCCAGGAGGAGAGATCCCTGCAGCCTGCAAGTAAGTGTGCTACACACGCACCAGAGACTTAACTGTTACTGCCCCGGGGGATACAGTTCTTCCCACTGGAACAATACCATCTCCGCTGCCACTCCATCACCCCCGGAGGTTCTGCAGCAGCGGCGGCCCCATCACTGGCCGCACCAAGTGGGTGGCGTCACACGTGACATTTCCCCTGTAAATAATTCCCTCATCCATTGTGTGGGCCCGGGACACGGACCGGACCAGGACCACCCGTGACTTCCCCAGCAGCCGACCGGTCCGGTACCGAGTACCTCCGTCCCAGTGGGCTCCACATTTGATCCATTTGTGCAGCTGTGAGTCAGTGCACTTGACTGTAAAAAGTCCTCTGGACGGTGACAATAGCTTTTTATCATATCAAGTAATATGCTCATTGGACATTTATCTTTATAGTAATATAGCTGAAGGCAATTTGGCTGAGCGATTATAAAAATACGCTCTAAATAATATTTGGGTGTAAGTGGCTTCATTAATGAGTATATATATATGTGAGTGCCAAGATGGTGCCTGAGAATCCCGTGGGTATACTGCGCATGTGCGGGATTAAGAAATAGTCATATGATTCAGAAAGGGGATGTGAGTAAGCGTGTGATTAAAAAACTACACGCTGAGAGTCCTGGTGCGCGTCTGTGCATGCGCTGGAGTTATGTAGTCACACGATATCAGGAAAGAGGAAATGAGATGCTGGGCATGAGTACTAGAGGAAACTACACGCTGGGAGTACGGCGGTTTCCTGTTTAAGCTATGTGACTGGTGTAGTAAGTGATTAATTTCTGATCATTATGAATTCACTATATACACATGTGTACTGTTCACTAATCAAGTCCTTATTGATATGTAAGCACTATGGACACAATACTGATGTGCACCCAGGGCTCGGGTACTCAGCTCTCGGGCTCGGTTGCAGTCTGGGGTTGTCACGGGTGGCTGCCCGAGGCCGTGCCCTGGTGGTCAACTAAAAAGGGGTTATTTACAGGGATTATGTACAAAGTTTGTCGTCATGACGCCACCTGCAGTGTCTGGTGATGCTCACCAGCGCCGCCACAGTCCTCCGGTGGTCGATGGTAGTGCAGCTTAGATGGATGCTGCAACTGGAATTTCTGGCCGTTAGATGGATCCCTCCTTGTATACCTTTCTAAATACTTCCTTTCCTTGCCTCCCAGTGGCGGTGAAGTCTGACTCTTAAAGATGATCTGACCTCCTGCTGCTTTTCTAGTCTCCTCTCCCTTGTACCCGTCGGGTGAACCTTTTACTTGTCCTTTGCAGGATCCGACTGCAGGACTGATTCCCCTCTTGTGGGCTCTTTGGGAGTCGGGGCCAGATCTATATTATCCCCGTTCATTGGATTCTCTGTGAGCCATATAGGAACTCACAGTTGCGGGCTCCAGTACCCGGTTGCTTCCTTTTGGGGCAAACTCTTCTGTTACTCAATCCCCTTCTTAGAGTGAGCTCGTGACTGAGCTATCTTCCTCTCTTTTCTTTCTCTCTCCGGGATCTGTTCTTTCTGGGTCCCTCAGCCAAGGAGACCCCTACTTTGCCTTTGCTTCTCGACCCTCACTGGACTCTCCTGGACTCCTTCCTCCCCGAGTCCTGACTCCCTTTCAGACTAACTGTCTTCTCACTAGTTCCCCCTAGAGGCCACTACATACCCTCCCAGGGTCCCTCCCACCTACTATTCTAGTGTGTGGGTGTCAGCTCTAGGGTTCCACCTAGTGACCATTGTTCCAATTGCAGTGGGGTGACTACACCACTTTTCTGGGTGCAGTACCCCTTTTGTGGCACCTACATGGTGGAGTGCCACACCTCCTTGATGAAACATGTTCGTCCGCAAGCATCACATTTGCCCATCGGGAAGTAAAAAAAAATTATTTTTATATTAACATCAACGGGTAACTATATACAAAGCATGAATATTTGGATTTGTTCCCGTTTCTGGGAGGTGCATATCTTGAAATGTTACACACATAAATATTCTGGCCCATCGGGACCGTCTCTAACTCTGTGGACCCAGCGGACCCAGCGGTAATCTCTAGGCCTACACAGTCCAGTGTGTGTTATACACCACTGGGCCGCTATTCACCACACATTATCAAGAGCATAAAAGGGGAAAAGTTCAATAAAAAGTTTTTAGGGTCACCAGGGACACACTGTTCATTTGTATTAGGAAAAATATCAAGCAATGGGGCTATATACAGGGGAAACAACGTCTCACATTGGGAGTCTATTGCTTAAGTGCTGTTATCAGTCTTTACGGGAAATTCGAATGGCGAACCATCCTAGCGGTGCAGGGTAGCGTTCATATGTGACCTGCTCACCTCTGTATAGGTCTCTCCGGGGATATCCTTTTCTCAAAAACGACTCAACATCCCGCCAGGAAAAGAATATGTCGTCTAGTAGGCCGGGTTCCGTCAAGAATCCCCAACCATCTTTGTGGTATACAGATACTACCATCCCGGTCTTCCGCAGCTCCATGGGAAGTGGGGGCTGAGCGCGGGCCTCGTCCCTCAGTCTCTTGGTGGTCTGCTCCCGCTGGTACCAGTCCTCTCTCTGTCGGTGCATTGCCACCTGGCTCCGCTCATTCTGGGCCGGTCGAGTGCCCGGCAGCGATTGATACGGGGGCGGTGAAGTGCTGCTGCTGGGAGGTTTGGGTGTAGCGCAGGTCTCCGCGGAGTTGAGGATGGCGGGAACTCCCTGACGGTGCTGTTGCCAGGCAGTCCACCATGCCGCTTCCGGGGTGCTTCCTCCTGAGGCTCCAGCCGGCTCCTCATCATCCTCATCAAAGTAGTCCTCATGCAACTCCTCAACCTCTACGTCCGGTGTTGTAGGTACAGGTGCTGTCTCCAGTCGGAGACAACTACTGTCCGGGGACTGTGTACCTGGGTTCCCGAGTCCCAGGTCTGGGCAGGTGGCTGAAGGGAGGCACAGTACTGCTCCGCGGCTCTGGCTGCGACTTCTGCTTCTCGCGCCTCACGGGCTGTCCTTCTCAGCCGACAGCTCGTATGTCCTCTCTGCGCTCCACCGCCGGCACACCCAAGTGAGCGTTTGCTCCCATGTCCTGCCGGAGCCGGAGGAATGCATCCTGCCAATGCTCTGCATCCCCTTCGATGGTGAGTAGGGACGCTGTTGCTGGATCTCCTCTCTCAGCACGGGTCTGTTCCTCTAGCTCACGGACGACATCTCTCCATCGGGGTGCTGCCATGCTGCCGGGTACAAAGGAGTCTAATGGCGTCTGTCATACAGTTTACAGGATAAAAAAAGAGGCATTCAAAGAAAAGAACACGGTCCCTACAGTCAAACATGGCAGAGGTTCCCTGATGTTTTGGATTTGCTTTGCTGCCTCTGGCACTGGACTGCTTGACCGTGTGCATGGGATTATGAAGTCTGAAGACTACCAACAAATTTTGCAGCATAATGTAGGGCCCAGTGTGAGAAAGCTGGGTCTCCCTCAGAGGTCATGGGTCTTCCACCAGGACAATGACCCAAAATACACTTCAAAAAGCACTAGAAAATGGTTTGAGAGAAAGCACTGGAGACTTCTAAGGTGGCCAGCAATGAGTCCAGACCTGAATCCCATAGAACACCTGTGGAGAGATCTAAAAATGGCAGTTTGGAGAAGGCACCCTTCAAATATCAGGGACCTAGAGCAGTTTGCCAAAGAAGAGTGGTCTAAAATTCTAGCAGAGCATTGTCAGAAACTCATTGATGGTTACCGGAAGCGGTTGATCGCATTTATTTTGGCTAAAGGTTGTGCAACCAAGTATTAGGCTGAGGGTGCCAATACTTTTGTCTGGCCAATTTTTGGAGTTTTGTGGGAAATGATCAATGTTTTGCTTTTTGCTTCATTCTTTTTTGTGTTTTTTCATTGAAGACAAATTAAATGAAGATAATAATACCAAAGAATTTGTAATTGCACTCATTTTCAGGAAGAAACTGAGTATTATCTGACAGAATTCAGGGGTGTCAATACTTTTGGCCAACACTGTATGTATATGCACTTTTATGCTATTATGACATGAATTGATTGATTTATATGATGTCTATATATTTATTGTATTTACTGTAACAATAATTGTTTAATTAATAAGCCCCTTGTATGGGTGCTATAAATATGTGCACCCCAGTTGTATTGTGACATTGCCTGAGAAAGACCTGCGGGTCGAAATGTTGCGGTCCCTGGGAATAAAGCCCACATAACTGAAATTGAAGTGCTGCCTCTATTTTTTGAATCTATTCTTTGTCTGCACCGTAATCTCCTTGCTCCCCATGCTGGGTTCTCAAATCACACCCTAATTGGCTTCACAGCTTCACATACATACCACCTACACTCCCCTACTCCCTGTTTGGTCATTAGGAGCTGGTGCAGCATCCTCTCTGATGTCAGCTTGACAGCGGCTCAGAGAGAGAACATCCAACTCCCACTGCAGAATGCAGCTGTTGGGAAGCACCGCAAACAGCTACATTAGGCGGCCTGAAGGCGCCCCCCCTGCCTGTTGCATCAAGGGCAGGTGCCCCGAGACTCTGCCAGCCACCCTCCAGCTATGTTTTGGGCTCTGCTCCTGGGGCCCAGTGAGCAAAAGAATGAAAGAGGAGGGGCTGGGCTGCTAACGTGTCTGGGCTCCCTCTTGGCTTCTGCTCACCAAGCCCCATACAGGAGTAAGGGCAGTAATTGTCTGATTGTGGCCCTGCATATGGGTAAAACAGAGCAATCAAAAAGACATTGTAAATGGTACATTCTCTAAATGGGCTAAAATCAGCAGTGACGACCTCAAATATCTGTGTTAGAACCAGTCGTTTTTAGTCTCTTTATTAATTACCTTTGGTATAGAATTGAGAGTAAAGTGTCAGTCTTTGCTGATGACACAAAACTATGTAGGTGTGTCGCCCCAGGGTGTGGGGTACTCGGGTGTCAGGCATCAGAAGGGGTTAACTGTGTCACGGGGAATGGCGGCCGCGCCTGACCCCGTGTCCCTGGGGACTATTCTCTTGAAAAAGGGGAATTACATACAGGGGAGTATGTACAAGTTGATAGTTTGTCGTGACGCCACCTGCAGTACCTGGTGAGATGTCACCAGCGCCGCCACAGTCCTCCAGAGGTCTGTGGTAATGCGGCTGAGATGGTATAGTCCTCTGCAGGCAGGACAGGACCTCCGGGGCAGCAATTCCTGGGGAAGGAATGAGTTCATGCAAAGAAGACGCAGCAGAGCCAAAGTCACTTCACCCGGGTACTTTACTGGAACTTTAGCAATATTATTACAGTCCTCATTAGCAGTTAGATGTTAACTGACAAGTGGCTACGGGTGGCTGTAAGCGGATCTCTGGTAGCTGGACAAAACCCCTAGCGTGTGCATTTCTTGTTCCTTTTCTTCCCTGCTTCCCAGTAGCTTGTGTGAAATCTGATCTCATGTAGTAGATCTGACCTCCTGCTGACTTTTTCTTTCCTTCTCTTGCTACCGTCGGGTAACTCTCTGTTGATCACTGCGGCTGGCCTGCTGTGTCTGTACCCTCTAATGGTCGCTTGAGAATCAGGGCCGTATATTGATATACCCCATGCTTCAGATTTTCTGCAGGCCTTAAAGGTTCCTACAGGTGCAGGCTCAGGTACCCGGTTTCTCTCCTGAGGCGAACTCTCCGGTTCCTTTATTCCCCACTCGTTCTCCGTGTCTGGGATCTGTTCTGATTGTCCCTGGGTCCCTCAGCCGAGGAGACCCTCCTTCTCTCCTCAGGCTCCCTGCCTGGAACTTTACTAGCTCTCCAACCCTGGAGGCGAAGACCTACGGTCAAAGACCTCCTTGCTCCCCCTAGGGGTGACTAAATACCCTCCCGGGTTCCCTCCCACTGCATGATCTAATGTGGGGTGTGGGTTTTAGGGTTCTGCCAACCATCCTGAAATCTACTTGCAGCTGGGGTGACTACACCTCTTTTACGGGTGCAGTAGCCCTCTGTGGCACCTACATAGTGGGGCGCCACATAGGATTAATACAAATATAGTATTACAATATGATCTGTAAAAGTCGTCTGTATAGAAAAACACATGGCAGATAAGTTTTAGAGTGTATAAATAATGCACCTAGGCCAAAGTGATCATATTGCTGCATATAAATAAAATGGAAGTATACATAGGATAACAGAGCTGTACAAGGACTTGGATATTCTGTTTACAAGGAAACTCAGTGTTACAGTCAATGTCAAGCAGCAGCTGCAGCAGCAAACAAGATTTAGGGTTCCATTAAACTGAGATAAAACACTGTGATCCCAATGCATGATTACCCCTTGTGAGGCTTGCCTCCGCTATAGCACATGGCTGGTATGCCTCACATGGCCTGCTGCAATCTGGGTGATTGCTGTACCTAGCAGTACACACAGGGTTAAGTGTGAGTTAGCTCTGTAGTTGTACACAAGGGGTTAACTGCAGCTAGGTCTGTGGTTGAGGGTGTACTGATTGCTCACTAAACTCCAGGTGTGGGTGAAGCAGGCAGTATATGAAGCTGCCTGGTGCTGTGTGAGCTGGTTCAGTCAGTCTGTGAAAAACATCCAGCCAGTGAGTATGTGAGAGTCAGAGGCGTTCTTTCCCTTAGGGACGTGGAGGGAGGCCTGCCATCTCCATGCGGGAGGCAACTGTCCCTCTGACCGAGTGTGTGTGAGCCTGTGGCCGGATGCAGGGTTTGTGTGGCTCCTAGAGTTGGGAATCCTGGCAGAACCTGGAGGCTCACTGGACGTGTTGGTGCAACCTGGTCAGGGAGACCTGCCTGGTATGGAGGTTTGGAGGCGGCTGGCGACCTGAATAGCACATGAGGATACCGTAAGGATGCCTTGATTGCCCTGTAGCTCAGGTTTGCTAAACCCTTTCTGGGCCTGGAAGGGCTGTAGTCGATGAATGTGTTATGTTGGACTGGATGAGTATGTATGTGCACCATGAATGTGTTATGATGGACCGCATGCGGTGTGTGTCCATAAATGTGGGGTGACTTTATTCCAAGTGGATTAAAACATATGCATCCTCGCCGGACACGTTTCGGACGTGAGTCCTTACTGCCGATGAGCATTTATGGACTTGTGGCTCCGGATCATTCTTTTTCATTGATGTTACATGATGGAGACCAGCCATCATTCCAGGAGCCTGGGAATCCAAGGGTGAATTGGTTTGAGGTGAGTGGCCTTCCTTTTTTCCCCACCCCTTCACAAGTGTGCCATGCGGTATGTGTGTAGGTGTCCGGTCGGCCTGGAGTCCGTGTGTATGCTATACAGCATGGGAGAGACCGAGGGTGGCTCAAGGCCCAGGCGGTTATTGGGACCGACTGTTAGGTCGTGAAGGTCCTGTTGACCTCGTGTGATGTGTAAAGGCTGTGTGCAGTATAGCAGCCTGTATGAGACTGGGGACACGTACCATGTGTGTGATAGGCTGCCATGGTCTCTGGTGTTCCATGGTAGTGGTCACGACCAGGAGTTGAGACGGCATATGTGTTCCATACGGTGGGGACACGTACCATGCACTGAGGCTCCAATTGTCTTGTACGGGGTTCTGTATATAATGGGCTCTGTAATTGTGGAGCCCATTGGGACGGGGTACTCGGTACCGGACCGCGGTACTGCTGGGGATATCATGGCCGTCCTGGTCCGGACCGTGTCCCGGGTTCTCACAAGTAAAGGGAATATATACAGGGGACTGTTGTTGTGACGCCACCCACGGGTTGTGGTCAGTGATGGGACCACCGCTGCAGCGCAGCTCTGCCAGGAGGATGTAGGGATGGATGGACTGCAGCTGGATGGATGAGCCTGCCACGGTTCGGGCTGCTCCTGGCAGGATAAGAAGGACATTAAAAGTTCTGTATACCTGGAATCAGACACGAAAACTGAAGCAGGGTTCACCGGATTTACTTTCAAGTTATTCAAAGTCACTCAAGACACGGTACAGTTCTTAACACAGTTCACAGTTCAGTTAACTCCAGGAACACTTAACTCTTTGCAGCCAGGCAGTCGCTCTGAGACCCCTCACTCCTTCCAAATGTTCTTTCAGGCTGTTCTCTCCCTCTCTCTGTTCTTTCTGCGGGTTGTATGGCGGCAGCTCGGCCCCTTGTATTCAGCTTCCCCCTAAGTGTTTGCGGGCGGTAAGCCGGGTCCTCGTGGTTGCTGCTGTGCCTCCAACCCTTAGTGGGAACACGGACCTGAAATCTGTGTTCCCCGCCGGTTTGTCTGGGGAGCCGGTGTATGACTTCAGTCCCCCTTAGAGCCGACACTCTGGTATTTGCCTAGCCTGCAGTAACCCTGTTTCCCAAGGTCTTACCAGGCTCCTTCTAACCCGTGTGATTCCAGTACAATCAGGGAAAACTACTTCGCCGGTAGTTGGTCGGTGCTGTCGTGTTCCTCGGACCCAGTAATACTGGTCAGATCTCTGTCCTCACACTCCCCTGGGATGCCGGCTATGGACGAGCTTTCTCTCCATGGATCTGTGTCTCTGTGGAGTCTGCGTCTCCAAGGAGCCCAATCCCACCGGGGAAGTGTCACTGTCTGTCTGTCCTTGTCTGCTGGCTCACTCTGGCCTACTAACTCCTTCCTCCTCTTTTCCTCTTTTTGTACTCTCTGTCACCTGATCTTCCATCCCCACCCACTTTACTCTAAACCCACCAC
The DNA here is from genome assembly GCA_033576535.1 of Allobates femoralis. Taxonomy (NCBI): domain Eukaryota; kingdom Metazoa; phylum Chordata; class Amphibia; order Anura; family Aromobatidae; genus Allobates; species Allobates femoralis. Next base: position 305,533,508 of record JARQOC010000005.1, on the reverse strand, counting down.
CCCTTGCCCACCTAGAGGCTCCGGGTTGGGTACTGTGCTCCTGTGTGTGTGTGTTGTGAGGGTGTTTGGTGCACAAACTGTCTACCTTCCTGCCTGGCTGCAGTTCCCTATGTGGCCACCCTGGTCGCAGGAGCGCCACATAATCATGTAAAGTGTTGTATAGACTGATCTGTGCCGGGTGAGCGTTACCACCCTTTGGACCGACTGTAATGTCCTAAAGGTCCCGTTGACAACTGTGATGTAAATATTGTTATGTGCAAAGTGTGGATAAGGCTAGGCGGCCATAACCACCATAGGGAGCCATAATTGATGCTCCTGGTGTTCAATGGAGCTGTTATCAGTGCTCCCATGTACAGTATATAAGCCTTTTAAATGGGTATATGTGAACTGTCTGTAATGTGCTGTTATGTGAGATGTAATGTTACATAGTAACATAGTTTTTAAGGTTGAAGGAAGACTTTAAGTCCATCTAGTTCAACCCATAGCCTAACATGTTGATCCAGAGGAAGACAAAAAAAAAACCCATGTGGCAACACTAGCTCCACATTGGGGGAAAAAATTCCTTCCTGACTCCAGATATGGCAATCAGTCTAATTCCCTGGATCAACGCCCTATCAAAGAATCTAATATATATAACTGGTATTATTATAGTTTTCAAGAAAGGCATCCAGGCCGGTCTTAAATGTTAGTAGTGAGTCACTCATTACAACATCATGTGGCAGAAAATTCCATATTCTCACTGCTCTTACAGTAAAGAATCCACATCTGTGATTATGATTAAACCTTCTTTCCTCCAGAGTAGAGGATGGGGGTCAATCCAGTTCCTCCACCCTCTTGGACACTCTTTATCGGGTTTAATTTACATTTGCACAAACATATTTACACTTTACAACTGATTTAAGCATTTCAATCTTTGTACCTAGCCGGTAACTGAGCTTGGGTACTACGCTCTGACCTGCGTAAAACGGGTATACTGCATGCATGTAGCCTACTGGTGTGGTGGACTTGTACCTACTTGGAGTGTTTGGTAATGTGTCAGGTGGAGGTCTGACTGTAGGACTGGCAAGTTCACTGGGACCAGGAATTGGTTCTTCCTCTACGGGTTCTACTTCTAGTTCTTCAGGTCTTGGGACTTCTTCTGGTAATACTGGTTCTGGTGTTGGTTCTACCATTGGAGGGAAAGCAATCATTGGTACTACAACTGCTCCGTAGTAATTTGGCCATGTTTTGGGGAAATCATCCTAGAACTGTATGGAATACCTCTTATTCTTTGACAGGTTGCACCTGTACGGGTACTGTTACTTCAGGTGTCTTTAGGGTTTCAGGACACGGTTTGAGATGGTCTCTGGACACAATTGCTGAAGTTCTTCCTTCGTCTTTACTTATCAGACACGTTTTAGCATTGTCTAAGTTAGATGGGGTGGTTTTCCACTGATTATCCAATTTGTTAGTGCGTCTCTTTCTCTTGAGAACTTGCTCACCAGGTTGTAATGGAGTTGCTTGAGCACGTTGGTTAAAGGTTCTTTCTTGTCTTACTCTAGCTTGCTGAAGATTTTTCTCTACGTACTCTTGTACTAGGCGATACTGTTGTTGACGTAGGGTATCCCAATTGGATTCTTCAACTTCTGCGTCTGGTTTTAGAATTCCCATATCTAAATCCATTGGTAGCTTACCAGGTCTTGCACGCATAAGGTAGATTGGGGTGCAGTTTGTAGAACTCACTGGAACATGGTTGTATAGATCTACCAAATTTGGCAATTTATCTGGCCATTGATTTCTGACTCTGGTAGTGTTTTCAACAGATCAATTACAATATGGTTCTCGCATAAGCCATTTGTTTGGGATGTAAGCTGTCGTGCGGATCTTCTTACAGCCGTACATATTGCATAACTCTTGGAAAATCTCTGATTCAAAACCTGGACCTTGACCGCAAGGATTTGTTCCGGGTAACCATGAGGTCTACAGAAATGTGTCTGAAACGCTCTTGCTGCCGTCTTCGCTGTCAGGTCCTTGACGTGTACTACCACTAAGAAGCGTGAGTAGTGGTCCACGATGGTTAAGGCATAGACATAGCCTGACCGGCTTGGTGACAACTTGACGTGGTCTAACGCAAATAACTCAAGTGGTTGTTTGATTACTATGGACTGGAGTGGGCTCTCTGCTGATCTTTCCTTCTGAGGTTGCACGGGCCAAATTTTCTACATCAATCTTCAATTGATTTCCTCATGCCAACCCAGTAGAATCTCTCTCTCAGTAGCACTTCCAACTTCTTCCATCCGAAATTACCTGCACCGTCGTGGTAGGCTTCTAAGACCATTTTGACGTCTCGCTTGGGTACGATTATCTGCCAGACCAGTTCATGTGTTTTAGAGTTGGTATGCCTTCTGCAAAGCTTCCCTTGATACAGGAACAACTTGCCTTTCTCTTTCCAGAGTTGTTGGGTCTCAGCTGGGGCGTTCTGATTATGGTACGCACCCTGTTGCGTAAGCAGTTCTTTCACTAGCTTCACAGCCGGGTCGCTATCCTGGGTGTCAGCCCATCCATGGTGTGCTAACGGGTTGAGACTTGCTTGTTGTTCTCTTTGGTAGATGCCGGGTTAATACTTGTTTACCTTTGAATGATGAAAGGCCGGTAGTTCAATTTCTTCCAACTCTTCCGGTTCCTCTTCCACGTCATTCAGGTGTGGCATCCGGGATAAGGCATCTGCGTTCCCGTTCTTGCGGCCTGCCCTATATTTGATGACAAAATTGTAGTTAGACAGCCGGGCTATCCATCGCTGCTCCAGTTTACCTAATTTTGCTGAATCCAGGTGGGTCAACGGGTTGTTATCCATGTAGAGAGTGAATTCTGCAGATGCCAGATAGTGCTTGAAACGTTCCATTACAGCCCAAACTACTGCCAGTAGTTCCAACTTGAAGGAGCTGTAATTCTCAGGATTTATTTCCTTAGGGTGGAGATTTCTGCTTGCAAAGGCAATAACTCTCTCTTTACCTCCTTGCTTCTTTGATAATACTGCTCCTAGTCCCACGTTGCTGGCATCCATGTATAGAGTGAATGGTTGATGGTAATCCCGATATGCCAGGAACTCTTCTCCCGTCAGTGCACATTTCAGCTTGTTGAAGGAGTCTTCCTTCTCTTCACTCCACTGGAAAGGAGGATTGCGGGTTGAAGACCTTCTTGACTGCCCTACCAGGGTGTCTTGCAGGGGAGCTGCTAGCTTCGTGAATCCTATGATAAATCTTCGGTAATAGCCTACTAGGCCCAAGAATTGCCTCACTTATTTCACGTTTGTAGGTCTTGGCCAATCCCTTATCACTGTGACTTTATCAGGATCCGGTGCTACTGCCTCAGAACTCATGACATGTCCCAGGTACTGTACCTTTGGCTTAAGAAGGTGGCATTTGGATGGCTTGATTTTCATGCCGTATCCGGATAAGGCCTCAAACACTTCTGTCAGGTCTTGTAGATGTTGCTCATAGGTCTTGGAGTAGACAATGACATCATCTAGGTACAGGAGGACAGTTTCAAAGTTCTTATGTCCTAGGCAGCTTTCCATCAGGCGTTGGATGGTCCCAGGTGCGTTGCAGAGTCCAAACGGCATACAATTGAACTCACTGAGGCCCACCGGCGTAGTAAACGCTGTCCTCTCCTTGTCGGCCTCGGCCACAGGAACCTGCCAGTACCCACTAGTCAGATCAAGGGTAGAAAAGTAGTTAGCAGATTTTAATGCAGCTAATGACTCCTCAATCCTAAGTAATGGGTATGCGTCCTTATCTGTGATGCGGTTGATCTGCCAGTAATCTACGCACATTCTCATGGTCCCGTCCTTCTTTTTAACTAACACTAGAGGTGCTGCCCAGGGGCTACAACTGTCTCTTATTACTCCTGCAGATTTCATTTTTTTGAGCATGTCTTTGGTGGTTTGGTAGTGAGTGGGTGGTAATGATCTATACCTCTCTTTTATAGACTGATGGTTACCGGGGGGTATAGTGTGCTCTACCCCTTTAATTTGCCCAAAGTCTAATGGGTGTTTGCTGAATATTTGCTCATATTCTTTCACTACCCGGTATACTGCATGCTTTTGATGAGAAGGTGTAGAACTGGTACCCACATGTAGCTTTTGGCACCAGTCCTCCAACTTTTCCCCTGAGCCTTTGTCATCCGCCTGACTTGACGGGTCCATGGGCTCGACGGCTGTAATGGCATTATTATCAACCGTGTACAATTTAACCATGGTAGCATACTTTGGTAATGTGATCTCGTCCTCTCCGCAGTTTAGTAGGCGTAATGGCACTCTTGCCCGGTGTACCTCAACCACTCCTCTAGCTGTGAGTATAGTAGGTCTACTGTCTGAGTACATGGGTTTTACCAGGGCTTGATAGTTTCGCCCTTTAATGCCATGCTCTACACCGGACCAACATTTCTGTTTTGGGAGGTATTACAATGGGTATTGGATCACTTACTCGTACACTGCCGATCTCACCTCCGGATATTTCTACCTGTTGCTTCATCATCAGGGCTTTGATCTCTTTGTGCAGAAGCCTCTACTGTCCGGTTCCGGCAGTCTCGGCGATTTGCTGCAATTACCTCGGAAAAACATTTTTCAATTACCGTATATACTCGTGTATAAGCCGACCCGTGTATAAGCCGACCCCCCTACTTTTGCCCCCAAAACCTGGGAAAATCTATTGACTCGCGTATAAGCCGAGGGTGGACCCCAGCACAGGTATACAGCCCCCAGCAGTGTGGTATACAGGCCCCCGCAGTATGATATACAGCAGCCCCCAGTGGTATATACAGCAGCTCCCAGTGGTATATACAGCAGCCACAGTGGTATATACAGCAGCCCCATTGGTATATACAGCAGCCCCCAGTGGTATTGCAGCCCTATATACAGCAGCCCCAGTGGTGTATACAGCAGCCCTTATATACAGCAGCCCCAGTGGTATTGCAGCCCCAGTGGTATTGCAGCCCCTATATACAGCAGCCCCAGTGGTATTGCAGCCCCTATATACAGCAGCCCCAGTGGTATTGCAGCCCCAGTGGTGTATACAGCAGCCCCTATATACAGCAGCCCCAGTGGTATTGCAGCCCCAGTGGTATTGCAGCCCCTATATACAGCAGCCCCAGTGGTATTGCAGCCCCAGTGGTGTATACAGCAGCCCCTATATACAGCAGCCCCAGTGGTATTGCATCCCCAGTGGTGTATACAGCAGCCCCTATATACAGCAGCCCCAGTGGTATTGCAGTCCCAGTGGTATTGCAGCCCTATATACAGCAGCCCCAGTGGTATTGCAGCCCCAGTGGTGTATACAGCAGCCCCTATATACAGCAGCCCCAGTGGTATTGCATCCCCAGTGGTGTATACAGCAGCCCCTATATACAGCAGCCCCAGTGGTATTGCAGCCCCAGTGGTATTGCAGCCCCTATATACAGCAGCCCCAGTGGTATTGCAGCCCCAGTGGTGTATACAGCAGCCCCTATATACAGCAGCCCCAGTGGTATTGCAGCCCCAGTGGTATTGCAGCCCCAGTGGTATTGCAGCCCCTATATACAGCAGCCCCAGTGGTATTGCAGCCCCAGTGGTGTATACAGCTGCCCCTATATACAGCAGCCCCAGTGGTATTGCAGCCCCAGTGGTGTATACAGCAGCCCCTATATACAGCAGCCCCAGTGGTATTGCAGCCCCAGTGGTATTGCAGCCCCTATATACAGCAGCACCAGTGGTATTGCAGCCCCAGTGGTGTATACAGCAGCCCCTATATACAGCAGCCCCAGTGGTATTGCAGCCCCAGTGGTGTATACAGCCCCTGTATACAGCAGCCCCAGTGGTATTGCAGCCCCAGTGGTGTATACAGCAGCCCCTATATACAGCAGCCCCAGTGGTATTGCAGCCCCAGTGGTGTATACAGCAGCCCCTATATACAGCAGCCCCAGTGGTATTGCAGCCCCAGTGGTGTATACAGCCCCTATATACAGCAGCCCCAGTGGTATTGCAGCCCCAGTGGTGTATACAGCCCCTATATACAGCAGCCCCAGTGGTATTGCAGCCCCAGTGGTGTATACAGCCCCTATATACAGCAGCCCCAGTGGTATTGCAGCCCCAGTGGTGTATACAGCCCCTATATACAGCAGCCCCAGTGGTATTGCAGCCCCTATATACAGCAGCCCCAGTGGTATTGCAGCCCCAGTGGTGTATACAGCAGCCCCTATATACAGCAGCCCCAGTGGTATTGCAGCCCCAGTGGTATTGCAGCCCCTATATACAGCAGCCCCACACAAATGCTGGCACACGTCCCCCCCTGTTGTAAGGCCCCCCCCCTGCTGATTACTTACCATCCCTGGTCTTCAGCAGCACCCCGGCGCCGGTCCTCTGTGCTCCGGTCCTCCGCGATCCCGTCCTCTGTGCTCCGCTCCACGGCTGCATCCGGGGTCCCCGCGCGTCGCAGAAGCGATGACGTCATCGCGTCTGCGACCCGGCCGGTCACATGATACAGCCGGGGAACGGAGCACAGAGGACGGGATCGCGGAGGACCGGAGCACAGAGGACCAGCGCCGGGGTGCTGCTGAAGACCAGGGATGGTAAGTATTCAGCAGGGGGGGGCCTTACAACAGGGGGGGACGTGTGCCAGCATTTATGTGGGGCATTATCTACCTATATGCACTGCTCCCCCTGGCGCTGATTGACAGGGGGATGCAGTGCATATGTAATGAGCGGCCCCACGTGACGGGGCCGCTCATACAGAAGCCTCCCCCCGCCTCCTCCTGCCTCCCCAGCCCGACACAGCCCCCACCCCACTCACCCCTGTATAGTGACTCGTGTATAAGCCGAGGGGGGGACTTTTCAGCCCAATTTTTGGGCTGAAAAACTCGGCTCATACACGAGTATATACGGTACATTCATTCCCAGTAGCATTACTGGTTCATGTTCTCGCCGGTCAACATATATAATTATAATACCCTGGTTCTGCAATTCCACCTTTCCAATCTAAATGGTCATTTCTCTAAACCCAACCTGTGGTATTAATTGTCCATTACTAGCCCATACGTTCATTGTAATGTCAGACGGACCACTAGTAATGTCTGAATCAGCCCAGTACCTTTTGTATAAAACATGTGGAATTGATGTTACTTGGGACCCGGTATCCAACAAGGCATTAAAGGGAATGCCATCCAACACGATAGGGATAACCGGCTGTCCTCCCATGAATCTGTCATACCAGGCTGAAGGACCTTGAAAGTTTACTCCTGAGAAGCGGCCCGCCTGCCCAGGGAATCTCCGTTTAAAGCACACTCTCGGGCAAGGTGACCTGGTTTCTGACAACGTCGGCAAATGGGCTGTCCTCTTGTCGCTTGATACCTCCTGGGTCTCATCAACGTGATATCCTCCTTGCTGGTCACCAACTCGATCTTGGGTGTAGGCTTGGATCCTCGCAGCTCCTTGATGACTTTAGCCATGGAGATAACGGTGTCTGTCAGGGCATCTAGCTTTTGATTGAGGACCTCATTAGAGATGGGTTCCCTGTTTTCAGCAGCGGCTGTTGACATGGCCGATGTCGCTGATGCTGTTAGTTGCTGAGGTGCTGCTGCAGGGTTCTGTATAGACTTTAGATCCCAGGGCTCTTCTACCTGCTGCAGACGGATGGCTCTGTCTTTTAACTCAGCAAATGTCATTTCAGGCTTCTGAATAATCATCATACTCAGCTGCCCTCTGTGAGAAGTCGATAAGAGGCACTATATGAATTGGTCGATTAGCATTTTGTCAGCTCCCGGGGCTAAGGCAGGTTCTGCTAGTTTAAGTGCTTTGAGTGCTTCCTGCAGATTTAAGGCATAGTCTCTGGCACTCTCCTTGAGCTTTTGTTGACATGCAAAGAACCTCATTTTAGCCCGGGTATCAGCAGTAGATTCAAATGCTGCTTTTAGTCCAGCTATAAGATGCTCTACAGTGTCCTTATCTGTGTCCAGCCAGGATGAAACTTCCCGCTGTGCATTGCCAGTTAATTGTCCAATAATCATTCCTACACGTTGGGCTTTAGTCAGGGGGTATATCACATAGTAAGCTTTTATCTTGATAATAAAGACATTAAGTATTAGGCTCACCGTAGTATTGGGGCAGCCACATTGCCCCTGGAGTATACGGCATCAGGAACGGCATGATAGGTGCTGCTCCTTGCGCCGCTGCACCGCCGGGTGCCGCTCCTTGTGTTGCTGCACCACCAGGTGCTGCGCCTTGCGCTGCTGCACGGCCGGATGCTGATCCATGATCCGGCGCTGCAGCTCCGCCGGCTGCTCCGCTGCCACTTGGCGCCGCTGGCTGCGACATCCTGTGCCCCCTTAGTTAAGGTCCGCCCTCCTGTCTTCCGCTTCCGTCTGGATTTCTCTTCAAAGTTCCACGGTGCACCAGGGATTTTTTTCCCGCCGGATGTCGTCAGCACCAGGGAGAAGGCTGGATTCGCGCCTTTGCAGGGCACCGCCCCCTTTCTTCCCGCGTACTTTATAATGGCGGATTTTCAAAAGTACAGTTCTTATGGCGCAGCTTAAAAACAGTTTTTACTCATAATTAATTGGTTTTGGAGAGTTTCTATACCTAAATAATTCACTTGCACAATTAAACTGCTGTTTCTCAAAGATGCTTTTATTACTCCATCAAAGATTTAAAAACGCAGATACAAAGTGCACGAAGACATAATAAAAATTCTTATGTATACAAGGATCTGGATTGGAGGACACTTAGGGGTTAAAGCCTTTTTCCTCACACATCAGGACAAGTACATGTCAGCCATTTCCAAAACAGCTAAATGGTAACAGGGATACAGGGTACGGTTTGAGAGCATTAAGTAGCCATTATACCATAGAATCAAATCTGATCTCTTCCCCAATAAGAATGCTTCACTTTATACAACTCAGATATCTCCCCTACACTTTTGTACCCCCTTCCTCTATCTCCACATAGCATTTCAATTTCACTTACCCATGTAAAGTGCTGGTGGGCTCAGGTGGCTTGTGGGGGTCGCCACAGTTTTTACATAAATCACGGCACACAATACTCGTTTTACCAGGCACGGTAGATCCTGTTTGTGATACCAGATTGTGGAGCCCACTGGGACGGGGTACTCGGTACTGGACCGGGTTGCTGCTGGGGATGTCACGGAGGTCCTGATCCGGACCATGTCCCGGGTTCACACAAGTAAATGGGGGTATTTACAAGGGATTAAGTTTGTCGTGACGCCACCCACGAGTTGTGGTCAGGGTGACCACCGCTGCTGCAGAACCTCCGGGCATGATGTTTGGCACCTTTAGATGGAACGGCTCCCCGCAAGTAGAGCCTTGTTCCCCGGGGCAGTGGTAATTAAAGTCTATGATAGATGTTATAGATGTTGTAGGAAAGGGATGATAGTGGAGACGGTGGCTGCTTGTGGGGGAAATTAGGGCTTGAGCACAAGGGTCACACAATCTCACGGTTCTGAAGTTTTCCAAAGCTTTACTCTAGATGTTCTTTACAGAGAATTGTCCACGGAGTCTGTACCGGGGCCGGGTTGCTCCCACCCTGTCCGGGTCCTCAGCTTCCTCCTGCTGCGCTGAGTGTGTGGCCCTGCTGCTGCTTTTAGCTGAGCTGTTAGCACTGTCTCTCCTCACAGGTACCCCCTTTGCTAGGCAACTTGAGTCTTCCTTGTGCTTCTGACCCCGCCGTGTTGCTTCGCTGAGGTACAGTGTCGATCTACAACCTCCACTATACCGGTATTTACTGTGCTGTGTGTGTCAGTCACAGTTTCGGATCCGGTATCCGATCTGTGCGCTCCTCCGGGGCGAGTGGTGATGTCACTCAGTCTCCCAGATGTGTTCCTCTGTCTTCTGTACTCCTTCCCTCAGACCCTGGCTTGGCCTGGCTAGGCCAAGAGAAAACTGTAGAGAAGCCTGACGCAGCCCCTTTACACTACAGTCTCCCTCTCAGTTCTCCCAGGAACTGGACTCTTCACAGTACTGCTACGTACTGAACTAACTACTTCCTCTTGACCCGGAGTATATAAGGGAGCTGGTTTAGCTCCCCCTCCTGGCCCAGAGGTGCTAGTGTAGTGTCAGTGTTGTGTGGGGAGGGAACCCATGTGATGTTACTGTGGCACTTTAACCCTTGGGGTGCCACATGACCAGTTTATGAGTTAGAATAAACTGCTACATAATGTTTATGTTAACAAAAACATTGGTTTGGTGTAATTTTCCGTTGCCAAGCAAGCCCCTAGGCGAGCGTTACCTCACACCCTCTATAAATTACTTGTAAGGCCATATCTAGAATATGGGATTTAGTTTTGTGCTCCACATTTTAGAAAGGATATTCAGAAGTTAGAGTTAGTTCAAAGGTGAATTACTAGATGGAATGGAAAGTCTCTTACATGATTAGAGATTGGAAATTTAAGCTTAAAAAGAGAAGCCTCAGAGGAGATCTTATTTAAATGTATTAATTCATGTGTGGTCAATACTAAGCACTTTCACATGACATTCTTTTCAAAGACCTTAGATAGGTACAGTAGACATTAATTATATGTGGAGGAAAGGTGATTCCGGCAGCTAAACATGGAAGGGCTCTTACAAATAGAGCATTCAGACTGTGCAATGCCCTACTGCAAGAGGTTATAATGGCTACACTAGAGCTAGGGTCACATTTGATAGCCCAATTGCATTCACCCTATCCAGATCCTGATGCGGTAAACGCAATTGCATTCCCACACATTTTTTTTGTAAAATGTGTGGAGGGAACCGCATTGCGATAACCGGATTGCTCCCGATGTGTAATCTGGAGCAATCCGGTTACCGTACAGTTTGCTCATCCCTGCTGCTGCAGGGATGAGCAAACTGTTAACTCTGTAATCAAAGCTTTAATGTTAATAATAATTGTGCCCATCATGTCTCTAGGGGGTGCCCACCCCCCCTAGAGGCATGCTACCTACTCAGGAGGGCATGTTATGTATTAATATTGTTTGTACAGTAAGTCGACTCCTGTTGGCTCTGTACAATTTTGTGAATGAAGCCGTCTGCTTCACTGACAGCTGCGCAGTAGATCTATGGGCTGCGCAGCGCCATAAATCTACTGTAAAAGCCTACCGGACCTCGGACAGTGCACATACTATAGGTACATTACGTATAGTATGCATGCAGCTGACAGGGGAGCCACGGCTTCATTCACAAAATTGTACAGAGCTGACAGGAGCCGGATTACTGTACAGGGGTTTTAAACCCCTCACATGCCCACCTGAGTAGGCAGCATGTCTCTAGGGGGGGTGGGCACCCCTAGAGACATGAAGGGCACTATTATTATTCATATTAAAGCTTTTTTTAACAGTTAAACACTTTGCAGCCGGGATAAGCAAAGTATATACGGTAACCGCATTGCTCAGGATTACACATCCTGAGCAATGCGGTTACCACATTGCGGATGCTAAAACCGCTGCGAAAACTGCAGCCTGCATGATTTTTCACGCAGGCTGCAGTTCCGGAGCCGGTAACCGGATTAAGCAATCCGGTTACCATAATGGGCTCCTATGAGGAGCGTTCCCTGCTCCGGTTTTGAGCTTTATGAAAGCTCAAAACCAGATGAGGATTTAAAAAAATAAACACAGATGTGACCCTAGCCTATGACATCTTAAAAAAGCGCTAGATGCTTTTCTCACAACAAATGGCATTATGGGTTATAAAGAATCTAGCAATAGAGAATGTATAACTGGTGGAGAAAGGTTGAAATTGATGGATCTGTGTATCTTCTTTCAACTTCTAATGAAGGAATTATGTAACCGCTTAAAGTGAACCTGTCACTCCCCACCCCCAGGACATCTTAAAGTATGCCCACCAGCATAATCCCTGTATGTGCCCAGACTGGCCATTTATACTTGAAATCTAAACTACCCTATTATTTTTTCCGGAGCTGGTCTCCTATTTAGACCGGTAGGATGCAGTTTATACCGTGTGGATGGTTTTCTCGCCGCCCCTCCATGCTTCTAACCTTATCCTTTAGTTTTCAAATTTTCCGCCCCTGTTCTTGGCGGCTCGGTGAGTGATAGTGATCTCGCGCCGTGATGTGATCGCGGTGCACTAAACATTGCCGATGGCTCGCGAGACTTCACAAATCTCGCGAGACGTCAGCAATATGCACAGACTGTGCAGGCGCAGGTGCGCCTGTCTGTGCTGACGTCTCACGAGTGCACCACAGTTTACAGCTCCACTGCGCCAGCGCAAGTGAGGCTTTCACTCACCGCTTTAAAAACTAAAGGGAGGGTTTAGTGACTCGCCCAGGGCAGGGTACTCGGGGCTCGGGCTCGGTTACAGGCTGGGATGTCACGGGTGGCTGCCCAAGGCTGTAGTCCTGGGGGTCAGTGAAAAGGGGATTATTTACAGGGACTTTATTTATTGGCTGTATCTGGTGAGGGATCAGCAGCGCCGCTACAGTCCTCTGAAAGTCGGTGGGATGGCGGCTATGATGGGATAGTCTCCGCAGGCAGGACTGGGACCTCCAGGGCAGAGTGGTGGGAATGGGCAGGATGCAGCAGAGCTGGGAATGTTATAGGTAGAGTCTATAGGTGACACGGTGGGTGAAGGGAAAGAATGCACAAACGCAGCAAAAGTCTCTTTATCTTTTTCTTTACTGATGGTTTGCAGGCAAATTGTCCAGAGCACCGACGGGTAGCTGGGCTGAACAGTGGGCGCCCACAGCAAGTGGGTATAAGGCCTCCTCCTCTGTGTGTGTGTGATGAAGCGCAGTCTATTAAATGCTGACTTGCCTCCACTCTCTTCTTCTGTATCTCTCTCTCTCTCCTGTGCAGTCTCCGGGACGACCCTTTCTCTGGAACTGCAGTGCCCTGCTAGTCCTGGCTCCCTCTCTGCGACTCTCTCAGGAGACCGGGTAGCTGAAGCTTCCTCAGTGCCAAGGGATTTCCAGTGGGGCTTGGAGTTCTCCACTGTTACGGATCCCCAATATCCGGCTCCTCTTTTAGGGTGAACTCACTGTCTGAGCTGCCTGCTCCCTTTCCTCTGTTTCTCTGTTTCTTCCTCCAGGCTCCCTGAATTCAGTCCCACTTTGGCTGGTGAGACCGGCTAGTCTGCGTCTCTGGCCTGGGCCTACTCGTGGCACCAGCACCAGAACTCCTCTGCAGCTCTTCTAGCGTCTGCTACACTCTGACTAACTCCGCCCCCAGCAGCAGTATTTATAGGGGATCCTGCCTAAGGGCAGCAGGTTGAGCTCCCCCTACTGTGCTGGGGTGGAAGGTGTTGTTTGTAGTGCTGCCTACTGTGGAAACCCAACTGTGCAGCAGAGAGATATGTGGTTACCTGCGTTGGCAGGGCACCACATTAGCAGCCTGGAGGGGTGGCGAGTAAACCATCCACCCGGTCTAAATAAGAGACCAGCTATGGAAAGAATAAAGGTTTATATTTCAGGTATGAATGATCAGTCTGGGCGCATACAGGGGTTACTAGAACTGCATTTAAATAATTTAAATGCTTGTGGGCATAGTTTAAAATGCCCTGGGTGGGGGGGGGGTGTCAGGTTCACTTTAAGTTTCAGAACCTCTGAGACTCATTCATGAAATTGAATCCCAATATTCTGACACCTTAACTGTTGGCTTCTCTGACTGTTGTTGAGATTTGATATGTGCAGATATTACTACTGAAATTGGTTTTCCATTCATGCCTCTTGACACTCTATCATGAATATGATTGTTTTATTTACCCCTTGTAACACATTGGATGTGACATATTTCTCATAAGTTAGGAAACCATTCTGACAGAATGGTATGGTATGTATGTAAAGTATGTATAGCATCTCAGCTGGTGTAATGTACATCCGATAACAAAAGAATGTCTTCAATTAAAATTTAAGTTTAGAGTTAAATTCATATACAAAAATCTGTTCACAAGTTCAGCTTTGCTTCACCCATTGCTCTCTTCTAGCTCTGGAAAAAATCATTGGTATGCCCATTTGTCAGGAACACAAATGTTCTGGTGGGGGTGATACATCTGTTTTGTAATTGTTGATAGTTTACATTACATCATCTGAAAACAGCAAATTAATTCTAAACTTGGTGACAAATAATTCTTTCACTAAAGATTTTCTGCTTTCTTTCCAAGGTTTTCTCTCTAATCAAATTGGCACCATAAACTGCAGATAAGTGTTTCTTTCACATCAAGCTGATATATAAAAAATAAGTATTGAGAGAGAAACATTTCTGAATAAATGTCTGTAACCTAATTGAATACTGAATACCTAAAGTAAGCCTGTCACCAGGTTTTCTCATATAAACTGCTGTCACCAACAGTATGCTTTATATACAGCATTCTAGAATGCTGTCTGTAAGACCCCAGGCTGATCTGTATAACTGTTATGCACCTCACGCTGCCGATGGAGGAGCATTGTGAAATGTCCAAGATGGAGGGTAGAATGGTGACCCACTGGATCACAGGGGGAATCCAGGACAGCGTGGACTAGGGAAGGGCAGTGACTGGGGCCTGTGGCAGCTGAGCAAGTGGGCAAGGTGGTAAACATCAGGACTAAAATTCACTGAACAACTTAAGGTAAGGTACATTAAATTTACTTAAGACAAGATTCACAGTACAAAGTATGAAGCGAAAATAAATTATGCCAGGCTACCAATTCTGGACATCAGGTATGGATACCATCTAAGACATTAAGCGATAGCAATGCAAGAAAGGTCATCTCGGGTTAATGCAGTCCAGGGTCATCTGGCATGGGCATATCAGGAGGACCTTAGATCCAGGCCTCCAAATACTGGAGGACTATATCTGAATAAGAGGCAGTAAAGGACAGTCCCCAAATGTTATTATTAAGTTCGGAAACAAAATCCAAGGCTTCTTGTATTGAACCCTTCCATAGGAAGAAGAGATCAACTATAGAACGGCGGTACATGATGACACGGTTTTTAGCCGCATTGAACAGTGTAATGAAGATTGTAATGTTGTTATATCTTCTGCAGTTTGCTTGTTGTCTTCCCTGTTTGCTTTTTCTGCCTAGTAACAGTGATGTAAGATAGAGGAGGAGCTGTGGCAGGAAAAGGGGGAGCTGGGAAAGGGAAGAGATTCATTAAAGTAATAATGTAGAAAAATCCAGCACTCATAAACTTGCAATTATGAGGATTTATTCAAACGTAAACGCCATCCATCTAATACAGGCAGTGTGTGCTAACACCGACGCGTTTTGAAAGAGAACTGTCTTAGTAGTGGTTCAAAGATGTCTGGAGGGAAAACCCATATATACCTCCTTAATCCTAGCACACATGTGATTAATCATTGACACCTGATTGAAGATAACACAGCAAAGCAACAAACATATACAAAAAACTTACTTTCACAATAAATCAATAAAGCATGTTAAAATAGAATAAACAGTGATTCAAAAGCAAATCATAAGCACCATAAGGAACAACTGGTCAAGGGATAATAGTGACAGATCAGGAATGAAAGTAAAGGATAGACACATATATTGTACTAGTATTGTAAAATCAGATCTTGTCTTTTGTTCAGGCCCAATGGCACTGTAGTCCCCAGCTTGAATATCCAGTAAGATTCTTGGTTTAAAAGTCTGCATTTTCTGTCTCCATTTCTTGGAGAGTTTGAAACCCTTTCAATACCAGAAAACCGCAGTGATCTCGTATTTCCACCATGTTTTTGACAGAAATGTCGAGAGATTAACTGCAGCGGTATTGTCAGAATCTGAGAGGTGTCTGCATATACATAGCTGTTAGTGCAGTTCATGTAGTTCTCAATGGGAAATTTTCTGCCATTAACACAGGATTCAAAAGATTCAGTTCTGTGTACATAATTGCAGGCTTTACATCTCAGATGTCCGCACTTATAAAAGCCCCTTAATTCCATCCAAGTATTCCCTGAGTGTGTGGTTGGAAGTGTGAAAAAACTCGGGGAAAGAATGTTGCTTAAAGTCGGGGCTTTTTTTGCTACAAACCGCACCGAATTCCTTTCCAGAATATGTGTCAATTTAGCATCCCGATTTAGCAGCGGTAAGTATTTTTTGACAATGTTGGTTATCTCATGATATTGTGGGCTATAAGCAGTAGAAAAAGTGATAAAATCAGCATCGGTTTTTCTATATGTATAATTTAACAGATTTTTTCTGTCTATCTTTTTCACTGTCATGTTAGCTCTTTTTAGTATCCCGTCTGAGTAGCCCCGTTTTTTGAGGGAATTTTCTATCTTTTTGGCCTCAATCTCAAATGTGTCTGAATTAGTACAGTTTCTTTTAGTTCTAATCAGTTCCCTACCGGGATGTTTTTAATGACATGAGTCGGATGGCAAGATTCTGCATGCAGAATAGAATTCACTGCAGTCGGTTTCTTATATGCGAAATTTTCACCCACCCTGGCAAATATTGTTATGAGGGTATGGGAGGAGAGGTTCTTGTTCAGTTCTGACAACCCCTTCCAGTCCAGCATTGTGTGGTACGCCCGTTACATTGATGACACCCTGCTGGTCTGGAGGGGGTCTGTGGAGCAAATTGGAGATTTCATGAATTACATCAATAATAATGATTTTAACCTATGCTTCACCCACTTCTGCAATCAAAGGGAAATCAATTTTCTTGACATTACCTTGACTGGAGATGATATTGATGGAAGAGTTAATATCAGCCCATATAAGAAACCAACTGCAGTGAATTCTATTCTGCATGCAGAATCTTGCCATCCGAGTCATGTCATCAAAAACATCCCGGTAGGGAAACTGATTAGAACTAAAAGAAACTGTACTAATTCAGACACATTTGAGATTGAGGCCAAAAAGAGAAAATTCCCTCAAAAACGGGTCTACTCAGACGGGAAACTAAAAAGAGCTAGCATGACAGAGAAAAAGATAGACAGAAAAAATCTGTTAAATTATACACACAAGAAAAACCGATGCTGATTTTATCACTTTTTCTACTGCTTATAGCCCACAATATCATGAGATAACCAACATTGTCAAAAAATACTTACCGCTGTTAAATCGGGATGATAAACTGACACATATTCTGGAAAGGAATCCGGTGCGGTTTGTAGCAAAAAAAAGTCCCGACTTTAAGTAACATTCTTTCCTAGAGTTTTTTCACACTTCCAATCACACGCTCAGGGAATACTTGGATGGAATTAAGGGGCTTTTATAAGTGCGGACATCTGAGATGTAAAGCCTGCAATTATGTACACAGAACTGAATCTTTTGAATCCTGTGTTAATGGCAGAAAATTTCCCATTGTGAACTACATGAACTGCACTAATAGCTATGTAGTGTATTTAATTGAGTGCACTCTGTGCAAAGTCCAGTATGTAGGCTGCACTACTGGGGAATTGAAACTACGTATATGCAGACACCTCTCAGATTCTGACAATACCGCTGCAGTTAATCAGTCTGCAGTCTCTTGACATTTCTGTCAAAAACATGGTGGAAATACGACATCACTGCGGTTTTCTGGTATTGAAAGGGTTTCAAACTCTCCAAGAAATGGAGACAGAAAACGCAGACTTTTAAACCGCGAATCATACTGGATATTCAAGCTGGGGACTAGAGTGCCATTGGGCCTGAACAAAAGACAAGATCTGATTTTACAATACTAGTACAATATATGTGTCTATCCTTTACTTTCATTCCTGATCTGCTACTATTATCCCTTGACCAGTTGTTCCTTATTGTACTTATGATTTGCTTTTGAATCACTATTTATTCTATTTTAACATGCTTTATTGATTTATTGTAAAAGTAAGTTTTTTGTATATATTTGTTGCTTTGCTGTGTTATCTTCAATCAGGTGTCAATGATTAATTATATCACATGTGTGCTAGGATTAAGGAGGTATATATGGGTTTTCCCTCCAGACATTTTTGAACCACGACTAAGACAGTTCTCTGTCGAAACGCGTCAGTGTTAGCACATACTGCCAGTATTAGATGGATGGCATTTACGTTTGAATAAATCCTCATAATTGCAAGTTTATGAGTGCTGGATTTTTCTACATTATTATTGGTGATTGCCGGTCCAGAGACAAGGACTGTATCCATGCACCATTTCCTTGTACTGGAGTACTACTATTTCAACAGGGTGAGCTGAACTTTCCTTCTACCTTTTCCCTGTTACCACATTCATTAAAGTATGGCCGCTAGACTGAGCAGTTCAGCATATCTGTGTGTGCTTCTGGATTCATCGTCATCTGCACTACAACACTACAATTGGCGACGAGGAAGCGTTCAATTATCAGCTAAAGGTATTTCAGTGCCACAAGATCATCAGTGCTCACCATGGCCTGTCTACCTGCATTCCCAGCTTTTGATGTGCATCAGTCCCATGCAAACCTAGCGGCATGTTGGGATAAATGGCTGAAATGCTTTGAGATATTTCTGCAAGCCATGAACATAGCCGATGATACAAGAAAGAAAGCCATGTTATTACACTATGCAGGGGAGCAAGTCTATGATATCTTCACTACTCTGCGTAACACAGGGGAGGACAAGGACTATGAGCTCAGCAAAGCAGCATTGAGCAAATACTTCTTCCCGCACAGAAGTGCAGCATTTGAAATCTTCAAATTTAGACAATCAAAGCAATCAGCCACAGAAAGCATTGATAAATATGTCCGGCTACGGCACCTTGCAGCTTACTGTGAGTTTACAGACGTAAACAAAGAAATCCAAATGCAGATATTACAAGGATGTGTTTCGTCAAAGTTAAGAAGACAAGCACTCAGAGACCCTACTATGACCCTAGCAAAACTATTAGACACAGCACGTATAAATGATACTGCAGAGAAACAGGCAAAACTCATAGAGAGCAGTGTGCCAGAAGCAGCATCTTCTATAGCAAAGCTTACACAGAAACCACAAGTACAGGCGGCAACTTGTTACAACTGCGGTGGGTCGTATCCTCACCAGAACGTTTTTCCAGCAAAGGGTACAACCTGCCATAATTGTGGAAAACGAAACCATTTTGCAAAAGTGTGCAGATCTACACCGCAGCAATCTGCACGTCCCACAGTACAGCCCAGGTCACAGAAGGTTCCAGCACTGCAGCTTAATGACGAGGCTCAAAGCACTTACTTATTCTCAGTGACTGAGGAAGGATCTCGGGCTGTGCACATGATTAACAATCCAAAACGAGTCATCCTTATAAATAACAATCCAGTGGAAGCCCTGGTGGACACAGGAGCGTCAGTCAATGTCATCAGTCATACAATCTATAATCAACTCCTAAATAGACCTGCTCTACAAAATACCAGCCTACAGATTTTTCTTAGGTTCCACAGCTACGTTGCCCCTGTGTGGAAAATTTCAGTCAGAACTAACAGCTGAAGGGAAATCCATCACGGACACTTTTTACTTCGTTTGAGTGCTCTGCAGATACGCTTCTCAGCTGCAGCAGCGCAGTGTCTCTAGGCCTGGTGAACCTGGTCAACAGCGTTACAGCTTCTTCAGTCCCACATATTATGCAGAGGTACCCCAGTCTCTTTAAAGGCCTTGGTAAGCTAAAAGACGTTCAGATAAAGTTACATATTGATCAGTCGATACAGCCCTCCATCCAACCTCACAGGCGCATTCCCTTTCATGTCCGCAAACTTGTGGAGCAAGAATTGCAAGACCTGGAGGCATATGATGTTATTGAACAGGTTGAAGGCCCAACTCCCTGGGTCTCGCCAATCGTTGTGGCGCCTAAACCAAAACAGCCTGGTAAAATACGGTTTTGTGTGGATATGCGGCATGCCAATCTAGCTATTCAAAGAGAAAGGCACATCACGCCTACTATTGATGACATTCTCACAGATCTGAATGGTGCAAAGGTGTTTTCAAAAATTGATCTAAAATCTGGCTATCATCAACTTGAGTTGCATCCAGACTCCAAGTACATCACAATTTTTAGTACTCATACGGGCCTGCGTAGGTTCAAGAGGTTGAACTTTGCTATCTCATCAGCCGCAGAAATTTTTCAAAATGTTATCAGTCAGGTTCTGTCTGGAATAGCGGGAGTCCTCAACGTCAGTGATGACACTCATATACGGAACAACCCAAGAAGAACATGACAGTCGCCTGGAGCAAGTGTTTCAGAGACTGCAAGCCTGCAATCTAACTGTCAATCCATCAAAATGTGAGTTCAACCAAACGTCATTAAATTTTTTTGGATACATCTTTTCAGGACAAGGTGTGTCAGCAGATCCTCAGGAAGTCACTGCCATCAAATCTGCTGGTCAACCTCAAAATGCCTCAGAGGTTCGCAGCTTTCTAGGACTAGTCACATACTGTGGACGATTCATACCCGACCTAGCCACTATTTCTGAACCCCTGAGACAACTCACAAAGAAAGATATCCCTTGGTTATGGGGTACTGAGCATCAAGCATCGTTTGACGCGTTGAAGTCCAGCCTAACTGGTGACACTGTCATGGCTTACTTTGACCCATTAAAGTCCACAGAACTGATTGTAGACCCTAGCCCGGTAGGCCTAGGTGCAATTCTCACACAAGTGTCCAACAATGGCAACATTTCTACAATTTCCTACGCAAGCAAGACATTAACAGATACAGAACAGCGCTACTCACAAACTGAAAGGGAAGCTCTTGCAGTTGTGTGGGGATGTCTTCACTTTCATCTGTACCTCTTCGGACACAAGTTCACAGTCATAAGTGACCACAAACCGCTTGTTCCAATTTTCAACAAACACTCTTCCAAACCCCCTCCACGAATTGAACGCTGGCTGCTCCGCTTACAGAACTACCATCTTCAACTGAGATATGAGGCAGTTGTTGGAAACCCAGCGGACTATTTCTCAAGACACCCAATACCACAACCTACTAAGGACAACATTCCAGCAACTATTCTAGCGGAGGAACATGTAAATTTTGTTGCTGCACATTCAGTGCCAAGAGCTATGACCATGGAGGAAATACAACAGGCGGTGGACTCTGATCCCCAACTCCAGTTGGTGATAGAATCTGTTCGGTCTAAGAAATGGAGCTGTTTTCTTGCTGAGGCTCGCCTTCAACCACCCGATCGAGTAGGTTACTTGGAGGCTTTCTTTAATGCACGACATTCACTCTCAGTGTCGGACTCAAATCTGCTGTTGCGTGACAATCGCCTGGTGATACCTCAGAAACTGGAGGACCGTGTACTTGATCTGGCCCACGAGGCTCATCAAGGGGTGGTAAAAACAAAGCAACTACTTCGAGAAAAAGTATGATTTCCAGGACTGGACAAAAGAGTAGAGGCATTGATTCAAACATGCATTCCTTGTCAAGCAACTATAGTTGACCATAGGCGTGCGCCTCTACAAATGACACCCCTGTCAAAGAGCTTATGGACTGCTGTCAGTGTTGATTTTTGTATTTTACTGGACCGCTCCTACCTGTTGGTGGTCATGGATGACTATTCTCGGTTTCCAGTCATTGAACATGTTTTGACAACATCGGCCAGGGCTGTTATACCAAAATTAGACAAGATTTTCTTGGCTTATGGCATACCAGAGACATTGAAGACGGAAAATGGACCTCCATTCAATAGCACAGACTTTCAGTCATTGGCAACTTATCTTGGTTTCTCCCACAGGAAAATAACTCCGTACTAGCCTCAAGCCAATGGAGAAGTGGAACGATTCATGCAATCAATCAACAAGACCCTGAGGATTGCTACCATGGAGCACAAGGACTCGCAAGAAGAATTACATAGATTCCTTAGACAATACCCACACTCCACTACTGGGTTACCACCAGCAACGGCATTGTTCAGCAGGCCCTTGCGCGTCAAAATCCCATGCATTCCATCACTTCCTGTCCAAACCCCAATTGCTATTAATGACTCCGTCTCTAAGGATAAAATGAAGCAGTATGCAGAAAAAAGTAGACACCGTTACAAGCATCCAGAAATAAAGGTGGGTGATTGGGTTCTTGTAAAGAGACTGAGACCTAGCGACAAGTTTGCATCGCCATACCATCCCGAGCCCTTTCAGGCCACACAAATCAGAGGCACCATGATTACTGCGAAAAACCAAAATCATCAGGTCACTAGAAATGTGTCCCATTTTAAATACTTCGTGGCTACGTCCCAGAGACGACGCATGCAGAGGAAGTAGATAGCGACGACATACTGCCAGAGACAATGAACTCAGCTGTTCCCATAGGAGATACCTCAGAAGACCCCCCGAGTTTATCTGGACATGAGATGTCTCGACGTTATCCTTGAGAACAAATCGAGGGCCACCAGTCCACCTTGCGGACTATGTTCTGCAGTAGAGAAAAAAAAAAAAACTTTTCTACAACGCAAACTTTTGAACGGTTAACTATTTACTTAGATTTTTTTGTAAGATGATAAGAGATGTAATGTTGTTATATCTTCTGCAGTTTGCTTGTTGTCTTCCCTGTTTGCTTTTTCTGCCTAGTAACAGTGATGTAAGATAGAGGAGGAGCTGTGGCAGGAAAGGGGGAGCTGGGAAAGGGAAGAGATTCATTAAAGTATGGCCGCTCGACTGAGCAGTTCAGTGTATCTGTGTGTGCTTCTGGATTCATCGTCATCTGCACTACAACACTACAGAGATGGACTCAAAAGCACCCATAAACAAGTTTGCAGAACTGGGTGCAAATCTTGTCCCCATTGTGCAGCCTCTTAGTAGGCGGAAAAAGGATCCTTCGAATGTGAAATCGTTATTCTCTAAGATAAACATTATAGCCGTTATCAGAAAGTTCTTTTGTTCTATGGGTAAACTATTGTCTCCTGACAAGACTTTTTCTATTGCTTTAAGCCACAAGTTATGAGGAATATTACTATACCAGGAAGATATATCCAAAGTCAAACTAGCATGATGTCTCAAATTAATTGAGTTGAATCTTTAACCCCTTCATGACCGGGGAATTTTTCATTTTTCATTTTCGTTTTTTGCTCCCCTGCTTCCAAGAGCCATAACTTTTTTATTTTTCCGTCAATATAGACATATGATGGCTTGTTTTTTGCGGGACGAGATGTACTTTCATATGCAATAATTTATTTTACCATATAGTGTACAGGGAAGTTGCCAAGAAATTCTAAATGCAGTGAAATTGCAAAAAAAGTGCAATAACACATTTGTTTTTTGGGTATTTTAGTCGCCATGTTCACTATATGGTAAAACTGACGTAACAGAGGGATGCCTCGGGTCAGTACGAGTTCGTAGACACCCAACATGTATACCTTTATTGGTATCTAGGTGATGAAAAAAAATTCTGAAGTTTGCAAAAAAACAAAAACTGACTTTTTGCGCCATGTTCTGCGACCCGTAGTGCCCTCATTTTTCAGGATCTGGGGCTGTGTGACGGCTTATTTTTTGTGTGTTGAGCTAACGTTTCTAATGATACAATTTTTAGGGGCATCCGCCGTTTTGATTGCCCATTATTGCATTTTACAGCAATGTTGCAGCGACCAAAAAAACGGAATTTTGGCGTTTGGACCATTTTTTCCGTTACGGAGTTTAAGGCTCTCATTAACGGATTTAATATGATGATAGATCGGGCGCTTCTGAACGCGGCGATACCAAACGTGTATTTTTTTTTTAATACTTTTATTGTGATTGGGTGAAAAGGGGGGGTGATTTGAACTTTTATGTCTTTTTTTTTTACAGGTTTTTAAAAACTTTATTAATCAATTCATTCTTATTTTTACACTGCCTCTTTAAGAGGCACCTTGCTGCACAATCCGATTACTTCTGGAAAATACAGATGAGCTGCAGCTCATCTGTATCACCCAGAATTGTGGCCGTGTTGTGGTTGGCAGCGCCAGCCAACCACTACACGTAACTGCGCTCTGACAGCATCCAGGATCTAGCCAGGACCACGGGCTGTCACGTGAGCGCCGGAGATCCCGCGATACTATCGCGGGATCTCCGGAGAAGGAGGGGAACAATGCACTCCCTACCGCAGCTGCCTTGGATCCCGCTGTCAGCGATTGACGGCGGGATCCAAGGGGTTAACAGCACCGATCGGGTCCCGGTTCTGATCGGTACTGTTACCCCGACATCTCAGCTGATGAGATCAGCTGAGATGTCGGAGCTTTGATGTGAGCGCCGCGCTGGAGCTCACATCAAAGCCCCCTTAGCAACCCAGGACGTTGTACAACGTCCTGTGTCGGCAAGGAGTTAAAGTATGAATCCAGCTTAACTACATATTTGTGGTTACACATATTACCACATGTGTTAGGGGAGTAACATATATAGGGGATAACCAGAAGGTGGTTGGTCAACCACTAGGAACTCACCAAAATATTGCCCGGTAAATATCAATTGCTCCTAGCAGCAGGCTGATGGCTCCTCTGAGAGGCAACACAGGTGTCTGTATATCGGTGCTCATTCACCTACAACCCACAGACAGGGGCGGTTGTAGCACCAGCATCTGGCCATGCTGTCAGGGAGGTGACTGGTGGCATTTACAGACACAAGGTTACCATAGGGCTCTGCCACCCAGGTGTATGTGAAGCACAGTGTCAGAACAACCTATTGGTGACGTCCCGCTATTAGATCAGGCGGGCTGCTCTGCACTGATTATATGCTTCACAAATGACAGACGCCACCCCAGAGGGCCCAGCCTCAAAGTGCACATAAAACAAGATGCAACAAAACACTAGAGATGAAAAATGTGAGGTGTTAGTAGATATTTTGGGCCAATACACGTAAGCTCGTAGCCCACCATCAAGGGCCCTCACGCTTACGAGTCCTAACCATATGTTTCTTTCCATATGTTTGTTTAACACTTAGAGATTCACCGAATAGGACATAAAATCAGAAAAAAATTCACCAAAATATTGCCTGGTAAATATCCATTGCACCTAGCAGCAGGCTGATGGCTCCTCTGAGAGGCAACACAGGTGTCTGTATACCGGTATACAGACACTGTGTTGCCTCTCAGAGGAGCCATCATCCTGCTGCTAGGTGCAATGGATATTTACCAGGCAATATTTTGGTGAGTTTTTTTCTGATTCTATGTACTATCCAGTGAATCTCTAAGTGTTAAACAAACATATGGCAAAAAACATATGGTTAGGACTCGTAAGCGTGAGGGCCCTTGACAGTGGGTTACGAGCTTATGTATTTTGGTTGCCTCTCAGAGGAGCCATCAGCCTGCTGCTAGGTGCAATGGATATTTACCGGGCAATATTTTGGTGAGGTTTTTTTGGATTTTATGTCCTATTCGGTGAATCGCAACCACTAGGAACCTAAGGCCACGTGCACACGCTGAGTATTTGATGAGTTTTTTACCTCAGGATTTGTAGACGAAACCAGGAGTGGAGCAATCAGAGGAAAAGTCCAATAGAAAAACCTGCACCACTTCTGTATTTAATTACCGTATATACTCGCATATAAGCCGAGTTTTTCAGCCCAAAATTTGGGCTGAAAAGTCCCCCTCGGCTTATACGCGAGTATATATATATACAGCAGCCCCGGAGGTATACAGGCCCCCCCATCAATCTCCAGGGCCCCCCCCTTGCGCGGCAGCCTGTAAAGTAAAATCATATTTATCACTGTCCCGCGCTGTCCCGCCGCTTGCCGACACACGATCCCGGGCTTCATTCCGCGTCTTCTGTGGTCGCGGGCAACGACGTCATTGCCCGCGACCACAGGAAGCCGGAAGCCAGAAGACGCGTATTGAAGCCCGGGATCGTGTGTCCGCAAGCGGCGGGACAGCGCGGGACAGTGATAAGTATGATTTTACTTTACAGGCTGCCGCGCAAGGGGGGGGGGCCCTGGAGCTTGATGGGGGGGCCTGTATACCTCCGGGGCTGCTGCTGTATACAGCCCTGGGGCTGCTGCTGTATACAGCCCTGGGGCTGCTGCTGTATACAGCTTTGGGGCTGCTGCTGTATACAGCCCTGGGGCTGCTGCTATATACAGCCCTGGGGCTGCTGCTGTATACAGCTTTGGGGCTGCTGCTGTATACACCCCTGGGGCTGCTGCTGCTGTATACACCACTGGGGCTGCTGTATACTACCTAAGGGCTGCTGTATATACCTCTGGGGCTGCTGTATATACCACTAGGGCTGCTGTATATACCTCTGGGGCTGTATATACCTCTGGGGCTGCTGTATACTACCTTTGGGGCTGCTGTATACTACCACTGGGGCTGCTGTATACTACCACTGGGGCTGTATATACCTCTGGGGCTGCTGTATACTACCACTGGGGCTGCTGTATACTACCACTGGGGCTGCTGTATACTACCACTGGGGCTGTATATACCTCTGGGGCTGCTGTATACTACCACTGGGGCTGCTGTATACTACCACTGGGGCTGTACTACTGCTGTATATACTGGTCGTTACACATGGGGCTGCTGTATACACCTCTGGGGCTGCTGTATACTAACCACTGGGGCTGCTGCTGTATATACCACTGGGGCTGCTGCTGTATACTACCACTGGGGCTGCTGTATATACCTCTGGGGCTGCTGTATACCACACTGCTGGGGGCTGTATACCTGTGCTGGGGTCCACCTTCGGCTTATACACGAGTCAATAGGTTTTCCCAGGTTTTGGGGGCAAAAGTAGGGGGGTCGGCTTATACACGGGTCGGCTTATACACGAGTATATACGGTATCCACTCCTGGTTATGGCTACAAATCCTGAGGTAAAAAATAAATAAAAAACCAATGAGAGTATGGTGTACAAAATATGCTGTGATAAAATATTGTTATTAAAATAAAATACTATTAAATAAATAAAAAAAACTCTTCATACCACTAAAAGAGCAACACCTAATGTATATCTTTACTGTTTGGCAACATTATCTAGAGTAAGATTATGTCCTTCTGGGGCTAAAGTGCCTAGTTTATAGATCCAGAAACTTTCTTTTTTGATTAGGTTACCCAGAGAATGAGAATCTTTATTATAGACATGATCAATTATAGTAAGGCTCAATCTGCTGGGGTCTCTCTGGTGAACAGCATTAAAATGTCTAGATAGACTATGTAGCTTGTAGCCTGTTCTTATATTGTGCCTATGTTTATTCAGGCTTGCATACATCGCCTGCACCGTGCGGCCTACATATTGCAGGCCGCACATGTATTCCAATAGATAAATGACATAAGTCGTCTGGCACGTAACTCTGTGCTTGATCATGAATGTTTCACAAGTGGTCCTTGAAAGTAAATTGGCTCCTTTTGAAATAATCTGGCAACATAGGCATTTTGATACAAGACATGGGTAGCATCCTTAATTAGTACTATTATTTTCTTTTACTAAAGTGTTTTTCCGGGCGACGTTACTAGGTGCTACCATATTACCTAAGCACCTGTTCTTCTTATAGATAATGACATGTCTTGATGTTAAACAATCAAATAATATAAGATCCCTCCTAAGGATAAACCAGAATTTTTTCAGCAAATTCTGAATAAGTACCCTTGGCGAGAAAAACAGGGATTTTTGTCTACTCAACGTAAAATCCTTTTCTCCTAGCTCATCATTGGGGGACACAGGACCATGGGTGTATGCTTTCCTGCCACTAGGAGGCAACATTAAGTAGAAATAAAACTTAAGTCCTCCTCCCTGCAGTATACACCCATCAGTAGGAGTAATGAATCAGTTTAGTACTAAAGCAGTAGGAGAACACGTTAACATAATAAGGTACAAGAACCGTAAGCCAAGATTATGTGTAGATCATTGAAGGCTGTTGGGGCGGGTGCTGTGTCCCCCAATGATGAGCTTGGACAAAAGGATTTTACAGTGAGTACACAAAAATTTCTGTTTCTCCTTCGCATCATTGGGGGACACAGAACCATGGGACGTCCCAAAGCAGTCCCTGGGTGGGAATTAGCTGAGTAGCGGACGAGCATCATGAACCAGCCAGTTACAGATGTGCAACTGCTGCTTACAAATTTTTTCTCCCTAGGCTTGCGTCTGCAGAGGCCTGGGTGTGAATGTTGTAGTGTTTGGAGAAGGTATGCAGGCTGGACCAGGTTGCGGCTTTGCAAACCTGAGCTGCCGAGGCCTGGTGCCGAATGGCTCATGAGGCACCCACTGATCGAGTTGAGTGAGCCTTCACACATATTTTTTTTTTATTTTCAATTTTTAGACATAAACAACAACATGATACAAAATCAAAAACACACTACTATTAACGACAATAAAGGGGGAAGAAAAAAAAAAAAAAAAAAAAAAAAGGAGGGGAGGGAGGGGAGGATACTACACTCAAAATTGCACCAATCTGGTGCGATACCATCGTATGTAGAGACATAAAATAAAAAAAAAAAAACTTATTCTACATCAAAATCAAATAAATCGAGTCAATTCAACTTCATAACACTACCTTAATCCGTTACCTATACTATTTAGGCCATATAGTATTTACTTTCTACCCAAGGCTTCCATAATATGGTTACCTTTTTTTTCCTAGAGTTTGATTGAACCAACATTTGTTCGTATTTGCAGTGTATATTTACTCTTTCTATTACCTCTTTTATGTTTGGGGGAGGAACTTCTTTCCATTTCGATGCCAAAATAAAACGGGTTGCAATCAGTATGTGCGATACTATCCCTCTTACTTGACTAGGAATATTTTCCAAACCGATATGGAGGATCGCCATGAGAGGATCGATTAGTATCGTAACTCCCGTCATTTCCAAAATTACCTGCGATATAACTACCCAAAGAGCAGTAAGGGCCGGACATGAAAACCAAACATGTTTCTGGGAGCCTACCTGTCCGCAACCTCGCCAACATAACTGTGAATGGTGCTGACTAAACTTAGCGATTCTGTTTGGGCAAAGATACCATCTCAATTGCGTTTTCTTCAGTTGTTCCACATGGTTTATACAAGAAGATACTCTTTTAATCTCCTTTATACTATTCCCCCAGGCTTCTAATTCTATTGGCGTATCCAACTCCTGTTCCCATTTCTCCATATAAGGGGCTTTAACCCTTTCACCTGGGATTGTTAAGGACTTATAAAACATTGAAATTCCCCTTATATTTGGGTCCGAGGACATAAACCATTTATTTATCCGACCCTCGCCAGAATCCAGACATCCTGATTGTGAGATATTATCAAATAAATGTCTAATTTGTAGGTATTGATAGAAATATCTACGTATCCCACTATATTTATTAACCAATTGATCAAACGAAAGGAGCCCAGTACTCCCTTCCATATCTCCCAATGTTTGAATTCCCGCATTCCACCACATTTGAAGATTTAAGTACGGGATATGGGGCTCAATAGCGTATACCGATATTGATGCACGTGGGATCCTAATATAAGACGGAACCATAGTCCTCCATAACCTTATTGCCGCCCGCATTGTTGGCAGTAGAGAGATAAAAGCGCTAACCTGAATTACCTCTGATTCCAATGCTAATCTAGTGGAACCTCGCCTTGAGTAAACTTTTTCTATCTGTAACCATTTCTGATCTCCAGTCATCTGCCACCATTCTCGTAACCCCACCAGGACCGAGGCCTTATGATACGACAATAAGTCCGGAAAGCCCATCCCACCTGCCTCTAGAGGAAGATACAATACTGTCTTTGCTATACGTGGCTTTTTATGAGCCCAAATATAATTACTAGCAAGTCGTTGCAAATTATGAATAACTTTTTTTTGGAATGTCTAAAGGGAGAGTTCTAAAGTAATACAAAATTTTTGGAAGGGCCACCATTTTAAAAATATTAATCCTAGCTATCCAAGATGAAGTAATCTGGTGTAATCCTTCTAATAATATTTTAATTTTAGTGTGAAGTTTTGTAAAATTCACTTTAATTGTCCGATCTGATGTTGTCAGAGTTATGCCTAAATATGGGATTCCTTCGACCAACCACTGAAAAGGGAAAAGACGCTTTATGTATTCCTGCGTAGCTAATGGTACTGCTATGGGGAGGATCACTGATTTATTCGAATTTAATTTATAATATGAAATTCTACTGAATTCCCCTAATTCCAATAGGATCGCGGAAAGGGACTGCTCAATATTCACACAAGAAATAATAACGTCATCTGCATAGAGACTGATTTTATGAGCAGCAGACCCCACCACGACTCCTGAAATTAAGGAGGAAGTCCTGATCCTTTCCGCCAAAGGCTCCATACATAGAGCAAAAATCAATGGAGACAGAGGGCAACCTTGACGTGTCCCATTTGTTATTTTAAAAGATTTTGATAAAACCCCCGTTGTCCATACTCTAGCAGTTGGTGTGGAGTATATAGCTAAAATTGCAGACAAGAATGGTCCCATCAATCCAAACTTTTGAAGCACCCCTCGGACATATCCCCAGTGCACCCTGTCAAAGGCCTTCTCTGCGTCCAATGACAGGAATGCACTGGGGAGACCAGACAGCTCCGCTACCCGAACCAGATTTAGCATCCGGCGGATACCATCTTTTGCCTCTCTTCCCTTTACAAACCCCACCTGGTCCGATGAGACCAGATCGGGGATGATTTGTTTTAAGCGGGAAGCTAGTATTTTAGTGAAAATCTTAAGGTCACAATTTAGCAGCGCGATGGGCCTAAAATTTTTTGGAGTAGTGGGCTCCTTCCCCGGTTTGGAAAGAGTGATGATAGTAGCCTCCAGGTTAGAGCTCAGTATTGAGCCAGTATCTCTCCACATTGAAAATATTCTTAATAAAAATGGCGCTAATATCTCCTGAAAAGTGCGGTAGTACTGATTAGAAAAACCATCTGGCCCAGGCGCACACGATTTTTTTAATTGATTAATGACTACTAGAGTCTCTTCTATTGTAAGGGGGTTATTCAAAAAAGACAATTGCTCCTCGAGATTTTAGGGAGATTAATGGAGTCAAGGTAGTCTTTTATTCCTTGTTCCATAGGCTGTAGGATTGACGAGTCTCTCTTGAGATTATACAAATCTGTATAGTATTTAACGAATTCCTCAGCAATCTCTGTAGGATTTCTAATAGGGGGAGCTCCTGGCTTCAAAATATGATCGATCCTACCTCTTGCCTCTCTTTTTTTCACTCTACTGGCCAAAACTGCTCCCCCCTTGTCCCCTGCAGAATACCACTTGACCTTTGCTTTACGCATATTATTAGCATATTCACATAACATCGAGTCTCGTAGTTTAAATCTTATTGAAAATATCTCTTCCATGACTGAAGATGTAACGGCCTTCTTGTTTAGGGATTCTAAGGATTGCAGTCTACTAAGTAGCTCCTTCCTCTCCCTATCCTTCTCACGCTTTATTCTGGATGCTTGTTTTATTAAACTACCCCTAATAACAGCTTTATGGGCCGACCATAAAATTTCGTCATTGACCTCTCCATTGTCATTCTTTTGAAAATATTCAACTAACTCCGCAGTTACCGTCGACCTTACCTTCTCATTCAAAAGCATTCCCTCATTTAAACGCCATCTAAATATGGGAGAATATTGATAAGCCATTGCTATTTTAAGGAAAATTGGGGCATGATCTGACCATGTTATTAGTCCTATATTTGTATCTATAGTCTTAGCAAAAATCTTGTCATCTACCATAAAATAATCTATTCGACTATAGGTACGATGTCGGTTAGAGAAAAATGTATAATCTCTTTCTGACGCATGACTATATCGCCAGCAGTCGTGATAATGAAATTCATGCATCAATAATCTCATCTCCCAACGAAACCTCCTACCTCCTCTTGATTTATCCAATTCATTAGACATGGGACAGTTAAAATCACCGCATAATATTTTACCCCCTTGTTCTACCCCTTGGATTTTCTGCAGAATACGTCTAATAAATTTACATTGACCCCTATTTGGGGCATATATTGTTGCTAATGTATATAAAGCACCATTCAAGGAGCATATCAAAATCAAAAATCTACCCTCTGAGTCTACAAATTTGTTTATCAACTCAAACGAAACTGTATGTTTAATCATGATGCACACCCCTGTTTTTTTTACCTTGCTATTGGAGAAGAAGATGTTTGGGAACTGACTGTGTCTAAATCTCCTATTATCTGCTTCCAGGAGATGTGTCTCCTGCAAACAGATTATCTCTGCTTGTGACCTTAACACCTCCCTCCATACCATATTTCTTTTCCCAGGGGAATTCATTCCTCTAATATTTATTGACATAAAATTTATACTCATTTTATCACATTAAGTAAATCTTCTAAAGAACATTCTTTTTCCAATACCATCTTATATGAAGAAAAATGACCATAACCACTACATAAATAGAAGCTCCACGCTAGATCCTCCTTACCAAAAAGCAAAAAAGCAAACAAAACAAGGAAAAAAAAAAAAATCAAAGAAAAACGCACTTAAAAAACAAAACAAAAAAGCAAAACAAAAAAAACCAAAGGAAAATCCAAAAATATCGCTCATAGAGCGATTAACAAACATCAACCCAAGGCTGATCTTATGAGCCCTAGGGAAGGCCCTGGCCTTCGGGCGAGGGGCAGAAAAAAAAAAAAATCTGCCAACTCGGGGTCTCGGAGACACTGCCTTGTCTCCGAATAGTGTCTAGAGATCCGTTCACAAAGCCTACATCCTCTTCGCCTCACAATTTCTTCCAATCATTTATTAATTTTTCCCCTTTCTTTGTTTTAGCGGGGGCAAAAGAAATATTCCATGAAATTAGTTTATCTTCCGCTTGTTTTGGGGAGGCACAGATCACAAAGTCATCTTCATATGATATAAAAAGTTTCGCCGGATTGAACCCCCATTTATATCTAATTTTTTCTTCTCTTAGGGCAGCACATATATGGGCATATTCTCTGCGCTCCGCTAACGTAGCTGCTGATAGATCTGTAAACACCTGAAGCCCTTGAAATTCAGATGGTAACACAGGATTTTTCCTCATTTGTTGTATAAAGGCTTCCCTTGTAGGAAAGCGTAAAATGACATAAGTCGTCTGGCACGTAACTCTGTGCTTGATCATGAATGTTTCACAAGTGGTCCTTGAAGTAAATTGGCTCCTTTTGAAATAATCTGGCAACATAGGCATTTTGATACAAGACATGGGTAGCATCCTTAATTAGTACTATTATTTTCTTTTACTAAAGTGTTTTTCCGGGCGACGTTACTAGGTGCTACCATATTACCTAAGCACCTGTTCTTCTTATAGATAATGACATGTCTTGATGTTAAACAATCAAATAATATAAGATCCCCCTAAGGATAAACCAGAATTTTTTCAGCAAATTCTGAATAAGTACCCTTGGCGAGAAAAACAGGGATTTTTGTCTACTCAACGTAAAATCCTTTTCTCCTAGCTCATCATTGGGGGACACAGGACCATGGGTGTATGCTTTCCTGCCACTAGGAGGCAACATTAAGTAGAAATAAAACTTAAGTCCTCCTCCCTGCAGTATACACCCATCAGTAGGAGTAATGAATCAGTTTAGTACTAAAGCAGTAGGAGAACACGTTAACATAATAAGGTACAAGAACCGTAAGCCAAGATTATGTGTAGATCATTGAAGGCTGTTGGGGCGGGTGCTGTGTCCCCCAATGATGAGCTTGGACAAAAGGATTTTACAGTGAGTACACAAAAATTTCTGTTTCTCCTTCGCATCATTGGGGGACACAGAACCATGGGACGTCCCAAAGCAGTCCCTGGGTGGGAATTAGCTGAGTAGCGGACGAGCATCATGAACCAGCCAGTTACCGATGTGCAACTGCTGCTTACAAATTTTTTCTCCCTAGGCTTGCGTCTGCAGAGGCCTGGGTGTGAATGTTGTAGTGTTTGGAGAAGGTATGCAGGCTGGACCAGGTTGCGGCTTTGCAAACCTGAGCTGCCGAGGCCTGGTGCCGAATGGCTCATGAGGCACCCACTGATCGAGTTGAGTGAGCCTTGATGCCTGCTGGGATTGGCCTGTTTTTGACACGGTAGGACTCTTGGATTGCTGAGCGGATCCACCTTGCCAATGTGGATTTAGAAGCTGCCATTCCATTCCTATGACCTTCTGGGATGATGAACAGCGTTTCTGTTTTATAGAATGAGGGTGTTTGGGAGATGTAGTGTCTGAGGGCCCTTACTAAGTCCAAGGTATGAAGCTTTTTTCGAAGCAGTGTACTGGTGTCCTCATTGTGGGACACCACCTTGGGTAAGACATGCGATGATAGACAGAGAACTACCTTATCCTTGTGGAGGGATAGAAGGGGGGGAATGACAGGATAGGGCGGCTAGTTCTGATACGCGCCTGATCGATGTGATTGTGACTAGGAAGGCTATTTTCCATGAAATGTGGAATAGAGATACTTCTTGCAGTGGTTCGAATGGGGGCTTGTGTAGGGCACCCAGAACTAAGTTTAGGTTCCAGACGGCCACGGGTGTCTTGTAGGGGGGCCGAGTGTGCGAGACCCCTTGGATGAATGTTTTGACCTGTGGTTCGGTAGCAATCCTGCATTGGAATAGTATGGTTATGGCGGAGATTTGGCCTATGATGGAGCTGACTGACTGGGCCGAGTTAAGGCATGTTTGTAGGAACTCCAGGATTGTAGAGATGGAAAATAGGAGTGGGTTATGGTTGTGGTCCTTGCATCACCGGAAAAAGGTCTTCCAGGTGCAGTGATAGATGCGTGAGGATGTCGCTTTGCGGGCATTAACCATTGTGGTTATGACCGCTGGTGAAAAACCTGCCACACGACTAAAGACAGGGCCCCCGAGTTCTGGTGGCGAATGGGGCCCTGGTTCAGGAGGTCTGGTCAGCTCTGTGTACCATGCTCATCGTGGCCAGTCTGGGGCAATGAATATTACTTGGACTCTTTCAGGTCTGATCTTTCCGATTACTGGTGGGAAAGCAGTGTGGGAAAGATGTATGGGAGTTGGAATTGACACCAAGGGAGGACCAGCAAATCCACCCTAGTGCTAAAGGGTCTTGGGATCTGGCTACAAAGGCCGGGACTTTTGCATTCAGCCTTGATGCCATTAGTTATAACACAGATGAGTCCTGCACACAGAGAACAGGTCTGTAGGAACCTGTTCACACCGCCAGCATAATTGGAAACAAAAAGCTATTGCGACAAAAAACAACAGTACACTGCAGTAAAAATATTAAAATGCAAGTGCAGTATAAAAATGGTATAACAAATACAGGGTACTTAGTTAATCCGTTTTTTTGCGCAGAAAAAGTTATTTTAAGCCACGTCACTATCTTCAAAGTGTACCCATCTCAGACGCGGTCCTAACTGTTGTATTAAAAACCTGACTGGTGTGAATACTTACCAGTAAACAGGAGCCAGCATGACCGGTCTCTGAAGTGGAATGAAGGCGACGGGGCTCTATGTGTGCAGGGCCCAGAGAGGGGCGGGAACTCCATCTCTTGCATGGCAAGAGGCAATTAATTATAACACAGATGAGTCCTGCACACAGAGAACAGGTCTGTAGGAACCTGTTCACACCGCCAGCATAATTGGAAACAAAAAGCTATTGCGACAAAAAACAACAGCACACTGCAGTAAAAATATTAAAATGCAAGTGCAGTATAAAAATGGTATAACAAATACAGGGTACTTAGTTAATCCGTTTTTTTGTGCAGAAAAAGTTATTTAAAGCCACGTCACTATCTTCAAAGTGTACCCATCTCAGACGCGGTCCTAACTGTTGTATTAAAAACCTGACTGGTGTGAATACTTACCAGTAAACAGGAGCCAGCATGACCGGTGTCTGAAGTGGAATGAAGGCGACGAATGAAGGCAAGAGATGGAGTTCCCGCCCCTCTCTGGGCCCTGCACACATAGAGCCCCGTCGCCTTCATTCCACTGGTCTGATGATAAGGGGTATTTAGCTTCGATAGGTCTGTGACCTGCGAAGCACTTGTCTGGGCGCTCCCAATGTCATCGGATTATGTCCCTAAAATAGGAGTGATTAGAGAAGACTCGACGAGAGCATTTTGCGTTTTTACATGACACTGTGTGCTTGGGGGTGGTGGTAGTGTCATCATTGACTTTTAGTGTTTTGTTAACGACCTTGATGAGGCTGTCAACAAATGCCTGGGTGTCTGTCATCTCCATTTCCTGGGACGAATCTGGCTCTGAGAGTTCCCCTTCGGAGAGCAACTCGGGCCGGTCGTAGGGTGATGGGGGCCGAGATGTGTCATTTATGGGTGACGTGGTGGAAAGTGTCCCTGGGACAGACTTGAATGGGACTATCTCCTGGTTGCCCAGGGGGCCCTAGACTGGGGACACTCACTGCCTGTTGGGCGATCCCCTTGTGAGGAGCCTGGCGGAGGAGAGTGAGAGCGGTCTCGGTTGGTGGCATTGGCTGTATTGGGAATGGAAAACAACTGCATTATTCTGGCTAATGAGTCCAACAATTGTGTCAGTGCCAGGGCCCACGCAGGGGTGTCAGATTTACTGGGTGCTATGTCAGTGGTAGGCTCCATGGGGCATTGCGGTTCGCAATTTAGGCAAAGTTGCTAAGCGTGTCCCTGTGGGAGTGCAGTCTGGTAGTTGGTACATGATGCATTGACCCCTGTGGGGGTTTTGTTATTTCCTTTGGCTGGTTTGGGATCTGCCATACAGTAGTGTACCAAATTATGGTGAAAAGTGGTACTGCAGTGTACTAAGCGGTTTGCTTTGAAGGTAAAGAGCAGACACTGGTCAGGGGGGTGAGAAGCTGCATGGAGGGGGGTCTCCTATTGGAGCTTACCCGTATCCTGTGTGCCCTTCCTTGTGCAGTATGCCGAGGTGCTGGGCAGAGGACCTTTCGCTTCAGAAGCACCAGAAGAAAAGGGCTGTTCAGTGGCTGACAACTGTATTAGTGTGTGGGCTCCGTGCGGCCCCCCTTTGGTGGAGGAGGAGTCGGGAGAACGGTGAGGGCCAGGGGGTGCATAGGGATCTGTCTTGTACCTGGGGCTGCTGCTGTGCCCCAGATGTAGGTCCTTTGTTCCTTGAATTTCGCACCAATTTGGGGGTGTGGTGATTGGCTGGCCCGCGTCGCATCATCAAGGGGGCGTGTGATAGTCCACGCCATCCTGCCTCTAAGCCCCATGCTTCGGACGCGCGCCCCGAACTTACCAGTGGTGCGAGTCCTGGCATGAGGCCGCAGCTGCTGCATGGCAGGTGGGACACAGGGTCGGCTGGCTCCTTTCTGTGGGTCTGTGGCCGACTGTTTTTGCTACACCTGCTGCCACAGGTCCCTCGGTGCTGAGTCAACGGCAGTGTGCCAGTATTGGCAGTGCCCTCGATCACCTGCTCCTTGTTTGGAGGAGGTGAGAGGGGGTTAACATGCGCTCCTTGCATCCCCGCTGTTATGCAGGGGGATGCAGTGGGATATGCGTGGCTGACAGCAAGCGAGGCAGTGGACCACAGGTTCTATGGTGGAGTGGGGAGAGCAGAGCACTTAAGAGGTCCACTGCCCCTAAAAAGGGGATGTGTGCTGCCATGGGGATCCTCGTGCTTAAGGAGAGCGACGCCCTAACAGAAGCCGTCACCTGACGTAAAAAAGGTTAGAAAAAAAGGTTAAATAAAAATAAAAGGGGTGAATGTGGTCTGAGAGACAGATCACATGTGCCCCTTGCGACACTAAGCTAAAACGGATTAACTATTCCTACTGATGGGTGTATACTGCAGGGAGGAAGACTTAAGTTTTAGCTCTACTTAGTGTCACCTCCTAGTGGCAGGAAAGCATACACCCATCGTTCTGTGTCCCACAATGATGTGAAGGAGAAAAGTTTTCACTAAACTCCACTTCACCAACTCTATTGTTCTTTTCTTTTTCCTTTCTTCCGAATGTCTTACTATTTTATCAATACATATCTTCTGGGAATGGAAGCTAGTCTTCCTGTATGCATCTTGCAGAACATTTTTGGGTTATCCTTTCTCCAGAAAACATTTTTTAGGATTTTCAATTCTAAGTCAATGGTACAATTTTTTCAGACCCTCCAGTATTGGCCATAAGGGACGTTCAAGATCCAGCTGGGGAGGTGCCCAATATCAAACCTGAGATAGCTGTGAACATCAACAGTCTTGAAAGTCAGTGAGAGAAAAACGCATTGCTGTCAGATTCAAGATGTGGCCAAAAAAACGCACTCGCATTGCACTCGTACCACACTCGCAGGACAATACGCAAAGCACTCGCAGGACTGCCGTGCGACAAAAATGCTCTGTTTTTAACGCTTGTAGTGTGCCTTCAGCCTTAAGGGTATCTTTACACGTCGCAACATTGCATGCAATTTCACTTGCAACTTACTGTTGCAGTGAAATCATGGACGCATTGTTCCATTTGCAGTGGCGTAACTTCAGGCTCATGGGCCCCGATGCAAAAGCTCCAACAGGGCCCCCAATTATTGCAAATCTTTGATAGTATTAGTCTTTTTCTATAGGCCAAAGGGACTTTTGGGGCCCCTAGGCTGCAGGGCCCGGGTGCGATCGCAACCCCTGCACCTATTGTAGTTACGCCCCTGTCCATTTGTACACAGCAACAAAATAGAACAATGTGTGCATGATTTCACTGCAACCAGCAAATTGCAAGTGAAATTGCATGCAATGTTGCGACGTGTAAATGTACCTTAACAGACAGCATCTAAAATAAATAACCTGACCATTCTTGAGGTTGCTTTCACATGCATACTGCATTTATTTTATATGTAGCATTAAAAGAAAAAAAAAAACACAAAGTTGCTGCAAGCATTGCAAATAAAGGACAAAGAAGACATTTACCATAGGTAAATCATAGGGCCACATAGCATAAGTTCAAATTGGGCCACCCTTCCTCCTCAAAAAATAAAAAATTAATTAATGCACATGCTATTGATGTGCCCCAGGGCCGTGGGGCACTTGGAACCGGGCTATGGTGCTGCCAGAGGGAGTCACAGGGGTCAAGACCCAGCTCCGTGACGCCACCCATGGTAGCTGGCTATTGGTGCCGGTGCTGGACCTCAGAAGGATGATGGATGAGCAGCAGTGGTGATATCGCTCCCCACGAGTGGAGCGGCTCCCCGGGGCAACCGGTAAAGTCTATGGTGGTGGTAGGCCGTTGGGGTGCAGGACTCAGGGTGCTCAATAGCCAACAAACATGCATGGGTTGTTTCCTTTACTGAAGTGGTAGAAGCCAAGGTACAGTCCACAGGTGTTATAGGAAATCCGGGTGACCTGGAACCAAGTTAAGGATCTCCTCACCCGTCAACTTCTGAGGCACCCTTGCTGCGCCCTTTCCCTGCTGGTCCTGGCTGCCTGTAGCTAAGCTGCGACCCTGTTCTCCTGCTGGAAAGTCTATCACCAGTAATGGCAGGCAGCTTGAGCCCTTTCCAGGTGTCTCTCCTCTGGCCAATGTCCCTGAGCTCTTCACGTTGCTGTGCCTCCAGGTGCTATGGTGGCCGGGAGACTTGGAATTTTTCGACCTCCGGTTTTGGCTGCTGGGCTTCCAGCACCCGGTAACCTCGGAACCGTTAACAGGCTCCTCTCCCCAGGCCTATTCCTTTCCTCTTCTCAAAACACTCTCTACAGGTCTTTCATACTGGCTAGTGAGTATCCTCGGACGAGCCTGACACTGCTCCAGTCCGGATGTCTTCCTCAGTCCTCCTAGGAGCTGGACTGCCTAATCCTTCCCCAGGCCAGAATTTATAGGAGAGCTCCCCTGAACTCAGGTTTCAGAGCTCCCCCTTCTGGTCTGGAGTCAGAAGTGTTGTGTGCTATGGGCTTACCTGGTGTGCATACCCTATCTTGCTTCCAGGCATGTCCCTAACCCCGAGGGAGGCTTTGCCATCGTGGCATCCAGACTCCAGGGTGCGACATTTCCTCCTAGTGAAATTCAGTACTCCTGGACTCAGGAAACACTTTTTGGCAAAACACAAGAAACAACAATAACAGTAGATAAGTTGTACAGAGTCTTAAAATGAAAAATTACAGAAACCAAGAAAAATATGAAAAACAGTCACTATGGCGCTTAGTCCTTCGACCATTGGCTGATGAGAAATTATATACAAAAACAAAATTGTCCTTAACTTTACTTGCCTATAGCTATTAATTACCTATTTCCTATAACGGGCTGGAATCTGACCTACATTACTAAGAGTGGTTCTACATAGTACAGGTATTTCTGATTGTCTGGTCTGGTTACTAGTGTCTACTTCTGCTGTTGTGGGTGTACTATCCACTTTTCTACGTGTAGACCTACGTAGCACTTATGCAAAAGTGGGGTCTTAGACTCATCATGCGACTGACAGTTTCACCACTAGCAGGGGGTTGACTTTTTGGTTCTTCTGCAGCAGGTGGTTCTTCAGGCTCTTCTGGAGTCTCAAATTGTTCAGGGGGGAAATGTCAATACAGGGACTACTATGACTCCATTGATCTGGGTCCATGTTTTGGAAAAGTCTCAGAGTACTGTATGGATCATCTCTTCTTCATGTTTCACAGGCTTAGGTAGATCTGGGACTTCTCTTCTGTTTCTCAACTGTTCAGGGCATTTCTTTAAGTGATCTCTTGAAAGTGCAGCTGAGGTCTCTCCTCCATCTTTACTGACTAAGCAGACCTTGGTGTTGTCAAAGTTTGAAGGCAATACTGTATAGGGCTGTGCCTCCCACTGGTCATCCAGTTTGTTGGTTCTCCGCTTTATTTTTAAAACTTGCTCTCCTGTCGCTAAGGGAACTGCAGGTGCATTTTTGTTGTAAACTTTCTCTTGCCTTTCTCTTGCTTGAGACAGGTTTTTCTAAAACACACTCTTGTACTTTACGGTATCTCTGTTGACATTCTGCATTCTCATCTGCTTCTGGTGGATTTGTTTCAGGGGTTAACACTCCCATGTCTAGGTCTATGGGTAACTTGCCTGGTCTTGCTCTCATCAGGTATGCAGGGGTATTGTTGGTGGAACTCACAGGAAAATGATTGTACAAGTCCACTAAGTCTGGCAACTTTTCTGGCCACATGCTTCTTTCTTCCAAGGGCAGTGTTTTCAACAGGTCTATTAATACTTGATTTATCTTTTCGCACATGCCATTGGCCTGTGGATGGTACAGCGTTGTTCTTATTTTCTTGCATCCATACAAATTGCAGAACTCCTGGAACACCTCTGCTTCAAAGGCTGGACTTTCATCTGTCAGTACCTGTTCAGGGTAGCCATGGGGTCTACAGAAATAAGATTGGAAGGCATTTGCCACTGCTTTCGCTGTCGGTCTTTCACTGGTACTACAACTAAGAAGCGTGAATAATGATCTACAATGGTGAGGGCGTACACATAGCCTGACTGGCTCGGGGTCAACTTCACATGGTCAAAGGCTACAAGTTCAAGTGGCTGCTTGGTGACAATGGGCTGTAGAGGAGCTCTCTGACTGTCACAATCCTTCCTTCGCAGGTTGCGTGGCCACAGTTTCTACACCATGTCTCGATGACTTTCCTCATGCCAACCCAGTAGAATCTTTCACTTAACAGCACCTCCAGCTTCTTCCACCCGAAGTGTTCTGCTCCATCGTGGTACACCTCCAGGACTGTCTGGACATCTCTCTTCAGGACTACTATTTGCCACACCAATTCATGGGTTTGTGCGTTGATGTATCACCTGCACAGCTTACCTTGATAGGTGAACAATTTGCTCTTTTCTTTCCACAACTATTGTGCTTCTTGTAGAGCATCTGGAACTGGGCAAGAGTCAGCCTGTTTCAGCAGCTCTTTGACTAGTGAGATGGCTGGGTCACTGTCTTGTGTTTCTGCCCTACCATGGTGGGGTAACGGATTGAACGTGGCCTCTTGCACGGCAGGCCGCTTGTTGCTCACCTTATGGGAACACTGGGACACTTTACTGCAGAAAAAGCTGGTAGCTCTATCTCTTCTGGCTCTTCCGAGTTTTCTCCCGCATCTGACAAGTGGGGAATCCTTGAGAGCGCATCAGCGTTTGCGTTTATGGCCTGCCTGGTACTTGATGGTGAAGTTGTAATTGGAAAACCAGGCCATCCATCTGCTCCAATACACCAAACTTTGCAGTTTCTAGATGGGTCAATAGATTATTGTTCATGTAGATAGTGAATTTTGATAAAGGGCCCAGTTAATGCTTAAAATGTTCAGTTACTGCCCAGACCAATGCGAGGAACTCTAGCTTGAATGAGCTATAGTTGTCGGGGTTCCTTTCTGTAGGACAGAGCGTCCTTACCTCTCTGCACCTGGGACAACATGGCTCCCAATCCCACGTTACTCGCATCTGTATACAGGAAAAAGGCTGGCCATAGTCAGGGTAGGTCAGGATCTCATCTCCCGTTAGGGCCCACTTCAGCTGGTTGAAGGACTCTTCTTCTTTACTGCCCCATTCAAATGGTGGACTCGGGCTCTTGGCCTTCTTGGACTGGCCTACCAGGTTGTCCTGCATGGGTGCCGCCATCTTTGTGAAGTCCTTGATGAACATTCGATAATATCCTACCAGCCCCAAGAGTGATATAGGTTTTCTTGCATCCATGCAAATTGCAAAACTCCTGGAACACCTCTGCTTCAAAGGCTAGACTTTGATCTGTCAGTACCTGTTCAGGGTAGCCATGGGGTCTACAGAAATAAGATTGGAAGGCATTTGCCATCTTTGATGGTAGTAGTCCAGGCCAGTCCCCGATTACTGTGACCTTGTCAGGGTCTGATGCCCCACCTTCAGCACTAACCACATGTCTTAGGTACTGTACCTTAGGCTTCAGTAAGTGGCACTTTAACGGTCACCTGTTATGAACCTATGACTCAGGAGTAACATTCAGATTGCACAGAAGTCGTTGGATACCATACTGACCGCAATCCCTGACTACACACCGCAACTAGAAGTAGTTCTTAAAATCCTATCACACTGCATCGGCTCAGGAATCTTCTCTGAGGATGACAATCCCGAAAGGACCGCTCGGCGCTCCTGCAGATGCCGATCAATCTGAAAGGCCAGAGAAATAGAATCGTTCGAACCTGCAGGCGTAGGAAACCCCATAATAGCATTCCTGACAATTCAATTCTGCCGCCTCCTGACCCTGAGACAGAGCCAACAGGTTCTTCTCAGCTTGATCCACAGAGTTGGGTTCATCATAAATTAAACCTAAGGCCTGAAAAAAGGAGTCCACATTAAGTAAAACTGGATCCCCAGAGGTGAGAGAAAACGCCCAATCCTGCGGATCGCCCCGCAGCAGAGAGATAACTATTTTAACCTGCTGAACTGAATAACCAGGGGATCAAGGTCTCAGAGCAAAAAACAGTTTACAATTATTTTTGAAACTCAAAAATTTGGACCTATCACCATAAAACAAATCTGGAGTAGGAATTTTTGGTTCCAAAACTGGACTCTGAACTATATACTCAGCGAGCTGGTCTAAACGAGAAGCAAATTCCTGCACACCCATACTTGCACAAGACTCCACAGTCATCCAAAGAAAAAGAAAGAAGAAAGAAAAAAGAAACAACAGCCTCAACACTTCTCTTCCCTTCTTCTGAGATGCATGTATCTCGATTTTAACTCTTGCGGCCAATTGTAATGTTATGAACCAATGACTGAGGAATAACATTCAGATTCCACCGAAGTCATTGGATACTATACTGACCGCAATCCCTGACTACACACTGCAACTAGCAGTAGCCGTGGGATGTAACTAACCAGACCTAGACACCTCTGTACAGCCGGAGAACTAACTGCTCCTAAAGATGGATGTAGAAAAAGCTATCTTACCTCAGAGCAGAACCCCAAAAGAATAGTAAGCCCCCACAGATATTAACTGGAAACCAGAGAAAGAAAAACAAACACAGGCAGAGTAAAAGGTTTATCAAAAGAGGCCAAACTAGCTATATAGGAAAGACAGGATAGAATACTATTGCGGTCTGTATATAACACTATCAAAAAAACACTAATAACAGATAGTACAAAAATTACCTGAGTCACTAAGACTCGGCGCCCTCTACATCTGCAGACTTCATATAAATCAAATATCAGCAGAATGGAAATAACAGATAATCGTGAATGGTAAAATTCCTAGGAAGAAAACTTCCTATCTGAGAGCAGATAAACAAATATACAGACTAAATTGCAAACCCACAGCTCAGAATAAGTCAAAACATAAGCAGAACCTTAAGCACACAAAAGTGTGCCACAAAATATCAACAAACCATCCACTTAGCTTGCAAAGAATTCCACAAAGCAGAAGAAACCAGAGACTATGACATCATTTATGTACAGTAGCACGGTTTCAAAGTTTCTGTGCCCCAGGCAACACTCTATCAACTTCTGGAAAGTTCCTGGTGCATTGTAGAGTCCAAACGGCATGCAGTTAAACTCACAGAGGCCCATCAGTGTCGTGAACGCAGTTTTCTCTTTGTCGTCTTCTGCCATGGGAACCTGCCAGTACCTGGTGAGATCTATGGTGAAAAAATAGTTAACAGTTCTCAATGTAGCTAATGACTCTTCAATTCTGGGTAATGGGTAAGCATCCTTTGTGTAATGCGATTAATCTGCCTGTAATCTACACACATACTCATTGTACCATCTTTCTTCTTTACCAGGACCAGTGGAGCTGCCCAGGGGCTAAACTATCTCTGATCACCCCAGCCTCCTTAATTTCCGGTAACATGTCTTTGGCACATTGATAGTGAGCTGGCGGTACAAGCCTGTATCTCTCTTTGATGGGCGGATGGTCACCTGTGGGCATGTGATGCTGTACCCATTTACCTGCCCAAAGTCTAAAGGATGTTTACTAAAGACCCGTTCATATTCTTCAACTACCCGGTAAACTCCATGCTTT
Organism: Allobates femoralis; assembly: GCA_033576535.1. Classification (NCBI taxonomy): domain Eukaryota; kingdom Metazoa; phylum Chordata; class Amphibia; order Anura; family Aromobatidae; genus Allobates; species Allobates femoralis. Next base: position 305,488,914 of record JARQOC010000005.1, on the reverse strand, counting down.
TGGTGTGAAGGGGTGGAGTCAGTGCCTACATGTAGCTTCTGGCACCAATCCTCTAGCATCCCCTCTGAGCCATTGTCCTCCGCCTTGTCGAACGGGACCAAGGGCTCCACTGCCGTTACTGACAGTGTACAGCTTAGCAATGGTAGCATACCTAGGTAGTTTGATCTCTTCCTCCCCACAGTTTAAGATGGGTACAGGTACTCTCCCCTTGTGGACATCAACTACCCCTCTGGCTGTCAGGACAGCAGTCTGAGTACACAGGCTCCAGGTCTGGTAATCTTGCCCTCTAAGGCCTATTGCTGCCCTACACCAGATTAACATTTCACTCTTTGGGGGTATTGCAATGGGGACCGGGTCACTTACTCTTACACTGCCGACTTCTCCACTGGACAGCTCCACTTGCTGCCTCTGCATCAGGACCTTTATTTCTTTCTGCAGGAGTCACTGCTGTCCAAGGCTGGCAGTTTCTGCAATCTGTTGTAATAAAGCAATAATCTCCCCTAGACAAATTCTCAATCACATTAGTGCCTAGGATAAGCATTGGGTCACTTTCTCGGCGGTCTACATCAAAAATCACCATACCCAGGGTGGTCAGTTCTACATGCCCCACCTTAATGCTGACGTCTTTAAATCCCACCTGTAGCAAAGGCAAACCAACTGCAGCATATATGGTAAAACTGTCATCTGGGCTGTGGATAATGTATGACTTAGCCCAGTACCGCTTGTAAAGAATATAAGGCATAGTTGTCACTGTGAACCGGTGTTTAATAAAGCATTCATGGAGATACCATCCAGCACGATAGGCAGGACCGGTCATCCTCCCACATGCCTATCACGCCAGTTGGGTAGGCCAGGCTTCTTCTTTCCTGGAGGCAGCCCGCTGCCCCAGGGGTTGCTTGTTTAAAGTACAAAACCTCGCAATGTGGCCACCTCATCGCAGCGGCAGCAGATGGGTTGTCCTGTGGAATCATAGCGATTGCTGGGTCATCCTCTGGTCAGCAGATTCCTTCTCTGGCGCATCCACAGGACGTCATCCTGGCTGGAGGCAATCTATATCTTCCCTGAGGGCTTGGATCCTTGCATGGACTGTACAGCTTTGGCTAGCTCAGCCATCCCCTTGTTTAGCTGCTGCACTTGCAGTTGTAAGGCATCAGGTAACAGTTGCTAAAGGTCTGCGCACTGGTCTCCATGGCGGTTACAGCAGAGGGCGCCACCTCTGGGTGGTATGTTAGAGCCAGTCGCGGAGCGGGTGCAGACCTGCCTTGCAGTGGGTTCTCGCAGCACAATGGCCCGATCTTTAAATTGTGAAAAATTCAGGTCAGGATTTTGCAGGGCCAATATACATAGCTGAGTCCTTTGGGCGTGAGACTGGAGCCCCCAATAAACTGCTCGGTCAACAGCTTGTTTTCATCATGGATGCTGCCAGGATCAATCTGTTTCATGTCCCTTAGCGCCTCTTGGAGGTTTGAGGCATAGTCTCTTATATCATCCTGCACCCATTGCTTACACCCATAAAATCTCATTTTAATTTCTGCAGCTGTTTGGGTGTCAAAGGTTTCTTTCAGCCCGGCAAAGATTTGTTTAACAGTCTGTTTGTTGGTGTCTAGCCATGACTTCACTTAATGTTGGGCCGCACCGGTCAACTGTCCCATTAACATGGTCACTCTCTGGTCTTCAGTCATAGAGTAGTTATCCTCTCTTTGAAATCAGTCAGAGTGTCCACTTCCCCTAAGTACTGTGGCAGCCAGGTCGCTCCTGGGATGTACAACATTAAGAACGGAATGACTGGTGCTGCTGCGGTGGCTATGGCTGCGTCATCAGCTTGGGCTGCAGTCTCGTCTTGGGGGGCAGTTGGGCCCGCCGCAGGCTTCCTTTCCTCTGGGTTGAACATCGTTCTTCCCCCCCCTAGTGAACCGCAGCTGGTTCTCAGTCTTTTTTCAGCTGAACAGTCTACCGCTCCTCAGGCGGGGAGTTAAGCATGCAGGGAGTTTATGGCACAGGGCTTCCTGCATCGTGCTGGCTGACATCACTGGGCAGAGCGAGGCTTCTCTTTGTGCCCTTTCAACAGTCCAGCCCAATACAGAACACCCCCTTCTCTTCCCGCGTGCAGCATGGGACAACAATGGTGACTGTTCACAGTATAATAAAGTCAATGGCACACAGTACCCGTAGGTATCAGGCATGATATCCTGTTCATGACGCCAGAAAACTGACGTTCCCCAGCGCTGTGGGGCACTCGGAACCGGGCTTTGGGGCTGTCGAAGGGAGTTACAGGGGTCGAGACCCGATTCCATGACCTGGGGGATAAGTCTTTAAAAGTTCAGGGGAATAGGATTTAGGGGATAGGTGTTGTGACACCACCCGTCGTAGCTGGCTATTGGGGCCGGTGCTGCGGTGCAAGATCTTAGGGGATGATGGATGGGCAACAGTGGTGATATCGCTCCCCATTGATGGAGCGTCTCCCCGAGGCAACCAGTAAAGTCTATGGCGGTGGTAGGCCGTTGGAGTGCAGGACTCAGGGTGCTGAATAACCAACAGACATGCAGGGGTTGTTTTCTTTCCCTCTACTGAAGTGGTAGAAGCCAAGGTACAGTCTACAGGTGTTATAGGAAATCCGGGTGACCTGGAACCAAGTTAAGGATCTCCTCACCCGTCCACTTCTGAGGCCTCCCTGCTGTGCTCTTTCTCTGCTAGTCCTGGCTGCCTGTAGCTAAGCTGCGACCCTGTTTTCCTGCTGGAAAGTCTCTCACCAGTATGGCAGGCAGCTCGAACCCTTCCCAGGTGTCTCTCCTCTGGCCAATGTCCCTGAGCTCTTCACGCCACTGTACCTTCAGGTGCTTTGGTGGCCGGGAGACTTGGAATCTCCTGCCCCTGGTTTTGGCTGCTGGGCTTAGAGCACCCACGTAACTTCGGACTCTGGTGTCCATTTCTGGCACTCCACTCTGGGGTGAACCGTTAACAGGCCACTCTCCCCAGGCCTACTCCTCTCCTCAGACCCTCTCCTACGGGTCTCTCACACTGGCTAGTGAGCATCCTTGGACGAGCCTGGACTGCCTAACCCCGCATCCAGGCCAGAAATATAGGAGAGCTGCCCTGAACTAAGGTTTCAGATCTCCCCCTTCTGGTATGGAGTCAGGAGGTGTTGTGTGCTGTGGGCTTACCTGGTGTGGATACCCTACTGTATCTTGCTTCCAGGCATGACCCTAACCCGAAGAAGGCAAGGACATCGTGGCAACCGGACTCTGGGGTGCCACACCATAGTCCCCCTTAAATTATAGTGCACCCTCATAGTCTTCTATATATTTTAATGCACCCCCATAGTTCCCCAAACCATATAATGTACCAGCCATAGTCCTCCATATATTATAATACACCCTATAGGCCTCCATATATTGTAATATATACCCCATAGTCCTCCAAATATTTTAATTCATCCTTCATAGTCCCCCATCTAATATATACTTGTCTAATGGCCACTTCCGTCTGAGGCCGAAATCGCACGCCGCAGACGGAAGTGCCCAGTATGCAAAAGAGCCGCGCGGCGCCCGTCGCTGACTGGTCCCGCCTGGCCGGCCGCCACCAATCGGCAACGTGGCAGCGGCCACGGGTAGATGGCAGGCTCGGCACCCCACACCTATGGCTCCCCCCCACCGCACCCCACGCCTTGCACCTAAGCCGCCGTCGCCCACTTCTTCCCTTTTCGCTTCTTCACTGTGATTTACCGGAGGCTGCAGGAGCTGCGGTGATGTCACAGTCATGTGATTAGTCACATGACCGTCATATCCCCACAGCTTCGGTATTTTCTATCCAGTTAATTCACTGCAGCCAAGGCAAAGTGCAGAGGGGGGAGCAGAAAGAGAACACAGGGGGGCAGAGAGAGGGGGGCCAGAGAAAGAACAGGGGGGCAGAAAAGAGAGCATGGGGCAGAGACAGGGGGCAGAAAGAGAACACTGGGGGGGGCAGAGACATGGGGGCAAAAAAGAGAGAACACTGGGGGGGCAAAGACAGGGGGCAGAAAGAGAACACTGGGGGGCAGAGACAGGGGGCAGAAAGAGAACACTTCGGGGCAAAGACAGAGGGCAGAAAGAGAGCACTGGGGGCAGAGACAGAGCACAAAGAGAACACTGGGGGGCAGAGACAGGGGACAGAAAGAGAGCACTGGGGGGGCAGACACAGAGCAGAAAGACACCAATGGGAGGGGGGGCAGAAAGAGAGCAGGAGGAACAGAGAAGGGGCAGAAAGAGAGAACTGGGGGGGCAGAGATGGGGTAGAAAGAGAGCACTGGGGGGGCAGAGACAGAGCAGAAAGACACCAATGGGGGGGGCAGAAAAGAGAGCATGGGGGAACGGAGAAGGGGCAGAAGCAGAACACTGGGGGTGGGGGCAGAGACGGGGCAGAAAGAGCAGCAGGTGCAGAAAAGAGAGCAGGGGAACGGGGGACAGGGCAGAAAGAGAGCACCGGGGGCAGAATGAGGCCACTGGGGGGCATAGACAGAGCATAAAGAGAGCACTGGGGGGGAGCAGAAAGAGAGCACTGGGGGAAGCAGAGACGGAGCAGAAAGAGACCACTGTTGGGGGCAGAGATGGGCTAGAAAAGAGCACCAGGGGCAGAAAGAGACCACTGGGGGGGCAGAGACAGTGCACAAAGAGACAAAGAGAGCACTGGGGGGCAGAAGAGCAGCACGGGGGGCCAGAGGGCAGAAAGAGATCACTGGGGGGGCAGAGATGGGGCAGAAAGAGAGCACTGGGGGGGGCAGAGACAGGGCAGAGAGAGAGCACTGGGGGGGCAGAGACGGGCCAGAAAAAGAGCATTGGGAGGGTGGCAGAGATGGAGCAGAAAGAGAGCACTGAGGGCAGAACGAGACCACTGGGGGGGCAGAGACAGAGCAGAAAGAGAGCACTGGGGGAGCAGAGACGGGGCAGAAAGAGAGCACTGGGGGGCAGAAAGACCACTGAGGGGGCACAGACAAGGCATAAAGAGAGCACTGGGGGGCAGAGACGGGGTAGAAAGAAACCACTGGGGGGGCACCGCTACATACCGACACCGCTGCACACCGACACCACCGCACACTGACACGGCCGCACACTGACACTGCTGTACACTGACACTGCTGTACACTGACATTGCTGTACACTGACACTGCTGAACACTTGCACTGCTGTAGGCATCTAGTATATAATCATCTAATTATGTCTGTTTGTCTGTAACCGAAAACCTGTGTCGCTGATTGGTCGTGCCAGCGGCTCGCGACCAATCAACGACAGGCGCAGTCTGGCCACGAATTGGCACGGGATTTGAACCGCGCTTCGTTGATTGGTCGCGCTTTGTAAACCGAGACCAATCAGCGATATTGGCGTGGGATTTAAACCAGCTTCACATTGCATTATTCTTAAATCTTCATACATAAACGACATACATATTCTAGAATACCCGATGCGTTAGAATCGGGCCACCATCTAGTATATTATAATGCAATATGCCCTCCATAGTCCTTCATATATCATAATGTATCAACCATAGTCTTCCTTATATTATAAGGAACAATATAGAAATGGTGGTATTTAAAATATGAGCGCTACACAAGGACATTGCACTGATCAGTATTACCTTTAGGCCTTTATTGAAAATTAACAAATGTCAGTCCTCGCCACAACATGTTTCGACACAAATGCGTCTTCCTCAAGTGGATAAGGAACTCTAATTCTCATCCTCCTTTTATTCACAAAGAGCCTACAACTCATTAGAGGGGGGTGTGTAAAAACTATTAACCATTTCATTACATCATGAATAAAAACAATCCAATATTAAAAACATCATATAAAACAATTACAATTACTATACAAAAATATACCTGATACAAATTAAACATGATTAAAAAATAAGCCTATTGTTAATATAAAAAAATGCTCTCATATACCATATACTTGTATATCTTTATCATAGCAGCATTCAATCACCTATGGTTAAATTTAACCCTTTAGGGGTAAGGGTCCCCATTTTAAAGATCCAGTAAGATTCTTTTTTGCAGAGTTTATCAAACCTATCGGGAATTCCCTCATTTATTTGATCTATAATAACTAATCGCAAACTAGATGGATCACTTCTGTGCATTTGGGCATAATGCCTAGATACACTATGCAGCAGGAAACTTTTTCTTATATTTGATCTATGTTTATTTAACCTGGCCTGCATACTCTGTACGGTTCTTCCAATATATTGCTGCCTGCACGGGCATTCCAGAAGATAAATAATAAACCTAGACCGACAGTTAAATCTATGTTTTATATTAAATATTTCTTTTGTAGTATTTGAGGTAAACGTGGTGCATCCATGTACAATGGATGCACAACACTTACAGTTCCCCGACCCGCATTTGTAACAGCCTTTCTCATCAAACATATTATCATTATGTTCTTTATCCATATCTTTCTGTAATTCTTTTATTCTGCTTGGGGCTATTATACTCTGCAAATTTCGTCCTTTTCTAAAAATAATTCTAGGGTTCATAGGGATAATTTGAGAGAGTACAGGATCATTTTGTAGGATGAACCAATATTTTTTCATTATTCCATAGATATTCTTGTGGGATTTATTAAAAGTAGTGACCAGGTTACATCCATATTTGATATCCTTCTTATTCTCTTTTTTCTGTCTATCGTCGACTCTACCTTCAATTTTTTTAATGCGGTTCTCTTGTGTATAATTCTTGCATTTTTTAAAAGCATCAGATAAAAGTTTCTTGGGATATCCTTTTTCTCTAAACCTATATTTTAATACATTGGCTTCTTTCTTAAAATCCAAATTAAAAGTACAATTTTTCCTAACTCGCAGGTATTGCCCATAGGGGATATTTTTGATCCATGCCGGAAGATGGCTACTATCGAACTTTAAATAACTATTTACGTCCACTTTCTTAAAATAGGTGGACGTACTCATTTTTCCCCTGTTCATCAATGTTAATTTCAAGATCCAAATATTGAATTGCATGGTCAGACATATTAACTGTAAACTTTAGCCCCCATTCATTACAATTCAATTCTTCTACAAGTACCAAGGCCTCCTCCTTACTGCCAGACCATATTATAATGAGGTCATCTATGAAACGTTTAAAAAACCTTATATGTGCCTTCCCTAGCGGAGAGCCGGCCATGGACACAGACTCAAAAGCCCCCATATATAAACCTGCATAACTGGGGGCGAATCTCGTGCCCATCGCGCAGCCCACTCACCTGTCTAAATATATACCCCATTTCAGGAATTCTTTTTGTGCATCCTGCATATCCTTATCCTTAGATAGAATTTGGTCAATCACTTTTAACCCTAAGTCATGTGGGATCCTGGAATACAAGGCACTTACATCTAACGTTATTAAAAGACATCCTGGAAGAGGAGGAAGTTTGGTAATCAAACTAATTAGTTGAAATGAATCCCTTATATATGTGTCTAGCTTTAAATTATATTTTTGTAAAAAAAAGGTCTATGTAGTGTGATAAATTATTTGTTAAAGATCCGATTCCCGCTATTATGGGGCGACCTGGTGGGTTAATCCTGTCTTTATGTATTTTTGGCAAGAAATAAAAGTGTGCTAGTTTGTATCTTATGATGTTCAAAAATTTATACTCTTTCCCATTGAGTATACCACTTTTCCAAGCTGACTTAATAGTCATTTTGTATCTATTTAAAAGACTATCTGAAGGATCTACCGTTAGTTCTTCATAGTATTCTTTATTGGCTAAAATTTCCTCACTCTTATTTACCGTATATACTCGCGTATAAGCCGACTTTTTCAGACCAAAATTTGGGCTGAAAAGTCCCCCCTCGGCTTATACGCGAGTATACAGTATATATACATATATATACATCATATATGTATATATACTGCAGCAGCCCCGGAGGTATACAGGCCCCCCCATCAAGCTCCAGGGCCCCCCCCTTGCGCGGCAGCCTGTAAAGGAAAATCATACTTACCAGTGTCCTGTCGCGCCGTCCGCAGCTTGCCGACATCACGATCCCGGGCTTCATTCAGCGTCTTCCGCATTCCTTTAGTCGCGGGCAATGACGTCATTGCCCGCGACTACAGGAAGTCGTAAGCCGGAAGACGCTGAATGAAGCCCGGGATCGTCATGTCGGCAAGCTGCGGACGGCGCGACAGGACACTGGTAAGTATGATTTTCCTTTACAGGCTTCCGCGCAAGGGGGGGGCCCTGGAGCTTGATGGGGTGGCCTGTATACCTCCGGGGCAGCGGCTGTATACAGCCCTGGGGCTGCGGCTGTATACAGCCCTGGGGCTGCGGCTGTATACAGCCCTGGGGCTGCGGCTGTATACAGCCCTGGGGCTGCGGCTGTATACAGGCCTGGGGCTGCGGCTGTATACAGCCCTGGGGCTGCTGCTGTATACAGCCCTGGGGCTGCTGCTGTATACAGCCCTGGGGCTGCGGCTGTATACAGCCCTGGGGCTGCGGCTGTATACAGCCCTGGGGCTGCTGCTGTATACAGCCCTGGGGCTGCTGCTGTATACAGCCCTGGGCTGCTGCTGTATACAGCCCTGGGGCTGCTGCTGTATACAGCACTGGGGCTGCTGCTGTATACAGCACTGGGCTGCTGTATACTACCACTGGGGCTGCTGTATACTACCACTGGGCTGCTGTATACACACTAGGGCTGCTGTATATACCTCTGGGGCTGCATATACCTCTGGGGCTGCATATGGGGCTGCATATACCTCTGGGGCTGCATATGGGGCTGCATATACCTCTGGGACTGCATATACCCTGGGCTGCATATGGGGCTGCATATACCCTGGGGCTGCATATACATATGGGGCTGCATATACCTCTGGGGCTGCATATGGGGCTGCATATACCTCTGGGGCTGCATATGGGGCTGCATATACCTCTGGGGCTGCATATGGGGCTGCATATACCTCTGGGGCTGCATATACCTCTGGGGCTGCATATACCTCTGGGGCTGCATATGGGGCTGCATATACCTCTGGGGCTGCATATGGGGCTGCATATACCTCTGGGACTGCATATACCCTGGGGCTGCATATGGGCTGCATATACCCCTGGGGCTGCATATACATAGGGGCTGCATATACCTCTGGGGCTGCATATGGGGCTGCATATACCTCTGGGGCTGCATATGGGGCTGCATATACCTCTGGGCTGCATATGGGGCTGCATATACCTCTGGGGCTGCATATACCTCTGGGGCTGCATATACCTCTGGGGCTGCATATGGGGCTGCATATACCTCAGGGGCTGCTGTATACTACCACTGGGGCTGCTGCTGTATACTACCACTGGGGAGGCTGCTGTATACCTCACTGCTGGGGGTTGTATACCTGTGCTGGAGTCCACCCTCGGCTTATACGCGAGTCAATAAGTTTTCCCAGTTTTTGGGGGCAAAAGAAGGGGGGTCGGCTTATACAGGGGTCGGCTTATACACGAGTATATACGGTACATACCAATTATACCCCATAACCACTATTCCACCCCTTTATCGGCTTTTTTCACTACTATATTTTTATTTTCCTTTAATCTCTTTAACGCTATTCTCTCATTTTTTGTTAGATTGTCCTGTTGTTTAATATCCTGAATCTTTATAATTTCCTTTAGGATTAAATGATGGAAAGTTTCTAAATAAGACCCCTGATGATACATGGGGTAAAAATTACTTTTAGTAGATAAATTCACATGCAAAAAATTATTCTCCTCTTTCACTTCCTCTTCATTTCTTGTTTTTATCTTTTTTATATAATCTTTACCTTTTATTTTTTCAAACAAAAAATGTCTCTGGACTGTCAGTTTACGGATATAGTCATTAAAATCGACATACAATACAAATGGATCTAACTTGGCTTTAGGGCAAAAAGAAAGGCCTTGTTTCAGTAAAATGATTTCATCTTCTGTTAGTTCAATATCTGAAATATTAAAAATCCCTACTGTCTCACTTTTACTTTTGTCATTAGTATTGACCTCAAAATCACCACTATCTTTTTCTTCTTTTTCTAGTATTCTTAATCTATTTTTGTTTTTTTGCTCTTTATTGTTCCTGTTTCTGGGGAAGGTAGGGTTGTACTGTGTCCCTTTTCTCTACACCCTCTACTCCTCTTTTTCTTTTTGATTTCCTGCCCACTGCTGGTCGAAAAAAATGTGTTATTTTCATATTTCCAGATTTATCAATATGATCATCCATTTTTTCTTTATCATTTTTACTCATATTATCTGCTGTATCTTTTTGTGTGGATTGTCTCTCAGGTTTATCGAGATCCCAAATTAAATTACCATATGTACATTTTGAGTAACATTATTATCCCCTAATGATGAGCTCAAAAAAGTTTCAGTGTCAATTATTATTTCTGGTGAACTAGGTAGTTTTTGGTACAAAGTGTCATCTAAATCATTAATTCCCTGATTCTGTGTAATTAATCTCTGTGAAAAAGTATTACTGTGTACCGTAAATAATTCAAATGATTTATTAGTGAAATTACTGGTGATCTCTCTCTGTTCTCCATTCCCTAATGCTAAATTCTCAACTTCATTTGGATCAAATAGTTCTATTAAGGGAGTTTGTTCTATTTCATTAGTGGTTATATCAGATTTCTCACTCTGGTTCACTTGTCTAGATGAAGAGTTTCTTCAATCATTTTTTTACCTTCTTTTTTATTCAAAGTGTTTAAGGGATTTTTTTGAGAATTTCCAGAAGGATTTTTACAGGCATTTTTTTGGATGTCGCTATGAGGATTTTTTGGGGAATTTTTTTGCAGATTTTTATTATCTTGTTTTTTATTTTTATTACTATTATTATTATTAGTAGTAGAACCTTTATCAGATTTATCTCTTGTTTTTACTTTTTTCTCTGTTGTTTCTTCTTCTTCTACCTCAATATTACTAGTCTTAATTTCAATCATTCCCCTATTTATTAAGGTTTTTTTATGTATTTCATATCTTTCCCTCTGTTCATTTGTTTTAATATTTCCTTCACCTCTTTTGAATATTCTTCATCTTTCTTTTTGTTATTATTATTATCCCTTATATTTTTTATTATTAGTTTTTCCTTATTTGATTCCCTATTTCCCTTTCTCTTTTACTTTTTCATCAGTTTTTTGTGCAGTGTGTATAGATGTTGACAAAAGTGTTGGTGATGTGGGTGATTCCGTGGTGTCCATTATTTCTATACTATTATTATTATTCTGATGGGATTTATCTCGTAAAAATTTAATTACTTTTTTCTTTATAGTATCATCCTCTAATTTATTTAATCTAATCCGCATTTTTAAATTATATTCAACAAAATCTGGACTAAGTGAATATTGTTCAGCTTCTGGGCAGATTTTAATCATCTCTTGCAGGGCCTGCTCTGCACATAAGAGACTGCCATCAAGGCAACCCAGAGGTTTTGTCATTTATGGGCCTTGAGAAGCCTTCATTATCACCTAGAGGAGGAGACTTTGGTAGATACCTCCTTCAAATAGAATCCAAATGGATTATTCACACTGACGCGTAAGGTTTATTGGGAATGAATGACAAAATTGATATGTCCGTTTTTTTATAATCCTCTAGCCGTTCTCTCAATTTAACCTGTTTATTATTTTTTAATCTTGTCTAATTTGTGAGCTGCGTAGATATTATTATAGAAAGGAAACTTGAGAGTAATATAAGACCATTTGGGTTTAAATACAAAGAAATAAGGAAACGTTTGCGGATTTCCAGTATACCGTATGTGGGGAGAGTCTTGCTATATAAAAACTTAAAAAAACTTAAAAAGCTTAAAAACACACATGATAACAATTGGTGATATGGGAAGGGTAGATATAGAGCCCCGATGGGGACTGTAGTCTTCATCATCTTTGTATTCAGCAATGAACATCAAAAAATCGCACACAGGAGACTAAATTAATATATAAGTACTATTAATATAAGCACACTGAGAGCTAAGTTGCACAGAATGACATTATCTCTTCTGTGCAACAGCTCCAAGTAATGCAGTTTTAAGTCTCAGTAGTGCAGATCCATTAACATCTATAGATTGGTCATGCCTGAGCAGTATAGTGTCAGACACGATAGATCAAACAGGAAAACTGCCTTAGTCAAACTGCTATGGTAATGTAAATCTACCAGTTAATCTATTGAGCTCTGCAGGTTTTTATATCCGAACAATGGGTAAGATTCCTTGATAGCACTGTAATTTCGATGTCTTATTCGTTGTTTTATTATGAAGGCTATTTGTATTGATTGTTTTAATTTCACTCAGCCAGTGGACTGCAGGAGATCCTCCTATAAAATGGAGGCTCCAGCTGCCACTCGGTTAGCCCGTGGAAGAGGAGTACCTCGAAACGGTCGTTGCACCTTCAGCACCCCCCCCTGCACCATCTGTAACTCGATGCACCAATAAAAGCCGGAAATTTTTGGATCCAATCCGTGTGCCGTTACTTTCTACAAATATCAAGAGTTTTTTTTCTCCAGCAGAGCACCGGATTCCCTACACCGCCGTTTTTCGCAAGGAATCTGCAGCAGGTTAGTGCCCGGTTCACTTCTCAGAACAATTTTGATTGACATTTTGGCAATTTCCATTTAGCATGTATTCCTCAGGTCCAATAGTCAATAGATGTCCCCCACACCACATAGTCAATGATCATAGACGTATCATATTAACCAAAAGATTGTCAAACTATCCTTCACTTCCCTTTTTTCCTGATGATAATCTTATTTTTATGTTTCCTTATGTACATAACTACCCTGTGAGAATCTATGACTATTGGTAACCATTTATTGATAAGATAAATGTCCTTTAGCAATTAACTCATTGAATGATAAGGAAATTCCTGCTATTGTATAACTGTGCTTGCATATATAAATAAGCTTATTGTTATTTCCCCTCATGAATCCTTTTTGATATGCCATTCAATGCTATACCATTCTTACTACCGTTAATGCTGCATTACTAATTATTTCTTTCTTATATTTATAGATGCATTATTGAATATCCCTCTAGCGAATGGCACAAGCTGCACCCATTATTGAAAACCACACTACTGCAATGCAGGAACGGCACTTCCAGCACTTATAATTGGATATTTTCCTATTTTATTGTTTGCGCATGCGCAGATACACTTGACACACTGCACACGCGCAGCTTGCGGTCTGCCGCACTTCCTTGCAGTTCACAGACTGGATGGGACGTCACTACTTCCCTCCCCACTTCCCTTTATAGAGCGGCAACGCTCACACGATCGCCGCACATCTCCTTTTACCCAGCAGAGACACATTACAGGTAACACTGCGGCCTGGGCCCTGACTCTTTGGCCAATACCTATATTTCTCTAAAATCCCTTGTTTTTCTTCCAGGTCTCTCATGCCTCTGAGCCTTGCCTCTGTTCATTAAGGTCTGTATCCTTACATGACCTATCACCTCCTTCTGTTTTTTTTCCGCTCCTCTTTTTTTCGCTCCTCTCATTATGTCTATCTTTTACTTTTGATACGGTAGAATACATTCCTTTGTAGATGTGCTCAAGCCTCTTGTAGGATCTTTAAGGTAATACACAATCTCTGCCAGAAACCTCTTTCTATCATTTACCCTGTCTGTATTAACATATACTGTTTCATACCTCATACAGATATTACCAGCATCTGGTATTCAGTACCGGTTTTGATAGTTTACTGGTCTGATTTTCTAACTATTCACTCCACTTGATGACTGTTTATTTTCTCCTTACGGTATCTATTCACTATATTTTCCCTCTTCTAGGCTCTGGTAGTCTTCACACCATATTCTCCTTTTAGCATTCTGTCATGACAGCCATTTGAGCGATTTCTTTCCCTTTTCCCCTCCTTTTAGTCTTTTTCAAATTCATTATACTTATAGAGAATGGTACCTATATTTTCCTTTATATTCTTTATCCTTTTATTACTGGTTAGACCCCTTTGTTTCACCTTTTTCTTGCCTCTCCAGTCTTATGACTATGATTTGGTAACACTGATATATATATATATATATGAAGAACCATTCTTATTCTCATTTCTCTGCACCAAGGTGAATTCTCCTTTTTATCCTCCTGTCCCCCTTGAGAGTTAGACGTCCTTAATTTATCCTCTATCCATAGGATTATTTTCGGAGTGTTATCCCACTGCATTTTCGAGCTTAATATATATCCTTACCCACCAGTACTATTTCTGGTAATTATTCCCTGTGCCTTGATCTATAATTACCCTCCTTTCTCTTTTCCTTTTTTCTGGGCGAAGTAGTCATAATTTTCCAAAGTAATCGAACTTGTTTTCTTTGAAGCATAGATTGTTGATCCTTTTCACTTGCACTTTTAGTTGTCATTAGATGACCCCACTCACATGTAGCCACGACACATTAATGTTCTAATCTGACACCGAGTGTTATCTCTTCTTTTTGTCACTACACAGCGATTATACATGGGCACACCATGAACACAATCACATAAACCGATTTATACATTACTAATTTTATTTTATGTTTATTTTTTCTGTATTGTAATTTGTACCAGTACCCTGAGGAAGGCCTGTGAGCTAAAACGTTGGTCTATGTACTGTGTGGCAAAAAATAAAATAACACGTCTTTTGCACCAAAACCCACTTGTGGAGTTCGCATTCCTCTTGTTTGGTGTGCCCAGTCTATACTAATTAAATTGGACTTTTTCTCTGGAGCACCACAACAATACGTTTGAGCCCTTTATATTCTTATTTATTCCCTTCTGTAGTATGGCCCCTTCCTGCAGTATGTCCCCATCATGCCCCCTTCTGTAGTATGGCCCCCTCCTGTAGTATTGCCCCATACTGGATGTGAGTCATACCTGAAAAAAAAGATCATACTCACCTACTGTAGAACTCCCGCTTCCACCGCTGTTCTCTCCTCTCCTGCGGTTAAATAACGGCGATCGCGTCACATGACCGTGATTGCGCATCACATGACCGCGATTATGTCACCGCGGTCACGTGATGCCGGGCAGGCGGGGCTAGAAAAGACTGTCGGAGGGAGGAGAAATGTCTCCTCCACTCCGACATAACAGCTTTCAATAGCCGGTGCCATAGTGCCGGCAGTTCAACGCATCAGTGCAGAGGCGAGGCTGCGTGCCAGCGGAGATGGCTCTGCGTGCCCTCCCTGGCACGCGTGCCATAGGTTCACCATCACTGATATAGGCCAAAGGGACTTTTAGTGCCCCCCTAGGCTGCAGAGCCCTGATGCAATCGCAACCCCTGCACCTATTGTAGTTACGCCCTTGCCTATGGCATCTTATCTCCTGGAGTGTCTCCCAGTTGCATCACAGCACTGAGCTCCGTGCAAGCCCCTCATAGACTTTGACCTATCTGTTTGCATTATTCAGTACAGTACTGGCAAGATCCTTCATTAAAGTGTTCTGCATAATCACAACCAGCATCTCCTGCCTGTTCCTGTCACGGATCAGCCTCCACTTCAGTGTCCAGTAGATCCACATCACCACCTCCACACATCGGTGTGCATTACACAGGTAGAGCTCGCAATTCAAACCTTATGTCGGACAAATGTGTGGATACGGGTGCAGAGCCCTGGAGGGGCCACACACTCCAATATGTACTACAACAAATAAGGCCCGCATACCTGTAGAGAGATAGGACAAGAGTGTTACTGACCATCCATTTTTAGGTCACTTTGATGTGGTTGGAGGCTTTTGTTCTTTGATCAAAAACTGCTAACCAAATTCCTGACGTTTTCAATGATTACAGCAATAATGAAGCTCAGGTATACATTAATTACAGTGTGTAGCTGCACCATGAATGTATATGACTCCAATGGGCATATGACAACAAATGTCACGAAGACTCAGTCAGGACCTGCAGCTCTCTGGCGCCCCTTTATCCTGCCGGTCAAACCAGAGGATAAGAAGGGAGCCCAGCTGCTCTAATTTATGTCATATACTGCAGCACGTGATGTGAAGGGATGTTACAGTACCTTGTGAAAGTATTCGGCCCCTTGAACTTTTCAACCTTTTGCCACATTTCAGGCTTCAAACATAAAGATATCAATTTTAATTTTTTTGTGAAGAATGAACAACAAGTGGGAGACATTCGTGAAGTGGAACGAAATTTATTGGATATTTTAAACTTTTTTAACAAATAAAACACTGAAAAGTGGGGCGTGCAATGTTATTTGGCTCCCTTAAGTTGATACTTTGTAGCACCACATTTTGCTGCGATTACAGCTGCAAGTCGCTTCGGATATGTCTCTAATGGTACCTTTACACGCCGCGACGGCAGGCTGGAAACATCGCGCGGACAAGCTACAATTGTAGCTTGTAGCGTCCATATCGCCTGTAGTAGCGGCGTCTGAAGAGGCGACGCTACAGCCGGCGACAGATACATTTGTTTATGGTCTCTGCTCATAAACTTAAGGCAACATCGCCGATTGCAGCGAGCTGTATCGGCGTGTAAAGAAGCGACGGAAGGCAACTCTGGACACCCGGCGATGTGGCTGCCATGTATCTAAGGCGTGACACAGTCGCCATGTTACCGCGCCCCATCTGCGATCATTGGAGGTCGCTCCTGCTTTATGATTGGTAGTCGCAGCATAGGGCGGGATATTTAAGGAGCTGACCAGTCACACTACACAATTACTCGAGCGTGCTGTATTAATCAGCCTCCTGCGATGCCTGGCCAATCCTGATTATATTGCGCTGTCCTATCATCGTACGGACGGCTCGTAATCCAAGATTGTTGCACGCCTATGTGCTATCCCTGCTGCACCGGGTCCGCCCATAGTAGCTTGTTGGAGCGGTGTGTAAACATGGTACGCTACGCTACAGCTGGCTACTTGAGACACCCGGCGATGTAGCTAGCTATAGATGTAGCGTAGCGTAGCGCACCTTATGGCGGCGTGTAAAGAGGCTGCGTTGACCGTTTGTAGCCGTTCGGGCGTGCTCGTGCACGCGAAGTAGCGCGATGTTTCCAGCCTGCCGTCGCGGCGTGTAAAGGTACCATAAGGGTACCTTTACACACGGCTACATTTGTAGCTTGTCACCAGGTAACTTACTGGTTGCAGTGAAATCATGGATACATGATTCCATTTGTACACAGCAACAAGACAGAACCATGTATCCATGATTTCACTGCAACCAGAAAGTTACCTGGTGACAAGCTACAAATGTAGCCGTGTGTAAAGGGCCCCTAACAGTTTTGCACATTGACAGACTGAAATTCTTGCCCATTCTTCCTTGCAAAACAGCTCGAGCTCAGTGAGGTTGGATGGAGAGCGTTTGTGATCAGCAGTTTTCATCTCTTTGCACAGATTCTCAATTGGGTTCAGGTCTGGACTTTGAATTGATCATTCTACATTCATACACCTGGATACGTTTATTTTTGAACCATACCATTGTAGATTTTGCTTTATGTTTGATATCATTGTCTTGTTGGAAGATAAATCTCCATCCCAGTCTCAGGTCTTTTGCGGACTCCAACAGATTTTCTTCCAGAATGGTCCTGTATTTGGCTCCGTCCATCTTCCATCAATTTTAACCATCTTCCCTGTCTCTGCTGAAGAAAAGCAGGCCCAAACCATGATGCTGCCACCACCATATTTGACAGTAGGGATGGTGTTTTTAGGGTGATGAGCTGTGGTGCTTTTACGCCAAACATATCGTTTTGTGCCCAAAAAGTTCCATTTTATTTTCATCTGACCAGAGCACCTTATTCCACATGTTTGGTGTGTCTTCCAGGTGGCTTGTGGCAAACTTCAAACACAACTTTTTATGGATATCTTTGAGAAATGGCTTTCTTCTTGCCACTCTTCCATAAAGGCCAGATTTCTGCAGTTTACGACTGATTGTTGTCCTATAGACAGACTCTCCCACCTCAGCTGTAGATCTTTGCAGTTCATCCAGAGTGATCATGAGCCTATTGGCTGCATCTCTGATCAGTCTTCTCCTTGTTCGAGATGAAAGTTTAGAGGGACGGCCGGGTCTTGGCAGCTTTGCAGTGGTCTGATACTCCTTCCATTTCAATATGATCGTTTGCACAGTGCTCCTTGGGATGTTTAAAACTTGGGAAATCTTTTTGTATCCAAATCCGGCTTTAAACTTTGCCACAACAGTATCTTGGACCTGCCTGGTGTGTTCCTTGGTCTTCATGATGCTCTCTGCACTTGAAACAGAACCCTGAGACTATCACAGAGCAGGTGCATTTATACGGTTGATTACCCACAGGTGGATTCTATTTATCATTACTAGTCATTTAGGACAACATTGGATCAATCAGAGATCCTCACTGAACTTCTGGAGTGAGTTTGCTGCACTGAAAGTAAAGAAGCCGAGTAATATTGCACACCCCACTTTTCAGTTTTTTATTTGTTAAAAAAGTTTAAAATAACCAATAAATTTCGTTCCACTTGTTGTTGATTCTTCACAAAAAAATGTGAATTTATACCTTTGTTTGAAGCCTGAAATGTGGCAAAAGGTTGAAAAGTTCAAGGGGGCCAAATACTTTCACAAGGCACTGTATATATACCACTAGTTCCGGCCAGGAACGTATATATATATCTCGATCCAGTCACCCTCAGGCCCACAATATCACATAAATGCAAAAACGTTATGCTGCCACCACCAATCTCTTTCAGGTGGATCAGTAAACTGTCTGGTAACGTGAAAACAGCAGGGAGGACGTGGTGAGGTCGCTCATAGAACAAGAAGAATGAAACTAGTAAATTATAATATTTTACTCCCAAAAGTTGGCAGTGATTACAAAAAGATATACACGATTTTACAAAAGAGACAATTTACATATATGCATAAAACAGTTATTAAAATAAAAGGGATTAAAGGAGAAATGTACAGAACTTGCTCCATGTAGTGGCGATCCCAGATTCAGTGGGTAGGATGGCTCCCAGAAATGGTATAGGATTCCTCCACACAGCGATATTGTCACTGCGCTTAGTTGGCGCTGACCTTGCTGGATGCTGCTGTGTATGTGTTTGTTTAATAGCTGCATGGTTGATAGTTGTGAAGGTACTGGGCCTCCTGTGTTGTGCTCCAGAACTGCATTCACTATGAAATTCGGCTGCTGGTTCAGGGTTAATGTGTGACTCACTGGGCTCCATCAACCTAGCCTTTAAGTAGCCTCTCTTCCACCACTTGGTGCTGCTGATAGAGTCTCACTCTATGCCTGAAGCCGTGCTGTACTGACCTGTGTGTTTGTGTGGCTGATGTCCTTTCCTTTGGAGTTGCTGTATCCCAGTTCTGTGGAGGGAGGTGAGGGGAAATAGCGCAGGCTGGTGGAGAGTTTTATGAAGAGGCTGGAGGCCCGAACCTTCACATCTTTAGAGATACCTTCAGGATCAGGGCCATTGAGGGTTTCTAGACTAGGGTCAGACTAGTCTTCCCTGGTCACCCTGCCCATAACTGCCATTCCACCATCAGCATTCTCACTACACCATGACAGATATGGACTCACTGTGTCCATGCCCCAGGAAGAAATGCACCCAAAATGACGCTTTGGTTTTATGTAAGGACACAGAAAATAAAGCCGCCCCCACCTGTGTTCACCTCCCTGGGGGGCTCGCTCTCTAAAATCCACCTCTTTCACAGTTCTCAAACAACCTCTATGTTTCATATTTCTGATGGGATGCTCCCATATCCAAAATATGTACATCAAGTTTACCCTCAGGATTTTATACGAAGATTGACATCAAATATAATATATCTATGATGTTCAGAAGGCAAGAACTCATTTCCTAGGCTCCAGATTTTTACATAGATATAAAAGATATACCATCATAACTAAAAAAAGGTAAACATCCCAAAAATATGAATTATGTATTTGTGGTATGAACGGGTCTTATTAAATTCAACATTAAATGACTAAGTTAAGACAAAGGTATACTGGAGGACAGAACCAGTTCAAACTAGTCATTTAGCTTAGTTCGTGTTTATGACCTGGCTTGGGCCATAAACATTCCTGACTGGGGGTAGTAAAAGACAGATGGACACAGAATCCTTTTCGAGCAAACAAGGGTGGAGAGTAAGCTAGCTGTGGCTGATTTTTCAAAGATCTTAAAATAATGATAAAAATGCATCTTTTCCTGACAGCAAGTATGCAAAGTGCAAACTTTATATGATAATTGCTGGAACCAGCCCAGCCGACCATATAGAATATTACATATGTGTCCATCTGCACGTGCTCAAGTGGTTAGCACTGCAGCCTTTGCAGCACTGGGGTCCTGATGTCCTGGGTTCAATTCCCACCAATGCCAACATCTGCAAGGAGTTTGTATGTTCTCTCGTGTTTGCGTGGGTTTCTCCAGGCACTCCAGTTTCCTCTCACATTGTAAAGACATACAGATAGAATGTTTAGATTGTGAGCTCCAAGAGAGACAGCATTACTGATGTATGTAATGTAAAGTGCTATAGAATTAATAGCGCTATATAAATGAATAAATATTATACCACAAAAAAAAATTATGGAATAGTATATTAGACTGCACTATTTCATACAATGGTATTCTGTACAGTACAGACCTAAAATATTTACATTTGTTACCATTAGCTGTTACAAACCGCTGTATGACATCCATAGGAGGCAACGATATAACATCTTGGTGTATCTGCTAAAAAGAGGTCATTTAGATTAAAGGGTTACAGAAAAAAACAAAAAACTTATTCCTCATCTCAATAATAAGAAATTACTTACTTATTGTTGGAGGCACTGGAGCCCTCAGTAATATGGATTGGAGGTGCGCATTGTCAACTTCTGCTGTATGCATTGTCTGTGGAACTGATGAAATATCTATAGATTTGCTGAATGTTGTGAAATAGTAGTGTATCTCAATGAATTCGAATATCATCAAAAAGTTAATTTATTTCACTAATTCAATACAAAAAGTGAAATGCATATATTATATAGCTTCATTACAGAGTGATCTATTTCAAGTGTTTTTTTCCTGTAAATGTTGATGATTATGGCTTACAGCCAATGAAAACCAAAGGTCATTATCTCAGAAAATTAAGTAGGGAGAATGAAGGGTTAAAAACCACTCTGCTATTATCCACGACATATCAAAGGATGAATATAATATTGAATTATTAGTCAACATGTTTGAAGGCTCCGGAAACGCCTGAAGCATGGCAATATTACATTGATTTTTGGTAATATTCATTCATTCATTCATTGAGATGCACTAGTATATATGTTCTGTTCCCACTTAAAGGCGATAAAGGCACGCTGGTGTATAATGGGGTGAGAGTTCTTACCTTTGTACTTCCAGTAAGAGGGGCAGACAGGACCCGGAGCAGCGTCTCAGATAAGCCTACACACGTTAGGATGAAAACAATGTTGGTTTATTTTGTAGATGAATGATCCAAAACATGGCATTGAGATCTTGTATGAAGCTTGTCTCTGGAGTCGCTACTTGTAGGTCGAAAACTTTGCTTCTTCAGCTCCATGGGGAATGAACTCTCTGTACTAAAAAATGTCTGCCAATGACTGGGCAAACAGGAAGAGACCAAAAACAGCACGTACAGGAGCCACACCCCCATAGGCTGGACAAGAAAGAGGGGGAAAGAATTAAAGGGTCTGGCCAGCATGTGGCAGCAGAGACAAGCATCAGAGATAATAGCAGTTTAAACTATAAAACAGGATTGAAACAGCACAATATATACTGTAGATCTGCTGAGCATTGTGCTCAACTGATTATAATTAAGTGAGCTAAGGCCAAACACGCTCAACTTTCCTACATTTAGGATGGAACAGCAAAGCCCTGCTCTCAGAATCTCAGGAGGGTCCAGTGGTAAGATTACCAGCGATCAGTGAATTTACATTTTCGAGTTTTGATTTTTCCCCCCTTCTTCCAAGAGCCATAACTTTTTTATTTTTCCAGCAATATAGTCAAATAAGGGCTTGTTTTTTGTGGGACGAGTTGTACTTTTGAATTACATAATTTATTTTATCATATAGAGTACTGAAAAATGTGAAAAATATTTCCAAGTGCAGATTAATTGATTTTATATTTTAAAAGATCGGGCATTTCTGAACATGGCTGTCATGTGTTGACTGCTCCTCAGTCTATGTGAATTGTTCTGCTGCTCTTTAAACCTGAGTTTTCTTTTCCTTTGGTTCACTCAAGGTTGATATAGAAGCTGCAGTTGCTGAATGTGTGGTAGGCAGCTCTACAGGTTGAGGCATAGGTTTATCATGTGATCACACACCTGGCCTTTAAATAGCCCCCCCTTACTCCAGAGGGTGTCGCTGATATAGTTTCTCTGCCTTTGACTAAGCAAGCTGAAGTTGGCTCTGCTCTACTGAAGCTTTGCGCTTAAACCGTGAAAGTTGCTGTTTTCCCTGTCCATGATGGGAGGTTAAAGGGAGTAGTACAGGGCTAGATGAGGAGTGGAGGGAAAGGGTGGTGGTCCTAACCCCTTCGCCATCTGGGGTACCTTGGGGAACAGAGCTTGTCAGGAACTCCAAGTTCAGGTCCAGACTAGCTTCCCAGTTTCCTGTGCCCGTTATACCATCCTGCTTCCTTTCCCTTATCCACTACATGTGTGACATTATCAGCGAACTTACCTGCTTTTTCTCTGAGCTATTATGTCTCAGGCTGTTACAGTTGATGAGTTTGCACAACTGATGCCTGAGGAGGTTACTGGTCTGCGTAGTCAAGTTGTGCAGCAGCTGCAGCAAATTGTGAGGTATCTGGCCATGGTTCATGCTCAGGCTGTGCCAGAACCCAAAATATCTCTCCCTGACAGGTTTTCAGGAGGGAAAGATAAGGTTTTGGTATTTAGAGAAGCCTTTAAACTATATTTCAGGCTTCGCCCTTGTTCATCTGGGAGTGAGGTGCAGCGTGTGGGGATTATAACCTCCCTTCTTAAGGGGGATCCATAGACCTGGGCCTTTTTCCTCCCAACCGACACCCCAGCATTGCGGTCGGTGGACGAGTTTTCTACGGTGCTGGCTCAGGTGTACGGTGAACCTGACAGAGTGTCACTGGCCGGGTCTAACCTTTGCAAACTCAAGCAGGGGAGGCATCCTGTTAAGTAGTACTGCTTAGAGTTTCAGAGTTGGGGTACTAACTGCCAGTGAAATGACCCTGCTCTCAGGAGTCAGTTTTGTCTGGGTCCGTCATCTAGACTTCAGGACACTCTGGTTTAACATGCTACACCAGAGTCATTAGAGGCTGCGATGGCCCTAGCCATCAGGGTTGACAAACGTCTCAGGGAAAGATCTAGACCTAATTTGTCCCCTGCAGCCATCACGGTTTCGGATTCTTCGTCTGTTGCAGTTGGTGAACCTATGCAGTTGGGTGGATTAACCACTTGTGTTAAACCTCCTGCAATTCATTATCCTGGTGGAGAATACTTCTACTGTGGGCAAACAAATCATTTTATTAAGGTCTGTCCATACCACCCCAAAATAGTCACGCAGTCTCAGATGCCGTACACCTCGGGGTGTCTGGAAGGAGACGATTTGTATTTCCTTCCTGGCTAAGTCTCCATTCACACTGTCTGCTAAGGGTGTGGTAGATGGTAAAACTAAGACTGTGCCAGTGCTGGTTAGGAGACTACCTCATGGATTCTCACTTTGCTTAGACACATGTCCTTGTCTGTATCACATTAGTGAGACCCATTCCCATCTTTACCATTGACTCAGCTCCTCTCAGCCAGAAGGTTCTTTCCCAAGTTGTGCATAATGTGAACATGAGCAAATGAACACTTCATCAAGAGTTCCTATTCTGCCACATCTTGGAGAATCTCACCATTCCCATTGTCTTAGGCCTTCCGTGGCTGAAAAAAAATATAACCTGGTGATTACCTGGCCAGAGACGTAGTTAGCTGGGGTAATGCCTGTGAAGTTAATTGCCTGGATACTTCTGATTCTGTCATGCTGGTAATTCCTACTCCTACATTTCCAGCTAAAGTGGTTAGGAGTTTGCTGGGGTGCAGGTGGAGTTCGGACATCGCTTCAGACTAATGGTGGCTCTAAGTGTCATCCTAGGAAGAGGGGCTGGGAAAAGGCGGCCATGGCTTCTGTACACCCCAAAGGAGAGAGTCCTTGGGTCCAGGTTGGTGCCTCTGTTGCTTGCCTTTCTAAGTATGTATCTTCTGACTGTGACTGCGTGTGTGAAAATAAACATTCAGGTCCATTCCTGAGAGTGAATGATTTTGTGTGGGTGTTATATAAGCATGTCAGGTGGAGATCTGCACCTGGGGCACCTAGTTCTGGAGTTATTGGTCCACTTAGGATATTGGACATTTTCAATCCTATGCTATACCAACTAGAACTACCCCCAATAATAATAATAATAATAATAATAATAAATCTTTATTTACATATCGCCAAGATATTCTGCAGCGCTTTACAATAGATTAGTTCGTGTATGAACAGTCAGTGGTAACAATAAAAAATATACAATACAGTGAGTAATTAAAGTAGAGAATCAATGTAAAAAATCCAATACACTAAGTAGAGAATCAATGTAAATGTACAATAATTAAAGTAGAGAAACAATGTAAAAAATACAGTACAGTAATTAGATACAATACAATAAGCATAGAATCAGTGTAACAAGTACAATACAATAATTAAAGGAAAAATAAAGGTGATCCTGCTCAAAAGGGCTTAAAATCTACAATGAGAAAGGGGTTACACAAAGTACAGGGGTTTATAACAGTGATTGTCCAGGCATCAAGTGGAAGTGGGGGTAGAAATAAAGTTACATGAATGGTTACCAGACAATCTGTGTGGAGCTTTTGGGTTTGATGGAGTTTGAAAAAGAGTTATGTCCAGAGAGATAGCGAATGGGCTATATACAGTACAGAGGACTTCTATTAGGGAGTATGATAGGCCACCTTAAAAAGATGTGTTTTTAGGAAGCATCTGAAGCTATGCAAGTTGTAGATAGTCCTAATTTCTTGGGGTAGAGCAATCCAGAGAATTGATGCAGCTCAGGAGAAGTCTTGGAGCCAGGAGTGGGAGGATCAGATTAGTGCTGATGTTAGTCCAAGGTCATTTGTAGAACATAGAGAACGGGTGGGGTGATAGACAGAGATGAGGGAGGAGATGTAGGGAGGTGCTGCACTGTGAAGAGCTTTGTGGGTGAAAACAAGCAATTTGAATTGGATCCTGTAGTGTATAGGCAGCCAGTGCAATTACTGGCACAGAACAGAAGCATCTGAGTAACAATTGGCCAGATAGGTGATGCTGGCTGCTTCATTAAGGATGAGCTGAAGAGGGGAAAGTTTAGAGAGGGGAACGTCGATTAATAGAGAATTGCAGTAATCAAGGCGGGAATGGATAGGGGCCACGGTGAGGGATTTTGTTGTATCCATGGTGAAAAAGGGGCAGACTCTAGAGATGTTCTTCAGGTGAAAGTGACAAGAGCGGATGAGAATATTGTATATAGGAGGTGAAGGAGAGATCGGTGTCAAACAGAACACCCAGACAGCAAGCCTGCTGCCTAGACGTTATCATGGTGCCGCACACTGAAAGAGAGATGTCAGATTTAGGGAGGTAAGTGGAGGGCGGGAGCAGAAGAAGTTCAGTTTTGGAAAGGTTGAGTTTCAGATAGAGAGGAGACATGATATTGGAAACTGCAGCTAGACTGTCATTGGTGTTCTTTAATACCGCAGGGGTAAGGTCAGGGGCTGAAGTGTATAATTGTGTGTCACCAGCATAAAGATGGTACTGGAAGCCCAATCTGCTGATGGTGTGTCCAATCGGGGCCGTGTAGAGAGAGAAGAGAAGAAGGCCAAGGACTGAACCCTAAGGGACCCCAATAGTGACCCCCAATGCTTAATATCCGTAACACCTCTTTTATCCCGAATCTCAGGAGATGTGGACCCCCTGTTGATGTTTCTAGTTTAGGGTCCGGAGGCCCTGATAAAGCGGGGGTACTTTTAATTAGCAAACTTCATCAGAAAATGCTTATTTATTACCCCATTAATGGGGAGCATAGCACTATAGAGAGAATCGCACCATAAGGTACCATAGATAAAACAAAGTTAAACACGACAGCTCAGTATTATGCAAATTGATTTATTTATAGGTTAAAACCAGTATAAATTGGAATGGGGAATAGAGGAACCTGGGTAACAACCACAGGTAGTGGGCACACACCTATCCAGAAATAGACACCAACATAGTATAGAAAAATTTCTGAAGTATAGCAAATTACACTCTGGATATCTATGAACTATTAAGTATTGGGTCCATTAAAAGTACAAAAGCAAGGTTATATATATCTGTTATACATGTGAAGTTTTATACAGCTGTTTGTACATATATATCTTAGAATGTGTGCAGTTATATATCACACACATGAATGAACCAACTGAATTCAGATACTACCTAGTAATAGAGAACACAGAGTCTAACACTGAGTGGCAACAATCGCCGGCATCTGACAAGCCGATGTCCTGATGTCTCTCACCTAGTGGTTCCTGGTCCGGATAAGGGGGGGTACTGTCAAGTTTTGACTCAGTCCACATTAATTGTTCTGCAGCTGTTCAAACCAGAGGTTTTTTTTTCCTTTGGCTCACTCGTGGTTGATATTGAAGCTGCAGTTGCTGAATGTGTGGTGGGTGCTCTGCAAGTGGAGATATAGGTTTATCAGGTGACCACGCCGCTGGCCTTTAAATAGCCTCCTCTTCCTTCAGAAGGTGTCACTGATAGAGTTTCTCTGCCTTTGACCAAGCAAGCTGAAGTTGGCTCTGCTGAAGCTTTGTGCTTAAACCGTGGAAGTTGCTGTTTTCCCTGTCCATGGTGGGAGGTGACACGGAGTAGTACAGGGCTGGTTGAGGAATGGAAGGAAAGGGTGGTGGCCCGAACCTCCTTGTCATCTGGGGTACTTTCGGGAACAGGGCTAGTCAGGGACCCCAAGTCCAGGCCGGACCACATTCCCAGTTGCCCGTTATAACATCCTGCTTCGTTTCGCTCATCCACTACATACGTGACAGCGGCGATTCCAAATATGTGTATAATTTTTTTGTTTTAAATAGTTTTATTTTCAATAAGGGGCAAAAGGGGGTTTAAACTTTGATTTTTTTTTTTTTTTTAATTCTTATTTTAAAAAAATTTCACTTTTACTTTGTTTTACTTGGCCCCTCAGGGCCCTCAACACTGTACAGAGCCATGATGATCCACAGCTTTGCACAACAGGAATGATATCTGAAATTGCTACATGATTCAGTGGCATTGAGGATTCCATGATGAAGAATGGTCCCACTATCTGTGTACCCCATATACGACACCAAACCATCAATTTTTGTGTTCCAACAGTCTTGGAGGGATCTATCCACTGTGGGTTAGTGTCAGACCAATAGCGGTGGTTTTGTTTGTTAACTTGCACTTGGGCAGAGGAAACAAAAGGTATAATTATGTGCTTAATTGTAAAACACTGGGCAAAGCTGTCACTGAAAAAGACCTGGGTGTATGGGTAGATGACAAACTCACATTTAGTGGCCAGTGTCAGGCAGCTGCTGCAAAGGCAAATAAAGTAATGGGATGCATTAAAAGAGGCATAGATGCTCATGAGGAAAACATAATTTTACCTCTATACAAGTCACTAGTGCGACCACACTTAGAATACTGTGTCTTCTGTGAATTCTGGTCTCCGGTGTATAAGAAAGACATAGCTGAACTAGAGCGGGTCAAGAGAAGAGCGACCAAGGTTATTAGAGGACTGAGGGGTCTGCAATACCAAGACAGGTTATTAAACTTGGGGTTATTTAGCTTGGAAAAACGAAGGCTTAGGGGTGATCTTATAATAATGTATAAATATATGAGGGGACAGTACAGAGAACTTTCTAATGATCTCTTTACTCTTAGGCCTGAGACAGGGACAAGGGGGCATCCTCTACGTATGGAGGAAAGAAGGTTTAATCATAATCACAGACGTGGATTCTTTACTGTAAGAGTAGTGAGACTATGGAACTCTCTGCCACATGATGTTGTAATGAGTGACTCACTACTAACATTTAAGAAGGGCCTGGATGCCTTTCTTGAAAACTATAATATTACAGGTTATATATATTAGATCCTTTGATAGGGCGTTGATTCAGGGAATTAGTCTGATTGCCATTTCTGGAGTCAGGAAGGAATTTTTTTCCCAATGTGGAGCTAGTGTTGCCACATGGTTTTTTTTTGCCTTCCTCTGGATCAACATGTTAGGCTATGGGTTGAACTAGATGGACTTAAAGTCTTCCTTCAACCTTAAAAACTATGTTACTATGTTACTATGTAACTTCACCATTCACAAAAAAGGTTTTCCTCATCACTCATTTGAAGGCAATTGTCTATGCTGTGAAGATACGAGATGTGCAGCATCTGAAACAACGGTTACTAGACACCAGTGCTAGCATTTCTTCTGCGGTGTTGCTATCAGTCTGTCAAGAGTGGGAGAAGAGGTTGCATTGACAATCCAACACAATGGGCAGCACTTTGAACACATTTTACACAAGTGGACATAAACTTGTAAATAACTCTTGAAAGAATAAAGTTATGCTAAAATAAAGCATACCATTGTTTTTCCTATGAAATTCTCAAAAAGTTTGTGTCACATGACCCTCTTCCCATTGAAAAAATAAAGTTAGATTCAAAATGGCTGACTTCAAAATGGCCACCATGGTCACCACCCATCTGGAAAAGTTTTCCCCCTCCCATATACTAATGTGCCACAAACAGGAAACTGATATTAGCAACTATTCCCATTTTATTTAGGTGCATCCATATAAATGGCCCACCCTGTATATACTCTATGTCTACACACATATACATACACACAGATACACACACAAACACATACAGTACAGACCAAAAGTTTGGACACACCTCATTCAAAGAGTTTTCTTTATTTTTATGACTATGAAAATTGTAGATACACATTGAAGGCACAAAACCATGAATTAACACACGTGGAATTATATACTTAACAAAAAAGTGTGAAACAACTGAAAATATGTCTTATATTCTAGGTTCTTCAAAGTAGCCACCTTTTGCTTTGATAACTGCTTTGCACACTCTTGGCATTCTTTCGATGAGCTTCAAGAGGTAGTCCAAACTTTTGGGGTGTACTGTACATATGTGGCACCCCAGGGGTTAATGTGCCACAGTAACAACACCAAGGGTCAAGACCCCATACAACACTCTACACTACACTAGCGCCTCCAGGCCAGAAGGGGGAGCTAAAAGCAACTCCCATATATATTCTGGTGTGGAGAGGAAGTGAGTAGTTCAGTGCGGTGCAGCACTGAGGAAAAAGGACAGTGGTTTAAAGGAGCTGCCTTAGGCTTCTCCACGGTCCGCTACTTAATTCCAGGCCTAGTCAGGGTCTGAGGGAAAGAGTCAATAGGAACAGAGGAACATGTCTGGGAGACAGAGTTACCCCATAACTCACCCCGGAGGAGCGCAAAGACCGGATACCGAATCCGAAACTGTGACTGACACAAGCAGCACAGTAAACACCGGACTAGTGGAGGTTATAGATCTGCATTGTACCATAGTGAAGCAACACGGCAGGGTCAGAAACACATGGTTCAGACTCAAGTTGGCTAGAAGAGGGTACCTGTGAGGAGAGCCAGGGCCAGCAGCCTAGCTAAAGTAGCAGCAGGGCCATACACACAGCGCAGGAGTTTTAAGCCAAGGACCCAGTCAAGGTGGGAGCAACCTGGCCCCGGTACAGGCTCCATGGACAGTACTTGCTGAACAACAACTACAGTAAAGACGTGGAAAACTACAAAACCGTGAGTCTATGTGATCCTTGCACTCAACTCCTACTTTCCCTCACAAGCTGCTATCATATATACTACTACCCCTACTCTGCATCACCTATAGTCTTTTACCATCACTGTCCCGGGGAACTAGGCTCTGCCCGCGGAGAGCCGTTACATCACCGGCTGCTAAACATCATCCCCGGAGGTTATGCAGCAGCAGTGGTCACCCTGACCACAACCCGTGGGTGGCGTCACAACAAACTCCCCTGTAAATACCCCCATTACTTGTGGGCTCGGGACACGGTCCAGACCAAGACCGCCGTGATCATCCCCAGTGCAACACCAGTCCGGTACC
This sequence comes from Allobates femoralis, assembly GCA_033576535.1. Taxonomy (NCBI): domain Eukaryota; kingdom Metazoa; phylum Chordata; class Amphibia; order Anura; family Aromobatidae; genus Allobates; species Allobates femoralis. The sequence goes on along the minus strand of JARQOC010000005.1, from coordinate 305,458,861 downwards.
GAGTACCCCGTCCCAGTGGGCTCCACACATACACACAAACATATATATACAAAGCGTACATAAACACACATACAAAGATACACATATATACGCACACAAACATACACATACTAGCATACATACAAAGACACACAGACAATCATATACACATACAAAGACATTTACACACGTAGACATACAGACATAGACATATATTGTAGATACACACAACAACATACACACACAGACACAAACATACAGTTGTGGCCAAAAGAATTGACACCCCTGCAATTCTGTCAGATAATACTCAGTTTCTTCCTGAAAATGATTGCAATCACAAATTCTTTGGTATTATTATCTTCATTTAATTTGTTTTAAATGAAAAAACACAAAAGTGAATGAAGCAAAAAGCAAAACATTGATCATTTCACACAAAACTCCAAAAATGGGCCAGACAAAAGTATTGGCACCCTCAGCCTAATACTAGGTTGCAGGGCCGGCGTCAGCACCCGGCGCACCCGGGCAAATGCCGGGGCCCGGGACAGGTGGGAGGGCCCATTCGCTGTCAGGCAGGGGTGTCCTTCTTCCAATCATAGCAGATCTCTCACAGCAGCTATAGGAGCTGGAGGGCTGCTGCTGGGATTTTCCCCCTCAAACTGGAGCAGTCTATGTGTGGAGGATCATGCAGCCAATGGGAGCTGCAGGGGCGGGACTTTATTATCCCGTCCATGCTTAGCCCGCAGCAGATCAGTGAGGAGCCCTGAGGTGAGTGTGTGCTGTGTCCCTCCAGAACAGGAGCAGCAGTGGTATCCTCAGTCAGCCGGTGTGCCGTGACCCGAGCTCACTGAGGAGGATGGCCGCTCCTAATACTGACTCTTCTCTTGTCAGCAGTAAATCTTGATAAACTCTGCGGCAGATTGCTGGTGTTTGTGCTGGGGGCCTCCTCCTCCTCCACCTACTGCTGTGAAGAGCCATAACAGGACAATACAACTCAATTCTTAAGATTCCCAGAGATGTCATTTACTACCAAACTGCTCTGGAAAACCTGAGTATGGAGCCAGGGTGTCCTGTCAGGGGTCAGATTGGGCATAAATATCCCCATGCTCAGCACTAGATGGGGGAGAGGTCACCAGCACACAGTGCACTGCACTTATAAGGGTTAATAGCAGACAGATACTTTCACTTTCTACAGATGTCATTAAACACACACAGTGTATGTATCCAACTCTAAATCTATCATCTATTAGTTACCCATCCATCAATCATCTATCTGTCTATCTTTGTGCATATAACTATAGTACCACAAGCACTGCACAGTTTGATATATGCAGAAGCCACCATTTCCATCTAACTTTGCAAGTATTATGCATGTAGAAAAAAAGGTAAAAAATGTAAAATGGCATGTGCATCAGTGCATGCCGTCTTCATCCTCCTCCTCAGTGGCAATCGCCGTCTTCCTCCATTCAACAGTTATAAAAAATTATTGAGGCAGGTGTCCAGCATGAGATGGGTTAATATGACAAGCGCTGCCATGGGGGAAATAAAGGATCTTACACTTTTTCACCCAGACTTTGCAGAGCTGCCTCAATTCTCTCTTATATACATATATACCATAATTAGTCCTTATATTGTAAAATACTCTGGAATATGTGTCCTTCCCCCTATGCTCTCTGAACGGAGTATCATTATATGTACATATTCAAGTTCATACAACTTCACCAACCGTTGATTGGACACCGGCTCCTCACTAATGCCAGGTCACATATAATAGTAATAATTATTATTTCTATAGCACCAAACATAATCCACAGCACTTTCCAATTCAGAGGAAACAGGTACAGACAATATGAGACAATACAGAGTAGGTATGTGCCCACAGGACGTTTTTCCTGCTCTCATGCGTTTTTAGTATGGTTTTATGCAAATGTATGCTAATATGTTCCAGCGTTTTGGCTTTCCAGCAAAACCAATGTGTTTCACAGAACTACTGAATCTACATATTGGTTTTGGAAGTTGCTGAAAGTGTCAAATCCCCCAGTTTTTGCTGTGGTTGGGAAAGAATGACCATGTCCAAAAACGCAAGAAAAACGTGCAAAAAAAAACGCAGGTCAAGAACGCAGCAAATCTCCTGTCATGGACTCTTGAGATACTTGAAACCACTACAGGTTATGCTGCATTCTGGACCGCAGCAAAAATGTCCAGTGGGCACATAGCCTAACAAAATATTCACCAGATACATAAGGAGTGAGGTCCCTGCTCACAAGCTACAATCTATAAGGATATAGAGGAGGTGAAAAGGTGAATGGTAAAAAGTGCCGTCATATATGGTCCAGCCATAATGCTGCATGAACCGTTCACCAGCCAGGATCTGTACAACAGATAAAGTGCTATTAAGTGCATGGGGGTGTAGAAAGGTGGCACAAGAGACCAGATCTGGAAAAAGGCAAAATGGAAATAGTTAAATTGCTGAGGTGATAGGCCAATCAAAAGAAATGCGTGTGTAGGGCTCACATAAAAGTGTGGATATTGGGAATTAATCAAATTGTTTTGGGAAATACATTCCAGAGAATTGGTGCAGCTCGTGAGAACTCTTGGAGACCGGAGTGTTCGGTTCAGTTTATAGATAATGTCAGTCTTAGGTCGTTAGCAGAACAGAGGTCGCGTGTAGTAGTTCGATAGACAGAGATAAGGGAGGAGATGTAGGGCAGCGTTGTGGAGAGGATGGGTAGGTGATAAAAATAAGGAGGAGATGTTGGACAGTGTAGTACTATGGAGAAGATGGGTAGGGTGGTAGACAAATGAGGAGGAGATGTAGGGCAGTGCAGAACTGTGGAGAAGATGGGTAGTTGACAGACAGAGATGAAGAGAAGATGTGCAGAAACTGTAAAGGGCTTTGTGGTTCAGAGTGATAACATTATATTGTTCTCTGTAGGGGATAGTATGTGTTAAAGGGGCCCACTACAACTCTTTCGCCCAGGGCCCATGAAAACCTGGAGCCGGCCCTGCTTGGTTGCACAACCTTTAGCCAAAATAACTGCGATCAAACGCTTCCGGTAACCATCAATGAGTTTCTTACAATGCTCTGCTGGAATTTTAGACCATTCTTCTTTGGCAAACTGCTCCAGGTCCCTGATATTTGAAGGGTGCCTTCTCCAAACTGCCATTTTTAGATCTCTCCACAGGTGTTCTATGGGATTCAGGTCTGGACTCATTGCTGGCCACCTTAAAAGTCTCCAGTGCTTCCTCTCAAACCATTTTCTAGTGCTTTTTGAAGTGTGTTTTGGGTCATTGTCCTGCAGGAAGACCCATAACCTCTGAGGGAGACCCAGCTTTCTCACACTGGGCCCTACATTATGCTGCAAAATTTGTTGGTAGTCTTCAGATTTCATAAAGCCATGCACACAGTTAAGCAGTCCAGTGCCAGAGGCAGCAAAGCAACTCCAAAACATCAGGGAACCTCCGCCATGTTTGACTATAGGGACCGTGTCCTTTTCCTTGCCTCTTTTTTTCTCCTGTAAACTCTATGTTGATGCCTTTGCCCATAAAGCTCTACTTTTGTCTCATCTGACCAGAGAACATTCTTCCAAAACGTTTTAGGCTTTCTCAGGTAAGTTTTGGCAAACTTCAGCCTGGCTTTTTTATGTCTCGGAATAAGAAGTGGGGTTTTCCTGGATCTCCTACCATACAGTCCCTTTTCATTCAGACACCGACGGATAGTACGGGTTGACACTGTCTTACCCTCGGACTGCAGGGCAGCTTGAACTTGTTTGGATGTTAGTCAAGGTTCTTTATCCACCATCCGCACAATCTTGCGTTGAAATCTGTCGTCAATTTTTCTTTTCCGTCCACATCTAGGGAGGTTAGCCACAGTGCCATGGGCTTTAAACTTCTTGATGACACTGCACACGGTAGACACAGGAACATTCAGGTCTTTGGAGATGGACTTGTAACCTTGAGATTGCTCATGCTTCCTCACAATTTGGTTTCTCAAGTCCTCAGACAGTTCTTTGGTCTTCTTTCTTTTCTCCATGCTCAATGTGGTACACACAAGGACACAGGACAGAGGTTGAGTCAACTTTAATCCATGTCAACTGGCTGCAAGTGTGATTTAGTTATTGCCAACACCTGTTAGGTGCCATGGGTAAGTTACAGGTGCTGTTAATTACACAAATTAGAGAAGCATCACATGATTTTTCTAACAGTGCCAATACTTTTGTCCACCCTTTTTTATATAATTGGTGTGGAATTATATCCAATTTGGCTTTAGGACAATTCTTTTTGTGTTTTTTCATTGAAGACAAATTAAATGAAGATAATAATACCAAAGAATTTGTGATTGCAATCATTTTCAGGAAGAAACTGAGTATTATCTGACAGAAATGCAGGGGTGTCAACACTTTTGGCCACAACTGTATATACACAGACAGACACAATATATACATACAATGTATACACAAAGACACACAGACATATGCAATATATACACATACAAAGACATACACACACAGGCTCAATAAATATATATACAGACACACACACAATATATACACAAAGACACATACACGGACACACTCATTTACTGATCTTCCATGAGATTCAAACATTATTTGAATCACTATAACGCTTCCATCTTACAACTAAATAGAGGATGCACACACAACTAATAGCCCGCAGACAAAGGAAACATTCTAATAGTACTCATCAAGGTTCAGGTACAAAATTCACCCCAGAGCAGGCTCCTATGAAGTCCTAGGTCCAATAAGTAGCATGGCCTGCCACTATTGGCGGTACACCACTGGCAATTATCCTGCAGATATGGATTAATATGCAGGCTAATAATGAACCTGCCTGATGCCCACACTTAGAGCCCCACTGCCAGGACAAAGAAAAACTTTTTTCTTGCCCCAGCATTTGGCTGTCAGTGATAGGGGTGGCGCCGCCATAGGTTCAGCCACTGCTCCGTGTATAGAGAGCAACAGCTGTAACTATGCTCCCGCCACTGACAGACAGAATTCCCTGCATTAAACCCAGCTGTCAGTCAATTCTGGGGGCATGGATCATATCTTCAGGTTAATAGTGTTGTTTGTAGGGTGCTATTTAAAAGTTACATATTTTCTAGGGAAACCTGTCCAACATCCAACATGACCACCACTTCTAGTTATTATTTACCCAGTTTCCTAATGCCCTGAGGTGCAAATCAGCAAAGAGAGACAGGCTGCAGCAGTATGATTTTTCCATTTTCATATAAAACATAATATACATTGCAAGACCTAGAAATATATATATACACACACAGTATATTAAAGCAGAATGTTGATCAATGAATACATGATATGATATCCAAGTCATGATCATTTCCAGAGTTATTTAACAGCACCATCTAGCGGCTAGAGTTACTAACTGGTGTTCAGCTATTCATTCTCAATTACATTGCTCATACATACGGTACATTCAAAAATCCAGTTTGCAGAGAGTGCATGTACTGGTGCAAATATAAGGTCTACAGAAATGTTTTCAAACTTAAATTTATCTGTTAAATGGCTACAATGTAAACATGCTCCTATATGTTGACTGTATACCAACTTATGCTCCAGCTTATTTCTCTGTTTTCTTTAAACGCTTTTTAAAATGCCAGTTGTCATGTAAAAAAATTTATACCAGGAAAAATAATTTTAAAACATTTTCCACCTTTAATATCACATATAATCTGTACAAAATCCATTGAGAAACATACTGGAATCATTTTGATGGGGGAACTAAAATAACAACTAAAATTATGTGGTTACATATATATGAAACCCTTATGATTGAGCCTGTGGTTGTGTTCAGAATTAGCAGATCACAGGTAAATACTTGATAAATAGTATTCAGTACACCATGCTCCAAATTATAATGCAAATGTTCTTTTTCTCTAATTTTCCTAAATGGTCGGTGCAAATGACAGTCAGTGTAATAAAAGTCATCACCTATTAGAGTATACAGTACATCACATTTTATAGAGGAAACCTCCCAATGAGAACAGTATAATCTTCAAAATGAAAAAAACTCTAAATGCACTGTTCCAAATTATTAGGCACAGTAGAGTTTCTAAACATTTGATATGTTTGAAAGAACTGAAAATGCTTATTTGTTGAATTTGCAGCATTAGGAGGTCACATTCACTGAAATAAAAAGCTATTTGACTCCAAAGCATGCTAATAGGCCAAGTTACATGTTAACATAGGAACCCTTCTTTGATATCACCTTCACAATTCTTGCATCTATTGAACTTGTGAGTTTCTGGAGAGTTTCTGCTTGTATTTCTTTGCATGATGTCAGAATAGCCTCCCAGAGCTGCTGTTTTGATGTGAACTGCCTCCCACCCTCATAGATCTTTTGCTTGATTATACTCTAAAGGTTCTCTATAGGGTTGAGGTCAGGGGAAGATGGTGGGCACACCATGAGTTTATCTCATTTTATGCCCATAGCAGCAAATGACACAGAGGTATTATTTGCAGTATGAGATGGTGCATTGTCATGCATGAAGATGATTTTCCTCCTGAAGGCACGTTTTTGCTTTTTGTACCATGGAAGAAAGCTCTCAGTCAGAAACTCTATATACTTTGCAGAGGTCATTTTCACACCTTCAGGAACCTTAAAGGGGTCTACCAGCTGTTTCCCAATGATTCCGGCCCAAAACATGAGATCCTCCACCACCTCCTGATGTTGCAGCCTTGTTGGAACATGGTGGCTATCCACCAACCATCCACTACTCCATCCATCTGGACCATCTAGGGTTGCTCGGCACTCATCAGTAAACAAGTTTGAAAATTAGTCTTCAAGTATGTCTGGGCCCACTGCAACTGTTTCTGCTTGTGAGCACTGTTTATGGGTGGCCGAATAGTAGGTTTATGCACCATAGCAAGCCTTTGAAGGATCCTACACCATGAGGTTTGAGGGACTCCAGAGGCACCAGCAGCTTCTCTCTTAATCCTATGAACTTGCCTGGCAGAAACCTTCCTCATTCTGCCATTCAGCCGTCTGTGCTCAGAATCAGCCACAAATCTCTTCACAGTACAATGATCACGCTTAAGCTTTCGTGCAATATCTAATGTTTTCATCCCTTGTCCAAGGCATTGCACTATTTGTTGCTTTTGGGCAGCAGAGAGATCCTTTTTCTTTTCCATATTACTTGAAAACTGTGGCCTGCTCAATATTGTGGAACATCCAGATTTGCTTTTATTGGGCTCACCTGCCAAAATAATTATCACAGGTATCTGAGATTGATTTCAGTGATCCAAAGAATCCTGAGACACAATACCATACCACTTAAAACCAATTTGCATAATAATTTGGAAAATGGTTTAGACAACTACTGTTATTTAAAGTGATTCTAATTAACTCCATATAAATTTAGCTGTTTTAGTAGAAATTTCCTAACATTTTGTTAGTGGCATCTTAAAGCCAAAACCATTGTACATAAACAGCTTACAATATATCAAAGGGATCTCATTTTTGAAAGCTGTATGTCAGGAGATTAATATAAACACATTTCTAATGAATTAGTTATACCATGGAGCAGTGTGATGACAGTCATGTAACGGGGTAGTAAGGAATGACAGAGGGACAAATTCTCCAAGAAAGACCCTTAGGCTAGGGGGGCCCCAGCTGTCCCTTATCCCAGAGTTAAGTCTAAAGGTACCTTCACATGTCGCAATTTCGCCTGGCAATCCTAAAGGCGATATTTTGGCCCGGAGAAATCGCCGTGAAATTGCCTCACAGTTGCCTCTAGGCCGTCGCCTGATTCCTGAGGACTGCTGAGAACTCAGCCGCAATCATGAAGGCGATATTTCCGGATTGTGGCGTGTGATAGGGCAATAGTGATGGAAACAGTGTTGCCTATGATTTCCCGTAGACGTGCCTCAGCGTGCTGAAGCCCGCGCCCCGTCTGAAATGATTTGTGTCCGCTACTGCGTTCCCATTGGCTGTCACTTCACACCGCACAATATTTGAAGAGTTGTCCGTTCACCACCATACATTGGCAATGGCGACATGTATTAGCCAGCCTTCCAGAGCAGGCTGACCATTCGGAATGCTGTTACAAATGTCCAATAAGTGTGTATGGGGCGCCGTGTAAACCACTGCGGCACGCCTATCTCCTCGCCGCGCTGAACATGTACCCCCACATTGCCTTTGGAATTGCGGCGTGTGAATTGGCGATGTAATTCAGCAGGATTGCTTCCGCTGTGGGTGAGGCGATTTCCGGAGCGACACATCGCCTTACTTTCAGGGCGAGATTGCGGTGTGTAATGCTGCCATTGGCGATCTGAGGTAAGCATGAAAAACGTGCACGTGCACGTTAGATCGCCTCATATCGCCAGGCGAGATTGCGGCGTGTGAAGGTACCCTAATGGTGAGTATATCTGAGCTGCTACCTTAGCCCTGCTCCTTGCCAGCCCTGGGCTAATACCCCCTGTCCGCCAACCAGGGGGACCGGGACAGGAGTGCTAAAACCCCACACAAATTAAACAACAGGGAAACAAATGATACTCACTCACAGCAATATACACACAGGTCTAAGAAAATACATGCAGACAAGGAAATAAAAAGCAGGGAGCAGCAAACAGCACTTAAATAGATCATCAGCAACTAGATCACCACAGCACATCGACCAGTATTGCAAACACTATAGTCAGCATTAGAAAACAGATTTTGCCATTTTAAAAATGCAGGGAGCAACTGTGATAGGTTTCTCAGAACATGTGATCCTAGAGGTAATCAGGACTCATACAGATATTAACTCCCGCAAGCCAGATCACTTATGAGAACACAGCTGGTCAACGCCCGAGCCTGCCTGTGGAAATCAGAAGCAGGGCCGGCCTTAGGCTGAATGGTGCCCTGTGCAAACTTGCCCTTTTTTTTGCCCCCATGCTATTGTCTACTCAGAACACACAAGCAAACATGTTTGTTTATGAACTGTTCATGGGCTGTTTGGGGACCAGGCAGGGGCATTGCCAGGGTCAGAAAAGTTCAGGGGTTCAAGTCCCAGGACATGTGTCCCCTCCCACCTGCCATTACCAACCACCCCCATATATAGAGGTGTTATCAGTTATTGTATAGGAGGAGGAGGTGAGTTGAGACATCACCTATTGTGAATGGTGGATCCTGTGTTATCTACTGTATATGAAGGTGTTATCAGTCATTGAACAGGAGGAGGAGGTGAGCTATGACATCACCTATTGTGAATGGTGGATCCTATATTATCTATTGTATATAGAGGTGTTATCAGTCATTGTACAGGAGGAGGTGAGCTGTGATATCAACTATTGTGAATGGTGGATCCTGTGTTATCTACTGTATATAGAGGTGTTATCAGTCATTGTACAGGAGGAGGTGAGCTGTGATATCAACTATTGTGAATGGTGAATCCTGAGTTATCTATTGTATATAGAGGTGTTATCCGTCATTGTACAGGAGGAGGTGAGCTGTGATATCAACTATTGTGAATGGTGGATCCTGTGTTATCTACTGTATATAGAGGTGTTATCAGTCATTGTACAGGAGGAGAAGGTGAGCTGTGACATCGCCTATTGTGAATGGTGGATCCTGAGTTATCTATTGTATATAGAGGTGTTATCAGTCATTGTACAGGAGGAGGAGGTGAGCTGTGACCTCACCTATTGTGAATGGTGGATGCTTTGTTATCTGCTGTATGTAGAGATGATGACTCTGAAACAATGCAGTGTTTCAAATAAGAACATACGGTACTTTAAATGCATCTGGGGACTGAGACACATGGGACACTAGCCCGAAAGGCAAGTCCCCTGGTGAATTCACTCCACTTACGTATATAGGGAGAGAACTGTCACTCAAGGCAGTGCGTAGGGAGAAGCCTCCAGGGAACAGACATTCTGACTAAAAACCATCGGGGACCAAGCCTTGCTGGAGACTAACCACTTAACAACCTTCGACATACTGGTACATCAAAGGTTGTGTCTCCACCATTCATCTGTGCTCAAAGGCCGAGCCCACATCATTCCCTGTATATGACAGCTGATTTAAACAGCCATCATGTGCATCTAACAGACAGTGGTGGGCTGGGCCCGGGGGCAGGGAGGCATTTGCTCCCTGGCCGGTGGCTGTTCAGGGCCGCCGGAGGACCAGCACTGCACTTTTGATTGTGTCTGCCTAAACATCTTCGGCCAGGTCGACAGACTCCTTCCTGATTCTGAATGGTTCATCCACATGTATTAATATATGCATATAATACATTTGAATGCATGATATCCAGCACAGAGCAGAGTCTAGCAGTTGTTCCCATACCGCGGCCTAGCGTGCAGCAGTGTAATGAGGTCATCACGCTGCGACCTTGTCTCACTGCCGCTGCTGGTGATGCAGAGCGGGGCAGAGGAGGCGGGGACAAGGTGACCAGTGGCAAGAATGGTGAGCAGCACTCCAATGAGGAGCAGGAGCTGAGCTGCTGAAGAGATCTGTCATTTGCTGTGCATAGGGTATGTGGCATGAATCCATGGTGTCAGTAGCCCACGAGGGCAGCCACATAGCATTGCAAGTGTGTAAGTGTGTGTAACTGTGTGTGTAACTGTGTATGAGTGTATGAGTGTGTGTATGAGTGTGTGTGTGTATGTAGGAGTGTATGTGTGTGTGTGTTTATGTATGAGTGTGTGTATGTGTGTATAAGTAGGAGTGTATGAATGTGTGTGTGTATGTAGGAGTGTCTGTATATGAGTGTGTGTAGGAGCATGAGTGTGTATGAGAATGTGTGTTCAGATGGGCAGTGTGGAGGGAGGACATTATAGAGATTAGAGACAGCATGTGGGGGACATTATGGAGATGAACATTATGGAAAGGGAGGACGGTGTAGCAGGTTATTATGGGGAAGGGCGTTATGTTTTATGGAGGGGCAGTGTATGGGGTATATTATAGGGAGAGTCAGCGAAGGGTATATTATGGAGAGGAGTGGTGTAGGCAGGATATTATGGGGAGGGGCGGTATGTGTGGAGTATAGTGTGGGGAGGGTCAGTGATGGAGATATTATGGAGAGAAGTGGTGTAGGGATATATTATGGAGAGGGTGGTGTAGGGGTAATATTATGGACAGGAGTGGTGTGGAGGGTATATTATGGAGAGGGGTGCTTTGTGTGGGGTGTTTATTAAGGGGAGGGAGGTGAAGGGAATAAATTATGGAGAGGGGTCCTGTATGGGGTATATTATGAGGTGGTGTGGTGTAGGGGGTATATTATGGGGAGGGGTGCTGTGTGTGGGGGTTAATTATGGTGAGGGGTGGTTAGGGGGTATATTATGGGGAGTGTGGGGTAGGAGGTACATTATGAGATGCGTGGTGTGGAGGGATTATTATGCAGACAGAGTTGTTGGGGATTTTTTGTGCAGGAAGTACGGTACATGAGGTGCAATTTATCAGGGGCAGCTAAGATATTTATATTTGTTTGCAGTATATGATACTTTTATTTAAGGGCACGTGTCAAGAAATGTGTGAAGATGGGAAGAGGAATCTGCAAATAGTGACGGCAGGAATTCATCATGGCACCTGTATACATGGAGACAAATGGACGCATACTCATCAGGTATGATGTATCTACAAGGTACGGATGTAGGGTTGTAATACTTACTAAATCTATCAATCTGAGGTTCTATGTGGTGCTGTGTTCACAGTCTGATGATGAAAGGTAACAACAACTCCCAGTCCTCCTTACCATAGGGCTCATCTGACACTGAAATTGATCACTGTACTACGTATGGTGCTGCATTCGTCTACTAACGGTGGTTCTAATGTTATATTCATTTACTGATGGTGGTTCTAATGTATTCATTTACTGATGGTGGTTCTAATGTATTTATTTACTGATGGTGGTTCTAATATTGTATGCATTTACTGACTGTGGTTCTGACGCCAGATTCATATACTGATGGTGGTTCTGTGGCTGTATTCATCTACTGACGGTGGATTTAGCACTGCATTCATCTACTGACTGTGATTCTGTTGTTGTATTCATCTACTGATGGTTCTGACCCTGCAATCATTTACTGATGGTGGTTCTGTTGTTGCAGTCATCTACTGATGGTTCTGACCCTGCATTCATTTACTGATGGTGGTTCTGTTGTTGCATTCATTTACTGATGGTGGTTCTGACCCTGCATTCATTTACTGATAGTGGTCCTGTCGCTGCATTCATCTACTGATGGTGGTTCTGTCGCTGCATTCATCTACTGATGGTGGTTCTGACCCTGCATTAATCTACTGGTGGTGGTTTTGTCGCTGCATTTATCTACTTGTTGGTGGTTCTGTCATTTCATTCTGCTACTGGTTCTGACCATAACGTGCTTCATGGCTATGTTAAAACTGAAAATGTTATGGTTTCATATGTGATATCTGAGGTTTTATAGGCAGGTACAGGTGTGACAAATATAGAGCATTGGAAAAATAAATCCTAGGTAATGATGAGAAGAATCACATACTTTGCTTTACTACATATCTGAAAACATATACCCAGTTTAAAAATGGTACTATATGAGCATAATATGTGATTTGTCTGATCAATAGAAACGCTTATCTGAGCTGATCTGAGTGCTGCCAGTATTTTTATTGAGCATCTGTCAGACAGTCAATACATTAGTAGGAACATAGCCTATGAAGCAGCAGGAGGTAAACATGTTAAAGGGGTTGTCCAGTTTTAAGCTACAAGTCACTTTGTGACTGCAGAGTCGTGAATCCTCACATTTCTCGCAGTGCTGTGATGTTTCGGCGGTGTGTGACTGCAAGTATGTGATTTGCATACATGAGGTCACATGCTAACTAGCCTTGCTCAGCCTCACTGCAAGTGTATTGAACAAGGCCAGACACAGTCTAGTTGTGATGTGGCCGAGAGTATACTTATCACATATTTGAGATCACATAACTGCCCGCTCCCACCGCTGGCTCTAGAGAATCCTCACAGTGCGCACGATCTGAGGATCCACATTTAGTGGCTGTAGACTTGATAGCTTAAGATCCGACCTCTTTAAGAATGGGCTACTATTCATGGGCCACTGCTGTGTGTTTGCCCCTCAGGCTAATATTTGCCAGCCAGCCCCTGCTAACAGACAAGAGCACATCTCGGCTCACAGCTGTTAACCAGTCAAATATCACTGTCAATTTCTGTCAGTGACATTCATAGGGGATCGTGATTTCTGCTATACATAGCAGTTCCGATGCACTGGTGTATATATAGCACAGGTGATGAGATGATCGCAGCTTCAAGTACCCTCACAAGAATATTAAATAAGATTATTGTGTTTTTAAAAGTATTAAACTTTTTTTAAAAAAAGAACTAAAGTTGAAATCATCATCTCTTTTTTGCAAAAAAAATACACAAACTGGTATCGCTGCATTCATAAACGTCTGATCAAAATATAAATTAAATTAATTGGATCTGTAAATATTGTAGTGAGAAAAAAATAAACCTGCCAGAATAGTCTTTTTAGGCAGTGTAATGTTGAAATAAGAGGTGATCAAAACATCATAACTACCCAAAAATTATATCAGCACAAATGTCAGCTCAGGGTGCAATACATATAGCAATCCCCAATGATTCCAAGAATGGGACGTTGGGCCCAGCAACTGGGCTCTGCAGAAAACCTTTTGGAATGTAATGGGAACATAAGTCAGTGACAGAGGGGTCTGGCAATAGCTCGTTCAGAGAACACAGGAACTCAGTTAAGTGAAGTGTTCATTCATATGAATTCATATTCACATGAGTGTCGAGGGAGAAGGCTTGCCTATGCCAACTAATCAATATAATATATATATACACACTAGATGGAGGCGCGTTGTCTCTTCCCCCCCCCCCACATCCACTCTCTGTTCCCCCTGTGCTATCTTCTTCCCTGTTGTGTGACCCGCCCAGGTACTCAGAACTCAGGCACAGTGTCAGTGGGGACGCTATCACGGGTGGCTGCACCCGAGTCCGTGGCCCTGGGGTCGGTGACTTCTTAAAAAGTACAGTTTCTATTAGGATAATTGCCCGCGACCACAGGAAGCCGTCGGAAGACGCTGAATGAAGCCCGGGATCGTCATGTCGGCTGCGGCGGGACAGCGCGACAGGACAGTGATAAGTATGATTTTACTTTACAGGTTTGCCGCGCAAGGGGGGGCCCTGGATCTTGATGGGGGGGCCTGTATACCTCTGGGGCTGCTGCTGTATACACCCCTGGGGCTGGTGCTGTATACACCCCTGGGGCTGCTGCTGTATACACCCCTGGGGCTGCTGCTGTATACACCCCTGGGGCTGCTGCTGTATACACCCCTGGGGCTGCTGCTGTATACACCCCTGGGGCTGGTGCTGTATACACCCCTGGGGCTGCTGCTGTATACACCACTGGGGCTGCTGTATACTACCTAAAGGCTGCTGTATATACTTCTGGGGCTGCTGTATACTACCACTGGGGCTGCTGTATACTACCTCTGGGGCTGCTGTATACACCACTAGGGCTGCTGTATATACCTCTGGGGCTGCTGTATACTACCTCTGGGACTGCTGTATACACCACTGGGGCTGCTGTATACTACCTAAGGGCTGATGTATATACCTCTGGGGCTGTATATACCTCTCGGGCTGCTGTATACTACCACTGGGGCTGCTGTATACTAACCACTGGGGCTGCTGTATACACCTCTGAGGCTGCTGTATACTAACCACTGGGGCTGCTGCTGTATATACCACTGGGGCTGCTGCTGTATACTACCACTGGGGCTGCTGTATACACCTCTGGGGCTGCTGTATACTAACCACTGGGGCTGCTGCTGTATATACCACTGGGGCTGCTGCTGTATACTACCACTGGGGCTGCTGTATATACCTCTGGGGCTGCTGTATACCACACTGCTGGGGGCTGTATACCTGTGCTGGGGTCCACCCTCGGCTTATACACGAGTCAATAGGTTTTCCCAGGTTTTGGGGGCAAAAGTAGGGGGGTCGGCTTATACACGGGTCGGCTTATACACGAGTATATACGGTATACAGAAAAAATCGTGGATTCACTTAACAGATTTGCAATCACTTTATAGTACAACCACATTGCTACATATTGTCTAGACATTATCGCTTCAATGTGACATTTACCACATACTGTGAATAACAACATGTACAAGTCACTTTGTATAGAATGACATAACCAGATTGACTTTTACCATATATATCTCACTTTACATCATCTTGTGCACATTTTAATCCCTGTTTGTTCATATGATCTAACATTTTACATATAGTAATGCATATAGCATTTACTGGCTGATCTCAAGTAGAGATGAGCGGTGTTCGATTCGATTTGTTCGCCAATCTCAAATTCGAGCTGTTTTGGGCGGTGTTCGAGGCATTCGTCGAATTAGAACAATTAGCTTGAAATTCGGCAGTTCTAGGTTATGTTCGATAATGCTTCGATCACCAAAAGCTTAACCCTAACCCTAACCATGTTAATGACTGTGAATATCCAGTTTATGGGTATAGTGTGCGGGGGGAGGAGGGGGGGTTGTACCAGTGCTGCAGAAATGATAGCGATCTCCATTTTTTTTTTCTCCAAACTGCAGATACAGTGGGGCGGTGCAGGCTGTCATCCAATCACACATACACACAGCAAAGTGCATTTTTTGCACACAAGCAAGGTCAGGCATCATTGGCTGTGTAAGTCACATGTCCTAGCCCTATAAGACCCAGCCATTTTCTCCATCGCCACCATTTGCTCATTGCTGTAGCTCTGTGTCAGACGGCACTGCTGCTGCGGGCGATATAGAGTGAAATCAAGCAATTGTGTTCTGATTCAGCTAGTGAGGTAGATAGATAGGTTAAGGGAGTAGGGACTGGAGGGAGGGTGCGAATTTTAGGAGTATCAGCCCTTTTTAAGGTTGCTTCATAGGAGTAGCGATTAGGGACTAGGGACTAGTAGTCTAGCAGCCCTTTTTCAGGTGTACTTCATAGAAGCAGGGACTAGTTTTAATTTCAGCCCTTTTTAGGGCTAGGTTAGAGCAGTCCCTATTAGTTTTTGCCAGGCAGAAGTGTGCCAGAGCTGTGCAAGTGTTTTTCACAGCATCTGGCCACATCTAGCTCTGGGAGTCCTTTAGGGCAGGTAGTGTAGCACTGCTGTGAAGAAAGCTACACCACCTGCCTTAGTAGGCATTTTTTGGCTGCAGCTAGTCCAGGCAATTTGTTTGGGCTAGTACTGTAGCAGTGTCACTTACACAGTGGTGTAGCCCACTTTTGAAAGAAGCTACACCGCCTGTGTAGTTGGTGCTAATTTTTACCTGCACCTTGCCCAGGTCTCACTTTAGGTCAAGTAGCAGATCCACAAAAAGAAGCCAGTGTCGGCCACTTCTAATACAAACAACTACACCGCCTGTGTAGTTACTTATTTATAATTTTTAACTGCACCTTGCCCAGGTCTCACTTTGGGTCAAGTAGCAGTGCTACAAAAAGAAGCAGTGTAGGCCACTTCTAATACAAACAACTACCCCGACTGTGTAGTTAGTTACTTCTAATTTTTACTGCACCTTACCTAGGTCTCACTTTCGGTCAAGTAGCAGTGCCACAAAAAGAAGCCAGTGTAGGCCACTTCTAATGCAAACAACTACACCGCCTAGTGTAGTTAGATTACATTCTTAATTTGTTAACTGCACCTTGCCAGGTCTCACTTTGGGTCAAGTAGCAGTGCACAAAAAGAAGTAGTGTAGGCCACTTCTAATACAAACAACTACACGCCTGTGAGTTAGTTAGTTCTAATTTTTAACTGCACCTTGCCCAGGTTCTCACTTTGGGTCAAGTAGCAGTGCCACAAAAAGAAGCAGTGTAGGCACTTCTAATACAAACAACTACACCGCCTGTGTAGTTAGTTACTTCTAATTTTTAACTGCACCTTGCCCAGGTCTCACTTTGGGTCAAGTAGCAGTGCCACAAAAAGAAGTAGTGTAGGCCACTTCTAATACAAACACACACCGCCTTGTAGTTAGTTATCTAATTTTTAACTGCACCTTGCCCAGGTCTCACTTTGGGTCAAGTAGCAGTGCCACAAAAAGAAGAGTGTAGGCCACTTCTAATACAAACAACTACACCGCCTGTGTAGTTAGTTACTTCTAATTTTTAACTGCACCTTGCCCAGGTCTCACTTTGGGTCAAGTAGCAGTGCCACAAAAAGAAGAGTGTAGGCCACTTCTAATACAAACAACTACACCGCCTGTGTAGTTAGTTACTTCTAATTTTTAACTGCACCTTGCCCAGGTCTCACTTTGGGTCAAGTAGCAGTGCCACAAAAAGAAGTAGTGTAGGCCACTTCTAATACAAACAACTACACCGCTGTGTAGTTAGTTACTTCAATTTTTAACTGCACCTTGCCCAGTCCATTGTCATACGTGCCAAAAGAAGCGACTTCTATAACACTCCCTTGTAGTTATACTTAATTTATGCACTTCAGGCCACTTGGTCAGTAGCATGCACAAAAGAAGTGTAGGCTTTAATACAACAACTACACCTTGTAGTTATCTATTTATGACCTTGCCAGTCACTTTGTCAGTACATGCACAAAAGAAGTGTAGCACTCATCAACAAACACGCTGTTGTTTTTATTTTACTGCACTTCCTCACTTGGTAAGTAGCTGCCACAAAAGGTGTAGCATTCTAAAAAAAACGTGTGTAGTTATTTTCTAATTTACGCACTTGCCAGGCTACTTGGTCAGTACATGCAAAAAGAAGTTGTAGGCACTTTAACAAAAACTGTAGTTTATTTATGACTTGCCAGCTCACTTGGGTCAAGTGCATGCACAAAAAGAAGGTAGGACTTAATACAAACAACACCCTGGGTGTGTAGTTGCTATATACTAATTTTTAATGCACCTTGCCATTCACTACTTGGGTCAGTAGTAGTTGCCACAAAAACAGCCAGTGTACCACTTTAATACAAAGCAATGCCACACAGCCAGTAATTATTGATCTAATTTTTAATGCAACTGCCCAGGCTTTATTTTGGTCAATCAATTGTTTACAGAAATTGCCAGGTATTGGGCTCAAGTACAGTGCACAAAACAGCCTGTGTAGTCATTTTCTAAATTTTAAACTAGCACCTTCCCGCCTGCTTTGTAGTTAGTTCACAAAAGAAGTAGTTCACTTTAAACAACATGCACCGTTAGCTTCTATTTTAACTCACTGCCAGTTCTTCTTAACTGCTGCAAGGTCAGTGAGCAGTGCCAACAAAAAGAAGCAGTGTAGGCCACTTTCTAATACAAATCAACTACACCGCCTGTTATTTAGTTACTTCTAATTTTAACTGCACCTTGCCAGTCTCACTTTGGGTCCAAGTAGCATGCCACAAAAAGAAGTAGTGTAGGCACTTCTAATACAATACAACTACACCGACCTGTGTAGTTAGTTCTAATTTTTAATGCACCTTGCCCAGGTTCACTTTGGGTCAAGTAGCAGTGGCCACAAATAAGAAGTATGTAGGCCAACATATAATACAATCAACTACGTCTCTATTTGTAGTTAGTTACTTCTAATTTTTAGTGCAACTTGCCAGGTCTCACTAAGGTCAAGTAGCTAGGCCTCAAAAAATGACAGCCTGTGTAGTGTCTCTATTTTACCACCTTCTAATACAGGTCTCACTTTGGGTCAAGTAGCAGTGCCACAAAAAGAAGTAGTGTAGGCCACTTCTAATATAAACAACTACACCACCTGTGTAGTTAGTTGCTTCTAATTTTTAACTGCACCTTGCCCAGGTCTCACTTTGGGTCAAGTAGCAGTGCCACAAAAAGAAGTAGTGTAGGCCACTTCTAATACAAACAACTACACCGCCTGTGTAGTTAGTTACTTCTAATTTTTAACTGCACCTTGCCCAGGTCTCACTTTGGGTCAAGTAGCAGTGCCACAAAAAGAAGCCAGTGTAGGCCACTTCTAATACAAACAACTACACCGCCTGTGTAGTTACTTACTTCTAATTTTTAACTGCACCTTGCCCAGGTCTCACTTTGGGTCAAATAGCAGTGCCACAAAAAGAAGTAGTGTAGGCCACTTCTAATACAAACAACTACACTGCCTGTGTAGTTAGTTACTTCTAATTTTTAACTGCACCTTGCCCAGGTCTCACTTTGGGTCAAATAGCAGTGCCACAAAAAGAAGTAGTGTAGGCCACTTCTAATACAAACAACTACACTGCCTGTGTAGTTAGTTACTTCTAATTTTTAACTGCACCTTGCCCAGGTCTCACTTTGGGTCAAGTAGCAGTGCCACAAAAAGAAGTAGTGTAGGCCACTTCTAATATAAACAACTACACCACCTGTGTAGTTAGTTGCTTCTAATTTTTAACTGCACCTTGCCCAGGTCTCACTTTGGGTCAAGTAGCAGTGCCACAAAAAGAAGTAGTGCAGGCCACTTCTAATACAACTACACCGCCTGTGTAGTTACTTACTTCTAACTTTTACCTGCATTTTGCCCAGGTCTCACTTTAGGTCAAGTAGCAGATCCACAAAAAGAAGCCAGCGTAGGCCACTTCTAATACAAACAACTACACTGCCTGTGTAGTTAGTTACTTCTAATTTTTAACTGCACCTTGCCCAGGTCTCACTTTGGGTCAAGTAGCAGTGCCACAAAAAGAAGTAGTGTAGGCCACTTCTAATACAAACAACTACACTGCCTGTGTAGTTAGTTACTTCTAATTTTTAACTGCACCTTGCCCAGGTCTCACTTTGGGTCAAATAGCAGTGCCACAAAAAGAAGTAGTGTAGGCCACTTCTAATACAAACAACTACACTGCCTGTGTAGTTAGTTGCTTCTAATTTTTAACTGCACCTTGCCCAGGTCTCACTTTGGGTCAAGTAGCAGTGCCACAAAATGAAGTAGTGCAGGCCACTTCTAATACAACTACACCGCCTGTGTAGTTACTTACTTCTAATTTTTAACTGCACCTTGCCCAGGTCTCACTTCGGGTCAAGTAGCAGTGTTGGTTTAGTCACATCTGCTTGATTTACATCCAGTTTTTTTTGTCCAACAACTGTACAGTTGCAAATTTTGTCCCATACAAAATGAGTGGCAAAAGGCCTGCTTGCTGGTGGGAATGGGAGTAGGCGTGGTGGAAAGGGAAAAAAAGTTTGTGTCAGTGGGCTAGATGCTAAATCTACTTTAACATAAATTATTAATCATGTTTCATCGGCTTTGGAGAGTTTCTTATACCAAATATACAATTGCACCACTAACTGCTTTTCTTATAAATGCTTTTATTAGTACATAAAGAGTAAAATTGCAGATATAAAGTGCTGAGTTTCATATAAAAAATCTTGGAGTTACATGGATAAGGATGAGAGGACATGGAGGGGTTAAAGTCCTGCTCCAAACACAGTAAGGCAAGACATGGTAGCTTTTTTACAACACAGATTCTGTGATACAGAGAAATGCAAACCAGGTTTTAGGGCTTTCACCCATAGTATATAGAAGTTCCAGTCTATAGTCCCTTCTCAATATACCATTTACTAATCCCTGGCTCAATCCTGTCAGCATTAACTAGCACATATCACATATTTCTTAGTATCATGCTTACCCATGCCTGCTGCTTGTGTGCCCGGATGACCTCTAGGGGACGCCCCAACGCGTTTCCCTGATTGCTTCCTCAGGGGGCATCCGGGCACACAAGCAGCAGGCATGGGTAAGCATGATACTAAGAAATATGTGATATGTGCTAGTTAATGCTGACAGGATTGAGCCAGGGATTAGTAAATGGTATATTGAGAAGGGACTATAGACTGGAACTTCTATATACTATGGGTGAAAGCCCTAAAACCTGGTTTGCATTTCTCTGTATCACAGAATCTGTGTTGTAAAAAAGCTACCATGTCTTGCCTTACTGTGTTTGGAGCAGGACTTTAACCCCTCCATGTCCTCTCATCCTTATCCATGTAACTCCAAGATTTTTTATATGAAACTCAGCACTTTATATCTGCAATTTTACTCTTTATGTACTAATAAAAGCATTTATAAGAAAAGCAGTTAGTGGTGCAATTGTATATTTGGTATAAGAAACTCTCCAAAGCCGATGAAACATGATTAATAATAGATATGGGAGAGCCCTAATATATTCTGATGATCATTCATGTGTGACCAAGTCTTATAAAACATTTAACATAAAGTAAGATGTCAACTTCTTTACGTGGCCAATCGGACATGATCCCTTTCTTACAGACACAAGCATCGGTACCACTTGTAAATGAGGAACAAAAACAGCAGGTGCTTGAATGGATCGCAACTGCTCCATCAAGTGGTCTCTCCTCCACCTCAACTACTACATCACAAATAGGGATGGGCGAATCTACTCGCTAGGACTCGCTACTCGGCGAGTAGTAAGGGACTCGCAGGGCTCGCTACTCGGCGAGTTTCCCAGCGAGTACTCGCAAGGTAACGAGTCCAATGCAAGTAAATGGCAATCCTAGTTTTACTAGCGAGACTCGCTATATCACATCGCTATGTAGCTTGAATCTCCCAAAATCGTTTACAGAATCGCACCGCTTCACGGATACCCGCTGTAAGCAGCGATTCTGAGCGAGTCTGAGCGAGTCTTAGCGATTCCGAGCGAGTCTACGAATCCGAGTCCTGTATTCTGTATTCGGGACTCGCGAATACAGAATCTGTTATGTTCCGACAAAGCTTCCGAGACAGCCTAGCGTGTTAGGTCAGACAAACTTGTGAAGATGGACAAGCATGTTAGCCAATCATATTCAGTAATGCCACAGCCATGTTGGTTGTGGCATTACTATGATTGGCTGCTGTCCATCGTGATGCCTATGTCATGGATGACAGGCAAGGCTGTATATAAGCCTTGCCACCGCCATTTTGAGCACATTTCTCTGAAGATCTGAGCTAGAGCAGGGTGAGGTAGATTCTGGAGCAGATCATAGGGATTGTCAGTGAGTGTAGGGAAACTTCAAGATTCCTTATATTAACCCCAAACAGCTCTTGTGAGAGCTAGCAGGAGGACAGAGGAGTACTGTGTACTGTGAGACTGTAGGCAGGCAGGGAACAGGGAGCTGCAGCTACAGTGTTCCCAGGAGCGACCTCATAGCTTCGCTTACTCACTCAGCTGTTCTAATAGCTGAAGTCAGAGGCTTAGTTGAAGTACTATTTACAATTTTTTTGCAGCTGATAGATTTTGGGTCCTTAAAACCCCTTCAGCGTTATTTTGTCTGTGGCAGAACAGTGCGTTGCTGTTCTCCTAGCTGCAAATAGCACGTACGCCACCTACTTGTGCGACTACTTGTGCGCACTTAATAATTTTTTCAGGGACTAGTGTGCTGCTTCACTGCCAAGTTTAGCACACACTTAACCCGCCAGTAAGTGACGCCTACAGCAACACCAAACTCCATCTCGGTGGCTGTGCGCACTTTCTAATTTTTTCAGGGACTAGTGTGCTGCTTCACTGCCAAGTGTTAGCACACACTTAACCCGCCAGTAAGTGACGCCTACAGCAACACCAAACTCCATCTCGGTGGCTGTGCGCACTTTCTAATTTTTTCAGGGACTAGTGTGCTGCTTCACTGTCAAGTGTTAGCACACACTTAACCCGCCAGTAAGTGACGCCTCCAGCAACACCAAACTCCATCTCGGTGGCTGTGCGCACTTTCTAATTTTTTCAGGGACTAGTGTGCTGCTTCACTGTCAAGTGTTAGCACACATTTAACCCACCAGTAAGTGACGCCTACAGCAACACCAAACTCCATCTCGGTGGCTGTGTGCACTTTCTAATTTTTTCAGGGACTAGTGTGCTGCTTCACTGTCAAGTGTTAGCACACACTTAACCCACCAGTAAGTGACGCCTACAGCAACACCAAACTCCATCTCGGTGGCTGTGCGTTTGTCAACAATGTCACAAAAACCACAATTTCCAAAAAAGATGTGGCAAAGGGACGGGGACGAGGTCGTGGCCGTAGCAGTCGTGCCCAAGAAGGCACTTGTACAGGTAGACAGACGAGGATTGATAGATCTCTCTTTCTCCCGTCTAAAATTACTAGTACTCACCAAAAACGTGTCTTGAGGCCAGAAGAGCATGACCAGATAACAACTTGGATGGCTGATAACACCTCCACCACTGGTTCTCTGAGTACACAATCGTCCGTGCCAACACAGTCTAGTGTCGCTACAGACAACGCAGGGCCATCCAATCCTCAAAGGCTTCCTATTTCCTCAAGCTATCGGCAGCCAGAGGAAAACTTGGAGTGCGACCTTGGTCACTCCGATGATTTATTTGGTTCGTATCAGCACTCGATTCCATCTGGCCTTTCTTTAGCAGTGCCTGACGAGATACTTGAAGAAGACGTAATATCTATTCATGGCCAAATTTTGGAAGCACCTCGTACTCAAGAAAGCCACTTTCTCCAAAGCCATACAGCATCTCAGGAGGTGGATGATGATGACGATTATGAGACACACATCTCATCTGGCCAGCCTGCTCAGTCACGTTATCCCGAACACTTTGAGGAGGAAGGCATGGATGATGAGACCACAGATCCTACCTGGACTCTTGGCATGCATAGCCAACAGAGCAGCCAGGAGGAGGAAAGTGGCTATGTACCACCGCCAAAAGCACCAAGGCTTAATCCTTTCTCCAGAACACACACTGTGAGAACAGTTGGCCAAATTGTGTCAACTGTTGCACAAAGTGTACCGACTGTTGCACAAACTGTAAACACAGTTGCCCAAACTGTGTCAACAGTTGGTGTGGTACAGAGTCATCCTCCTTTGCCTCCAATTCAACATAAAGGCTGAAAAGCCATAGCGTGGCAATTTTTTAAGGATGCCCCATCTGTACCAAATGTGGTTATCTGCAACATCTGCCATGCAAGGCTAAGCAGAGGCCTTGGAAAAAAAAAACCTGAGCACCAGCAGTATGCGTAAGCATATGTCTGTTAAGCACCCAATTCAGTGGTCGGCCCATCAGGGTTCAGAATCAGTGCCTTCTGATCCCAACACTTCCAGGCCACCTCAGATCCATCCTTCACCAGCTAGTGTTCAGGCATCAGCTCCTGCTGAAACGTACTTCTCCGAAGCTGCGCTACAAGAGAGACTTCAGAGTAGTGAAGCCACTGGTGTGTGTGCGTCAAACGTCCAGTTGTCTGTGCCACAGCTGTATGAAAGGCAAAAGAAGTACCTATCGACACACCCATTTTCACAAAAAATGACTGCTAAAATTGCTAAGTTGTTAGCTGTGGAAATGCTGCCGTTTAGGCTTGTAGGTACAGAGTCTTTTCGGGAGTTGTTGGCTGTGGCGGCACCCCGATACACTGTACCCAGCCGCCACTTTTTCTCACGGAGTGCCGTCCCCGCGTTACACCAGCACGTTGTCAACAACTTAAAGCGTGGACTAACAAATGCAGTAACCGCCAAAGTCCACCTAACAACGGACACGTGGACAAGTACTTGTGGACAGGGCAGATACATCTCAGTAACGGCTCACTGGATCAACCTGGTGGACAGTGTCCCAACTTCCCAAAGTCGAGCATCTGAAATACTGCCAACTCCACGAATAGCAGGCACAACATCATTCAGGGTGGCTGCCTCATCATATATGTCCAGTGCGCAATCTACTTCTGCAACTTCCTTGTCCACTGCTCAGCTGCCCGCACCATAACGTCCAAGTTGGGAGCTTTGCAGTAGTGCTTCAGCAAGGCGACAACAGGCTCTTCTGAAGCTTATCTGTCTAGGTGACACACCTCACACTGCAACTGAGCTGTGGAAGGGTCTTAAGCAACAGACTGATGAGTGACTGGTCCCATGCAACTACAACCAGGTCTTGTTGTGAGCGATAATGGACGAAACCTTGTGGCGCACTGAGTCCTTGTTCACGTCCCTTGCCTGGCTCACGTGCTGAACCTAATAGTTCAGAAATTCCTTAAAATATACCCTGAGTTATCTGACCTACTCGAGAAGGTGAGGCGAATTTGCGCCCATTTTAGACATTCGTCCACAGCAGTTGGCAGTCTTTCAGCCCTTCAAAACAAATTTAATTTGCCTAAACACCGGCTAATTTGCGACATGCCCACGAGATGGAACTCAACATTCCATATGTTGGCAAGGTTTAATGAGCAGCAGAGGGCAATAGCTGAATATCAGCTGCAACATGCCCGTCACCACGGAAGTCAGACCAGACACATTAGTACTTTCGAGTGGGTCTGGATCGCTGATCTTTGCGAGTTGCTGGACAACTTTGAATACTGCACAAAACTTGTCAGCGATGATCAGTCCATTATCAGTCTCACCATCCCCCTGCTCTGTTTGCTTAAGGAGTCGCTCCTGAATCTGAAAACAGAAGCTTTGAGGGCCCAGCGGATGGCTATGGAGCCAGAATTTAACATCGCTGATCCTAGCCAGCCAAGCTAACACCAGCAGGCTACATTGGGTCTGGAAGAAGAAGGTGATGAGGGTGATGATGAAGAAGATTCATTTTTCTGTGGTACTGATGTGAACCCAGATGGTACTCCAAACCCTACGTTTATGTCGGTACAGCATGGGTGGGCTGAAGAGGGGGAGGCGGAGACCGATGTAGAGGCCATGATGCGTAGTGATCCTCATTCTGTTTCAACCGAGGAGATGAGTCTTTACAGCTTAGCACATATGGCTGACGTAATGTGTCAATGTCTCTCCCAAGATCCACGCGTCATTCACATATATGCCAGCAACCTCTATTGGTTGTCAACCTTTTTGGACCCCAGATACAAAGATAAATTTCCGTCGCTGCTGTTGCAGTCAACCAGGGGCTTAACGACAGATTTTTTCAAGACTGTTGTTGCTGTACCCCGAAGAATCAGCTCTTTGCAACAGCAGCCTTTGGTTGGGACACAAACATCAACAATGTCAAGAAGAGGTGGGGGTAAGATGTCCACCAACTGGGCGATGTTCAACAGACCTTCCAATCAACAACGGATCATGCCTGCGGTCACCTTGACTAGGAGACAACAATTTTCCAACATGGTGAATGAGTATGTCAGTCACAGTACCAGCTTCCTAACCGACCCTTCAGTACCCTTTAATTACTGGGTTTCCAAGCTTAACACTTGGACAGAGCTCGCTCTGTATGCCTTGGAGGTGCTGGCCTGCCCAGCTGCCAGTGTGACATCAGAGCGTGTTTTCAGTGCCGCTGGGGGTATAGTCACTGATAGAAGGTCACGGCTTACTACTGAAAATGCCGACAGGCTGACTCTCATAAAGTTCAACAAGGACTGGATATCATCGGAGTTCGTAAGCCCCCCAGACGACAGTACCCAATTGTAGTGTAACCTAATCTTAATTAATAGGATTGGAATATTGCGCCTTTAACTTTATGCCCTTTTAAGACAGGAAGTATCGGCATCTCCCTCAGCTGAGACGATGTGATAAGTCATGTTCCTGAAACATTGGTGGCATGATAAAAAAAAATACGCAATCAGTAAACATCTTTTTACTTTACAAGTGCATCCGCTTGTGAGCATTTCTAATTTTTATTTTTTTTTTTAAATACAATGCAGCCCCTTGGGCTAATTTTTTGAGGCAACAAGCCTATTCCTGCATCGAATACGTTGCTTCTCCTATGCTCTCAGGACAAGCAAGAATATAGTATGGGCCACGCGCCCTCCTCAACTTCAAATAGAGTTGATCCCGCCTCTTGGGCTAATTTTTTGAGGCAACAAGCCTATACCTGCATCGAAGACGTTGCTTCTCCTATGCTCTCAGGACAAGCAAGAATATAGTATGGGCCACGCTCCCTCCTCTATATCTAAAAAGAGTTGATCAAGCCCCTTGGGCTAATTTTTTGAGGCAACAAGCCTATGCTTGCATCGAAGACGTTGCTTCTCCTATGCTCTCAGGACAAGCAAGAATATATGTATGGGCCACGCGCCCTCCTCAACTTCAAAATAGAGTTGATCCCGCCCCTTGGGCTAATTTTTTGAGGCAACAAGCCTATACCTGCATCGAAGACGTTGCTTCTCCTATGCTCTCAGGACAAGCAAGAATATAGTATTTGCCACGCTCCCTCCTCTATATCTAAAAAGAGTTGATCAAGCCCCTTAGGCTAATTTTTTGAGGCAACAAGCCTATGCCTGCATCGAAGACGTTGCTTCTCCTATGCTCTCAGGACAAGCAAGAATATAGTATGGGCCACGCGCCCTCCTCAACTTCAAAATAGAGTTGATCAAGCCCCTTGGGCTAATTTTTTGAGGCAAAAAGCCTATGCCTGCATCGAAGACGTTGCTTCTCCTATGCTCTCAGGACAAGCAAGAATATAGTATGGGCCACGCTCCCTCCTCAACTTCAAAATAGAGTTGATCCCGCCCCTTGGGCTAATTTTTTGAGGCAACAAGCCTATACCTGCATCGAAGACGTTGCTTCTCCTATGCTCTCAGGACAAGCAAGAATATAGTATGGGCCACGCTCCCTCCTCTATATCTAAAAAGAGTTGATCAAGCCCCTTGGGATAATTTTTTGAGGCAACAAGCCTATGCCTGCATCGAAGACGTTGCTTCTCCTATGCTCTCAGGACAAGCAAGAATATAGTATGGGCCACGCGCCCTCCTCAACGTCAAAATAGAGTTGATCCCGCCCCTTGGGCTAATTTTTTGAGGCAACAAGCCTATACCTGCATCGAAGACGTTGCTTCTCCTATGCTCTCAGGACAAGCAAGAATATAGTATGGGCCACGCTCCCTCCTCTATATCTAAAAAGAGTTGATCAAGCCCCTTGGGCTAATTTTTTGAGGCAACAAGCCTATACCTGCATCGAAGACGTTGCTTCTCCTATGCTCTCAGGACAAGCAAGAATATAGTATGGGCCACGCTCCCTCCTCTATATCTAAAAAGAGTTGATCAAGCCCTTGGGCTAATTTTTTGAGGCAACAAGCCTATGCCTGCATCGAAGACGTTGCTTCTCTATGCTCTCAGGACAAGCAAGAATATAGTATGGGCTACGCTCCCTCCTCTATATCTAAAAAGAGTTGATCAAGCCCCTTGGGCTAATTTTTTGAGGCAACAAGCCTATGCCTGCATCGAAGACGTGGCTTGTAGTAAGATCCTGCTGGAGCCTGGCGAATGGTCCCACTGTACGCTACGGAGATAACGCATAGACGTTCTGTGTTGCAAGTAGAGTCCCAGCCTCTCGCATCTGTGTTCCTAGTGTTGTTGCCATACCGAGTCATGAAGTAACCCCCCCCCCCAAACACAGGCACTATTTCTTTGTTAGCAACATTGGTATGTGCAGTAATGATTTTACACGTACTAACCAAGGTGCCCTCATGCGCCATGCAGGCCAGTAAAGTACTTGCTAATGATGATGATTTTAAGGCCACCCACAAAACAACCTACACATCCATTCCCTGAAAAAAGACAGACACAAAGCATTTTTTTTGAAAATCTGTATTATTATACCTTAATGGCAAAGATGTCAGATTTTTTTTTTTTTTTTTTTAGCTTTCGAAAAGCAACGAAAATAAACAGAAATAAACATGTCAAAAGTGCAAACATGCACTATTTAGATTACCCAAAAAAAAAAAACAGCTGGTGGTAGGTGGGAAGATTGTGTGGGGTAGCCTCTACCGGGCCACCATCACCCTGGTCCTGGAGGAGGTCCAGGGCCCCATGGATAGCCTCCCCACTGCTTGTAACCCTGTAGGGTGGGTCACCTGGGCCGGTGTCTCAAAATGGCCTTGGGTTGGGAGGTCCATGTCGGTTGGCCAGAAATGTTGGTACGGCCTCTGGTTCGCCACATAGCTGTCCCGCCGTGGTGTGTGCCTGTCTAGCCTGTTTGTGCCAGATTGCTGCCACCCCTCCAAATAGGAAAAGACCTGGCCAGGGTGGTTTGGAGGCCGACAGGCATCTATTACTATATGTATTGCTGACCAAGCCCGCAGTCGTCTCTCGAATGGAATGTCATCCAAGAATGGTATGAGACTGCGGGCAAAGTCAGCATTACACTGTCCTCTGCGGTCTTGTGGTGCCCCCGGGATCAGAGCAGGGCTGCTGGGGTTCCAGTGACTCCCCACACTGCTGGCAGTCGGCAGTGGAGGGCGCTGGTGTGGCCCTTCATCCTCCTCTTCTTCCTGTGGCCCCAAAGGTGGTGGTGGTGGTGGTGTGGGGGCGGCGGTGGTGGTGGTGGTACTCCCTCCTCCTCATCTGGTGGGGGTTGAGGGGCCTCCCTCGCCTCCTCAGGCAGCTCTGCTGGCGGGTGACGACGCCGCCTCCGATAGTGAGCAGCTCTGTGGGTAAATATAACAAACATTTGGTGAATGGGTTGCGTTTGGAAACAAAACCATAGGCCAAACATAACATGTGCACGCTTTTTTGACTCAGTGTATCTGTGTATTCTGTGTCTTTTCATTGTTGCCCTTAAGATGGAATTGCAGCAAATAAATTAATGACATTTTTGGCTCATGCCTCAAACTATATTGTATGTGTGGGTAGTGTTGCTCCACGATTTTTTGCCATTACATTACAAATTTTAAAATTTGTCCCCACTATTACACTGTGCCCTGCCTTAGGCAGGACAGCTATGTAGTCACTTGAAGACATATTAGTGGCCACAACTATTGCTTAGACTTTTTGTGGAAACTTTATGTGGACAAAGCTATAGCCTGACACTGTGAGGCAAACACATTCTTCAGGGTTGTTTGCCATCAGATGGACACAAAAAGACACAGTGTGGACGGCCTTGGTCTCAATGCACATAACCCAGATCTATAGGGCAGGTGAGCAAGACAGGAAATGGAGTCATGCAGCATAGGTGACACATGAGCATTGGGCGTTAGTGGCCTACACTTCTTTTTGCTGCCATGTATGCTAATCAGGAATGTCTTGGTAAATAAAACACACCAAACAGATGGCTTGGGTTTTGAAACCACTATAATGGACATAGAGTATGGGGTTGTTTTTGAGCAGCAGGTCACACATCGTTGGTGCCAAACAAGGTGGTATGCACAGATGGACAGTTTTACAGTTATTCCAACGGGGCCGAACAAAAAACCGGGAGCAGCAAGGGCAAACCTCGGGTTTCCTAAAGGACCTTGGACATAAAAGCCTGTTGCACTTAAAATATGGCCCTCTTTAGTTTGATTTTATACAGCATTAATACACTATGTTTTCCGGAGGATTCGTAATGTGGCCATGAGTTAACGACAAAAAACCTAAAATTCACATGTGGGCCCTAATATCTACACCACCACCTTGCAGCCCCAAATATACCCATGGGAAAACTGAACCACACATATTTGTAGTGATACAGGGTATGTTCTGAAATGTGTGTGACTGTGTCAACAATCTGGGATGGTGTACAAACAGTTTAGTGCAAAAGGGGTATATCCTTGCAACGTTATTTAGCCAAAAAAAACACCCACAACTAAACGTGTAGGGATGTATGTGGCCTTTATGCAAGTCGAGGCCATTAGGAACTGATACAAATGAGGCTTATGACAGGCAAACCAGACAGGGCCACACACCTTAGAGGCCATTGCAGGGAAGAACATGGCTTTGTTCCACAAACATGCCAACAATAATAGCTAATTGTGAGGTCACAGAACATTGTGTCTGACCACCCTGCAGAACATTGCTTATTTGTCCCAACGTCACAATGTGACTATAAATGTGTATGTCCTGGATCATTGCCAAAGGTAATAGAATTGTGTTGCACCATGGCAGAAACAAACCCCAGTGTGGGTATGTAAACCAGCACACTCATTATAGAGCTTCATACGTACACTGTGTGCCCTCGTGGACAGGGTCCTCTCCTCTTGTACCTGTATGACCTGATTGTCTTCATGTACTGTTTTTTGTCGTTAACCTCATGTAAAGTGCCATGGAACCTAATGGCGCTATATAAATAAATAATAATAGCAATAATAGTAAACAACAGTGCAGCAGACACATACCTTGCCATACGGGCCACCGGTTCTAGAAAGGACAGCCGTTCGTAGTGGCAATATATTGTCCCGTGACCAGCTTCCGGGCCCCCCTCCATGATCCTCCGGTGTTGCCGCTTGAATTGGTCGCGGCAGCTCCTCCACCGCTTCATAATGTGGTCAACTGTGAAATGATTTCAAACCGGGTTTAGACCTCTGTAACATTTGAAACACTAAAAGTAAGTGTACAAATCAACAATAACATTTTATTCATGTTGTGTGTGTAATGTGTATACAAGGCACATGGACACGACAGTGTGGAACATCATCAACAGCATTACGGACATTGAGCTCACGTGGCCACAATCACAAATGGGGCAGGGCACATGTCAACGCATAGAGAATGTAATAGTGCGGGCACCAGACTCCGCTCATTAGTGGTATTTATATACACCCAACCCCCTGGCCTTCAGAGCCAGGAGGACCAGCCCTTAAACTAAGTGTACTATTGTGACCCCATCCAAATATAGGCAACCATGCGACAGCGCATGATAACACATTGAGGGCCCTGTATACCCTACTATGGGGGCCCTGTATACCCACGGGGGCCCTGTATACCCACTGCTGGGGGCTTGTATACCCACGGGGGGGCTGTAGACCCTACTATGAGGGCCCTGTATAACCACTGGGGGCCCTGTATACCCACTGCTGGGGGGCCTGTGTACCCACGGGGGGTCTGTATACCCTAATATCGGTGGCATATATACACACTGGGGGGCCTGTATACTCTGCAGGTGGAGCTGTATACTCTGCTGGGGGCTGTCTAACAGTGATAGCCGCTGTATACAAGGATGGCGGTCAATATGGTTTCCCACTTTTTTGGGGCTAAAGTAGGGGGGTCGGCTTATACACGACTATATACGGTAAATGCAATATAACGTGTGAACACATTTAACTCGCCCATATTGCTCTGTGCATCATGGCCACAACGATGAAACGTTGGGAAAAGCCGTGTGCGATCTCCCTCCAGGCTGTAGTCCGCTGGACGTTATCCCCATACGCAGGGTCAGTGGGCAGCCAAAGCAGGGGCCGAGCCTCCACCAGAGCAATTAATTGCAGGGTGTTGACAGGGGCCATGCTTACTCGGTGTGTTTCTGCGCGTACAGCCAGGCAGCTCGAGTCGGCTTATTTCCTGTTTGCAAAAAGCATGGGGTTTGCTGCAGAAAATCGCTTGCCTCGCCTCAAACACATGCGAGTTTGGCCTCGGAGACAGCAGCAAAATACAGTTGCGAGTGGGGCTTCCGACACGGCAATGCGAGCGCTTTCCGAGACACATCTGCAATTTTTAAATCACACATTACTCGCTATTACTCGCTTCCCCATTCATTAACATTGGACTCACTAGACTCGCAACGAGTAGCGAGTCCCGGGCTCGGACTCGCTAGAGTCAAGCGATTCCGAGTAATTTAGGATTCGCCCATCACTAATCACAAACCCTCCAGTCATCTGAGGTGTCAGCCCAATCGCACTTCACTCCTCCAAGCTCCCAAGTCTCCAGCCGCCATACTGAGTCAGGGGTAACACACATGGTTGAGTCTGCAGAGCTGTTCAGTCACACAATAGCCTGGGAATCAGAAGTCAGCTCCAAAGCTGCAGTGAGTCCAGACGAGTTAATAATCTGCCTGATGCCCAGAAGCTTTGTGAGTCTGATCCAGGCCCAGATGAAGAAGGTTCTGACGTTCATGTAGACCCTCATTCCCTAACAGTAACTACTCTTGCTGGACACAAGGAGGATGATGCTGATGAGACTCAGATACTGGATTGGATTGACAAACTAAGTTTTCGGTCAAGGCAGGAAGAGGTTGTCTCTGAGGAGGACGAGGGGTGTGAGAACACAGAGGATGATGATGAGGTTGGAGATCCAACATCACAGTAAGCCAGTCAATGAGGTCAGCACAGGAGGTGGAGGAGAATGCTACTGACGATGAGGTTAGGTTGCACCTTCCTGGACATAGACGGAGTACTGGAAGCACGTCAACAACTGCATCGTAGCCACAACTCTGCCTCTGAGCACAAGTCATGATGCCTCTGCAGCTCGCATGGGCTCTGAACCTTGCCTAGCCTGGGCCTTCTTTGACATCGCCAAGGATCTCCGAAATCATGTCATCTGCAAGATTTGTCACCAATCTCTGAGTAGAGGCCAAAAGCTCAGTAGCTTGAGTACTTCATGTATGAACCGCCACATGGACATAAAGCACAAGTCGCAGTGGGAAGCTCACTGTGCTAGAATGCGGGCTACCGGGGTGGGCCTACCACCATCTGCCCCATCAAGTGCATCCGGGTGCTCTTCACTGTCTGTGACTTTGGGGACAGCTGTCACACATGCTTTTGGATGTAGACCTTCCACCTCTTTACCCGCAACATGCAGTGTGATTGGCAGGTCGTCACTTGGCTTTCAAGTGGACAATGCTGCTGGTGTTGAGCTCTCTCAGACATTGAGAGCACCATCTTTGGATGAAGGCAACAGTACATGTTCACCTGCACCTTCCTCCCAGACCTGCAGTATGCCAGTGACACCCTACTCAACCCATCTCAACACAGCAGCCAGCCCTCCGTCCCTCAGATGTGGACAAGTAAAAGGCCATTTCCTCCAAGTCATGAGAAAGCTAAGCGCTTGAATTTCACCATCTGCAAGCTCTTGGCTACAGAAATGCTGCCTTTCTGCCTGGTGGACACAGAGGATTTTTGAGACCTTATGTTCGTCGCAGTGCCCCAGTACCAGATGCCCAGTCGTCACTACTTCTCCAAGAAAGGTGTGCCTGCGCTACACCAGCACGTAGCAGACATCATCACCGCTTCCTTGAGAAACTCTGTGTGTGACAGGGTGCATTTCACCACAGACACTTGGACCAGTAAGCATGGACAGGGGCATTACATGTCGCTGACTGGGCACTGGGTAACTATGTTGAGAGCTAAAGAAGGGTCTGCTGTCCAATTTTTGCCGTCCCCACGAGTTGTGCGTCAATCTTCTGTAGGTAGGAGTTTCTCCACTGCTTCTGCCTCCTCAACCTCGTCTCGGTCCTCCATCTCTGCCCAAAGCCTGTCTGGTAATACCACCCACGTTGTAACTGCAGAGAAGGAATCCTGCACACCTCCCAACTATGCTGGCAGCAAGGCTCAACGCCATCAGGCGGTCTTTACCCTCAAATGCAGGGGCGGAACTACCGTGGTGCAGCTGGTGCAGCTGCACCAGGGCCCCGACCCCTAGGGGGCCCCCCGAAGGCTCCAGCGGCCGTTCCCCTTCCTGACAGGTGGGCATTCATGAGAGGACCAACACCGCCGCCCACCCACAGCTTTTTTATTCTTGCCGTCAATCCTCAGCCGCCGGCCACCCGCGGCTTTATTCTGGCACTCAGTCCCGGCCCGGGGGGGGG
Source organism: Allobates femoralis (assembly GCA_033576535.1). NCBI lineage: Eukaryota > Metazoa > Chordata > Amphibia > Anura > Aromobatidae > Allobates > Allobates femoralis. Next base: position 305,424,579 of record JARQOC010000005.1, on the reverse strand, counting down.
AGGTGCCGTTAGATTGCACCGCCGCCGCCCACCCGCGGCTTTATCCTGGCACTCAGTCCCGGAGGGGGGGATGTGCTGTTAGATCGCGCCGCCGCCAGCCACCCGTATTGCAGCACAGCATTCAGTGAGGCAGAGGGGGCTGGGAGAGTCGGCGCTGCTTCACTTCCTGCCTCTTCCGTGGAGGCAGGAGAAGCACACCCTCTCCAGAATACAGTGAGAAGGTGGCGGTGACTGAAGGCTCCAGCCAGGTAGGAGCCCCAGAGCGGGGGGGGATGGGGGGGGGGATACAGTCACTGACAGTCAAAGCCCCAAGGCACTGGGAGGGAAACTCAGCTGCATCAAGGAAGGGGGGCCCCTAGGACTCCTAGAGGCCCCCTCCTCTTCCTTAATGCAGCCAAGCTTCTCCCCTAGGACCCCCCTTCCAAAGGGGGGGGGGTCCTGGGGGCCCCAGGACCCCCTTCCTTGATGCAGCCAATCTCCCCAAGCTTGGGGATAAGCTTGGATGCATCAAGGAAGGGGGGGTCCCTAGGACTCGTAGGGGCCCCCTCCTTCCTTAATGCAGCCAAGCTTCTCCCCCAGGACCTCCCCTAGGGCCCCTCTTCCTTGATGCAGCCGAGCTTCTGCCCCAGTTAGGGGGATAAGCTTGGATGCATCAAGGAAGGGGGGTCCTGGTCCTGGGCCCCCAGGACCCCCCCTTCAGAAGGTGGGTCCTGGGGGAGAAGCTCGGCTGCATCATGGAAGGGGGGTCTCTTCCGTGATGCAGCCGAGCTTCTCCCCCAGGCATGTTGCCCGCACTTCCGTACCCGTATCCCAGAATGCACCGCTGGGACGGAAGTGTGCCTGCCGCCATATTGGATATGGGCACCGCCGCACATCCCACCACCAGTAGCTGCCATGCCCACCACCAGCCACCACCACCGGACCGCTCCCAGCTGCACATCCCACCGCCAGCAGCCGCCATGGCCAGCACCAGCCACCGGACCGCTCCCAGCTGCACATCTCACCGCCATTAGCCGCCATGCCCAGTACCAGCCACCGCCACCGAACCGCTCCCAGCTGCACATCCCGCCGCCAGCAGCCGCCATGGCCAGCACCAGCCACCGCCACCGGACTGCTCCCCGAAGCCCAGCCAGGCACAGGGGGAGCTCCAACACCCACCATGGAGACCCCCTCTGACCCTATGCTCCTCCACCATTAACCCCCTCCATCCTGCGCTGACCACCGAGCCTCCATCCTGCGCTGACCACCTCATTCCCGGTTCAAGCTTCCATCAACGATGGGTGAGACCGGGTGAGACGGAAGGGGGTGTGTAGGTGTGTGTCTGTGTGTGTCCACTTAGCCGCCCCCCGCATCCCGCCGCCGCACCGATCCTCGCCGTCCGATGCGATAGCATCAGGCACACATCTAGTTTATATATATCCTCCTTGAGGCTGTCTTGGGCTATATATGTTATACCAGGCTATGTTGGGCTGTATATATTAACTGGAGGGTGTTTTTGGGCTGTATATATTACCTGGAGGCTGTGCTGGACTGTATACAGTGCTTTTTTTGTGGCGGTACATACCGGTACGCGTACCGGAAAATCTGAAGACCGGCGGTACATACTGGTATGGCATACCGGAAAATGCACCGCCGCTATCTCCGTTGCTGCCACCAGGGCCGTCGGCAGTGGGCGGTGTCTCCCCGGCGGCTGCAGCAGTGGCGGGGGGGGGGGGGGCGGTCCGCCCCCGGCGGCACGTGTGTGGGGGCGGCAGCAGGGCTGTATTTACACAGCAGGTGAGCGCGAGCGGTTTTTTGTTTTTTTCTTTACCTCCCTCCCCCAGACTCCATATGAAAACTGGAGTCTTTGTGGGGGAAGGAAGGTGTCGCTGCTGGCAGTGCATTGCCGCCCGGCCGCGGCGCCTGCATGTACTGTGTCCCGCTCCCGGCCCCCCAGCGCTGAGAGCGATCACGCTGACAGGAAGCCGCTGGGAGCTCTGCTGTTTCCTGTCCCGTGATGGCTCCAAATGCTGCTGCGGTGCTGGCGGCTCCTCCACCCAGCCGGCCCCCCATGGACCCAGAGAGGTGAGGGAAACTGTGCAGGGGATAGGGGACAGGGGGGCAAAGGAGAAGAGGACAGGGGGGCAGAGGAGAAGAGGACAGGGGGGCTGAAGGACAGGTACAGGGGGAGAGAGGAGAAGAGGACAGGAGGGCTGAAGGACAGGAACAGGGGGAGAGAGGAGAAGAGGACAGGGGGTCAGAAGGACAGAAACAGGGGGACAGAGAAGAGGACAGGGGGGCAGAAGGACAGGAACAGGGGATAGAGGAGAAGAGGACTTGGGGGCAGAAGGACAGGAACAGGGGGACAGAGGAGAAGACGAGCAGCTGGAGGGACAGAGGAGAGGAGGACGGGTGTGCAGGAGGACAGAGGAGAGGAGGACGGGTGTGCAGGAGGACAGAGGAGAGGAGGACGGGGGTGCAGGAAGACAGAGGAGAGGAGGACGGGTGTGCAGGAGGAGTGGGGCTGTGTGTGGTGATAATGGCAGCTGTACCAGGTGTCTCTGCCTCCATGCGGCAGCCTCCACCATCCTCTCCACCAGGGAGAGTGTGATGAGAAGGTACAATATAGAGGACACAGTGTGAGAGGACAGTGTGATTATTTGTTCAGGAGCGTAGTGTAGGGCAGATATTTTTATTTAGACAGAATTATAATGACACTCTTATTTTTAAGGGCACCGTGTCAGGATGTGCTGCAGAAAAGTGGAGAAGATGGAAGTCTGCAAAGACGTGAAAAGTCATCATGGCGTCAGGACAAGATAAAGAAAAGAAAAAGACGACCCAATCAGAGACAAGGTCATCTATAAGGTACCTGAGTGGAAATGATTATTTGTGATAATAACATTCTCATCAATACTGAGGTTCATGTTTGGTCTGATGAGGAATGGTAACAACAACTCCCAGTAGTTCTTACCATTAGTAAGGACATACTAGAAGTTGTAGGTTCATGAGATACAAATATGTATATGGGTTTGCCCTGACATTACAATTGATGTACTATTGATGAATGTTTTTCTAGAGATGGTGGTTCTAAGCATCTCAACCCTCATCAGTACAGAAATTCCAGAAATGTATCAGAACCACCATTCCTACAAAAACATTCATCAATAGTACATCAATGGAAGGAGCGGAAGGAGGGAAGAGGGAGAAATGGAGGATGCAGGAGGATGGAGGGAACATGGGGATGGATGGAGTGATCAGAAGTGAATGACGAGACGTAGGGCTGCACCCCTCCCCCACTCCCCAAACTCGTCCGGCGCCTGACAGCACCCCCCTCCCCACCCCCGCTCTCGCCTCGGGGAATGCGTACCAGGAAATATTTTTTTACAAAAAAAAGCACTGACTGTATATATTGCCTGGTGGCTGTGCTGGGCTGTATGTTTACATTGCTTTGTTGCCACTATGAGGGGGGGGGGGCCCCCGAAAAATTCTTGCACCGGGGCCCACTACAGTCTAGGTCCGCCCCTGCTCAAATGCCTTGGAAACGTAAGTCACACAGCTGAGGAGTTGTGGTCAGCTCTAGCGACCAAGTTTCAGCAATGGTTGTCTCCACTCAACCTGCAGCCAGGGAAGGCCGTGTGTGACAATGCTGCAAATCTGGTTGCGGCCCTTCGCCAGGGCAATATCACACACATGCCTTGTATGGCTCACATGTTGAATCTGGTTGTCCAGCAATTTTGACACACTATCCCAGCCTAGATGGGCTTCTGCAGAGGGCACAATCGCTGTGTGCGCACTTCAGCGTTCGCATCCCGCAGCTCAACGACTTGCTTCGCTCCAGATGTCTTTCGGCTTGCCCGTTCTCCGGCTGATATGCGATGTGACGACACGCTGGAATTCTTCTCTGCACATGTTGCAGCGACTGTGGCAGTACCGCCAAGCCCTGGTGCAATACGTTATGACGTATAGCCTGGGCCAACGAGATCCAGGGGGGGGCAGTTCACGCTTCAGGAGTGGTCTCAGATCAAGGACCTATGCACCCTTCTGCACAGTTTTGAGATGGCGACGAAGATGTTTAGTGCTGACGATGCCATTATCAGCATGACTATTCCGGTGATCTACATGCTGGAGCAGACATTAAACAATATTCGGAGTCAGGTGGTGGGACAAGAGGAGGTGGAGGAAGTACAGGAGAAGTCCTATGCGGAAGGGATGACAACATCTCCAAGGTCCTCACGGTCGGCAGCAACAAGACGGCAGGCATGGGAGGGTGGTGGAGAGGGATTACGAGGCGCATGGTAGCAGCCAAACTGCTGAGGAAGGTGCAGGAGCCCAGGAAGAAATGGAGGAGGAACTGGCGATGGACATGGAAGAGTCAGCAGATGAGGGAGACCTTGATGACATTTCTGTTGTGCAGGTTGGGGGGAGAGGGCAGAGGAAAGAAGCATGATTCTGACCTCCCCACCACCAACACAACAAGGACTTGGTCCTCCTGGATGCGCAAGACGCATGAGCGCCTTCTTGCTGCACTACCTGCAACATGACCCTCGGATTGTCCGAATTAGAAGCAATGCCAACTACTGGGTTGCCACACTCCTCGATCCCCAGTACAAGACCAAATTTGCTGACATAATTCCAGTCATACATAGGGACGCACGCATGCAGGAGTATCAGCAGAAGCTGCTACATAATCTGAGATCGGCTTTTCCACAAACCACCAGTGGTAGACAGAGTGAATCTCACATTTCTCACTTGTGAACTGTGGGACTGTCAAGTCATCATCACTCACACCATACCAGTAACACGATAAGTGGTGGTGTTAACACCAATTTCTTTGCCTTGTTCCTCAATTTTTTCAGACCATCGTTTGCAAGACCTGAAGAAACGTGAAGTCTGACACATAGTCAACGCCTGGAGCGGATGGTACACGAGTATCTCCAACTTAACATCGATGCCATGACTGGTGAACTGGAGCCTTGCTCATTTTGGCTTCCAAAATGGAAAAATGGAGACAAAAAGCTAAATGCGACCAAAAACAACAGTACACTGCAGTAAAAGTATTAAATGCAAGTGCAGTATAAAAAGAGTATAACAAATACAGGGTACTTAGTCCATCCGTTTTTTTGCGCAAAAAAAGTTATTTCAAGCCACGTCACTAACTTCAAAGTGTACCCATCAGGACTCATCTGTTTCTAATTAAGTTGCCCCTTGCTTTGCAAGAGATGGAGTTCCCGCCGCTCTCTGGGCCCTGCACACATATAGCCTCGTCGCCTTCAGTCCATTTCAGACACTGGTCTTGCTGGCTCCTGCTCACTAGTAAGTATACACACTAGTCAGGTTTTTAATACAACAGTTAGGACCGCGTCAGAGATGGGTACACTTTGAAGTTAGTGACGTGGCTTGAAATAACTTTTTTTGCGCAAAAAAACGGATGGACTAAGTACCCTGTATTTGTTATACTCTTTTTATACTGCACTTGCATTTAATACTTTTACTGCAGTGTACTGTTGTTTTTGGTCCATTTAGCTTTTTGTCTCCAAATATGTTGGAGGTGTGAACATGTTCCTACAGACTCTGTGTGCAGGACTCATCTGTTTCTAAAATGGAAAAATGGCCTGAGCTCGCCACTCATGCCTTGGAGATCTTGTCATGCCCCGCAGCCAGCGTTCTCTCGGAACGTGTCTTCAGCGCTGCTGGTGGTGTGCTGACAGAAAAGTGCACGCGTCTGTCCACCCAGAATGTTGACAGACTAACATTCATAAAGATGAACAAGGCATGGATCCGCAAGGACTTTTCTACTCCTGTGTCATCCTGGGGAGAATGAAGCCTTGTGGTTTTTGGCCTAAAAGTAACCATTTAAATTTTGTAACTGTGGGGCAATCGATGCCACTTAAGTGGTGTCTGTGTCCAAATTTTTTGAAAAAATGGAGACTCTTCTTGTAGTCCCCTAAATGTGACACAATACTCATAGGGTACCTTTACACGCGGCTACATTTCTAGGGTGGCTACAGGTAACTTACTGGTTGCAGTGAAATCATGGAGACAAGGTTCTATCTTGTTGCTGTGTACAAATGGAATAATCTCTCCATGATTTCACTGCAACCAGTAAGTTACCTGTAGCCACCCTAGAAATGTAGCCGCGTGTAAAGGTACCCATAATCCGCATGAGGCCTTACATATAGTGAGGAAAAACATCACCAAATACTCCTCGTCTGAACATGGCCTTACAGATACTAAAGTAAAACTCACCAAGTACTCCTCGTCTGAACGTGGCCTTACAGATACTAAAGTAAAACTCACCAAGTTCTACTCGTCTGAGCATGGCCTTACAGATACTGAGGTAATACTCACCAAGTTCTCTTCGTCTGAGCATGGCCTTACACAGTGGCGTAACTAGAGTCTGGTGGGCCCCAGTGCGAAATTCAGACCTGGGCCCCCCCCCCACGCACACAAGTTGGTCGGATGCTTGTGTGGCGCCCCTGCGTCCAGGTGGCCACAAAGGGTACTGCAGCCAGGCAGTTAGGACATAGTAAACACTACACCCTCACAGCCCACATCCCCACGTATAGAGAGGGTTCACATCCAGCTCTGAGGTTAGGCACTATATGAGACCGGAGGAGTGGTGGATGAGGAGTGGGTTGGGCACACCAGAAGGTCAGGTGACTGACAGTATATAGAGAGGAGGAGAACAGGACCAGGCCACCAGTGACATCCCCAGCAGCAGATCGGTCCGGTACCGAGTACCCCACGTCCCTTGGGGCTCCACAACCTGGCGTCACGAACAGGATCTACCCGGTCCAAAAGAATTGGACCTTGTGCGCCAAAATAACTGTTTCTAGACTTTTCCCGCCAAAATCTGACCCTAATGGCGGCAACAAGGGACTAGCGCCATGTGCAGGGGAGGCGTTCCCAAGACTCCCATCGTGGGCCGGTCCGGTCCAAGGCGCGAAAAGAAGGTCCCGCCCTGGCTCTCCTTAACTCCGGGAGAGCCAGCTGTCACTCTAAAAGAAGAGCCGCCGCCCCTAGACCCTCCTACCAAGAAGCTGGCGCGAACGAAGAATGGAAGTAGTCATCAGGAGGGGGCGGAGCAGGCAACCGGAAAAGAAGGAACCGCCATTCCAGTACACGAGGACGGAAGCGGAGGACGCCTGGAAGAACGCTGCACCCTGAAGACCACGCGTGATCCCGGAGGGCCCACAGAACGAGTTAGTGGAGGAACCCAGCCGAGGAGAGACCCCGTGTGACCGAGGAGAGATGGCAGAAGGTGGAGAGCGTCCCTACGTCCCGGATACCCGGAGGGGTATATTGCGGCTGCTGCCCCAGCAGATGACCCGGATCCACGAGCAGCATACCCGGATCCAGCTTAATATCGAACAGCATCAATGAGGCTACGAGTCGGTAACTATACAACCCGGCTGGGTTGCCAACACCCGCGACCGCATGCAGAGCGAGGGTGGATGCCGAACAGGAAATCTCGTGGATGTGACCGTGCCGCGTGCTGCCAAGCGAGAGACCGACCCGCTCGGAGCCCTAGAGGAGAAGTGGTTGTCCCTGCCGGAGCCCCTGATACCAGCGCCCAAGACAGTAGAGGTAAAGGGAGAGCAACTCCGTTGCTGGTGGGAACGGGACAAATACTGCGATGATATGATGGGCTTTCTGGGAGACCCTGCAGGCGAAGTAGGTCCCGTAGAGGTAGTCACCAGGAATGAGTACCTGAGAAGATGCGGTAAGAGATGGGAACAGGAGGAAGAGAAAAGGCAAGAGCAAAAGCGAGAACTAGTCGCCCTGACCCAGTACTTGAAAACACGTTGCGAGGCGAGACAAGAGTGTTACCGAATCCCAGAGGCATGAGGGCAGGATCGTCAAAGTTAAACATGAGGAGGGATACGCCTTTGCCCGCGAGGAAGGAATAGACTGTGACATATTTATCAACCGCTGTGATGTTGAACAGCACTTGCCAGAGAAGCACCCGGACAGGGAAGTGCAAGTAGGTGAGCGGATCTCGTATGTTATTGTCCAAGGAGCTAGAGGCCCGTATGGCATAAGAGTGCACAGACTATGTTTAGATGCCAGCTATGATGACATGCCTGCCTTAGAGGAAACTAACCCTGCAATGCCACCGGACCCAATCATGAACCCGGGTCCTACTACAGATTCAGTACCTGCTGCTGAAACCGTTACAGTAAAGAAAACAGCAGATGTTGCAACGCAGACTCCAGAGAGTTACCTGCTGATCGACGCCCTGCAAGGACTTGAGATGTTCCCCAGAAAGAGAGGACCGCCAACACTTCCGTGGAAGGTCAAGCTGGAAGGAAAGAAGGAGTGAACACGGGTCCTTAACAGAACAGAAGAAGAACTGTAAGTGTGATAGACAGAGAAGGGACGGTGTAACCCGTGCCCTGGACAGCAGCAGAAGCTACTAACAGTAGGTGGAGAAGCCCTCCTAGATACCGAAGGAAACAGAGGAAGGAGCCTGGCAGAGCCTCATGCTAGAGGACTGTTGCAGGCTGGGCTAGAGCAGAGTGTCAGCTCTGAAGGGGACCGACGATTCACCCGGGATCCCCAGATTCACTGACGGGGAGCTTTAGTTTCAAGCTGGAGTTCCTAACCCAAAGAACAGGCAGCTCAGTGACACACTAGGACTCACAGAAGCCCGAGTCACCGCTATACTGTTCAGCGTCCGCATACACCCGTGTAAGACGGAGAGAGAGAGTAATAGCCCGGAAAGGCACACTTAAAGACTGTGTGAGGGGTCACAAGGAGAGAGGAGCCTGGCTGCAGGAGAGAAGGGAACCCGGAAAGGGAGTAGAAAGCAACTGTGTACTTGAACTGTGAATAACCTGTAACTTGCTTGAAGAAGAACAACTTAAGTAAAGCTTTGGAAACCCTGAATTTCTTGTCAGACTCTATCTGCAGACCCTCTCTCCCATATAGGCTTGCACAAAGAAGACCTCAACCTGCAGAGCCACAGCCTGTCAGCACCAACGCTGAGGAGAGATCCCTGCAGCTGCAAAGTAAGTGTGCTCCACTACACCAAATAGACTTTAACTCCTTACTGCCCCGGGGGATACAGTTCTCCCCACTAGAACTATACCATCCCCGCTGCCATTCCATCACCCCCGGAGGTTCTGCAGCAGCCGCGGCCCCATAGCTGGCCGCACCAAGTGGGTGGCGTCACCCGTGACAATATCCCTTGTAAATAATCCCCTTTTATTGTGCTGAGCCAGGGACACGGTCCGGACCAGGCCACCAGTGACATCCCCAGCAGCAGATCGGTCCGGTACCGAGTACCCCACGTCCCTTGGGGCTACACACTTGTGTCCCGTGTAATGTTCAAAGTTCTATAAAGACTCACAAATTGACCCCTCTATGTACTAATGTCCCTCACCCTGCTATATATGATCCTCCTCCTGGAATATGGCCCTTATCCTGGTATATATGTTCCCCTTTCTGGTATATATGGTCTTCCTCCTCCCACCATGATTATTCCTCCTCCCACCGTCCAATTATTATAACTCCCATATTCCTCCACTCCAAAACCCAGTGTCACTCCACATGTTAGCCTATTCCAGTAGTGGAGTCTTCTGCTCTCCTCTGTCCCCCGCTCTTCACCTCTGTGCCCCACTCTCCACCTCCTCCTGTGTCCTCCTCTGTCCCCCATTCTCCTGTGTCCCACGCTCTCCTCCTCCTCTGTCCCCCGTTCTTCTTTATCTCCCGCTCTCTTCCTCCTGTGTCCCCCGCTCTCCTCCTCCTGTGTCCTCCATTCTCCTGTGTCCCCCACTCTCCTTCTACTCTGTCCCCTGCTCTCCTGTGATCCCCACTATCTTGCTCCTGTGTCCCCGCTCTCCTGTTCCCTCGCTCTCCTCCTCTTTCCCGTTCCCGTGCTCCCCTCCTCCTCCTCGTCCCATTCTCCTGTGTCCCTGCCTCTTCTTCCTCTGTCCCTGCTCTCCTCTCCTCTGTCCCCGCTTCCTTACTGTTCCCTCCTCTCATCTCCTCTGTCTCATTCTCCTGTGTCCCCTCTCCTCCTCTGTCCCCATTCTCTGTGATCCCACTCTCTCCTCCTGTGTCCGCTCTCCGTGTCCCTCACTCTCCTCCTCCTCTCAGCATCCTGTTTGTCCCCTCTATCCCCGTCCTCTGTTCCCGCTCTCCTTCTCCACGCCTTTCTGTCTCCCCTTTCCCTCCTGTTCCCCGGCTTTCCTCCTCTCACCTCTCTTCTCCTCTGCGATATTCGCACAGTGTGTCCTCACTTTCTGGATGACGTCCAGGACTAGCACGGCGGGGACTGAGAGGCTGCCGCCAGCTCTCCGGTCCTCCGAAGCTCACGCTCTGTCCTAGATGCAGCACGTGACAGCACCCTGGACTTCGAAGCTGCCGCGCCACCGCCCTTCCTGTCCTCCGGCAGCCGGATCAACTGCCTGGGCCGGCTTGGCAAGTGCTATGCAGAGACATGGTGTGCATCCTAGGGATGGCACATCCATGTAAAGCAGTCGCAGGGGTTGGCAGCGCCGGGCCCCTAAACTTCCGGGCCTGTCGCACTTGCGACCTCTGCAACTGTGGTGGTAAGCCACTGTAGTATGGTCCTCCCCTGGAATATGCCTTTATCATGGTATGTATGGTCCTCACATTATAGTAAAATGCAGCTCACAGTCCTCCTAAATTAATGCAGCGTCCCTGCCCTCCATATGTATATAAGCTGCATCACAGCCTTTTATATAATATAATGCAGCGTCACAGCCCTTCATATAGTATAATGCAATAATGCAGCCTCATAACCCTCCATTAGCATACATCCTCTCAACACACTACACACACAGGACACAGACGTCACACGGACACAGACATCCACAGGGATATAGACACGCACAGGACACAGACATGCAACTAGGGAACACGCTCACAGGGACATCACACAGGGACGCGACACACACAGGGACACGCACACAGGGACACAGACACGCACACATGGACACAGACACGCACACAGGACACAGACACGCACACAGGGACACAGACACGCACACAGGGACACAGACACAGGACACAGACACGCACACAGGACACAGACACGCACACAGAGACACAAACACGCACACAGAGACACAGACACGCACACAGGGACACAGACACGCACACAGGGACACGCAGCACACGGACAGCAGCACACAGGGACACGGACAAGCACGACGCATCTGACAGAGAAACAGTGCCCTGTTCGGCCAAACACATGCAGAGCCCGGGCAGCCAATCACAGGCCAGTAGCTGAGTGCTATGCGCGACTGCCGGATTGCAACTGCCGGGGACGTGCTGGCAATGGGCTATGCAGGGACATGGAGTGTCCTAGGGATACATCCATGAAAGCAGGCAGGTGAGGCCCCTAACTTCCGGCCTGGTCGCACTGCGACCCTGCACTGTAGTGGTAAGCCACTGTAGTAGGTCCTCCTCCTGGAATATGCCTTTACATGGTATGATGTCTACATTATATAAAATGCGCCTCACAGTCCTCCAAAAGTATAATGCAGTCCTGCCCTCATATATATAAGCTGCATCACAGCCTTTTATTAATTAATCAGCTCACAGCCTTCATATATATAATGCAATAATGCAGCTCATAACCTCCTTTAGCATAATCCTCTCAACACACATACACACACAGGACACAGACACGCACACAGGGACAAGACACGCACACAGGATATAGACACGCACACAGGACACAGACAGCCCAGGACACGCACACAGGACATGCACACAGGGACGCGCACACACACAGGACACGCACACAGGGACACAGACAGCACACATGGACACAGACACGCACACATGGACACAGACACGCACACAGGACACAGACACGACACAGGGACACAGACACAGGACACGACACGCACACAGGGACACCACAGAACACCGCACACAAGACACAAACCGCACACAGAGACACAGACCACACAGGGACACAGACACGCACACGGGACACGGCAGCACACGGACACGGGCAAGCAACAGGACACGAACAGCGCACCGTACACTAACGGCATCTGAGGCAAGAGATGACTACAGTGCCGCTGTTCTGGCCAAACACATGCATGAGCCGTCTGGGCAGCCAATCACAGGCCAGTAGCTGAGGTTATGCGCCGACTGGCCTGTGATTGGCCAGGACAGTGGCAGGGGCAGAGAGAGAACGGTGCTGCTGGACTTTATACATCTGGCGGCTATGATCAGCCGCCTGGGGACATGGATGTGCGTCCTTAGGGATACACATCCATGTAAAGCGGATGCAGCCAGGGTCGACGGGCCCCTAAACTCCGGGCCTGGTCGCACTTGCGACCTCTGCAACTGTAGGTGGGTAAGCCACTGTATGTATGGTCCTCCTCCTGGAATATGCCTTTATCATGGTATGTATGGTCCTACATTATAGTAAAATGCAGCCTCACAGTCCTCCATAAAGTATAATGCAGCGTCCCTGCCCTCCATATAGTATAAAGCTGCATCACAGCCTTTTATATAATATAATGCAGCGTCACAGCCCTTCATATAGTATAATGCAATAATGCAGCCTCATAACCCTCCATTTAGCATACATCCTCTCAACACACATACACACACAGGGACACAGACACGCACACAGGGACACAGACACGCACACAGGGATATAGACACGCACACAGGGACACAGACACGCACACAGGGACACGCACACAGGGACATGCACACAGGGACGCGCACACACACAGGGACACGCACACAGGGACACAGACACGCACACATGGACACAGACACGCACACATGGACACAGACACGCACACAGGACACAGACACGCACACAGGACACAGACACAGGGACACAGACACGCACACAGAGACACAGACACGCACACAGGGACACAGACACGCACACAGAGACACAAACACGCACACAGAGACACAGACACGCACACAGGGACACAGACACGCACACAGGGACACGGCACGCACACGGGGACACGGGCAAGCACACAGGGACACGGACACAGCGGCACCGTACACTAACGGCATCTGAGGCAAGGAGATGACTACAGTGCCGCTGTTCTGGCCAAACACATGCCATGAGCCGTCTGGGCAGCCATCACAGGCCAGTAGCTGAGGTTATGCGCCGACTGGCCTGTGATTGGCCAGGACAGTGGCAGGGGCAGAGAGAGAACGGTGCTGCTGGACTTTATACATCTGGCGGCTATGATCAGCCGCCTGGGGACATGGATGTGCGTCCTTAGGGATACACATCCATGTAAAGCGGATGCAGCCAGGGGTCGACGGGCCCCTGTACCTTCTGGCCTGGACGCAGCTGCGACCGTGGATGTTACGCCACTGGGAAGGGTGCACACAGTATAGGGGGTACAGTATGTGGGGTGGGCATGCACAGCATGGGGAGGGGGCACAAAGTATATGGGGAGGGCACAAAATAGGGGCACACAGTATAGTGGGAGGGGCACACAATATATGGGGTACAGTATATGGAGAGGGAACACAGTATATGGGGCAGGGGCACAGAACACTGTGTCTGACCTGTTACAGGATCTGCAAGTCCCTCCTGGTGATCAGCTTGCAGCGGTTGGCCCCCAGCACCCGCACCTGCTCCTCTGTGCACACCACCGGGGTGATGTCCAGCCGCTTCAGCTGAAACTCCTGCGGCAGACATATTAGCTCCTGCCTGTCTGCTCCAACATCCGGCACTCACTGCCGCCCCCGGGAGTCGGGCTGTACTTGTCCAGCAGGCAGCAGTTCTCAGCAGCACTACAGGAGGAGCGGAGGCGTGGACACGGCCCTGCTCTCGGCTGGAGGCAACAAGCAGCTGCCGCTGCTGCCTCATAATGTCAGAGCCAGAGTGCAGAAGCGGCCGGCCACACACATCGGCGATACAAGCCTGCTTAAACGCAGGCCGGCGCCAGGACCGCCACCTCCCCTCCAACACACTGGCCATGCAGTCACATGGATGTGCGTCCTTGGAGACGCACATCCATGTGAAGCGGGGGCCCGGCGCTGGTATCAGCGGTCGCAGGGGGCTGCGGGCGGCCCGGGCCCCTTATAGCCCCGGGCCCCGTCGCAACCGCGACCCCTGCGACCGCGATTGGTACGCCACTGGCCTTACAGATACTGAAGTAAAACTCACCAAGTTCTCCTCATCTGAGAATGGCCTTACAGATACTGAAGTAAAACTCACTGAATACTCATCGTCTGAACTTGGCCTTACAGATACTGATGTAAAACTCACCAAATACTCATCGTCTTAACATGGCCTTACAGATACTGAAGTAAAACTCACCAAGTTCTCCTTGTCTGAGCATGGCCTTACAGATACTGAAGTAAAACTCATCAAGTTCTCCACGTCTGAAAATGGCCTTACAGATATTGAAGTAAAACGCACCAAGTTCTCCTCGGCTGAGCATGGCCTTACAGATACTGAAGTAAAACTCACCAAATACTCATCGTCTGAACACGGCCTTACAGATACTGAAGTAAAACTCACCAAGTACTCATCGTCTGAAAATGGCCTTACAGATACTGAAGTAAAATGCACCAAGTTCTCCTCGTCTGAGCATGGCCTTACAGATACTGAAGTAAAACTCACCAAATACTCATCGTCTGAACATGGCCTTACACATATTGAAGTAAAACGCACCATGTTTTCCTCGTCTGAGCATGGCCTTACAGATACTGAAGTAAAACTCACCAAGTTCTCCTCGTTTGAGCATGGCCTTACAGATACTGAAGTAAAACTCACCAAGTTCTCCTCGTTTGAGCGTGGCCTTACAGATACTGAAGTAAAACTCACCAAGTTCTCCTCGTCTGTGACTTTGGGGACAGCTGTCACACATGCTTTTAGATGTAGACCTTCCACCTCTTTACCCGCAACAGGCAGTGTGATTGGCAGGTCGTCACTTGGCTTTCAAGTGAACAATGCTGCTGGTGTTGAGCTCTCTCAGACATTGAGAGCACCATCTATGGATGAAGACAACAGTACATGTTCACCTGCACCTTCCTCCCAGACCTGCAGTTTGCCAGTGACACCCTACTCAACCCCATCTCAACACAGCAGCCAGCCCTCCGTCCCTCAGATGTGGACAAGTAAAAGGCCATTTCCTCCAAGTCATGAGAAAGCTAAGCACTTCAATTTCACCATCTGCAAGCTCTTGGCTTCAGAAATGCTGCCTTTCTGCCTGGTGTACACAGAGGATTTTCAAGACCTTATGTCCGTCGCAGTGCCCCAGTACCAGATGCCCAGTCGTCACTACTTCTCCAAGAAAGGTGTGCCTGCGCTACACCAGCATGTAGCAGACATCATCACCACTTCTTTGAGAAACTCTGTGTGTGACAGGGTGCATTTCACCACAGACACTTGGACTAGTAAGCATGGACAGGGGCATTACATGTCGCTGACTGGGCACTGGGTAACTATGTTGAGAGCTAGAGAAGGGTCTGCTGTCCAATTTTTGCCGTCCCCACGAGTTGTGCGTCAATCTTCTGTAGGTAGGAGTTCCTCCACTGCTTCTGCCTCCTCAACCTCGTCTCGGTCCTCCACCTTCACCCAAAGCCTGTCTGGTAATACCACCCGCGTTGTAACTGCAGAGAAGGAATCCTGCACACCTCCCAACTATGCTGGCAGCAAGGCTCAACGCCATCAGGTGGTCTTTACCCTCAAATGCCTTGGAAACATAAGTCACACAGCTGAGGAGTTGTGGTCAGCTCTAGTGACCAAGTTTCAGCAATGGTTGTCTCCACTCAACCTGCAGCCAGGGAAGGCCGTGTGTGACAATGCTGCAAACCTGGTTGCGGCCCTTCGCCAGGGCAATATCACACACATGCCGCATCCCATTCCACCTGTGACTGCATCTCATCCCATCAACGACTACATCCCACCCCTGTTACATCTCATCCCCGGCTGCCTCTCGCCGCTTCCTTCCCTGGCTGTATCCCACCCCCTTATCCCCGAACTGCATCTCCTCCCTGGACTAAACCTCATCACCCGGCCGCACCCCAACCACGGCCTACGACCACCCATCATCTGGAACTCACCCCTGCCTCACCAGATCCCCGGCTACCCTCACCCACCTTTCCTCCCCTACCCACCATGTTCCCACTTCTTCTCACCTTCACCCCCATCCTTCTCCACTTCCTACTACCCCCACCCATCCCCCCACTGAGTAATGAAATCCTACTCTCATCCTCCATCCTTACTACCCACCTCACCCAATGCTCCACACTATTTCCCCACTTTCAACCCACCATCTCTAGGCTTACACGCCCACCACGCAAGCTCCCCAGCTCCCACCTCCTAACCCTCTCCCTGCTCCTCCTACTATCCGGTGACATTTCCCCTAATCCTGGCACACCCCACCACCCCATCTCACTCCCCTCCACCCCACTCCAACGACCCACCACCAACCCCCGTAACCCCCTTAACCTCCGTCCCATTCCCCCCACCCCTGCCTCCCCTGTCCCCTTACCCGGTGCACTCTGGAACGCTCACTCGGTCCGCAACAAACTTACATTTATCCATGACCTCTTCATCTCCAGAAAACTCTCCTTCCTCGCCCTCACAGAGACCTGGCTTACCCCCTCTGACACTACCTCCCCGGCTGCCCTCTCCTACAGCGGATTCACGCTCTCCCACACTCCCCGCCCCACCAACACCCGCGGCGGAGGCGTTGGCCTACTTCTGGCCAATGACTGTTCCTTCTCCCCACTTACGCCACCCCCCCTCCCCTCCTTCGAGGCACACGCTGTTCGCATCTACTCCCCCTGCAACCTCCAACTGGCCGTTGTCTACCATCCCCCTGGATCCCCCTCTACCTTCTTTGACCACTTCACAACCTGGCTCCTCCACCTCCTCTCCTCCGACATCCCCACCATCATCATGGGTGACTTCAATATCCCCATCGACACCCCCAAAGCCGCTGCCTCCAGACTCCTATCCCTCACCTCCTCCCTCGGCCTCTCCCAATGGATCTCCTCCGCCACACACACTGGCGGCCACACACTTGACCTAGTCTTCACCCGTCTCTGCTCCCTCACCGACCTCACACACTCAACCATCACCCACTCCGACCACAAGCTACTGACATTCTCATCCCTCTCCCCCCCTACCGCGCTACCCCCTCTCTCGGACACTCTCCCACCCCCGCAGAAATCTTAGGCTCCTAGACTTCCACTCACTCTCAGAATCCCTCCTCCCCCTCTCAGACTTGGCCTCTTCCCAAGACGCTGACTCTGCCGCCTCCCTTTACAACTCCACTCTCACCACAGCCCTCGACCAGGTCGCTCCCCTCACACTTAACACAACACGAGTACAACGACAACCCTGGCTCACGACCCTCACCAAAAAACTCAGACGGACGACTAGGGCAGCCGAGCGGAAATGGAAGAAATCCCACTCCGCAGAGCACTTCGCCCTATACAAGAGTTCCCTCAATACCTTCAAGACTGCCCTTGACTCCGCAAAACAAGCCTACTTCTCCTCCCTAATTACTGCTCTGTCTCACAACCCCAAACAACTCTTCAAAACCTTCAACTCCTTACTTCGTCCCCCTGCACCCCCTCCCTCACCCCTCATCTCTGCCGATGACTTCGCCACCTTCTTCAAAGACAAAATTGACAAACTCAGACAAAGCTTCGACCCACACTCCCCTCGCCCCATCCCACCTCCAGCCCACCCCCCCCCCTCACCAAAACGCAGTTTCACCCACGTGACAGAGGACCACCTCTCCTCCCTTCTAGCACGATCACACCTCACCACCTGTGCCCTCGATCCGCTCCCCTCCCACCTCATCCCTAACCTCACCTCAGTCCTCATCCCTGCTCTAACACACCTCTTCAACATTTCACTCAAATCCGGCACATTCCCCTCACCCTTCAAACATGCCCTAATCACGCCCATCCTAAAAAAAACATCCCTTGACTCCAAAACAGTCTCCAACTTTCGCCCCATATCTCTCCTCCCGTTTGCCTCTAAACTTCTTGAACAACACGTCTACTCCGAACTGTCCTCCCACCTCTCTTCCTGTGCTCTCTTCGATCGCCTGCAATCTGGCTTCCGACCTCATCACTCCACAGAAACAGCCCTAACCAAAGTCACAAACGACCTTCTGATTGCCAAGAGTAAACGACACTATTCCGTCCTCATCCTCCTCGACCTCTCTACCGCCTTCGACACCGTTGACCACTCACTCTTACTCCAAATTCTTGAGTCTCTCGGCATTACTGACCTTGCAATCTCCTGGATCTCCTCCTACCTTACGGACAGGACCTTCAGCGTCACCCACTCTCACACCTCCTCCTCACCCCACCCCCTCTCTGTAGGTGTTCTCCAAGGCTCGGTCCTGGGACCACTACTCTTCTCCATCTACACCCTCGGCCTAGGCAATCTCATCGAGTCACATGGACTCCAATACCACCTCTACGCTGACGATACCCAACTCTATCTGTCTGGCCCTGATATCTCCTCCCTTTTATCCAAAATCCCTCCATGCCTATACGCCATTGCATCCTTCTTTTCTACCCGCTTCCTCAAACTCAACATGGACAAGACCGAATTCATCGTCTTTCCCCCGAACAATTCCGCCCCGCTTCCTGACCTATCCATCACCGTCAACGACTGCACTCTCTCACCCGTACCCCACCCAAGTGCCTCGGGGTAATCCTTGACTCCTCCCTCTCCTTCAAGCCCCACATCCAAGCCCTCGCCACCTCCTGCCGACTCCAATTAAAAAACATTGCCCGCATCCGCTCCTTCCTTGACCACAACACAGCCAAGATACTTGTCCACGCCCTCGTCATCTCCCGCCTGGACTACTGCAACCTCCTGTTCACCGGCCTCCCTGCCACCTCCCTCGCACCTCTCCGCACCATCCTCAACTCTGCTGCCCGACTCATCCACCTATCTCCCCGTTACTCGCCCGCCTCCCCCCTCCGCCGAGCCCTCCACTGGCTCCCCATCCCCCAGCGATCTCGCTTCAAAACCCTAACCCTGACCTACAAGGCCATACACAACCTGTCCCCTCCCTACATCTCCGACCTAGTCTCCCGCTACCCTCCCTCGCGCAATTTGCGCTCCTCTCAGGAACTCCTTCTCTCAACCCCCGCATTTTCATCTCCCACAACCGCACACAAGATTTCTCTCGTGCTTCCAGCAGACTCTGGAACTCCCTCCCCCACCACATCAGACACTCCCCTACCCTGGGAACCTTCAAGAAAAACCTGAAGACCCACCTCTTCCTACAAGCCTACAACACACACTGAGTCCCAATCCACTGCACCACCTCACCTCTCTACCCCTCCTACTGTCTCCCTCCCCACCCCTCTAGACTGTGAGCCCTCGTGGACAGGATCCCTGGCCCCATTGTACCCGTATGATTGTTTTGTCGATTTGTCGTCGTTTTTCGACCAGTTGTCTTTGTCTACCCCCTAACTTGTACAGCGCTATGTATCCTAATAGCGCTATATAAATACCTAATAATAATAATAATAATAACATGCCTTGTATGGCTCACGTGTTGAATCTGGTTGTCCAGCAATTTTTGACACACTATCCCAGCCTAGATGGGCTTCTGCAGAGGGCACAATCGCTGTGTGCGCACTTCACGCGTTCGCATCCCGCAGCTCAACGACTTGCTTCGCTCCAGATGTCTTTCGGCTTGCCCGTTCTCCGGCTGAAATGCGATATGCCGACACGCTGGAATTCTACTCTGCACATGTTGCAGCGACTGTGGCAGTACCGCCAAGCCCTGGTGCAATACGTTATGACGTATAGCCTGGGCCAACGAGATCCAGGGGTGGGGCAGTTCACGCTTCAGGAGTGGTCTCAGATCAAGGACCTATGCACCCTTCTGCACAGTTTTGAGATGGCGACGAAGATGTTTAGTGCTGTTAGTGCTGACGATGCCATTATCAGCATGACTATTCCGGTGATCTACATGCTGGAGCAGACACTAAACAATATTCGGAGTCAGGTGGTGGGACAAGAGGAGGTGGAGGAAGTACAGGAGAAGTCTTATGCGGAAGGGATGACAACATCTCCAAGGTCCTCACGGTCGGCAGCAACAAGACGGCAGGCATGGGAGGGTGGTGGAGAGGGATTAACGAGGACGCATGGTAGCAGCCAAACTGCTGAGGAAGGTGCAGGAGCCCAGGAAGAAATGGAGGAGGAACTGGCGATGGGCATGGAAGAGTCAGCAGATGAGGGAGACCTTGATGACATTTCTGTTGTGCAGGTTGGGGGGAGAGGGCAAAGGAAAGAAGCATGATTCTGACCTCCCCACCACCAACACAACAAGGACTTGGTCCTCCTGGATGCGCAAGACACATGAGTGCCTTCTTGCTGCACTACCTGCAACATGACCCTTGGATTGTCCGAATTAGAAGCAATGCCAACTACTGGGTTGCCACACGATAGGTGGTGGTGTTAACACCAATTTCTTTGCCTTGTTCCACAATTTTTTCAGACCATCGTTTGCAAGGCCTGAAGAAACGAGAAGTCTGACACATAGTCAACGCCTGGAGCGGATGGTACACGAGTATCTCCAACTTAACATCGATGCCATGACTGGGGAACTGGAGCCTTGCTCATTTTGGGCTTCCAAAATGGAAAAATGGCCTGAGCTCGCCACTCATCCCTTGGAGATCTTGTCATGCCCCGCAGCCAGCGCTCTCTCGGAACGTGTCTTCAGCGCTGCTGGTGGTGTGCTGACAGAAAAGCGCACGCATCTGTCCACCCAGAATGTGGACAGACTAACATTCATAAAGATGAACAAGGCATGGATCCGCAAGGACTTTTCTACTCCTGTGTCATCCTGGGGAGAATGAAGCCTTGTGATTTTTGGCCTAAAAGTAACCATTTAAATTTTGTAACTGTGGGGCAATCGATGCCACTTAAGTGGTGTCTGTGTCCAAATTTTTTGAAAAAATGGAGACTCTTCTTGTAGTCCCCTAAATGTGACACAGTACTCATAGTCCGCATGAGGCCTTACATATAGTGAGGAAAAACATCACCAAATACTCCTCGTCTGAACATGGCCTTAGAGATACTGAAGTAAAACTAACCAAGCACTCCTCGTCTGAACGTGGCCTTACAGATACTGAAGTAAAACTCACCAAGTTCTCCTCGTCTGAGCATGGCCTTACAGATACTGAAGTAAAACTCACCAAATACTCATCGTCTGAACATGGCCTTACAGATACTGAAGTAAAACGCACCAAGTTCTCCTCGTCTGAGCATGGCCTTACAGATACTGAAGTAAAACTCACCAAGTTCGTCTCGTCTGAGCATGGCCTTACAGATACTGAAGTAAAACATACCAAGTTCTCCTCGTCTGAGCGTGGCCTTTACAGATACTGAAAGTAAAACTCACCAAATTACTCATCGTCTGAACATGGCCTTACAGATACTGAAGTAAAACTCACCAAGTTCTCCTCGTCTGAGCATGGCCTTACAGATACTGAAGTAAAACTCACCAAGTTCGTCTCGTCTGAGCATGGCCTTACAGATACTGAAGTAAAACATACCAAGTTCTCCTCGTCTGAGCGTGGCCTTACAGATACTGAAGTAAAACTCACCAAATACTCATCGTCTGAACATGGCCTTACAGATACTGAAGTAAAACTCACCAAGTTCTCCTCGTCTGAGCATGGCCTTACAGATACTGAAGTAAAACTCACCAAGTTCGTCTCGTCTGAGCATGGCCTTACAGATACTGAAGTAAAACATACCAAGTTCTCCTCGTCTGAGCGTGGCCTTACAGATACTGAAGTAAAACTCACCAAATACTCATCGTCTGAACATGGCCTTACAGATACTGAAGTAAAACTCACCAAGTTCTCCTCGTCTGAGCATGGCCTTACAGATACTGAAGTAAAACTCACCAAGTTCGTCTCGTCTGAGCATGGCCTTACAGATACTGAAGTAAAACATACCAAGTTCTCCTCGTCTGAGCGTGGCCTTACAGATACTGAAGTAAAACTCACCAAATACTCATCGTCTGAACATGGCCTTACAGATACTGAAGTAAAACTCACCAAGTTCTCCTCGTCTGAGCATGGCCTTACAGATACTGAAGTAAAACTCACCAAGTTCTCCTCGTCTGTGACTTTGGGGACAGCTGTCACACATGCTTTTGGATGTAGACCTACCACCTCTTTACCCGCAACAGGCAGTGTGATTGGCAGGTCGTCACTTGGCTTTCAAGTGGACAATACTGCTGGTGTTGAGCTCTCTCAGACATTGAGAGCACCATCTTTGGATGAAGGCAACAGTACATGTTCACCTGCACCTTCCTCCCAGACCTGCAGTTTGCCAGTGACACCCTACTCAACCCCATCTCAACACAGCAGCCAGTCCTCCGTCCCTCAGATGTGGACAAGTAAAAGGCCATTTCCTCCAAGTCATGAGAAAGCTAAGCACTTCAATTTCACCATCTGCAAGCTCTTGGCTTCAGAAATGCAGCCTTTCTGCCTGGTGGACACAGAGGATTTTCAAGACCTTATGTCCGTCGCAGTGCCCCAGTACCAGATGCCCAGTCGTCACTACTTCTCCAAGAAAGTTGTGCCTGCGCTACACCAGCATGTAGCAGACATCATCACCGCTTCCTTGAGAAACTCTGTGTGTGACAGGGTGCATTTCACCACAGACACTTGGACCAGTAAGCATGGACAGGGGCATTACATGTGCTGACTGGGCACTGGGTAACTATGTTGAGAGCTAGAGAAGGGTCTGCTGTCCAATTTTTGCCGTCCCCACGAGTTGTGCGTCAATCTTCTGTAGGTAGGAGTTCCTCCACTGCTTCTGCCTCCTCAACCTCGTCTCGGTCCTCCACCTCCGCCCAAAGCCTGTCTGGTAATACCACCCGCGTTGTAACTGCAGAGAAGGAATCCTGCACATCTCCCAACTATGCTGGCAGCAAGGCTCAACGCCATCAGGCGGTCTTTACCCTCAAATGCCTTGAAAACGTAAGTCACACACCTGAGGAGTTGTGGTCAGCTCTAGTGACCAAGTTTCAGCAATGGTTGTCTCCACTCAACCTGCAGCCATGGAAGGCCGTGTGTGACAATGCTGCAAACCTGGTTGTGGCCCTTCGCCAGGGCAATATCACACACATGCCTTGTATGGCTCACGTGTTGAATCTGGTTGTCCAGCAATTTTTGACTCACTATCCCAGCCTAGATGGGCTTCTGCAGAGGGCACAATCGCTGTGTGCGCACTTCAGCGTTCGCATCCCGCAGCTCAACGACTTGCTTCGCTCCAGATGTCTTTCGGCTTGCCCGTTCTCCTGCTGAAATGCGATGTGCTGACACGCTGGAATTCTACTCTGCATATGTTGCAGCGACTGTGGCAGTACCGCTAAGCCCTGGTGCAATACGTTATGACGTATAGCCTGGGCCAACGAGATCCAGGGGTGGGGCAGTTCATGCTTCAGGAGTGGTCTCAGATCAAGGACCTATGCACCCTTCTGCACAGTTTTGAGATGGCGACGAAGATGTTTAGTGCTGACGATGCCTTTTATCAGCATGACTATTCCGGTGATCTACATGCTGGAGCAGACACTAAACAATATTCGGAGTCAGGTGGTGGGACAAGAGGAGGTGGAGGAAGTACAGGAGAAGTCCTATGCGGAAGGGATGACAACATCTCCAAGGTCCTCAAGGTCGGCAGCAACAAGACGACAGGCATGGGAGGGTGGTGGAGAGGGATTAACGAGGGCGCATGGTAGCAGCCAAACTGCTGAGGAAGGTGCAGGAGCCCAGAAGAAATGGAGGAGGAACTGGCGATGGGCATGGAAGAGTCAGCAGATGAGGGAGACCTTGATGACATTTCTGTTGTGCAGGTTGGGGGGAGAGGGCAAAGGAAAGAAGCATGATTCTGACCTCCCCACCACCAACACAACAAGGACTTGGTCCTCCTGGATGTGCAAGACACATGAGTGCCTTCTTGCTGCACTACCTGCAACATGACCCTCGGATTGTCCGAATTAGAAGCAATCCCAACTACTGGGTTGCCACACTCCTCGATCCCTGGTACAAGACCAAATTTGCTGACATAATTCCAGCCATACAAAGGGACGCACGCATGCAGGAGTATCAGCAGAAGCTGATACATAATCTGAGATCGGCTTTTCCACAAACCACCAGTGGTAGACAGAGTGAATCTCACATTTCTCACTTGTCAACCGTGGGACTGTCAAGTCATCATCACTCACACCATACCAGTAACACGATAGGTGGTGGTGTAATAGGGATGCTGTCACCCCCAAATCACCTCCTAAGCTATTAAAAGCTGTCCCTAGAGCATAGTAACACTTACCCACACTCCTTTTAGCTCCTAAATGCAGCAAGTGAAACTGAATCTAAACGTTATAAAAGTACCTCATTACTGATGTTAATGAGTGACTATGGTATTCATAGTCACTCAGCCAGGCTGCCCCTCTTCATACTATCACGCCTCAATAGGCGTGATCTTCATGATACATTCAAATGCGCGCTCCCTGCGCGCCTCCCCGCTCTCCCCTCGGCCTGGCGCTGCTGTGTGGGGGCTGTATGACGGGATTCGCGTAATTTCCGGCGCCGGGTGACGTATTTACACCCGCGCCGCTGTTAGAGCTTGAAGCCCCGCACTGCGCATGCGCTTGCGCATGCGCAGTGCGGGACTTGAAGCTAACAGCGGCGTGGGTGTAAATACATCACCCGGCACCGGAAATGACGCGAATCGCTTAAGTGGTGTCTGTGTCAAAGTTTTTTGAAAAAATGGAGACTCTTCTTGTAGTCCCCTAAATGTGACACAATACTCATAGTCCGCATGAGGCCTTACATATAGTGAGGAAAAACATCACCAAATACTCCTCGTCTGAACATGGCCTTACAGATACTGAAGTAAAACTCACCAAGTACTCCTCGTCTGAACGTGGCCTTACAGATGCTGAAGTAAAACTCACCAAGTTCTCCTCGTCTGACCCTGAGGAAGGAGCTCGGGAGGAGGCTCCGAAACGCGTAGGAGGAAAATAAAGGCTGTAGCTGTACCAGACATTCCCGTGTCTGTGTTTCTTTGGCTTTGGAGCAGCAGCGCGGACACCGAAGCACTTTGTCCAGGATTCTGCAGGTGGACTAGTCAGACACAAATGCTGAAGAGAATAGCGAGTCTTTTGGCGTATCCTAATTTGTGCTAAAACCTACTCCTGCCGCACACAAATGTTAGATGAATGCAGACAAGAGTTGTTTTTTAGCATGACACTGAGATTAGAGATTAAGGCCTTGCAGGTGGACTAGTCAGACACAAATGCTGAAGAGAATAGCGAGTCTTTTGGCGTATTCTAATTTGCGCTAAAACCTACTCCTGCCGCACACAAATGTTAGATGAGTGCAGACAAGAGTTGTTTTTTAGCATGACACTGAGATTAGAGATTAAGGCCTTGCAGGTGGACTAGTCAGACACAATGCTGAAGAGAATAGCGAGTTTTTTGGCGTATCCTAATTTACGCTGCAACCTACTGTAGCTGCACTAAGATGCTAAATGAGTGCAGACAAGATTTGGTTTTTAGCACGACACTGAGATTAGAGATTAAGGCCCTGCAGGTGGACTAGTCAGACACAAACGCTGACGAGAATAGCGAGTCTTTTGGCGTATCCTAATTTGCGCTAAAATCTACTCCTGCCGCACACAAATGTTAGATGAATGCAGACAAGAGTTGGTTTTTAGCATGACACTGAGATGAGAGATTAAGGCCCTGCAGGTGGACTAGTCAGACACAAATGCTGACGAGAATAGCGAGTTTTTTGGCGTATCCTAATTTACGCTGCAACCTACTGTAGCTGCACTAAGATGCTAAATGAGTGCAGACAAGATTTGGTTTTTAGCACGACACTGAGATTAGAGATTAAGGCCCTGCAGGTGGACTAGTCAGACACAAACGCTGACGAGAATAGCGAGTCTTTTGGCGTATCCTAATTTGCGCTAAAACCTACTCCTGCCTATAGAGAGCTAAGTGAATCCCTAAAAGCACTATTTTGGGATGGATGGATGAGATTTCCAGCCTGTACACCAGCCCCAGATGTGATGCATGCTGGTATACTGGCACAATGAAGTTTGCTATATACCCTGCCTCCCTGTATACAGCTCTATTAGTGCTCAGAAGGACTGTTGTGGTAATTAGACTGGCAGCCCTGCGCCTACACTAGCTGAAAGGCCACAAATCTGTCCCTCAATCAGCAGCAGCTCTCCCTACATTGACTGTCTGTGGAGCAGAGTGACGAGCACAGCGCGGTCAGGTCTTATAAAGACATGATGACGCTGTGCGGCCAGCCAATCACTGTAATGCCACAACCAACATGGCTGTGGCATTACAGTGTCTGTCAGCCAATCCCTGCATGCGAGCTGGCTCTGTAAAGAGCGCCAACATGCAGGGAGGTGGACCCCGAGCATAGCAAGAGTATCGTGAGATTACTCGGTACTCGCCGAGTACCTCGAGTACCGAGATATTCGTGCAAGTACCGAGTAGTGACAAGCATACTCGCTCATCTCTAGTGACATTGTTATGTGGGGGGCACAGTGGTGACATTGTTATGTTTGGGGCACAGTGGTGACATTATTATGTGGGGGGGCACCGTGGTGACATTGTTATGTGGGGCACAGTGGTGGCATTGTTGTATGGGGCAGTAAGAGAAGCGCTTTTTTGTACTATGCAGCAGAGGCAGTAATAGGGACACATACAGCAGCAGCTCAGTATTTGGGGATCAGTAGGATGAGGAGTTTGTCCAGTTTGTGAATAGATGGGGACGGGGCTGGAAGTGTGACAAGTCAGATGTGTTTTTGTTGTAATCTATCTAGATGGCTGGAGATGTTTTGATGTCGGTCTGGGTACCTAGGATGGAGGAACATAGGGACCTAGGATGGGGGACATTATAAAATAAAGGGGGCCAGTATGGGAGACATTATTACTATATGGGGGCCAGAATAGAGGAACATAGGGGCCCAGGATGGAGGAACATAGTGGACCTAGGACATGATTAAATAAAGGGGCCAGAATGAGGAACATACATATTTGGTTTATGGTGGCAAATGGGGACATAATACTGTAGGGGCCAATTAGGGGACATTACTGCTGTAAAATAATTTACTTTTGAGAATACGGTTTTCCATGAGGGGAACAAAAGGGAGGTCTTGTTACTGTGCGGGGCGGCACTATGTCGCTTTTTTTGTTGTTTGATGTAGTGTAGAAATGTTGGGAAAAGTGTGGAATGTGCTCTGGAAGCATGGTATCTTTACATGCCGCTACAGGATGGTGGAAACAACCGGGTAGATGAGAGAAATGTATCTTGCACCGCCAAATCAACCCGAGGTAGCGGCGTGTGAAGACGGTTGTTTCCACCCGTCACTTGAGGCACCTGTTTCAGAGCAGTGCTCTAAAACAGGTTGATTTCAAGGCGATGGTTACGGCCTGTATCGGCGTGTAAATAAGGAACAAGCGGGTTGTTTCGACACCTTGCTATCTACCTGGGGCGTGACACAGGCTCCGGAAAACCGCCCCCCTTCAGCGATCATTGGAGGCAGCTCCTGCGTTGCGATTGGTAGTCGCTGCACAGCGTGGCATATTTAAGGAGCTGACCAGTCACACTACACAACTGCTCGAGCGTCATGTATTAGTCAGCCTCCTGCGCTGGCTGGCCAATCATGATGCTATTGCTTTGTCCTATCAGCGTACGAGCGTCTCGTAATCCACAATTCTGGCACGCCTATGTGTTGTCCCTGCTGCACCAGGTCCGCCCATATTAACTTGTTGTAGTGGCGTGTAAATGGGGTAAGGTGCTCTGCAGAAGGTAACTTGAGCACCCGGCGGTGCATCCAGAGATAGATGTAACCTACTGTAGCTCACCTTGTTGCGGCGTGTAAAGGCGGTGCGGGTACCGTTTTCAACCGTTTGTGCGTGCTCGTGCACGTGAAGCACCCGGTTGTTTCCACCATCCTGTAGCGGTGTGTAAAGGTACCATTATAGATAAATGTGTTATTTTTCTGCAGATATGAGTCCTGGCTAGAAGATGTATCGGTGTGCGACAGATGAAGAACTTCACCTAGAGACATCACTGGTGAGTATGTGTATTACCTATACACACACACTGACACTATATACAGAGCTCCTGTGCATAATGTCAATGGTGATTATTGCATATTACCTGTACACTGACACTATATACAGAGCTTCTGTGTATAATGTCAGTGATGATGACTGTATATGTCTGGGGCCACAAGGGAATGGGATACTCAGGTCTCGGGCGGTCAATTGCGGGGGATGTCACTGGTGGTCCATACCCGAGCCTGAGCCCTTGGGTGACAATAAAAAGGGTGTATTTACAGGGATAGGGATTGTCAGTCATGACGCCACCTGTAGATTCCAGTGAAGGCACTGGCACTGCTTTGGCCTTCGGGGTGATGGGCGGCAGCAAGATGGAGTGGCTCCCTACAGGAGGAGCAGAGTCCCCGGGGCAAAGGGTTGTGATGGTGGAATAAGGCAGCACAGTCATTACTGCACAGGGTTGGAGTAGGGGAGCGCTGTCAGTGTGGTGCTGGATGAGTGGAAGGAGGGACACGCACACATTAAAGTCTTTTGGTACCTTTATGGTACCTTTACACGCCGCCACAACAGGATGGATACAACCCGCTACAGGCTACAAATGTAGCTTGTCGCGCCAATATCGCCCGTAGTAGCGGCGTCTGAAGACGGGACGACACAGCCGGCTACAGATACATCTGTATCCGTGCACTGCCCATAAACAGATGGCTACATCGCCGATTGTAGCGAGCTGTATCGGCGTGTAAAGAACCCACAGAAGGGAACTCTGGACACCCGGCGATGTAGCTGCAATGTAGCTAAGGCGTCACCCAGGCTCCGTGTTACCCCGCCCCATCTGCGATCATTGGTGGAAGCTCCTGCATGACGATTGGTAGTCGCTGCATAGGGAGGCATATTTAAGGAGCTGACCAGTCACACTACACAATTGCTCGAGCGTGCTGTATTAACCAGCCTCCTGCGATGCCTGCCCAATCATGATGTTCTGGCTTTGTCCTATCAGCGTACGGACGTCTTGTAATCCACAATTGTGGCACGCCTATGTGCTGTCTCTGCTGCACCAGGTCCGCCCATATTAGCTTGTTGTAGCGTTGTGTAAATGAGGTACGCTGAGCTACAGATGGCTACTTGAGACACCCGGCGATGTAGCTAGCTGTAAATGTAGCGTAGCGTAGCGCACCTTGTGGCGGCGTGTAAAGAGGGTGCGGTTCCCGTTGGTAACCGTTCGGCCGTGCTCGTGCACGTGAAGTTGCCGTTGGTATCCATCCTGTTGTGGCGGCGTGTAAAGGTACCATTACTGATGACTGGTTACAGGTACCCACGTCCGGAGTGAAGGAAAACACCTTGGGATCTCCACAGCGAGTAGGGTTGTAAGCCTCCTTGTTTAGCTTTCCTGTTCTGAGTCAGGCAGGTATGGAACCTAACCGGACCGTTACTTCTCTCTTCCTCTCCACACCCGGATTCCTGCACTGAGGGCTCTCTCTTGGGCCACCGCTGTCTCTCCACGGTCCCTGGCTCTCAACTGTTGGTGCTGCAGGTGTCCGGGAAGCTAAGCCTCCTCGGGATGCTTGTTTCTCTGCTGGGTCTATCTCCTCTGTCCCCTGCAGACTCGGGCTCCAGTGACCGGTATTCTGGTGGGGTGAGCTGGGATAGCTCCTCTGCCCCTGGTAAAGTGTTCCTCGCCTTTGCCTTCGATCCCTACTCTTCAGGTCCTCCACTGACTTTGGTGTGTACTGGTTCGGGCCTAGCACGGCTCCGGTACCAGTTCAGCTCACTAGACTCTGAGCTTCCTGCAGCTCTTCTAGCGTCTGCACACTGTGTCTGACTCCGCCCCCAGCACCTGTATTTATAGGGGGAACTGGCTTAAGGCAACCTATTCGGCCCCCCTACAGGCCTGGGGTGGAAGGTGTTGGGTGAAAGTGGTTTACTCGTTGTGGGAAATCCTTCAGTGTCCTAGAGAAGCCTGTGGCCACCTGGTACAGGGTGCCACATATAACCTGTACACTATATACAGAGCTCCTGTGTATAATGTCAATGGTGATCATTGCATTACCTGTACACTGACACTATATACAGAGCTTCTGTGACTAATATCACTAGTGATGACTGTATAACCTGTACACTATATACAGAGCTCATGTGTATAATGTCACCGGTGATCACTGTATTACCTGTACACTGACCCTGACACAGAGCTTTTTTTCATTTTATTATTTTAGTATTATTTGTCACTGTGGTGGCATCATGTGCTTTGGTCATGACATGACGGTATTTGTCCCTTGTATGCAGTATTATTCGTCACTATGCGATGGTAATATGTGGTCTCATGGTGTGGCAGTATGTATACCTTGTTTGTAGAAGCATTTTTATAACTATGTGGTGGTATTATGTACTTTGGTCATGGTGTGGTGGTTCTTGTATGTGGAATCATTTGGGCACTATGTGGTGGTATTATGTGATCTGGTCAGGGTGTGGTGGTATTTCTGCCTTCTATGTGGTATTATTGGTCTTGGTAGAGTGGATTCTGGTTGGTCATTTGTTCTATCTGATATCAATAAGGGGAAACTTCTTTATTTCCAAAAGATATTAAATACTTGGATGTTTAACCCCTCCCGTTCCTGTAACACAGCAGCAGAGATGCAGTTACAGAAGTTCGCCAGAGAAAGCAAGTTGAGCATTTGGTGAGATTTTCACCTCAGTATTTATAAGACAAAACCAGGAGTAAGTGAAAAATGCATAAAAAATTACCTCTGTTGCTCCACTCCTGGTTTTGTCTTACAAATACTGAGGTAAAAAACTCACCAAATACTCAAAGTTCCACATTCTTCTGATGGTGAAGGATTCCACAAATAAATAAGTGATCACCTTACTAACCTGTGCATCGCTGATAACTTGTTTTCACCAAAAAATCCCAGGGCGGATTGGCCCAGGTGACAGGGTGGCATTTGCCCCCCAGGCCGGTGGTTGAGTCCCAGTTTAGGGCCGCAGCTCACAGCGGGACCCGGGAAGCTGCAGGGGACAGCGGTCGGCAGCATGGAGGCTGGTGAGTGAAGCAGCACCTCTACCCCCCCCCCCCCCCCTCACTTGGCTACGCCCCGACAGCACCCCCCCCCCCCCCGCTCCTCACTTGGGCGCAGGCTTGAATAAGTGGACTGCCCCCCAGGGCAACATCTGCCAGCCGGACCCTGGAGAATCCCTGTAATGCAAACTACTGTACATGTACATCCCAGTTATGGTGAGCACACAGTGATCTGCAGGAGCCGCCACTATAATGGGTATAACGGCTAACAGGTATTTGCATATAGCTGAAGGGTGGGTGGGTGGGCCCGGGCCCCTGGAGTCGATTTCCCTGGTGGGCCCCAGACACCCCAGTGCGGCGCTGATACTATATATATATATACACTGTACAGGTGTATAATGAGGTGGAGAGCCCTGATCACAGGAGATGACAATCTGACCACACAGGAATGATAAAGACCCTCTATACACTATATTATATATATAATATATATACACTGTACAGGTGTATGAGGAGGAGAGCCTGTATACTGATCACTATATATATATATACACTGTACAGGTGTATGAGGAGGCGAGCCCTGATCACAGGAGCTTACAATCTGAGGACACAGGAATGATAAAGAGCCTGTATACTGATCACTATATATATACACTGTACAGGTGTATGAGGAGAACCCTGATTACAGGAGCTGACAATCTGAGGACACAGGTGACTCACCGCCGGCCCATGGGCTCCAGTTTAGACAGACGTTCGCTTCCTCCTTCATGTCACGGGTGGACCGCGCCTGCCGCTAGCGGGGCCCGGTGGTACAGAACAAAGGGGTTGTTGGCTGAACAGTAGTTGGTTAGTTAACCTTGTCGTGACACCACCTATGAGTAGTTCGGTAAGTCTTACCGACGCTGCGGGGCCTCCGGGGGATGGATAGCAGCAAGATGGAACGCTCCCCACAGGCTGAGCGATGATCCCCGGAGGCTGGAGCTGCTTAAGATGTTCTGCTGCAGCTGCGGTTACCTTGTGTGCGGACGGATGCAATCATAAGGAAGCACGGACACTGTAAGTCTCTGTAACGGGTATTTACTGTAACCAGCAAGCAGTACATGGCATACAGTTAACGGGTAGTGGACCGGGTGGACTCAGCAGTGATGGGTGTCCCTCAGAGATCCGCGGTGTTCCTCATTCTAGCTAAGTGTTGCCATTGTCGCCCAGGAGTACCAGATCAGGTACGGGGAGGCTGCTTCAATGCCCTATCCAAAATGTACGTTATGGATGTTTTGGGGAGCCTTAGGTCCCTCGGTGGGTACACCGCTGGTTAGACGACTGGAATCTGGCTGGTGGTGGGGTGCTCCTGGAAAGCTGCTCCTCCACGCCTCTGGTTCGCGTAGCAGAGCTGAACTGCTGCTAGCTTCGGTACCAGCAAACCGGCTGTAAATTGGGCACGGAAATCTTTTGGAACCCGTGTTTAATGCCCGATCCCGGTTGTTCAGGCCTCAGGTGGTGACACCCGACCAGTGACGGCCCGGGGGCTGCACAGCTGTGCGGAGCCCCTGCTCCTACGTTACTCTCCTCTCAAGTTCAAGTCTGTCTCATCTCTTGGTCTAGACTCGAACTCCCCTTTGTGTTACACTTCTTCTACGCACTACCCTTACACTCCGCCCACCAGGACCTTGATTGGCCCTCTATTCTAAGTGAGGCATGCAGAGTATGGATCTCTAAGTTAATCACATGACTGCTGGGTCAGAGAATATTTGCTGCTGCTGTCTTGGCTGCAATACCCTCTTGTGACGCACTCGTTGCGGGGCGCCACACAGGAATGCTATCCTGCTTCACTATATACCTGTACGTGTGTAATCACATCACTGTACAGGCAAGAGCTGTAATCATAGGGTGTAGTGTAGTATTAGTTACAAAAAGAGCCGTTTTTGAGCGGAAGCTGCCGGCTCTCTTTGGTGAATGGAGCTGAATGAGCCGGATCACCAGAAAGAGGCGGACTGCCAATTACACAACGTCAGGGAGGGTCGTGCTCAGGCCGCGCCTCCTCACAAAACCGCGCCAAAACAAGTCACGTGTCAGTGTGCGTCCCTTGTCTCCTCGGCGGGGAGGGGGCGGTTTGCTAGTGACGTCATTCCTTGCTCCTCAGAGTCTATTGGCGCTTCACGACAGGGAAGTGTTTTGGTGAAAGTATCACTACTTCCGGGACATGCCGTACTCGCTGATACACCGCGGCGCAACATGGTTCTGTATCGGCTGAAGCGGTACAGCTGGCAGGTGAGTGTGCGGTCATAAATGCCGCTTGTGCACAGCGGAGGTGTCTGGGGCGCTCGCTGTGACGTCAGCACGTTGTAGTGTTGTTTACGCTGTGCGGTGCAGACACTCCCAGTGTTTATAGTGGCCGGAGTCTCATCTGTTGTGAGGTCACGTGCTGGCGTGTACCACTGGGTGCAGCAGTGCATGTGACAGCCATAGGCATGCTCAGCGTTGAGTCCTATGGATGCTTTCCTCACCTGCGCTGGTATTGGGCAGGCATGTGCTGACACGGTGCCCTGGTGCCTTGTGAGTGATGTATAAGTATTGGTCAGGTGTGCTGTGACCTCATCAGTCAGTGCCAACAATCCCAGCCCTCACATTGTGGCAAGGTATCAATGGTACCAGTACAGAATGAGTCCAGGAGGAGTCCCTGCATCTCTGGCCTTTGTGCCTTCCCTTTCCTGTTCTGTCTGTCCATAGCATCCTTACTATTGTTGTTCTCCTGTTGTGTGTGTGTGTGTGTTTTGCTGTTTTCTTTTTATTTCTTTCCATTCTGCAATTTAACAGTTTTTCAAGCTGTGAGGGTAAGTGCCCCTGATCAGAAGAGGCCACCTTCTAGATGCAGCATGTCAGTGTATTATTGTGTAGATGTGAGTGTTGTCAGTGTGTGTACCCCTGATCAGGAGAGGCCACCTTCTAGATGCAGCATGTCAGTGTATTATTGTGTAGATGTGAGTGTTGTCAGTGTGTTTACCCCTGATCAGGAGAGGCCACCTTCTAGATGCAGCATGTCAGTGTATTATTGTGTAGATGTGAGTGTTGTCAGTGTGTGTTCCCCTGATCAGGAGAGGCCACCTTCTAGATGCAGCATGTCAGTGTATTATTGTGTAGATGTGAGTGTTCTCAATGTGTGTACCCCTGATCAGGAGAGGCCACCTTCTAGATGCAGCATGGCAGTGTGTTATTGTGTAGATGTGAGTGTTGTCAATGTGTGTACCCCTGATCAGGAGAGGCCGCCTTCTAGATGCAGCATGTCAGTGTATTATTGTGTAGATGTGAGTGTTGTCAATGTGTGTACCCCTGATCAGGAGAGGCCGCCTTCTAGATGCAGCATGTCAGTGTATTATTGTGTAGATGTGAGTGTTGTCAGTGTGTGTTCCCCTGATCAGGAGAGGCCACCTTCTAGATGCAGCATGGCAGTGTGTTATTGTGTCGATGTGAGTGTTCTCAATGTGTGTACCCCTGATCAGGAGAGGCCACCTTCTAGATGCAGCATGTCAGTGTATTATTGTGTAGATGTGAGTGTTGTCAATGTGTGTACCCCTGATCAGGAGAGGCCGCCTTCTAGATGCAGCATGTCAGTGTATTATTGTGTAGATGTGAGTGTTGTCAATGTGTGTACCCCTGATCAGGAGAGGCCGCCTTCTAGATGCAGCATGTCAGTGTATTATTGTGTAGATGTGAGTGTTGTCAGTGTGTGTTCCCCTGATCAGGAGAGGCCACCTTCTAGATGCAGCATGGCAGTGTGTTATTGTGTCGATGTGAGTGTTCTCAGTGTGTGTACCCCTGATCAGAAGAGGCCACCTTCTAGATGCAGCATGTCAGTGTATTATTGTGTAGATGTGAGTGTTCTCAGTGTGCGTGTCCCTGATCAGAAGAGGCCACCTTCTAGATGCAGCATGTCAGTGTATTATTGTGTAGATGTGAGTGTTCTCAATGTGTGTACCCCTGATCAGAAGAGGCCACCTTCTAGATGCAGCATGTCAGTGTATTATTGTGTAGATGTGAGTGTTGTCAGTGTGTGTACCCCTGATCAGAAGAGGCCACCTTCTAGATGCAGCATGTCAGTGTATTATTGTGTAGATGTGAGTGTTGTCAGTGTGTGTATCCCAGATCAGGAGAGGCCGCCTTCTAGATGCAGCATGTCAGTGTATTATTGTGTAGATGTGAGTGTTGTCAGTGTGTGTATCCCAGATCAGGAGAGGCTGCCTTCTAGATGCAGCATGTCAGTGTATTATTGCGGAGATGTGATTGTTGTCAGTGTGTGTGCCCCTGATCAGGAGAGGCCGCCTTCTAGATGCAGCATGTCAGTGTATTATTGTGTAAATCTGATTGTCAGTGTGTGTATCCCAGATCAGGAGAGGCCGCCTTCTAGATGCAGCATGTCAGTGTATTATTGTGTAGATGTGAGTGTTCTCAATGTGTGTACCCCTGATCAGAAGAGGCCACCTTCTAGATGCAGCATGTCAGTGTATTATTGCGGAGATGTGAGTGTTCTCAGTGTGCGTGTCCCTGATCAGGATTCTGGGCGCAGTAGATTTTAATTGTGTTCTCCCACTGAGGACACTCATATAGTGTTTCTCTGTAAGAGAAAAGATGCTGCATCCAGGATCCTGTTCGTGAGCTCTGACAGCATGTTCTCCCAGAGAGAGCACTCGCGTCTCCACATGTGTAAATTGACACGTTGTAGCTCAGAAAGTCGCTCCACAAGTCAGTTTTATGCTGTGGAAAAAGCAGAGTGGGCAGGAGATTTTTATACATCTATCCACTGGGCTTGTACTTTACAACGCAGCGTTTTGGACGTAACAAAAATATGCTGTATCCAAAGCGCAGCTAATATGATCATGTGCACTCAGAGCCCCCTGGCATCTTCTCTGCCTTCCCATTGCTTTGTATTGTATGTCTTCCAAGCAGAAGCCACCTGAAGAATGGTTGGTTCATCTCTGCTCGGTATCTTTGGAAACCTGAAGCAGCTAAGATGCTTAAGTATGAAGATATGAACTTCAGATTCTTTGTGTATGGAAATGCATATCTTTATTTAATTTTTTAAGTGCCCTTTCAGGCCTGATGTCTTTTGCAAATAGAGCTTCTTACTATGTTTGGTTCTTCTGCTTGTTCCTCTCCCTAAATTAGGACTGATTTGAGATTTTTCTTGGATTGTACAGTCATGGCCAAAAGTATTGACACCCCTGCAATTCTGTCAGATAATACTCAGTTTCTTCCTGAAAATTATTGCAATCACAACAAATTGTTTGGTATTATTATCTTCATATAATTTGTCTTCAATAAAAAAAAACACAAAGAATTGTCCTAAAGCCAAACTGGATATAATTCCACACCAAACATAAAAAAGGGGGTGGACAAAAGTATTGGCACCCTTAGAAAAATCATGTCATGCTTCTCTAATTTGTGTAATTAACAGCACCTGTAACTTACCTGTGGCACCTAACAGGTGTTGGCAATAACTAAATCACACTTGCAGCCAGTTGACATGGATTAAAGTTGACTCGTCCTGTGTCCTTGTGTGTACCACATTGAGCATGGAGAAAAGAAAAAAGACCAAAGAACTGTCTGAGGACTTGAGAAACCAAATTGTGAGGAAGTATGAGCAATCTCAAGGCTACAAGTCCATCTCCAAAGACCTGAATGTTCCTGTGTCTACCGTGCGCAGTGTCATCAAGAAGTGTAAAGCCCATGGCACTGTGGCTAACCTTCCTAGATGTGGACAGAAAAGAAAAATTGACAAGAGATTTTAACGCAAGATTGTGCGTATAGTGGATAAAGAACCTCGACTAACATTCAAACAAGGTCAAGCTGCCCTGCAGTCCGAGGGTACAACAGTGTAAACCTGTACTATCCGTCGAAGTCTGAATTAAAAGGGACTGTATGGTAGGAGACTCAGGAAGACCCACTTCTTACCCCGAGACATAAAAAAGCCAGGCTGGAGTTTGCCAAAACTTACCTGAGAAAGCCTAAAACGTTTTGGAAGAATGTTCTCTGGTCAGATGAGACAAAAGTAGAGCTTTTTGGGCAAATGCATCAACATAGAGTTTACAGGAGAAAAAAAGAGGCATTCAAAGAAAAGAACACAGTCTCTACAGTCAAACATGGCGGACGTTCCCTGATGTTTTGGGGTTCCTTTGCTGCCTCTGATACTGGACTGCTTGACCGTGTGCATGGCATTATGAAGTCTGAAGACTACCAACAAATTTTGCAGCATAATGTAGGGCCCAGTGTGAGAAAGCTGGGTCTCCCTCAGAGGTCATGGGTCTTCCAACAGGACAATGACCCAAAACACACTTCAAAAAGCACTAGAAAATGGTTAGAGAGAAAGCACTGGAGACTTCTAAGGTGGCCAGCAATGAGTCCAGACCTGAATCCCATAGAACACCTGTGGAGAGATCTAAAAATGGCAGTTTGGAGAAAGCACCCTTCAAATATCAGGGACCTGGAGCAGTTTGCCAAAGAAGAATGGTCTAAAATTCCAGCAGAGCATTGTAAGAAACTCATTGATGGTTACCGGAAGCGGTTGATCGCAGTTATTTTGGCTAAAGGTTGTGCAACCAAGTATTAGGCTGAGGGTGCCAATACTTTTGTCTGGCCCAATTTTGGAGTTGTGTGTGAAATGATCAATGTTTTGCTTTTTGCTTCATTCTCTTTTGTGTTTTTTCATTGAAGACAAATTAAATGAAGATAATAATACCAAAGAATTTGTGATTGCAATCATTTTCAAGAAGAAACTAAGTATTATCTGACAGAATTGCAGGGGTGTCAATACTTTTGGCCATGACTGTATGTCAAGTTAAAGGGAACCTGACCCCTAAAAATTAGCCACCAGCCTCTAAAGACCTGTCCCTGCACCATCCTTATACATACACATTTCTAGCCATCCCTTTGTGCTAAAAATGTGTATTTAGAAAGTTCATAAAAGTGACTTTATTACCTTCAGCACTGTGGCTTCTGAGATTTTGAGAAGTCGCAAAAGGCGTTGCCTGGTGCTTCTCCCTGCCGCCCGCAGCCTAATTATTCCCGCCCGATGGGTGTGCTAATCAGCAGAGAGCCGCCGTGTCACATTACATTGGCGGTATAGCCATCCGGCTATACTGACCTCAGTACACCCAGACCTCGCGGCGCGCATTGCGCATTCGCGAGGTGTGTTCATGGCAGCTCATCACAGATAAGATGATGGCTTTTGTTTAGCTTTTCTGTATGTAAATCTCATTTCCTTTAGCCGGTTTCTTACAGTTCGGTCACAGACATTGACTCCAGTTACCTCCCATTCATTCCTCATTTGTTTTGTTGTGCATTTCCTGTTTTGGAGATATATTGCTTTGTTTCCGGTCTTGACGCTTTGATGACTTCCTTGGTCTACCAGTATGTTTCCCTTTAACAACCTTCCCATGTTGTTTGAATTTGGACCAGATTTTAGACACAACTGATTGTGAACAAGCAACATCTTTTGCAACATTGTGTGATGATTCACCCTCTTTTAAGAGTTTGATAATCCTCTCCTTTGTTGCAATTGACATCTCTAGTGTTGGAGCCATGATTCATGTTAGTCCACTTGGTGCAACAGCTCTCCAAGGTGCAGGGTGGATTTGATTTAAATCTAACTGATTTAAATCACGATTTAAAGGGAACCAACCACCCCAAATGACCCCCCCCGGACTGTTAATATGTGTCCATACACCCTGCAGACACATAAGGGGGCACTAGTTTTTGCTAAAAAACGGATTTGTAAAAGCTAAGATATAGCTTTATAAACTTTTAAAAATCTGGCTGACTGGGCGTTATCTGGGTGGGGGTGGGTGGAGCTCTGCGCAATATGTACAACCTGCTCCGGTGCCGTCCCTGCATTCCTGTCCGGTGCTGTGCCCGCTGCTCTGGCCGGTGCTGTGCCCGCTGGTGTCCTCCTGTCATGTGCCCGCTGGTGTCCTCCTGCTGTGCCCCAGGCCGGTAACATGATTATCGGTGCGGGCTCTGGGCAATGGGGAAGCTTCCTGCTTCCTCCTGCTCATCCCCGCCCAGGTCAGCCCTGCACCAATGAGAACGCAGGGCCAGTGTGTCATGTGATCGCCGCTGTGAGCCAATCACAGCGCAGGGGCAGTTACATGACATCACTGGCCCTGCGTTCTCATTGGTGCAGGGCTGACCTGGGCAGGGATGAGCAGGAGGAAGCAGGAAGCTTCCCCATTGCCCGGAGCCCGCACCGATAATCATGTTACCGGCCTGGGGCACAGCAGGAGGACACCAGCGGGCACAGCAACGGCCAGAGCAGCGGGCACAGCACCGGACAGGAGTGCAGGGACGGCACCGGAGCAGGTTGTACATATTGCGCAGAGCTCCACCCCCCCCCCCACCCAGATAACGCCCAGTTGGTCAGATTTTTAAAAGTTTATAAAGCTATATCTTAGCTCTTACAAATCCGTTTTTTTAGCAAAAACTAGTGCCCCATATGTGTCTGCAGGGTGTATGGACATATATTAACAGTCCGGGGGGGTCATTTGGGGTGGTTGGTTCCCTTTAAATCACTAGTCAGTAAGGCTTGATTTAAATCAGTGATTTAAATCAAAGTTTCTACCTAAACTAGTTCTTGCTACTTTAACATGCAAGTAGATGAAGATTTTTAGAATCACTTTTTATTTTACTTTTTTCTCCCCAGTTTAATGGGTTAATCATTCATATTTGGACACCACTGTTCTGTTGTACTTAGGAAGGAGAAAAATAATCCTGACCTTAATAATAACAATTTGAATAGATTTATTCAACTGAAACAATAACATTACAGCATAAGTTATTTGCTTAAACAAACATCCATGTTTGTTAACTAATTTGGCTAAACAAAATATATATATATTTTAAGAAACTTAGACTGTCAGCCCAGCTGACACATGAAAAACTTAAATACTACTGTCCCTGCTGTCCTCTGTAGCTCACTTGTCGTCATCTTCTTCTTTGTTCCTATTCATAATCTGGAAAAGAAAAACAAGCTTTCCTGCTTTATTGGGTCCCAACCGATTTCTCAATTTAGAATGAATGAGTCCAAAGGTAGAGAATATTCTTTCAACGCCTGCAGAAGAAGCTACTGCTGTTAAAAGTGAAATCATTACTTGAACAGTCTCTAAATCCAAGCGCTTAAGTGACTTCCACCAGTTTACTGGTGTGACCTTCCTTAAAATATCTTCAGCAAACATATATTTCTTGAATGGTTCCCCCTTAGCTCTGAAGTTTATTATTGTTGGCATTAAAGATGGATGATTGCTGGATACCCATGTCATAGCTAACTCCTCTTCCTCAGCACTTAGGTTTTGACCCTGATATTGGATATTGACAATATTTGCCAAAAAATGAGCTGGAGTCAATGCTTGTCCCATTCGTTTGTTTACTGCTTGTAATTAAATTCTGTCCATGTGTACTTCTGTTTTTAAGTGTTCACTCAGTTCCTTCCAAATTTCAACAGCATCCGCAATAAAACAGCTATTTTTCTGTATTTTGTTTTAAAGCTTGAGAGATAGGTTTCAGGAAGCTCAGCATATGTTCAACATTTCTCTTAAGCCCAATGTTGAGGATTTTAGCCGTGACAGTACCATCTATGTTATCTCTATTTTCTTCACAAAGTGTCATCAGAATAGGCCAGTTTTTGATATACTGCTCAAAACAGTCCACCACAGAGTTCCATCTAACATCTTGTGGGAGCGTTAGCTTGGTTCCACCCATACTTTTCAGAGCTGCTGCAGCAAAATGATTATTACGCAAGTATTTAGCAATTTCAACAACATTAGCCTTTATTTCTGGAACACTTAAGTCTTTGGCTAAGAGGTGCAGCAAATGAGCACTGCAACCATATGTTATTAGCAGCTTTGTATTCCCTCCCTGCTCTTCTAAATCTCTTCTCATCTTGGATACGTTTGCAGCATTGTCAGTGACCAAACTGCGTACTAGACATTTGAATTTTAGTTCACATGTCGTTATAGCTTTTACTGCCACTTCTTGTAAGTATTCTGCTGTGTGTGCATTTCCTGACGTATCAGTTGTTTGTGCAAGGAAGACTTTACCTTCTTCTGTTGTTATACAAGCACATACAATAGGATCATTGTGGACATCAATACTTAGGTTAAAAATTTTACCCTCCAGAGCTGTTGCACATTGCTCCATTTCTCTGTCATACACTTGATCCAGCAGTTTCCCTGCAACATCAGCTCTGCTGGGTGGACTGTATCCTGGTCTCAGTGACTGAACCATATTAATGAAATGTGGGTTCTCAGTCAGATGGAAAGAAGAGTTCGTTGCATAAATAAACTGGGCAATTTTTTCATCAATCAACTCTTTTTCTAATCTGCTAGTTCTTATCACAAACCTATCTATGGTGGTTCCAGGAGGTAAAGGTTTTTTCTTCCTTTTGGGTGATGGTGATATGTGGCTGTGGGTGTCTGATGATGATGCTGCTGCTGCTAATGAAGCACTATCCTGGATGGATAACTCTGAAACTGTAGAACAGGATGATGGTGATCTTGGAGGTGGATAGTTTCCAGAATCCATGAATTCCCCTAAACAAAAAGTCAATGCTGTTATTTTATTGTTTATTATACAATTTCTGCTTATTGTACACAACACATCACTGCCCCTGCCCCAAAAGGAATATTTGTTTTTCTTTATAACTGTACCATATGACCGTTACATGCAGTAATAATAAGAAATATAATTTTTCTCACACATGACAGTTCAGTCTTTAGAAATAGGATTCAATAAAAATGTTTACCAACCTGAAGATCCTGCCTGTTCAGAAGTGTTTCTTTGGTCATCTTCATCACCGCACTTCTCATGATGTTGACTCATTCGCGCCACCAGGCCTTGCATCTCTTTGTTGCATCGTTTGCATTTTGCACGCATGCCTGCCTTACTGATAGGCGAAGGAGCTTCATTAAAATATTCCCAAACTGGGTCTCTTTTATGGCCTGCTGCCATTATAAGGAAAGAATGTAATAAACCTCAGATCGTTCACACAAACAGATCCAGACTTGTCTGTGTGTGGCTATGCTGCAGTATTGTGCTCAAAGTTTCACTTTCATTTTCTTGTCTGCTTGCCCTTCCTCCTCCTCACACTTAGATTCACATTCTTCTTGTATTGTGCAGATCTATTCCACTCCAAACAATCAGAAACATATTGTCTAACTTCTTGGACTTGGCACTGAAGGGGTTGATTCTGTATTCATAGGTTTGTAGAACAATAGGATTAAGGTCTTTTTCTCAACTCTGTTCATGTTGTAACATTTTTGCCGTGAAGAAGAGGCTGGGACCTCTGCGGAGTCAAATTCAGTTTTGAGAACTGCGTAAGTAAAGCGAGCGTCTGTGATAATATAGGAGAGAAACTGCCCACTAATCCTACAGAAACCTCTGGAAGAGCATGGCATTGTGAATGTTACACATATACAGACTTTATTCTACTGAGTTGAACAACTCAGCTTTATCTCATGATGGAAGAACCTTTGGATGGTAAAATATTTTCCTCAAAAAGTTTATTGAAAAAAAATCTGATTTAAATAAAAAAAATCAGATTTTTTTTTACTTTTAAAATAAAACATTGATTTTTATCCACACCTGCCAAGGTGTGATCACTCCTTTTTAGATGCAGACTAACGAGCAGATCTTATTTGATGCAGGTGTTAGTTTTGGGAATGAAAATT
The DNA here is from genome assembly GCA_033576535.1 of Allobates femoralis. Taxonomy (NCBI): domain Eukaryota; kingdom Metazoa; phylum Chordata; class Amphibia; order Anura; family Aromobatidae; genus Allobates; species Allobates femoralis. The sequence continues at coordinate 305,381,794 of JARQOC010000005.1, read as the reverse complement.
TACAGGATGTTTCCATAATTTTTTTCCTCAGAATTGAGTGATTCCATAATTTTTTTCCCCTGCTTGGTCTGAAAAAATAATCGTTACTGGCTGTCACATTTTTTTTATCTTGGTTTCTTTTAGTGTTTCTTCAAGGCAGAGAATTGCCATTTGAAATGACTTTAGTTTTGTGCCATGTCTGTGATCTGCTTTTTTTCTACAACATTAAACAACTGAATGAACGTCCTCCGAGCCCGAAGATTCCATAATTTTTGCCTGGGGTTGTATAAATGTATTTATAAAGATTGTTGAAATTACAGTGGTGTAAGTCTGACACTTTACATAGAATTTACTTATCAAAGTGATTTAGGAAATTTCTTATTCACTTCTGGCCAGAATTATTTTTAAAAATGTACCATATATACTCGCGTATAAGCCGAGTTTTTCAGCCCAAAAATTGGGCTGAAAAGTCCCCCCCTCGGCTTATACGCGAGTCATGGTGTATTTGCTGTGGGGGGTAGCTGTGACCGGGCGCTGGAGGGGGCGGCGGTGACCGCGGGCGGTCGCTTGGGGCCGCCTCATTAGTGTAATGAATATGCACGGCATCCCCCCGTCCATCAGCGGCGGGGGGATGACGTGCATATTGCAATACACTGGCCCCCAGCAGTGGTACACAGCCCCCCCTCCTTATTATGTGTCCCCCAGGCTGCGGCACCTGTTAAAATAACAAACGTTTCATACATCACTTTTCCGGCGCCGCTCCTCCGCTCCCGGCTTCTTCCTGCTTGTGCCGGTGTCATGTGACCGGGCGCAGCCGATGACGTCATCTCCTGCGCCCGGTCACAGCACTAGAAGCCGGCACAAGCAGGAAGAAGAAGCCAGGAGCGGCGCCGGAAAGGTAATGTATGAAACGTTTGTTATTTTAACAGGTGCCGCAGCCTGGGGGACACATGAGGGGGGGCTGTGTGTCACTGCTGAGGGGCCAGATACAAGCCTGTATAATACCACTGCTGAGGGGCCTGTATAATACCACTGCTGAGGGGCCTGTATAATACCACTGCTGAGGGGCCTGTATAATACCACTGCTGAGGGGCCTGTATACCATTACTGAGGGGTGCTATATACCAGTGACAGGGGGCTATATAATAGGATGGGGGTCTGCTGCATTTCATACCCTAGGCTTATACGAGAGTCAATAACTTTTACCAGCTTTTGGGGGCAAAAGTAGGGGGTCGGCTTATACACGGGTCGGCTTATACACGAGTATATACGGGTAATTTGTGTTTAACAAAAGAAATTTACAGAAAGCTAGAAACAATTTCCATTTTTTAATAATACATTAAATACTTAAGTGAGTGTTTTCCTTATAAGTTTGGTAATGTGCAGGTGTCAGTGGCCTGAACGTGACCACTCTAAGGTGCCAAGATATGGTGCTTCCAAATTATAGGGCGGCTACGAGCTGCTATTCTTACGGGGAGGGAGGCAATAGCTATATGCCTCCGCAGGGTGAGAGTAACAACACCCAGCCATGTACTTTAACTTGGCTGATAATCAAAATTGCGGGGCACGCCACACTGCTGGGTGTTTTTAATTATTTATTTAAGTCATTTTTAAAAAATGCACAGCGTCCCTGTATTTGATATTCAGCCAATATAAAGCACACAGCTGGGGGCTGCAAGCCGCAGGTGTCCTCATTATCTGCACTGAGAATCAAAAACATGGGGGACCCCAACACAATTTTTTTTTCAATTATTTATTTTCACGCCCATATGATGGCAGGTTCGTTGCCATACACTCCCTGACAGAAGTTATGTTGTTTATCCATGTTATGTAAATAAAAGCTTATAACCTGACATTAAATTCATCCATTGGTTGTATAAATTACTCTTTTAAAAGCTGAAACCCTCCCAAATGTGGTTTAGGTTAAGAAAATAAATTGGCATCAATGCTGAAATATTGATCATTTAATGAACACAGAATGGTCAGATTTTGGCAAGACAAAAGTTTTGCTGCCGGGTCATATAATGCACCCAATCCTAGTTTACATCCTCACCTGTGCTCAGTAAATGATCGGTTAATTAGTGGGTGTGTATAAAAAGAAACCCAGTACCCCAGACCTTCACTTGAACTGCAACTTGAGCTCTGACAACATGCCAAAAATCCACCCTGCGAGCAAAGCCTTGATTATCAAGAGGCTGAAGACCAGATCCACTGCAGAGGTGGCTGGCACCATTAATGTGTCTCAGTGTCAAGTACAAAGAAAAAAAAAAGATTTGAAGAGACTGGAGATGTGTTTGACATGCCCAGGTCCGGAAGACCTCCGCAAGACAAACTGCTCAGGAGGAACGTTTATTGGTTAGAAAATCCAAAGCAAGCCCCTCTTCCTCTGCAGCAGAGCTCCAACAGGCCTGGTCACCTCAAGTCCCTGTGTCAACTCGAACAGTTGTAGGATTCTGTCTCGAAATGGCCTCCATGATCAAATTAGTGCCCAGAAGCCAGCAATAAACAAAAGGCAAATAAAAAAACTGTGTGGCATTTGCAAACTCCCACAGTCTGCTAAACAGATGGACGCTGGAAAAGTGGCAGAAGGTGGATTTCTCTGATGAATCTTCAGTAGAATTGCACCACAGCCGCCGCAAATGCTGCAGGAGACCTACTGGATCCAAATTTGGTGGTGGAAAGATCATGGTCTGGGGTTACATTCAGTATGGGGGTGTGCGAAACATTTGCAAGCTGGAAGGCAATATCAATAGCCTAAAATATCGAAAAGTATTAGCTACCTCTTACATTCCAAATCATTAAAAGGGGTCAAATTCTGCAGCTGGATGGTACTCCATCTCATACATCCATCTGTACAACAAAGTTCCTCCAGGCAAAAAAGATCAAGATGCTCAAGGACTGGCCAGCCCAGTCACCAGACATGAACATCATTGAGCATGTTTGAGGTAGGATGAAAGAGGAAGCTTGGAAGACAAAATCAAATAATCTAGATGAACTCTGGGAGGCATGTAAGACTGCATTCTTTGCTATTCCTGATGACTTCATTAATGAATTGTATGAATCATTGTTGAAGCGCATGGATGCAGTCCTTCAAGCTCATGGAAGTCACACCAAATATTAAATATGACTCTAATAGCACCACAACTTCATTCACCAATGTTATACAACATATATTTATATTTTAAGTTAATTATTTGTTTGAATATCACATTACTTTCTGTGGGCGACAAATCTGACCATTCTGTGTTCATTAAATGATCAATATTTCGGCACTGATGCCAATTTGTTTTCTTAACCTAAACCACACTTGGGAGGGTTTCAGCTTTCAAAAGAGTAATTTATACAACCAATGGATTAATTTAACGTCAGTTTATAAGCTTTTATTTATATCACATGGCTTCTGTAGTAGGTTATGGAAAAATTGAGCCAGCTCAGAGTTAACAATTTTGGGGATCCCGGGTAGTCTCACGTTCTTCCTGCGGGACCTGTCCTCCCGATCTCCCATTTTATTTCCTAGGTATTTGGAGGTGTCTTTTATCTCATAGTATGTATCGACCAATGGGTTGTGGGAAGCCGCAAATTCCACTATTTGTCCTCCAAACGAGATGTACGTTCCTCTAGGTTCCTCACATCTTTTTGCAAGGCATTCACCATTTGCTTCATATCGTCCTTTAGGGACTTACGTAAGGTACCCAATAATTCTTGCATCATGTTTCTAGTTAACGGAGCAGCTGCCGTCATTGGGTCATCACCCATTATTGAGCTTTCTCAGGAGGAGCATCCTTAGGGCGACAAGGAACCTGTCTGTGTTTCACTCCTTGTAGATGATGTGTGTGCCGCACCTCATGAAAAATATTCAGTAAGCTTAGTATGTGAGGTTGCTTTGCGAGGCCTGCCATTGGGCGTTTTGGCTACTTTGATGATAATAAATTAGAGACGTTTTGTGTGTGTGTAATCCTTATCTCTGACTGTTATTCTTACCTCCTTACCCTTTGTAAGCCGCTTCTATCGAGGTCTTCGTAATTGGAGTTACCACATTATGATATTGGCATGATAAGGTTAATTGTGTGACAGGCCAATACTGCCTCCTGTTTTAGAATATCTATTATATAATCACGAATGGAGCGAGTGCCCCTTTTGAGACCGCACTCGCTGCGAGTCAGCGTGGTCATGTGGATACGAAAAATGCATTGGCCGCGCAGCGGCCAATGCGAGCAGTTGTAAGGCGACTCGCTATGCCCGCGCAGCGGGCATGGCGAGTCGCCTTAGCAGCGCGAAGCATTGGCCGCGAAGCGGCCATTGCGAGCAGTTCTAAGGCGACTCGCTATGCCCGCGCAGCGGGCATGGCGAGTCGCCTTAGCAGCGCGAAGCATTGGCCGCGAAGCGGCCATTGCGAGTCAGAGACTCGCTCTGCTAGAATCCCGATGCATTGTGCATCGGGCACCCATCTAGTAGAGATATAATTGCGAATGGGTTTTTTGCCCCTTCTGAGTCCACTCGCAATGCGAGTCGGCGTGGTCATGTGGATACGCCCGAAGCATTGGCCGCGCAGCGGCCATTGCGAGCAGTTCTAAGGCGACTCGCTATGCCCGCGCAGCGGGCATGGCGAGTCGCCTTTGCAGCGCGAAGCATTGGCCGCGAAGCGGCCTTTGCAGCGCGAAGCATTGGCCGCGAAGCGGCCATTGCGAGTCAGAGACTCGCCCTTCTAGAATCCCGATGCATGTGCATCGGGCTCCCAGCTAGTATAGAGATAATCCAAGATACGTTATCTGGTTTGGTGGAATAAAAATGTAGTGAGTACCGTATATGCTCGCCTATAAGCCGAGTTTTTCAGCCTAAAAATTGGGCTGAAAAGTCCCCCCCCCCCCCCCCCCCCTCGGCTTATACGCGTGTCACTGTATACTGTATACAGTGTATACAGTATACAGGCCCGCCCCCATCAGTATACAGCCCCTTGCTGCACAAACCTGTAAAGGAAGAGATTAGTATACTTATCACTGTCCCGCTGCCGCTGTCCCGCCGCCGTCATCGCGCTCCTCCGTCTTCATCCGGCTTCCTCCGGTCGGCGCAGACAATGACGTCATTGCCTGCGCCGACCGGAGGAAGCCGGAAGAAGACGGATGAAAACGGAGGAGCGCGATGACGTCGGCGGGACAGCGGCAGCGGGACAGTGATAAGTATACTAATCTCTTCCTTTACACGATTGTGCACCAAGGGGGGGCCCTGTATACTGATTGGGGCGGCTGTATACTACCTCTGGGGCTGCTGTATACTACCTCTGGGGCTGCTGTATATACCACTGGGGCTGCTGTATATACCACTGGGGCTGCTGTATATACCACTGGGGCTGCTGTATACTACCACTGGGGCTGCTGTATACTACCACTGGGGCTGCTGTATACTACCTCTGGGGCTGCTGTATACTACCTCTGGGGCTGCTGTATACTACCACTGGGGCTGCTGTATACTACCACTTGGGCTGTATATACCTCTGGGGCTGCTGTAAACCACACTGCTGGGGGCTGTATACCTGTGCTGGGGTCCACCCTCGGCTTATACACGAGTCAATAGGTTTTCCCAGGTTTTGGGGGCAAAAGTAGGGGGTCGGCTTATACACGAGTATATACAGTAATTTTATATTTCCAGAGACTGTTTCTTCGGCTTCCCAAAAACACCAGCAGATGGCAGTTACACACAGAGTTTCTAAGGGGATATTCTGTCCAGCACTAGATGTAAGGATTATCAATTCAAATGTAGTCAAGTGCAAAGCCTATTGTCACTTCAGTGTTTGATTCACACAGTATGGAGATGTATTTTTCAATATATTATCACCCTTAAGTGCAAATGAAGGCATCTGAATGAAAGTTAGTTATTTTCAGCCAGGCCATGATATTGCGTTCTGAGTATTAGGTGACAGGCTATAGTGTGATACAGGATGAGCTTGTGCAGCTCTGAGGTCTGGCATCTGCATCGGGGGGGAGTGCGTAAGATGGCCACCTCCCACACTTCCACCCCGCTTGTATCCCACACTCACTTCTGATGCCGCTTACAAAGCTGTATCTTGTGGGCTCCTCTGCTTTTTCCCTTGGCCGCCGGACGTCATAGGCACCGCAATTACTGCTGCTGGGCAGTTTCACTCCAAGGGAGGGTGGGATAGGACGACGACGCAGGTCTCCTGACGCGGGAAGGCCGCAGGCCCACGCTGTCTCCGCTGCAGCCCCACGTCTATGCAGCCCAGGAGCTTCGGACCCCGCTCAGCTGTTTCCACCGGTCTCGTGCTCAGCTCTGCTGTGGTGCCAAGTGAGCAGATGTTAATTCCCGCAGGGATGGCCAAAATTTAATGCAGATGAAGCTGGGAGCTCTGCTCCACACATCCGTCTCCTTCGGCCTCCGGGCACACCCCCCTTAAATATTGCATTTTCACAGGGGTAACAGGGGAAAATGGACCCTAAAATTTGTTGTGCAATTTCTCCCGAGTACACCGCTACTCCATATGTGGTCGAAAATCACTGTTTGAGTTCATGGGATGGCATGAGCACTATTTGAATGAAACAATAGTTCGAATCATTAGCTGACACCATTTCACGTTTGAAAATCCCTTGATGTGCCTAAACAGTGGAGCTCCCCCACAAGTGACCCCTATTTTGGAAACTAGACAAACCCCAACAGGCACATCACCACTAACTTAAACAACTGCATAAATATTGAGAGCAAATCAGAAAACAACCAAGAAATACAGGGCGAGCCGAATATAAGCAAACAAACCCCAAGTTAAAAACAATAAGCTACAACAGAGCAACAAGCAAAACACAAACAGAAGCTCTCACTAGAGTAGCCAACAACCATGCCCTGATAGTCCTGATTATAACCTCCAATGGAAAATACCTCAATATAAGACAACTCTTCCCTGGAAAAAGGGTTTCTAAAATCCGCTGTTCAACTATAGAACAAGCAACAGCAGTAATTAATGATCCATATTTCGCCAACCCAAACCACATCATCATACAGGACACCAACAATCTCCAGGACCAACACCAGCAGGTAGTAGAACAATTGTATCAACTAGCAAAGACCACGCAACAAAATTTTCCCCGGCAGTAAAATTATCCTTTCGTCTCTGCTGCCACGAAAAGATTTCCTCAAACACATCACCCAAGACATCAACAGAGAGCTAGTGTGACGACCATCCACCGAGAGGCCGAGCTGCTGGTAGGCAGCACCCCGAGAAACCCCGAGACCCTTAACCCCTATACAGGGATCTGGAATTACAGCGGAGCCCAGGGGGTAGCTGCCTATATGAGCAACAGCCGGGGAGGTCGCCAGGGGAAAATCAAGACCCGAAAAACGACGTCAGAAGTCCGAGTCAAAACCGAGAGGGCAGCGAAGGTACAAAATCGTCAGGCAGTAGCAGAGTCAAAAATCCAGGCAAAGGTCAAGGGCAAAAACCAAGAGGGCAGCTGAGGTACAAAATCAATAGGCAGAGGCAGAGTCAGAAATCCAGGCAAGGTCAGACACAAAACTAAACACACACTATCACTGGGGAACCAAAACTATATCTGGCGGCCTGCAAGCCAGGCTCCAATGTACTTGAAGGGCACGGCTATCTCCCATAGGCTGGAGCTCACAACCTGATGACCTCATCCGGACCGCCCCTAGATCCAGGCCAGATGGAGATGCACGACTGGCTCCACCCACGCCACCTCTGACAGAAGAACGCAGGCTGCGCCCAACGGACACCTCTGCAGGGCCCGCTCCTCTGCGACCAACACCACCCAGAGGGGAAACACCGCGGCGCTCAGCGACAGAGGCAGACGTCGCGGGAGCAGTTCCATATGAGGACAAGGCCCTCCTGTCACCGGTGCCACCAGCCGAAGGAATCCGGCTCCTCCCAGCGGCCGAGGCAGGAACACCGGCCACCGAGTCCAAAGGCGACGTGACAGCTAGCAGCCAAGATCACCATGACGCTAGACATCACCCTGGCACAACATCCCGTCATTAACCCCCACCACCTGTATGACGACAAACATCTCAGCAACCAAGGAGTCAGCCTTTTTGTCAAAGAACTTAAAGACCTAGTATTCAACAGAGTCCCCGGAACAAGAATCCACACAAACCGAAAAGCGGTAGAAAGATACCAACAACGAATAGACCTAAAATGGAATACGCTCAACAAATTGAAAACTGCAACCTGTATGCAAAACGAGCCCATGAGAGACACAAACCATGGAAGACACTACCCGCTCCACACAGAGTGAAGCAGAGCAGTGACCTGGCAGAAATAAAGACCATGCTCAGCTCCATGTATAAGGAACTCATGCGACTGGACCAATTACCTACAACAAGGTCACCAGTCAGCAATCCAATATGTCCTATACAGGGCAGCCCATTACAAGGTATGCAGCTACACCATGTCAACCTTCATCATTAGTAGCTGGAACATCCAGGGCCTGACCACATCTGCCTTCGGATGTAAGACAAACGACCCAGGCTTTAATCAAAGACTTAAAAAACATAGATATACAGATCCTCCTTGAAACATGGACTAAGGCAAATAATGACTCCTATGTCCCCACCGGATACATGGAATTCGCTGTCTCCGCCCTGAAAAACAAAAACATCAAACAGAGCCGGAACTCAGGAGAAATATTAGTCTGGTACAAAGAAGAGCTCCATGAACATATTAGACCTGTGAAAAGAGGAGACAGCCACATCTGAATAAGAATAAGCCGCTCCATCCACACCTCCCGGGCCGACATCTGTGTGCAGCATATGTAGCCCCTCCAGAGTCTCCATACTTCAACCCAGACAGCTTTGAGACCCTAAAAACTGAAGCTGCCCACTTCCAGACTCTTTGCAACGTTCTCCTATACGGACACTTCAATGCAAGAACGGGAAGGGAAAGAGACTACCTGACCACTGATGGAAACATCTATATATCTATAAACTCGGACGAGTGCAATGTGTGATTTTATGCATTGCAGTCGGACCAATGTTAATCAATGTCTGAAACACATTGGCGAGTGTCGAACACTTTTTTTCTCATCCAGATTCTGGGTGAGAAAAAAGTTGCAACATGCTGCGACAGTATGCGAGTCACGCACAAGACTCACCAATGCAAGTCTATGGGTTCCCCCCTATTATCAATCCTGTGAATAAATAGTTAGAAAAAGCACAGACCCAAAGAAAAGTCCTTTACTTGAACTAAAACACACAGACAACCCCCATTTTCCCATTTATTAACCCCAAACATATCCTCTGACCGTGGTAACACTAAGCACACTCAGCTCTGCTTCATCCAGAGGCTGCAGTTTCTGGTATTAAACTAAATGCGTTGTAGTGCAAGTAAGTTCAGCAATCTGACAGCACAGTCATCGAAGTTCACTGCCTCGGGGAGCCCTCGGTGACTCTGTGAGTGACGATTCCAGAAGTGACATTACTTCTCCCCGTGGCAGTGAACTTCGGAGACCTTGCTGTACTTAGCTGCACTGTACTGTAATCGATAATTACAGTATAGTGCAGTTGTCAGAGCTGCAGCCCCATGGACCATGTTGCAGACATGATCCATGGGGCTTGCTGGACATGGAGTCATGTGACCTGGAATTAGGTGAATCCCACATTGGCAATCATTAGACCTTTACGATGATATGGCAGGGAGAGTGTGCAATCTCTCTGAAGAAGCAGTCACTACAGATCACTCCCCCCTTTGCATAATGATTGGAGGATTGCACGTCACAACACTCTCTCCAATCAGGGCTGGGGAGGTGAACCTGTAGTCTCTTAGCTTTGGCCTATGATTGGAGCTCTTAGAGCCTGATCATAGGCTGGAACTCAAAAGATTCAGGCCGTTTCATTGCCTGAATCATTGAAATCTCTGATTAACTGGTTCAGTTCTGAACAGTCAATCACGGCGATCATAGTTGCGGGGTGGGGAACCATCCCCTATTGGCTCGAGCTCTGGTGTCCTGCTGTATGAATCAGCAGGCAGCTTCACCGGAGCTCCGGTTTTGCAGCAATGGAACCAGATTTTCACCAGGACATTCCTGTAGAGATGAGGGAAAAAAGAAGCTTGACATTTCAGAAGACTCATTCACTTTACTGCTACTATAAAATGCTGTGTCTTCTCTGTGCCAGAAACATCTATTATATAATTGCGAATGGCTTTTTTTGCCCCCGGCGTGGTCATGTGGATACGTGCGAAGGATTTGCCGCGAAGCGGCCATTGCGAGTCGGCGTGGTCATGTGGATACGCGCGAAGCATTGGCCGCGAAGCGGCCATTGCGAGCAGTTCTAAGTCGACTCGCAATGCGAGCCGGCGTGGTCATGTGGATACGCGCGAAGCATTGGCCGCGAAGCGGCCATTGCGAGCAGTTCTAAGTCGACTCGCAATGCCCGCGCAGCGGGCATTGCGAGTCAGAGACTCCACATACTAGAATCCCGATGCATGTGCATCAGGCTCCCAGCTAGTTCATCATAAAAGCAATGTGAACAAACTCTTTTGGTGAGTTCTGTGCAGACAGGTTTAGTGTTTTTCTTGCAGCACTTTTGTGCATACACCCCTATATATTTAATTTCACTAAGTCATAGATTCCAATTAATAGCTGCTTCTAATCAATAAACCTACTAGGCCAGTCAACATGACATAGAGAAGAAGAGGAGAGAAAAATAAACAGTCACAAAGAGGTTAATCAGTGTTGAAGAAATATTTTTTCTTTTCATTTTGTGTTTTTCCATTTTTCATTTTTTCCTCTTCAGTCATAACTTCATAATTTTCTGTCAACATATCCACACAAGGGGCAATTTGCTGGACTAGAGATTAGCAAACCTTTTGAAGTTCATACTCTGTTCGGTTCGCCAAACGGGCATATGTTCACCAAACTTCTGAACCCCATTGAAATCAATGGGAGGCAAAATCAAGGACATAGAAAACACCTGCCAAAACAGCTGAAATTAGCGCAAACACCAGGAAAAGTGCCATCTATTCCCCAGAGTTAAAAGGATCCTGTCACCCCCAAAACACCTCCTAAGGTATTAAAAGCTGTCCCTAGAGCATATTAACACTTACCCTACACTCCTTTTACCTCCTAAATGCACATAGTCAAAGTGAATAAAAACGTTATTATAGTACCTCATTACTGATGATAATGAGTGACTATGGTATTCATAGTCACTCATCCAGGCTGCCCCTCTTCATCATATCACGCCTGAATAGGCGTGATCTACATTACAGATTCAAATTCGCGCCTCCCTGCGCGCCTCCCCGCTCTCCTATTCCGTCCGGGCTTCAGTGTGGGGGCTGTATGACGCGATCCGCGTCATTCCCGGCGCCGGGTGACGTATTTACACCCGCGCCGCTCTCAGCTTCAAGTTCCGCTTCAGTGCGCATTTTGAAGCTGACAGCGCGGCGTGGGTGTAAATATAGGAGAAGAAAAAGAAGTCGCACTCAGAGCTTCTATAAACAGCGGTTCTTTATTGTGCTTCAGTGCACACAGCAGGACTAACCTACTGAAGCGCCTTATACGGCGCGAAACGTGGTGCCCCCCATCCTCCCACCCGCATGCCACCACCTGCTGTGTGCACTGAAGCACAATAAAGAACCGCTGTTTATAGAAGCTCTGAGTGCGACTTCTTTTTCTTCTCCTATAATACAAAACTGGATGTGACGTATCGGACTTCTGGGAGTGAGCACCAGAGCGAGCAGAGCGGTGTAGCAGGGAGGACCCTCCTCATCATCCTCCATAGCCAAGGGCGGAAAGCTTGCAGGCAGCGGTGAAATCTCCCCAGGCTGTATGGGAGACGCTGCAAGGTGGTGCTGACCCCATCCTAATCTTCAAAACTGTGTTGACTGCTGCACTGTGAAGGAGGTGCAGTCGAAGATGTTCTGGTGTGTTGACAAACAATTGATGTGCTTGGTGTCTGAGATCGGTCAAAACCTGCAGGTGTGTCCACTTTTTTTACAGTCGAGGGGCTGTCACTCTCCCTGACTGTAGCAGGTAAACAAGTGGAGGTCCTGTGGCCAGACACCTCTCGGACAACACTTGCCATGGTGACTGAGGAGGAAGAAGCAGCAGATGCTGTTGATATGGCAGACGGTGTTCGGTGAGACCCACTAGGCACAGTTTTGCCGCAGAATTTCTTTGACTAAAGCAAGGTGCTGGGCCATGTGGTGGTTCATGCATGTCGTAGTCAAATTGTTTTTTTTTTTTGCCTTTTTTAGTACAAAGTTTGCAAATGATGTGAGTTGAGTTATCTTTTGTGGATGTTGTCATTCTTACAGCCCTCAGTCTCTGTGTGGGAGCACACAACCTAACCTCATCTTCCTCCTCCTCTGCTGAGGTACTCAGCTACATGACTGGATTCATATCAAGTCGGATCTAGAACCTCATCATTATCATCATCATCTCTGTTGTCTCACTCCCCACCATGAAAACCACTTTTTTCCACTTCATGCCCTGAATGTAAAGTATACTGCGGGTGTTCCTCAGGTATTTGAGTCTCCTCCTCATCATAACCTCCACCTCTGGGTTTAACAACTGGTGATGAGGGTCTGGATTTTGCTGGGACCATACTTCCTCCGTCCCCAGATGCAACTCCAAAAGATTTTGGGCGATCGGTGCAGATACTTTCTTCCTGTAGTATGTGAATCAGAGTCTCCCATCTGTGTTTCCTCACAATCACTTGTGATACGGGGTGACACATGGGCAATTGGGGTGGCACCTCTGAGGACTGTACTATTTGATGTTGAAGTGGAGGAGCAGGAGGACGAGGCTACTTGATGTAGCACTTGCCATGAATTTTAGCAAAACCTCTTTTTGGGCCTCATCTACAACTCGTATTGTTCTGCTGCTGACAAAGACTGGCGTAAGCTGTCCAGTAACAGAAGTTGTCACTTCTCTTGGGCTATGTACATTGGACATTCTGTATCTGCAGGTAGAATGAATCATCAAATTTGAAAACATTGTTGAGAAATATATATTCTACATTCATGATTATAAAAATCTTCATATCTTCTGTGTAGGATTTAGTTCATGACAAAGCATGTTTTTATGCCAAATTGTGTAATATGCAAGAATATAACGCTTTCATGTGACATGCTATCCATCTATAGTTATTTTTCCACTTTATGTGCTGGACCTTGAATAACACTGGGGAACACAATTTTTTAGGAGTTAGGTCAGACAACTGTTCTTAATTAATTTTTGGATGCTGAATCCAGAAATGATCTCAGTTTTTCTCTATCACGTCAAGTTTTTGAACTATAGGATTTTTGTCTTCTCAAAACTATGTAAACTACTGTACCTAAAAAGTGTTTTTTTTTGTTTTTTAAATAGTACAAATATGACCAAAAAATGAAATATATAAGAAATAGGCATGACAAATATGTTTTTTAACACTATCATGTTTTTTGCTCTATATGAGTCGAATTGTAATCAGATAACAAGTCTTATTACAGATATCAGTGCAATTGTGTATCTCTGGCAGGTAAGTTGTGGAGGAAAAACTTGACGTGCTAGAAAAAAACTGACTACATTTTTGGAATCAGCATGCCAATTTTAGTTTAATCAGCTCAAAAACCTAACTCAACAGAAAATTTTTTTTCAAATTGTTCCCCAGTGTAATAGATGCTTTGTATCTTTAATGTAGCCAATAGTATTGGTTACAAGTGGTTTGAAGTTTTTGGTCTAGCCATGCAGAAAGGTTCTCATTTAAACCCCTTATCTCGGCAACACTTGGGCGAAGGGGGGGTGGGTGGCAAAACCGACTTGTGTGTTTTAGGAAATGCATTGAATATAGAGCATGTTGGTTTGTCTACATAAAGGTAGATGTTTTTTTGGTCCATAACACCAAGGGCTAAACCCTCATTGAGGACCTGTTTTTAATTTTTGTTGTATTGGTAGTAGGGTCACTTGGTAGGGGGAGGTAGGTGGTGTTATCGGACAACATCGATAAGACCTCCTGTTAGTATAATACTGTGTCTAACACCACCACCGAGCTCCCCTTATCTGACGGTCAAATGATGCTAGGTTATTTTTTAATGGTTTAAGTGTCATTTCAACTTTTGACATGTTATCTGCATAATGATTTTCCGTAGTGAGAAGGTGTTTGACCTCTTTTTCAATAATGTTTTGGAAGGTGTCCATAATCTGAGTAATTTCAGTCACTAGATGTGAACACAGTTGTAGTAGAAGATGACTTACAGTTCTAATTATTGTGTGTGTATTTCAGATATAAGCTTTGCATTCTCCACGGATCGAGGTGGTCCGGTATCCTCATCATGATGCCCGGAGAGACCCACTCAAAAACAGCTGGCATTGCTTCAGAGGCAGCGGGGTCCTGTCAAAACTGTACATCTTTGCAACAGGTATTTTGTACTTATCCAGTGCTCCTCAATATTGTTTTCTGTAAAGTTTAACAGACAACCCATTTCTTGTTGTTTGGGGCCTAAATGCCAATAGCAAAGTTATTTCTTCCTCTACCACATATTTATTTCTTAAATGAATGACATGCCACTTTACTGTTTAAAACGTAGCTGATTTTACTTTATTTAGCAGCGCTGATTTAAAGGGTATATCCATGTTAGTAGGTATTTGCATATTACTGCCTGTACATCCCATTTTCTCTCCTGTCTTCATATATGTACAATGGCCACAAACCATACTACCCTCAAGAAGAGTCTGCTCTTTGGTAATGTGAGTAAGCTTCCACCTCCCCGCTGTTCCATCCACGGTCAAGAATGGTTATGCTGGCATTGTGTCCATTTTTGACCTTTCCCTGCTTGTCATTGTACTGAATTCTGGCTGGATCTACATATCCAAACACTGCAACTGATGCAGATACTGAGGACTAGAGGAAGCATTGTAAGGAATATTTTTGCTTTTATTTATATAAATGTAAGACCAGTTTCCCTTAAACCACATTTGACCTTCATGGGATTTATTTTTCTAATAAAATGGTAAATAAAGTTGTTAATGTCCGATTAGGGGTGAACAGATTATACTCCTGGTTGATACTAAACCCCAGAATTAGTTGTAGAGAGATACCTGTCGGACATCTGCATAACACTAAAAAAAGTAATTAAAAGGAAAAACTTTATTGAAATAAAATCTCATGGAAAGCAACCCTATGACTATGAAATACTACCGTGTTTCCCCGAAAGTAAGACCCTGTCTTACATTTTTTTGGGGGCCAAAAGTGGCCCCCGGTCTTACTTTCAGGGGGGGGGGGGTCTTATATTGGGTGCCCCAGCAGTGTGGCCTACAGGCCCCCTCCTGCTGGCACACTGCGGGAGCGGGTCGCACGTCACGTGCGCCCGATCATTAGATATGCACTGCATCCCCCTGTCAATCAGTGGCAGGGGGAGAGTGCATTATATATATGGGCCCCCTCCTGCTGGCACACTACCCCCCCAGTTGGTGTTCTGAGGCCCCCCCTGCTGCTGCTGCTCACATCTTACCCTCCAGGGTCTTCTTGCAGCAGCCAGCGCGTCGGTCCTCCGTCCTCGGCTGTCTCCCGGATCATGTGACCCGTCGCAGCGCATGACGTCATCGCGACTGCGACCGGCCGGTCACATGATCCGGGAGACAGCCGAGGACGGAGGACCGATGCGCTGGCTGCTGCAAGAAGACCCTGGAGGGTAAGATGTGAGCAGCAGCAGCAGGGGGGGCCTCAGAACACCAACTGGGGGGGTAGTGTGCCAGCAGGAGGGGCCATATATATAATGCACTGCTCCCCCTGCCGCTAATTGACAGGGGGATGTAGTGCATATCTAATGAGCCGGCGCACGTGACGTGCGACCCGCTCTTCCACCCCCCCCGCTAGGGGCCTTACATTAGCCCCCCCCCGGTTGTAAGGCCTTATATTCGGGGGAGGCCTTACATTAGCAGGCCCCCCCTTTACCCCTAGGCGGCCTTACAATCGGGGGGGGGGCTTACTTTCAGGGAAACACGGTAGGTACTGACATAACCTTTAAGTTTTACAATGCCCAAGAAAAACCTGTAAAAAATCCCAAAAAATACAGTCCCCGACAAAAGTTAAGTCGCTTATCCATGTTATAATAATATAATAATATTTATTCATTTATATAGCGCTATTAATTCCATAGCACTTTACTCAGTGTGAGCCTCAATAGGGACAGTATTAATCTAAACATCCTATTAGTATGTCTTTGCAATGTGGGAGGAAACCCATGCAAACACAGGGAGAACATACAAACTCCTTGCAGGTGTTGTCCTTGGTGGGATTTGAACCCAGGTCCTCGGGACCTCAGCGCTGCAAGTGCAGCACTGCTAACCACTTGAGCCACCATGCTGCCCATTGTTATGTAAAATTCATTAAATTCATCCATTGGTTTTATAAATTACTCTTTTGAAAGCTGAAACCCTCCCAAATGTGGTTTAGGTTAAGAAAATAAATTGGCATCAATGCTGAAATATTGATCATTTAATGAATACAGAATGGTCAGATTTTGGCAAGACAAAAGTTTTGTCACCCACAGAAAGTAATGTGATATTCAAACAAATAATTAACTTAAAATACAAATATATGTTGCATAACATTGGTGAATGAAGTTGTGGTGCTATTAGAGTAATATTTAATATTTTTTGTGACTTCTATGAGCTTGAAGGACTGCATCCATGCGGTTCAACAATGATTCATGAAATTTATTAATGAAGTCATCAGGAATAGCAAAGAATGCTGTCTTGCATGCCTCCCAGAGTTCATCTAGATTCTTTGGTTTTGTCTTCCAAGCTTCCCCTTTCATCCTACCCCAAACATGCTCAATGATGTTCATGTGTGGTGACTGGGCTGGCCAGTCCTAGAGTATCTTGATCTTTTTTGCCTGGAGGAACTTTGTTGTAGAGATGGATGTATGAGATGGCGCTCCATCCTGCTGCAGAATTTGACCCCTTTTATGATTTGGAATGTAAGAGGTAGTTAATACTTCTTGATATTTTAGGCTATTGATATTGCCTTCCACCTTGCAAATGTTTCGCACACCCCCATGCTGAATGTTACCCCAGACCATGATCTTTCCACCACCAAATTTGGATCCATACGGGCTCCAGTAGGTCTCCTGCAGTATTTTTGGCTGTGGTGTAATTCTACTGAAGATTAATCAGAGAAATCCACCTTCTGCCACTTTTCCAGCGTCCATCTGTTTAGCAGGCTGTGGGACTTTGCAAATGCCACACGTTTTTTTTTCATCTGCCTTTTGTTTAGTGCTGGCTTCTGGGCACTGATTCGACCATGTAGGTCATTTCGAGACAGAATCCTGAAAACTATTCTAGTCGACACAGGGACTTGAGATGACCAGGCCTGTTGGAGCTCTGCTGCAGTGGAAGAGGGGCTTGCTTTGGATTTTCTAACTAACAAATGCTCCTCCTGAGCAGTTGTCTTGCGGGGTCTTCCGAACCTGGGCTTGTGAAACACATCTCCAGTCTCTTCAAATCTTTTTTTAAATCTTTGTACTGATGCTGAGAAACATTAAAAGTGCCAACCACCTCTGCAGTGGATCTGGTCTTCAGCCTCTTGATAATCAAGGCTTTGGTCGCAGGGTTGATTTTTGGCATGTTGTCAGAGATCAAGTTGCAGTTCAAGTGAAGGTCTGGGGTGGCAGGTTTCTTTTTCTACACACTCGCTAATTAACCGATCATTTACTGAGCACAGGTGAGGATGTAAACTAGGATTGGGTGCATTATATGACCAGGGGACAACACTTTGTCTTGCCAAAATTTGACCATTCTGTGTTCATTAAATGATTAATATTTCAGCATTGATGCCAGTTTATTTTCTTAGCCTAAACCACATTTGGGAGGATTTCAGCTTTCAAAAGAGTAATTTATAAAACCAATGGATGAATTTAACGTCGGGTTATAAGCTTTTATTTCTCCTTCGCCTCATTGGGGGACACAGGACCGTGGGGTGTTATGCTGCTGTCCACTAAGAGGCGACACTAAGTATACTTCTGAAACCAGAAAACAGTGCGGCTCCTCCCCTGCAGTATACACACCCTGGCTGGCTCCAGCCTCACCAGTTTTTGCTTAGTGTCATTAGGAGGTAGATGCGGTCCCAAAGGACCACAATACTAATAGATGGACGCCTTTTCTCAGGGGGACACTGGACCTAGTCTGTAGGCCATTAGGAGTGGTAAGAGGCACAGCTATATGCTGGTGCCCTCTTCCTGCCTTTTTTTCTTGTGCACTCCTCCTCTCAGTTTCTGCACTCTGCTGCTTCTCACACAGCCCTAAGCAGCACCAATAGTGTCACTCTTTCTGGATACCACAGGTCTCCATAACATGCAGAACTCCAGAGGTAATAAGAGGGTCCCTAAGATGGCAACTTTCTACGCCTCATGCACAACCTGCAAAACCCATCTGCCCAGCGGTCAGAAGACCCCTCTCTGCCAGACCTGTGATCCTTCCTATTCAGAGCCCGCAAATGCAGCAGCCTCAGCTCCTGAAATCCCCTCAGAGCCCAGTGTCCCTGCCGCATCTGGTAGCCCTCGCGCCACCCAAGAATGGGCGGTTTTCTTGACTCAGTCTTTAACTCAATCCATGGAAAGGCTGACCTCGACCCTCATGCAGGTTTTGCACGCCCAATCCACAGCAGACCCCTCCTGGTCTCCTGAGCCGATACAGAACATTACACAGAGTCACGACTCTGCTTCCAGGGATCAGGGGCAGGAATCTTCTTCCTCCCAACCAGTTACATTTAAGAGAACCCACAGGAGCCCCCCTCCTTCCCCTTCTGGGAGCTCTCAGGGTTCCCCTTCCCAGGACCAGGAACCAGGTTCTCCATCATCTCAGAGCCCTTATGACTCAGACGCGGACCAAGATATGTCTCTTGACTTAGACAACCCTGACACTCAGTCGATGATTCAAGACCTGATTACGGCTGTCAATCAAACCCTTAAGGTCGATTGTCCCACATTAGAGACACCAGAATCTGCGATATCCTTTAAGCGAGCAAAGCGCCCACATAAGTTTTTTTTCTGATCATCATGAGTTCCAAGAACTTGTGACCAAACACAGGACTCGCCGGATAAATGTTTTGGTAACCGAAAGGCCATGGAATCTCGCTATCCTCTCCCCCCCCCACCGTAAGCCAAAACTGGGCTGAATCCCCGCAGGTTGATCCCCCAATCTCCCGCCTAGCCACGCGCACTCTCCTCTCGCTTCCAGAGGATCATCTATCAAGGATCCGACCGACAGGTCGAGCAATTAGCTCGGTCTATTTTCGAGGTCTCTGGCTCCGCATTGTCTCCTGTTTTTGCCTCGGTCTGGGTAGCCAAAGCAGTTGCCTCCTGGGCAACCTCCCTCCGTGATACCTCTCAGCCCCCAGAAGGGTCTGACATGGCTGCCCAAATCTCCGGTCGCAGCGCATATATGCTTCATGCTTCCCTTGATGCTGCCAACTGTTCAGCCATTGCAGCGGCTAACGCTATCATCATTCGCAGAGCGCTCTGGCTCCGAGAATGGAAGGCAGACTCGGCCTCCAAGAAATCCCTGACCAGTCTGCCCTACCTCAGCGGACAACTTTTTGGGAAAAGCTCGACAAGCTGATTTCGGATGCCACCGGAGGGAAGAGTACTTCTCTTCCACAACACAAGCCCAAACGACCCCCTTTCAGACGCCAACAGACTCGTTTTGGTCTTTTCGCAACTCATTTGGATGATCAACCTCCCGTCCTTTCCAGGCCAATAACAGATCCCCTTGGAGAGACAGGAACTCTCAGCCTTCCCAAAAATCCTCTTCCTGGCAGGCACGCTCAAGACAGTCAAAGCCCAAAGGATCACGATCTCAAAAATTCTCCTCTTCCTGACTCTTTTACCCTCCCGGAAGATCCCTCCCGAGTAGGCGGCCGCCTCTCTTTTTTAGACCATCTGGCTCGCAGTCGTAGACGACGAATGGGTCAGGGATTTACCATAGAATTTCACACCCGCCCTGCCGATCGTTTCTTCCCGTATTCCCCCCCAAAGTCACCAAAGAAGGCTCGCGCCTTTCTCAAGGCCATCGATTCCCTTCGGCCTCCAAACGAAAGATACACAGGGTTCTACTCGAACCTCTTTGTAGTGCCCAAAAAAGATGGGTCGGTTCGCCCAATCCTAGCCTCAAGTTTCTCAACAGATTTACCACACTGCGTCACTTCCACATGGAATCATTACGATCCATCATCGTTTCAATGGATGAGGGGGAATTTCTCGCGTCAATAGACATCAAGGACGCGTATTTACACATTCCAATCTCTCTCGCCCATCAGCGCTTCCTGCGTTTCATGGTAGGTCAGGATCACTTTCAATTTGTAGCCTTACCGTTCGGCTTCGCGACTGCCCCAAGGGTATTCATGAAGGTCATGGCTGCGGTCATGAAGCTACTGCACTCCAGAGGAATCATGGTCTTACCCTATCTAGACGACCTGCTTATTAAGGCACCATCCTTCTCAGACTGCGAGGAAAGTGTTCAGATCACCATGGACACCCTCGTCCGTCTAGGCTGGTTGTTAAACCTTCCAAAGTCCTCTCCAATCCCTAGCCAGACCATCACCTTTTTGGGAATGGAGTTCAACACTCTTCGCGGTCTAGTCCTACTTCCGCGCCAGAAGGCTATCGCCTTACGGCAAGGCATTCGGACTCTTCTTCTTCCCAGACCGCATTCCCTGCGCTCTGGAAAGAGGGTCCTGGGAAAGATGGTAGCAGCTATGGAAGCGGTGCCGTTTGCTCAGTTGCACCTCAGTTGACCACTCCAGCTCGCTCTCCTGTCTCACTGGGACAGGAATCCGGCGACTGACTCCATCTGTGAAACAGTCTCTTGGTGGCTTCGTCCTGCCTCTCTCCAGATGGGAAGGTGTTTTCTACCAGCAGACTGGAATGTTCTGACCACCGTTGCCAGCCTAATAGGTTGGGGAGCGGTTCACCGTCATCACATTATTCAGGGCAAGTGGTCCAGTCAAGAGACCACTCTTCCCATCAACTTGTTGGAGATCCGTGCCATCTCTCTAGCCCTACAGGACTTTCATCATCTGTTAGCAGGGCGTCGCGTACGAGTCCAGTGAGACAATGCCACGGCGGTGGCATACGTGAACCACCAGGGCGGCACGCTCAGTGCGAAAGCGATGCGCGAGGTTCGTCCAATCCTGGAATGGGCGGAATCCACGAGGTCAGTAATATCGGCCGTCCACATTCCCGGTGTGGACAATTGGGCGGCAGACTTCCTCAGTCGCCAAGGCATCACCTCCAGGGAATGGAGTCTGCATCCCGAGGTTTTTCATCTAATAAGCCTCCGATGGGGAACACCGGAGGTGGACCTGATGGCCTCACGACTGAACCACAAAGTGCCCAAGTTCATAGCCAGATGCCACGATCCTCAAGCGCTGGGAGCACATGCTCTTGTACTACCTTGGACTCAGTGTCGACTTTGCTACATCTTCCCTCCACTACCCCTGATAACCAAGGTAGTGAAGAAAATCAAAGCGGAGGGCGTGCCAGTGATTCTCATCGCACCAGACTGGCCACGTCGTGCCTGGTACGCCGATCTGGTAAGCCTACTCGGCGACTCCCCCTGGCGCCTTCCAGATCGTCCAGATTTACTTTCACAACGCCCTCTCTTCCATATGAAATCCTCAGCCCTGAGTTTGATGGCGTGGCCATTGAAACCTGGGTATTAACACAGGCAGGTTTCTCTCCAGATGTCATTACAACCATGCTTGGAGCAGGGAAGCCTTCTTCAGCCCGCATATACCATCGCACCTGGAAGGCCTTTTTCTCCTGGTGTAACTCCCAGAACCGTCCGCCCTTCCAATTTTCATTGCCGGCCATTCTGAGTTTTCTTCAGTCCGGACTTGACTCCGGTCTTTCCTTAGATTCTCTAAAGTGACAGGTTTCTGCCTTGTCTGTTCTCTTTCAGCGCAAGTTGGCGAACAAGTCACAGGTCAGGACCTTCCTACAAGGGGTCGCCCGTCTTGCTCCACCCTACAAGAGACCCTTGGAAACATGGGATTTAAATCTAGTTCTGAATGTTTTACAAAGGCCTCCTTTCGAACCTCTCAGAGAGGTTCCTCTTCGTATTCTGACCCAAAAAGTGTTTTTTCTTGTGGCAATCACTTCTATCCGGCGTGTGTCGGAACTAGCAGCCCTTTCCTGCAAGCCTGCCTTTCTCTCTTTCCATCAGGACATGGTGGTGTTGTAGCCAGTTCCATCCTTCCTTCCAAAGGTGGTGTCCTCGTTTCATCTTAATGAGGACATAACTCTGCCTTCTTTCTGTCCGGCGCCAGTTCATCGTGTGGAAAGGGCCTTGCATTCGCTGGATTTGTTTCGGGCTCTTCGCCTCTACATCTCCCGCACGGCGGTTTTTCGGAAGACGGACTCCCTGTTCGTTCTTCCGGAGGGCCACCGTAAGGGTAAGCCAGTATCCAAGGCTACTCTTGCCAGATGGATTAGGACAACGATTACAGAAGCCTATCAACTCAAGGGTCAGCTCAGCCCGGCTGGGCTGCGTGCGCACTCTACTCGTGCGGTAGGGGCCTCTTGGGCCATTTGACACCATGCATCTGCCGAACAAGTGTGCAAGGCTGCCACCTGGTCCAGCCTGCACACATTTGCTAAACATTACAATGTTCATGTCCAGTCCTCAGCAGAGGCTAGTCTGGGCAGGCGTGTTCTTCAGGCGGCTGTTGCCCACCTGTAGAATTTTAAGATACGTCTATGGTTCCCATCCAGGGACTGCTTTTGGACGTCCCACGGTCCTGTGTCCCCCAATGAGGCGAAGGAGAAAAGGAGAATTTCTCCTTCGCCTCATTGGGGGACACAGACCATGGGTGTTATGCTGCTGTCCACTAGGAGGCGACACTAGGCAGAATCTGCAAAAGAGTTAATTGGCTCCTCCTCTGTAGCATATACACCCTGGAGCAGGAAGTGCTTATCCAGTTTTTGCTTAGTGTCTGAAGGAGAGCACACATTCTTACTCTTTACCATTATTTTTACTTTTTGAAGCTGCATTTTTATTTTGAAGGGACATGTCGACCACAGATATCTCCCCAGACCCCAGAGTTGGAACTCTGGGTCGAGCTATTTTGTCTGCTAAGGGCTATTCCTTTCTCGGCCCTCCACTGTTGGAGGTGCAGGGTTAAAGTGATTTCCAGACTTGCCAGTTCTGAGACCCGCATTCTCCCCAGTCCCCACAGTTGGGGCTCTGGGTCGCAGCAATGCCCCATGTCCCCACCGCAAGCAGCAAGACAGATGGAATAGAAAACTGGCATAGACGACCTTCTCCTCAGCTCCCCATGGTTGGGGTGCTGGGTTACAGCAGACAAGTGTCCTCTGAAGGTGGACACAGCATCCCTCCCTAACTTCCCCTTCGGGGCTCTTAGGTCGAGACGCCGCAAGGTATGGCGCGCAGCGGCACATAGCTGCACTGCAAATCGCTGCAGCACACCGCAAGGGGTCCCCCAAAACCATCTCTGAGCTGCAGCATGCTTCCCAAGAACTGCTGCAGCACATCTCAATGCTGCAGCACATCTCAATGCTGCAGCACATGCAGAAAACCAGCTCGTATGGTGCTTCCCCCAAATGCCGCAGCACATCTCAATGCTGCCTGCGGCACACTTCATAAGCACAACTCTGCTGCATGCTCCTGATGGAACACATGTTGGACAGCAGGCACAGGTTGGACAGCAGGCACAGCCTACACGTCCAACGCTGTTGCAGACACTGGGGATGAGATATTCAGCACCAGACCCTCAGCAGCCACAATATCTTGCCCTTGCAAAGGGGCCCTCACCTTGCTGTTGTGGGTGCAGCCTCCGGTGGAGCAATCGCTGTGTCTGGCGGGGTCTCTGCAGTTCCCGGCTGCGGACCTCCGCGCCGGGCCTCCGCCGCTCCCGGGCCCGCGATTCACGCGAGGCCCCGGCTTTGGCCTAGCTGCACGTCATAGGGCTTTCCCCGCCCCCCCGCCCGCCTCCGCCTGATGTCAGACCCCAACGGCGTCAGCACAGGAGGCGGGACGGGGCTACAGAAAGCGCGCCTTTCACATTACTTGGCGCGCTCTTTTGCGGCTCCGCCCCTTTTCTCTTCACCCGCCGCCATTATCTCAGCGCTGACGCCGCTGTATATCAGTGGCAGACAGCGCTTCCACGTGTGGAGGCACAGGCTGCCCAATAGGTTGCCCAGCCTAAAAGGAAGCAGAGACTAATACGGGGGGCACACTGCCAGGCGCAGTGGTGTGTGCCAGTCATACACAATGTGCAGAGCCTGCAGACACCTGCTTGTCCGCAAGGCTTGCACTTCGGGGGGCACACTGCCAAGCGAGTAGTCTGCTGCAGCACACACTAGAGTGTCAGCAGCCCGCAGTCACCGCAGCACGTGCGTATGTGGGGGCACTGTGACAGGCATAGGGTCTGCTAAGGCACACCCTAATGTGCAGAAGCCTGCAGACACCTGCTTAACCCCACAGGGCTTGCATTTCAGGGAGCACAATGCCAGGTAGAAGGTCGTCTGGAGCACACACTAGGGTGCCAGCAGCCTGCAGTCACCTTGCCACTGCTGAGCGTGGCATGTGGGGGAGCAATGATGGGAGAAATGCCGACGCGCACACTGGGGTGGCAGTGCCAATGAACTAATTTCTCGCCACTGCTGCGTTATCCTTTTGCCCCTATCCTCCCTGAAGGAGGTTATGGGGATTAGGCATCATTCCCCAAGGGCAATAACTCTGCAGCCATTATAGTCACTTCAATTTAACAGCATCTGAAGCGCAGGACACACAGGGACTCCCGTTTTAAAGAAGAAACAAAAAAAAAAAAAAAAAAAAAAAAATTCGGTACAGTTTCTCTGTGCAGCAGTCTCCAATGGCAAATGAAGAATACCCGGCAGGGATGTACCCTGCGGCAGTTCGCCCTCCTCCCTCTGCACACCGTCATACTATGCAGGGCAGTGCAACACGCCATTTGGTTCAGCACTGGTTTTTTCCTGCAGTAATAATAAATGAATAAACGTCCCTGGTTCCTGATGCCATACTCATCCCTGATCCCTGCAGTGGTACGGGCAACGTCTCTACCGAACGGTTTGTTTCTCCCCACCGTGCCAGATGCAGGTACCTGTTGGTACTCCGGCCACCTTATGGTTTTACCCCAGGAGGAGCTAATAAAGGAGACACTGACATGTCTTTTCCCTCCACCCTCCCAACGTTAGCGGAGTTCAGTTGTTATCAAACGTCTCAAAAGGGTTGTCCAGCTCCCCCCTTCCAGGGCCTCCACACAGTTGGCACTCCCAGATTGTGGTGGGAACCCCACGGTTGAAGAGCACAGTCGAAGGTGATGTACCCTGCAATTACCTGTCAACTGTAGGGCGTCCCAGTCTGTCCGCCAATCTCCTCCAGACCCCACAGCTGGGGTTCTGATGACCGTGATGACAGCCATGTCTCACAAGACACAGGCTGAAACACCGCGATCCGCAAGTGCATAGGTGGGTCATAGCATACCCCCTTTTCAGCCCTTCACTGTCAGGGGCACTGGACTGTGGCAGAGATGCTATATGCCATACTCCTCCTCGACTCCCCACTCTTGGGGGACCCGGGTTGAGGTTGCGACTGCACAAGGCCAAACCGGCCTCCCTCCCCAGACTACAAAAACGAAATTCTGGGTCGCAGAACGCGAAGCACGGGCTCAGCTGCCAATCTCCTCACTGCACCTATAGTAGGTTCTTAGGTTAAGATAACATGTGCAACCACTCTGCACAGCCTGGTTCGATGCTGGACCTCGCAAACTCCCGATTGCATGAACCCAAAGGATGGTCCCTCCAATTACCTGTTTGGCTGTGGCCCGCACCCTCTTCCACACAGTCCCTTATCGACTCAACAGTCAAAGGAGAATACAAGTTTTTTCCCAGCCTGAGGTGGGCCACATCTAAGCTACATTCCAGCAGCCTCCCATCTTGGACGACTTATTCCTCAATGCATGTTTTTTTCAGAGACTGCGAACACAGTGTCACTTTCACTGGACTCGTTCACGAGACTCGGTTTGCGGATTACCCTGCACATGTCTACTACAATTACAAGGCACACGCTGCAGCACAGCACGCACACTTCAGGAGTCCCAGCTCCGCTACGTACTCCTGATAGCCACAGGCTACACCATCACTTATAGAATCTCAGCTATAGGATAGTGGCAACAGTTCTATTGGCTTACCCCTATCTCTGGCCTTTTTCAATTCTCCGTACTCAGGGTTGACACGGGAACAGGCTGTGATCCATCACAGTACACATGGCTGCAGTTTCGCCTACATCCCAAGTTGCCCCTCAATCTACAAGATTCGGGCAGTAGTTATAGCTCTGAAACTATTCAGCCTCCGTCTGACAGTCGGAAAAGCCAGGACGCAACCAGACAATGCCAAAGCCACGGCATGTGTCAACCACCATGTGTATTCGCAATTTCCAAGCGATGTCAGACGTTCCGCCACATCCTTCACCGGGTGGAACCCTTGAACACTGCACTGTCAGCTGTTCTCATACCACAGGACACATTGGGGAAGTGTTTTTTTTCCCTATCCCGCCAAAATATGGATTCATGAAATCTGTCCCTTCCTCCACATGTCCTCCGTCAGGCTACCAGCGCCAGGAAACTACAGACTGGGACCTGACGGTGTTTCGCCTTCAAGCCAACGTTCCATATTCCTGACCAGGTCCTAGGACCCACAGTCAATAGGACAGATGCACTAGTACAAGAATGGACCTGTAGCCGTCGCCTCGATACTCCTTCCCCACTACCAGGATAGTGCGGAATGTCAACCTATAATGTCGCCGTAGCATCCTTGTGGTTTCGGACTGGCCAAACGTGCTTGGATGCACTTTCGTCCAACTCATAACAGCAGTTCCAGGACCATTGACAGACAGTCCAGACCTGCTCACTCAAAGCCAGTTCTCCCTTGGAACTCCTCAACTTTGAAATTAATAGCGTAGTCCTTCAGACCTGGAATTTAACCCAAAGGTCTTTCTTTCCAGGATGTTGTAGCGACCATAGTCACAGCAAGTAACCCAGTCTTATCGACTATATACCATCACACAAGTGTAATGGTTTTTCCTTTTCTTTTTCCTTGGGACACCTCTAGTGGTCATTTTCCCTGGCTCTACTTTATACCAAGGACTTCCTTTTCTTACTCTCAGATCTAGACTCAGGTCTGTCTTTAGGGTCTCTCACACACCAGGTTTCAGCAGTTTCACCTGCTTCCAAAGGTGTCTTGCCACCAAACGTCTCCGAAAATCCTTCCTTCAAAGGATCTGTCAGTAAAGTCTCCAGACAGCAGGACTTCTTCCGTGAGACATACACATCGTCCTCATGGCCCTGCAAGACTCACCTTTTGAGCCTCTTCAGGATATTATCCTTAGCATTCTCATCCACACAGCGGTAGTTTTCGATGGCAATTATTTTTCTTTGCAAAGCTGTCAGTGCCTACAGCGCTCTCATGTAAACCATCTTTTCTGGTTTTTCCACCTGGACATGATTACCCTAAGGCTGGTCCCATCCTTTTTCTAAGACGGTATACTTCTAAGACATTTCTCTGTCATCACTGCGTACTACTCGATCCGGTCGTGAAGGTCCTACATATGTGGGACCTTGCTAGGGCCCTACGCACGTAGGTATCTAATACAGCGCCTTTCAAAGAGGCTGGATTCTCCTCTTCCTTTTTTCCAAAGGGCAGGAATAAAGCCACGTCAATCTCTAAAGCTCCTTTAACCAGGGGGATTCGTCTAACCATCCAAGACGCTTATCCGTCAAAACATTCATCTCTTCCGGCAGTGTTCCGGAACATCCTGCTACGGCTGGGGGCTTCCTGGGCCGTTCAGCGCCAGGTGCCAGCGCAACCAGAGTGTAGGCAGCCAAACGGACAGCCTACACACATGCTTAAGCACTGCAGTAATCCCACTCAGTAATCGGCAATCGCAGGTCTGAGTGGACACATCCTCCAGGTGGCAGCGACTCGTCTGTCAGTGCATAGTTTTCACTGACCATGCGCAGTGTTACTAGTTCCATTGTTTTTTCCCACCCAGGGACTGCTTTAGGACGTCCCATGGTCTGTGTCCCCCAATGAGGCGAAGGAGAAAAGGGGATTTTTGTGTACTCACCGTAAAATCCTTTTCTCTTAGCCTCTAATTGGGGGACACAGCACCCACCCTATTGCCCTTGTGGGACTTTTCTACAGTTCTCACATAGCTTCTCAGCTGTTACATGGTTGACATGTTTTACACATGTTTGCCTTTTATAACTCTGTTAACTGTTGACTGTTTAAACTTATGCCTGTTTAGCTCCAGGCCTTGTAGTACTGTGAGCCTGTTTAGTTACAGGCCTTGTTTATACGATTATTACTTCATTAACTCTTCACTGTTCCACATGCGCCTGCTTAGTTACAGGCCTTGTGGTGCTAGTATTACTCTGCTAACCCTTAACTGTTTACACACGTGCCTGTTGGGTTTCAGGCCTTGTTACACTGTTATTATCTTGTTAACTATTTTTGTTTACACAGGTTGCCTGCGTAGACTGCCTGTGTCACTGTTATTATCAGTTAACTCTCCTACTGCTTTAGCACAAAACTGGATAAGCACTTCCTGCTCCAGGGTGTATATGCTACAGAGGAGGAGCCAATTAACTCTTTTGCAGATTCTGCCTAGTGTCGCCTCCTAGTGGACAGCAGCATAAACACCCATGGTCTGTGTCCCCCAATTAGAGGCTAAGAGAAAAGGATTTTACGGTGAGTACACAAAAATCCCCTTTTTGTGTACTCACCATAAATTCCTTTTCTCTTAGCCTCTAATTTGGGGACACAGCACTCTCCCTGTTGCCTATTCGGCTATTCTCTTGTTATTTTAGTTCTGTTTCATCCAGTCATGGTTAACTGTTTACATAGATATATATATATATATATATATATCTATGTACTAGTGGCTCTCCTACTGCTTTAGTCACAAAACTGGTGAGGTTGGAGCCAGCCAGGGTGTATATACTGCAGGGGAGGAGCCGCACTGTTTTCTTGTTTCAGAAGTATACTTGGTGTCGCCTCCTAGTGGACAGCAGCATAACAACCCACGGTCCTGTGTCCCCAATTAGAGGCTAAGAGAAAAGGAATTTACGTGAGTACACAAAATTCTCCTTTTACATAACATGGATAAGCGACATAACTTTTGTCAGGGACTGTAAGGAAAGGAATCAAAATGAGTTGAATGGCTTGCTGTTCACAACTTCCTCTTGAGATGCAGGGTCTAAATATTGTAGCCACAGCTGGAACTCTGTCTAAATGGTCTGTGGTTAGTGGACAGGGGGCCTACATAACAGTACATGAAGTGGGGACTGTAATGGGACAAATTGCAGAAGCAACATTGAATATAAAGATGCCAGATAGGATAACTTAAAATTTGGCATGTATAGTTACGTTTTACTAAGAACCAGAGGGTCGCTTATACCTGCCTAATGTATAAACTGTTGGATAATATGACAGGAACACCCACGGGATTATGATTTACAAAGGCAAGCCCGAAATCTAATCCAGCAAAATCCAACGAGTGGTCCTTAGCCCTCCAGTGTATTCACAAAGTTCCTTATTTCCTTATATTCCATGTACCAGAGAGAACCTGATTACCAATTTATCGGGTGTGTGTATGTCTGATGGTACAAGCTGGACACTGAAATGTCGTATTTTCTAAAATGGTGTGACTAATTGAGGTTTACTACTATTTCGTTTAGAACCTCTAAATAGCAAGTTGATGCTGAATAAATTATAATGTTGATTGAATCAGTACCTGGGGTTTCCACTAGTATCTCAGGAGTTAAAATTACATGTCTACATTTGCTGTATTGCAGCTTTTCTGTATTGAAGTATTACTGAGGTGCAATACCACATATAACCTACATACAGGTATAACGCAGATATGATCTTATACCTGTCATCCCATGTAAAAGAGGATCTTTGACCACTTTATTACAGTGAAAAGGCCTTTCTATTCACCAAATGTACTTCGTGGCTTGGAAATTCAATCACTCTTCTTGTGTGCCTACACTTTACTCAAGTGTACTTACACTTTAGCACTTTTTGGTATCTATGAACATTTGCATTTAGTAGTTTTCATTTGTAGTTTGGCAAAATTTAGTGGAAATGTCAGTGTAAAATCCCCTTATTAAACATGGTAGGCCTGTGATTCTTAATGTATCACAGGGATTGCACATCTGTTATTTTCATCTGTTTTAACTTTTCTAATTCCAGAGTTTAAATGAATATGTTGCAGCTTTATTGGACTGAAGCAAAAAATTATAGACTCTGAGTAAGTATATTATCTGCATTTTTCTAATACTAGGACAATATGTATTTCTTTACATACACTTTTCTAATACCCTATTAATGGTTGTGTTAGAAAATTATGGTACTGTGCCAAATATGCAATTTTGGCACACATTTTCGGGGATCGCTGGTTACTACTCTAGCCTAGTAAAGGAGGTAGTTATTTATGCTAAAATGTACTAAACTTATTTGGTTTATTTTACTTGATAGTCTGGAAATATATGTATGTCAGGCTTGTTTCACACTAGCATTTTGATGTAATCAATATTTTTCTTCATCAATACAAAACAAAATAAAGCCTCAAAAACTGATTAATCTTATCTACTTCTAAATCTTATAAATATATACAGAAAAAGATTTATTTTTATGAGCTTAAAAGCTTGGAGACGAACTACAACACAGCAGCCCGAGGAAGTGAAGCATATACCCCAGGGTCTAAAAATAAATGTCTAGATGGAACTCTATTGAGCCGGGGTATAATGGCGGCCAACTGTTACAGTGGTCTCTCTGGCTTTCAGGCCGTCCTCGGCAGAATAAGAAGGGTGAAAGTTGTGGATGAGGATGTAGGATCAGGTGCTCTCAATAAATAATTTCCAGACTTCAGGTGCAACACAATTCTTCACACTAACGGATACAATATAAGCCACCATATTATAAAAATCGCATACAAGGAAACCTACATTAGTTCCATTATAGGGTTATTTTTGGGGAGTTCCTACTATTTTGCCACCTCAACTGCTCTGAAAATGCGTATTACGCATGCAGATCATTCCATCAAAGTTGGCACTCCAAAACATATTTCCTTTCTTTTGGATCCCTGCCATGTGCTCAAACAGTATTTTCCACCACATGTGAGGCATTGACATGCTCAGGAGAAACTGCACTATAAACTATGGGGTCCATTTTCTCCTGTTACCCTTGTGGAAATAAAAAAATTTAAGCTGAACATTTCTGTGGAGAAAATTAAATTTTTTTAATTTTCGCAACCAAACTGGAAGCACATGGGGGTTTAAGATGGTCACCACACATCTAGAAAAGTTCCTTGGGGAGTCTAGTTTCCAAAATAGGGTCACTTGTGGGGGGTTTCCACTAGTTAGGCACATCAGGGGCTCACCAAACACAACGTGGCATCCGCTAATAATTTCAGCCAATTTTCTGCTTGAAAAGTCAAATGTACTCAGAAGAAATTGCACTACAAATTATAGGGTCCATTTCCTCCTCTTGCCCTTGTGAAAAAGCAAGATTTGGTACTAAAGTAACATTTTTGAAGGAAAAAAGTAAAACGTTCATATTTTCCTTCCATATTGCGTAACTTCCTGTGAAGCACCTGTAGGGTTGTTAATCTTCTCAAATGTAGTTTTGAGAAGCTTGAGGGGTGCAGTTTTTTGGAATGGTGTCACTTTTGGATGTTTTATGTGATCTAGGCCCCTCAGAGTCACTTCAAATGTGATGCGGTCCCTAAACAATAGTTTTGGAAATTTTGCTGTAAAAATGAGAAATTGCTGATGAACTTTGAACCCTTCTAACTTCATACCCAAAAAAATTTTGTT
Source organism: Allobates femoralis (assembly GCA_033576535.1). Classification (NCBI taxonomy): domain Eukaryota; kingdom Metazoa; phylum Chordata; class Amphibia; order Anura; family Aromobatidae; genus Allobates; species Allobates femoralis. The sequence goes on along the minus strand of JARQOC010000005.1, from coordinate 305,349,955 downwards.
TCCAAAATTGTGCTGATGTAAAGAAGAAACGTGGGAAATGTTATTTATTAACTATTTTGTGACATAACTCTCTGGTTTAACTGTACAAACATTGAAAGTTTCAGCATACACTGTGAAAGCAAAATAAAAGGGAAAACGTTTAAAAAAAAAATACCTATCCACCGGCTGTCCGGGACCCGAGGAGAAGACGCCCGATCGCTTCTAGGACCTTAAAGATGTGATTGGCCAGTAGGAACAGGTAATATGTCACTTGACGCATCACCTGATCGTTACGGCCAATCATGTCTTCCCCTCTGGTCGTGGACAGCCGGTGAAGAGGTAAGTATTTTTTCTCTTTTATTTTGCTTTCACAGTGTATGTACATACACTGGGAAAGCAAAACTTCAGCCCCGACATGTCACATGGGGGGAGGAACACAGGATTCATTCTCCCCCGTGTGACATCACTTCCTCCTGCGCCTCCTGGGGGAAAAATGCGGCTGTAAAAAAACACGTTGTGTGAATGCACTGGATTTTTTTTTCCAGCGCAAAATAGCGCAGCAATTACGTCGCATGTGAATGCAGCCTAACATTACTTGTGTGTAAGTTATTACTTAGTTGTATGTTTGCCTTTACATTGTATTATCTGTTTTCTTTTTTTCCTGTTTTCCAGCCAGCTACTGGCCGATTACCAGCAGAAGTGTGATGATATCCTTTTTTCTAGTATTTATTTGTATCTGAAGTTATTAACTATGACATGATTGTGCGATATGTGTTTTTTAAACTTCTTTTAAAAAAAAAAGAAAAAAAAAAAAAAAAGCTTGAAAAATGTTACAATTACAGGCGTGTCCATGTGTCTCACTAGCCTCATAGGCTTACTGTGGTGTGAAAAACTGTTTGCCTCCTTCATGATTTCTTATTCTTTTACACATTTATTACACTTATGTGTTTTCAGATCAAACAATTGCAAACATTAGACAATTTTGACACAAGTAAACACAAAATGCAATTTTTAAAATTTTAAGGTCTTTGCTATTAAGGTAAAGTAGAGATCCAACACTAACCAGCAATGTGTTGAAAATAAGATTGCCTCCCCCTCCTTTAAAACGCAAATTACTGGGATTTATTACATCTTTGGGAAGTGGAGTTCAATTTCCTTAGCCACACCCATGTCTAATTACTGTCACACCTGTTCTCAATCAAGAAATCACTTAAGTAGGACCTGCCTGACAAAGTGACTAATGGTGGGTTTACACGCCACGATATCGGTCCAACTCCGATCCAACTCCGACAAAAAGTCACATGGTTCGTGAGTTGGACCCGATATCGTTCCTGCATCGTACTGATTAAAGGGTTACAATACGATGCAGGAACGATGGTAATCCAATATCGGGGGTCGAATGAGCGTGCTATTCAACCGCCCGATATCGGATACCTGTTGGAGCCAGGATCGTTGCGTGTAAACATCCAACTACGATGTGTACGCCGACGCTACCCATTAACTCCCATGTTAAATGGTCGTTACTGGGTTGGTGGGCGTACACATCGTAGGGACGTTGTTTCCCGATATCGCAGCGTGTAAACCGCCGATGCGATATCGGGAAAAGTGCTCAAAAAATGCCGCTCCCGCCCGTTGTATAGCGATATCGCCCCGATATCGCGGCGTGTAAACCCACCATTAGACCAAAAGATCCTCAAAAGCTAGACATCATACCATGGTCCAAAGAATTTAAGGAGTAAATGAGAAAAAGAAATTGAAATCAATCAGTCTGGAAAAGGTTAGGAAGCCATTTCTAAAGCGTTGGGACTCCAGAGAACCACAGGGATAGCCACTAGCCACAAATGGTGAAAACATGGAACAGTGGTGAACCTTCCCAGGAGTGGTTGGCCAACCCAAATTACCCCAAGACCTTAGCTATGACTCATCCAAGAGGTCATAAAAGATCCCACATTTCTAAAGCTTTGCTGGAGTCCCAAATCTTTAGGGTATGTGCACATTGGACGGTTCTGCATCATTGCAGACCGTCAGAAAACCGGTATAGAAATTCAGGAGCTGAAATTCCTGACCTCTGCAGTGTCATCGTTTTTTAGCGTTTTTTTTTAATGTTTTGTCTGCGTTTTATTAGCGTTTATACAGCGTTTTTCTCGCCGGTTTTCCGGCGGTTCTCTTGGCGTTTTTAAGACTGTTTTTTGTGCACTTGTAAGCTCTGAGTTTGGACATAAAGTTGATGTAAACACAAAAAAAAAACCTACATTCTCGCATCATTTCCTGTAACACAATCCCAAAAAAAAAAAATTTGGAGAAATCATCTCGAGCCTGTCGTGTACATACGGCCATCGGAGTGCTGTCTACCATGCCACCCATACGTCGTTTGCGCCTGCGGAGGCCATACAAACAGCTCTTGCTGCTAACCATACTCCACTGGCTACAATGTGAGGAAGAGGAGGAGAATGAGGTAAGAAATATGTATGTGGCTACCCAGAAACATGTATTTCATCAGCCTGATTCTTCCCGTGCTGTAATATATTATATATATAGTCTTCTCTCTATATATATAATATTATATTTCAAATCTACATACCCGATTTCCCTGAAAAAAAGACAGCGTCTATTAATTTTTTGTACCAGAGAAGCGCCATGTTTTATTGTCAGGGGTGCCTTCTTTAAGTACTTTACGCATCAGCAACTGCTGCTCCTCTACGACAAGCCACATACCCAAGCATGGTGGTTGACACAAGTGTGGCCCTGGTTGTATGATAGTTGGCAGATGCAGTAGGTTTGTGTAGTCACCCCCTAAGTCGATGTGTTATGCCAAAATGATGAGGTCACAGGGGCCTTTGATGTTTCATTGTGGGGCGTAGTATGTATGACGCTGCGTTCTAAGCTTTTTTTTCCCTCGCTTTCCTTTTACACAGGTGCAGGAAACACCAAGAATGTGGGTGCATCCCCTCCTCCAGAGCAGGGAAACCAAGGGTCACTTCTACCAGCTATACCAGGATTTACGAAGGTACCATCTATACCTAAAAATAATTTCGTCTATGCTATGTGATTGTTATATCTGTTATTTTGGACAGATGTAAATGATTGTAAAAATTTTTTTGTAGATATCCTGAGAAATTTGTGTCCTTCTGCCGGCTGAGCATCGCTGCCTTTGATGACCTACTCCAGCTTTTGCGGGACAAGCTCACCCTACAAAACACGGCCTTCCATAACGCCATTGGAGCGGAAGAAAGGCTGCTCATCACATTACAGTAAGGGGTCGCTATCATCGCGACGATATACGTAACTTTGTGTCATCCATTTTTTCTTTTTCACTCCATTGGGAGACCCAGACATTGGTGTATAGCTTCCGCCTCTGGAGGACACACAAAGTATTACACTTAAAACAAGAAGTGTAACTCCTCCCCTACTGCCTATACACCCCCTCTAGGAGGAATCCCATCAGTTCTTAGCTTTGTGTTGAAGGAGGCACACTCAAGCACTCTCAGTCTTGGAGAGTGTCGGTTGGAAGCAAAGAGGATCCTTAAGGATCCCCAGCATGTCTCCTTCCTCACCCTCGGGCAGAGGCGGTTGAGGTACCCTTTGGGTACAACGGGCAGGAGCCCTCATGCTGTTTCCTCCATCCCCTCGGGGCTCTGGAGAAGTGGGATCGGTACGGGCTCCCAGAACTTCTGGAGCTCTGACTCCATCCACAGCCCCTTTGGACCTGTCGGCTGAAGTCGTGGACCACAGGGCTCGACCCCCTGCACCTACTTAAGGTACTCTGGGGGTTATGCTAAGATTGCCCTGCCTGCTCAGCTGCAACCCGTTCGAACCACCTGGGGAACTTGCTCATAGGGAGATTTGCAATGGACTCTGGAGACAATGTCTCTCTGTGTGTGCACTCTCCTGGCCCTTATGCCCTTTTCAGCCTTTGGGCTCTGTTATGTGTGGGCAGCACTGCTCACACTCTACAGGGGTCCCTGGTGGTTTTCCCCCGGTCCCTAGCGGCCTGCCACAGCGGGGGTGCATGGCACTACCGCGCTCGGGTGCTCCCGAGCGCGGGCCGGCAGTCTAAATTTAGGCCCCGGCTTCATTGCGGCCTTGTTTTTGCTCCATAAGCCCGGGCTCCACAGGAGGCGGGCCCAGCCACCTTTGGGGGCGGTCTTGGAGCTCGGCCGCTCCCAGCCATGGCTTGCATCATGAGAAAGAAAAAGATATTGCGCCACACTGTACAATATTAGTCAGGGGGGATCAGTGAGACCACCCCCCTGCTCACCTGGTTCTGTTGTGCCGACCGCACAACAGGTTAATAAGCTGTGGTCTAACCCGGGGTCTCCACGCCAGCTCAGTGCCGAAGGTTGTTGTGAATCACGTAGTCCGCCGGTGATCGGTCCACGTGACAACGAAAGGGGAGTGTTGATGTGACGTATGAGAGGTCCTGAAAGCCGAGCCGCTGCTGATCACGCTTCCCAGAGGGGAAGGATATTGGTGGCCATGCAGAAGTAAATGTGATAATATGTCAGCGCTCAGAGGCAAAATCAGGACAACGCTCTCATTAATTACCTTTAGGCTTTATTCAATCGGTATGGGAATCCAGTCTCCACATGCATGGCTTGCATCATAGCCTGGCTGGGGAAGGGGAGTAGCCCTCCGGATTCCCGGGCTGCTAGGCCCCACCCCCTCGCTCGGCTCCGGCGGCCATCTTTTGTAAGGGCTGGAGACTGCTGGTCACATCTCCCAGCGTCTCTCCCTGCTCTCTGCAGCTGCTAGTAAGAAGCGGAGCATCCGGAGGGCACACACACACTCCCTTGTCGGTCTGGTAAGTCACCACAGGTCTCCTGTTGGTGCCTTCCTACTCCTATTCCACCCTCTGGTTTTTTCCCTCTTGGAGTATTAATTCCAAGGGCGACATGTCTTCCACCAGGAGCAAAGCCTCTAAGGTGCAGACATTTTATTCTGCTTGCACTGCTTGCAAGATTGCCCTGCCTGATGGGTCTATTTACCCTCATTGCTCTGCCTGCTCTTCTCATGAATCTGTAGAGGCACAGGGGTTTCCCCCAGCTCTGCTACATCAGAGCCTTCCCTGAGTCAGGGGGGCCAGGCTGTCCCTCCTTGGACTGTAGCTTTCACTAAGTCCTTTTCAGAGTCTTTTGCCCAGTCCATGACGGCTCTGACCAGGGTCTTGCAGGAGTCTTTACAGGCTGGTCACCGGGAAAGTGCCCCCGGTCCCTCTGCCTCACGCCGCAGGCGCTACAGCGAGTCGTCCCCTACTGGGGGTTTGGACTCTGGAGACAATACAGGGGTCTCGGACGTAGCGCCCTCTCCTCGGCCCCCTAAACGGCCACGTAGAGCACTCTCCCCTGCCTCCTCTTTTCAGGAGTCTCATGCTGAGGGTTCTCAGATTGAGGGGGCTGATGGTCAGGATTCCGTGAGGCCCTCGGACGAGACCTCAGAGGACGATTCCTTGGTGGATGACTTAGTGTCCTCCATTAATACTGTACTGGATTTAACTGCTCCCCCTCCCTCGGTGGAGACCTGACTCTCTGAGGAACTGTATCAGTTCCTTCCTCCATCCAGACCCCGGGGCTCTTTCTTTGATCATTCAAACTTTAGATCAACGGTACAGACCCCCAGGGCTTGTCCTGACAAACGCTTTTCCAGGAAACAGAAGGATACTCGATATCCTTTTCCCCCTGACGTCGTAAAGAGTTGGTCGGCTTCTCCTAAGGTAGACCCCCGGTATCCAGGTTGTCGGCCAATACAGTCATGTCGGTTGCAGATGGCTCCTCTCTTAAAGATCCCACTGACCGACAGATTGAACTTCTGCAGAAGTCAATCTATGAGGCTACAGGAGCTTCGTTTTCCCCGGCTTTCGCTGCAGTATGGGCTCTGCAGGCGGTTTCTGCTTGCTTGGCAGAACTGAATGTTGTAGCTCAGGATATTCCTGAGGTGACTACCCTTCTCAAGCTTCTGCATTTACTGACTACGCCAGATCAGTCGTCATGGAATCCGCCAGCCGTACGGCAGTGGCTTCGGCTAACTCTCGCAGCCCGCAGAATGCTATGGCTGCGTGACTGGAAAGCTGATGCCACGTCCAAGAAGTTTCTCCAAGGTCTCCCGTTCGCGGGAAACAGGCTCTTCGGCGAACAATTGGACGACATCATCAAGGAATCCACAGGTGGAAAGTCGACTTCTTTACCTCAAACTAAGGTACAGAAGTCTGGTCAGCGTCAGATGCACGCCAAGTTTCGTGCCTTTCGGCCCTCCTCAAAGACGTCCTCCTCCTCCCGTACAGACAGGGATCAGAAGTCAGGGCGGACGTGGAGGCCCAAAAATCAACAAAAGAAGCCAGCCAGCGCCACAGCCGCCAAGGCTGCCTCTTCATGACTCGCCGCCTCTCCCAGCAGCATCTTTGGCGGTGGCAGGCTCTCCCACTTTGGAGACATTTGGCCAATGGGTAGTGGACGTCATCTCCCACGGCTACAGAATAGAGCTGACCTCGCGTCCTCCGACTCGTTTCTGTCTCTCTTCGCCCCCGCCGGCAAGGGCCTCGGCCTTTCGTCAGGCGCTGGACGCCTTGAGACGAGACGGGGTGGTGACCCAGGTTCCCTCCGGGGAACGCTTCCGGGGGTTCTACTCGAACCTCTTCACAGTCCCCAAGAAGGACGGCTCGGTAAGACCGGTTTTGGATCTCAAGCTTTTCAACCGGCACGTAAAGGTCAGGTCATTCCGCATGGAATCTCTGCAGTCTGTGATAGCGTCTCTATCTCAGGGGGACTTCCTAGCCTCAGTGGATGTCAAGGACGCCTATCTTCATGTTCCCATCGCTCCTGCACATCAACGATGGCTGAGGTTCGCGGTAGGAGAGGAGCACTTTCAGTTCGTGGCTCTGCCCTTCGGCCTTGCCTCCGCACCGAGGGTCTTCACCAAGGTGATGATGGCGGTTCTGCATTCTCAGGGCCTTTGCAGTGACTCCGTACTTGGACGACCTTCTGGTCAGAAGCTCCCTCTGCGGAGCAGTGTCAGTTGAGTCTCTCAGTTACTCTAGACACTCTGCAGCACTTCGGGTGGTTGATCAACGTACCCAAGTCTGTTCTTCCTGCTCAGTCAATAACTTATCTGGGCATGGAGTTTCATACTGCCCCGCTTTGATCGTCCTGCCTGTCGACAAGCAGATCTCGATTCGGGAGGAAGTCCAGTCTCTCATGCAGTCAGACTCAGTACCCATCCGGGTCTGATGTACGTTCTAGGAAAGATGGTGGCGACCATAGAAGCAGTGCCATTTGCACAATTCCATCTCCGCTCTGCTGCAATTGCAGATCTTGCGCGGATGGAACAAGAGGTCCTCCTCCCTCGACCAGCATATCCCTCTGTTGTCGGTCACGAAGGAGTCCGTTCTCTTCCTCTTGGTGCGATGCTTTCTGCCCCCCTCTTGGTTGGTAGTGACCACGGACGCCATCTCCTACGCTGGGGCGCCGTTTTTCTTCACCGGGCGCAGGGCACCTGGACGAAGCAGGAATCCTCCCTTCAGATCAACGTTCTGGAGATTCGGGCCATTTTTTGGCTCTTCTGGCATTTCGGAATTCCTGGCAGGGAACCAGATTCGGATTCAATCCGACAACGCCACTGCGGTCGCTTACATCAACCACCAGGGAGGCACTCGCAGTCCTCAGGCCCTTGCGGAGGTCCACCGTATCCTACAGTGGGTGGAGGACAACGACTCGTCCATCTCAGCAGTACATATTCCCAGAGTGGACAATTGGGAGGCCGACTAAGTCGGCAAGGTATGGACGCAGGAGAATGGGCTCTCCACCTAGATGTCTTTCGTCACATCTGCGACAGATGGGGCACTCCAGACGTGGACCTCATGGCCTCTCGGTTGAACCACCAGGTCCCGTTGTTCATGTCTCGCTCTCGGGACAGCAAGGCTGTGGCAACGGACGCTCTGGTCTAGGATTGGTCCAGGTTTCGCCTTCCCTACGTGTTTCCGCCATTTCCTTTTTTAGCCAGGGTTCTTCGGAAACTCAGGATGGAATGTCGTCAAGCACTGCTTATCGCCCCAGACTGGCCCAGGAGGGCCTGGTATCCGGACCTGTTACAGCTCTCGACGGGGAATCCTGGAGGCTCCCTCTCCGGCCAGACCTTCTGTCTCAAGGGCCGTTCTTCCACCACAATTCAGCGGCCCTCAGCCTGACTTTGTGGCACTTGAAGACTGGTTGCTGACATCGTGTGGCTTTTCTTCTGAAGTCGCCGCAACCATGAGACAAGCTAGGAAACCCGCAACGGCAAAGATTTACCGTAGGGTCTGGAAGATTTTCTTTTCTTGGTGCCGTCTCAACAAAAAGTCTCCCTGGCCTTTCTCTCTTCCAACCCTTCTTGCCTTCTTCAATCGGGGTTGGACAAGGGCTTGGCTCTCAGTTCCCTAAAGGGCCAGATCTCCGCTCTGTCTGTGCTCTTCAACAAATGTCTGGCTAACCTGCCTCAGGTCAAAACGTTTGTACAAGGGGCAAATCACATTGTTCCCCCTACAGACGTCCTCTGTACCCCTGGGACCTTAATATGGTTCTCGCGGCTTTGCAGAAGCCGCCTTTCGAACCTTTGAGGGAGGTGTTCCTCTCTAGACTTTCTCAGAAAGTGGCCTTTCTTGTGGTTATTACGTCTTTGCGAAGAGTTTCGGAGCTGGCAGCTTTGTCCTGCAAATCCCCTTTCCTGATAGTTCACCAGATAAAGTAATGCTCCGACCTGTGGCGGAGTTTCTGCCGAAGGTGCTTTCTCCGTTTCACTTGAATCAAGACATTGTCCTGCCGTCTTTTTGTCCTAATCCTGTTCACCAGTATGAGAAGTCTCTCCAACTCTGGACCTGGTCAGGGCGGTCAGGATTTATATCTCCCGCACGGCTGCTTTTCGCCGCTCGGATGCCCTGTTCGTTCTCACGACAGGCGAGAAGAAAGGAACGCAGGCTTCCAAGTCTTCCTTGGCTCGGTGGATCAAGGCTCCTATCCAGGAGCCTACCTCCTCTCTGGTACACCAGTACCTGCTGGGATTAAGGCACATTCCACAAGAGCTGTGGGTCCTCGTGGGCCCTACGTCATCAGGCCACGGCACAACAGGTGTGTCAGGCGGCCACTTGGTCTAGCCTACACACCTTTACAAAACACTCAGATTCATGCGTATGCTTCGGCTGAAGCTAATGTGGGCAGACGGATCCTTCAGGCGGCGGTTGCTCACATTTGAAGTTACTGTCTTGCTTGGGTCTCTTCCCACCCAGGGATAGCTTTTGGACATCCCAATGTCTGGGTCTCCCAATGGAGCGAAAAAGAGAATTTTGTTTACTTACAGTAAATTCTTTTTCTTCTAGCTCCTAATTGGGAGACCCAGCACCCACCGTGTTGGCCTTTGGGCGTTGTTCTTTTATGTGAGTGACTGGTGTTGTACATGTCGCTCTTTCGGCCCTGTTGGCCGACAATGTTTAGCCGGACCTTTTGGTCTTGATGTGGGTTTTATCCTCCTTCCTGCTTGTGCACCGAACTGATGGGATTCCTCCTAGAGGGGGTGTATAGGCAGTAGGGGAGGAGTTACACTTCTTGTTTTAAGTGTAATACTTTGTGTGTCCTCCGGAGGCGGAAGCTATACACCAATGTCTGGGTCTCCCAATTAGGAGTTAGAAGAAAAAGAATTTACGGTAAGTAAACAAAATTCTTTTTTTCTCTTTTTTTTTTTTTTTTTTTTTTTTTAAGCTAAACAAATAACAATTAAGACCTTGTTATTTCCGCGTCTGTTGGGCATTGCCGGCTCACATGGCTTGTGTTTTTTAAAGCTCCTATACATACTGTGTATTAATGTTTTTTTTTTTTTTTTTTTTCAGATTCCTGGCTACTGGCGAGAGCTATGGTTCGCTCCATCTCCAGTTTAGGGTGGAAAAGGCACAATATCGAATATTGTAAAGGTGACGTGCACTGTCATCTGGGAGCAGTTGCAGCCCTTAGTGATGCCTTCTCCAAACGAGGAGACTTGGTTGCAGGTAGCGGCAGGCTTTCAGTCTGTGGCCAACTTCCCTAACTGCATAGGTGCAGTCGATGGGAAACCTATCCGTGTGCAACAGCCTCCTCGATCAGGATCCCGCTTCTATAATTACAAGAAGTATTTTTCAGTGGTCCTGATGGCAGTGGCTGATGCTCATTACCGGTTTGTTGCCATCGATGTTGGTGCTTATGGTAGTACAGGGGATTCTCGTGTGTTGAGAAACTCACAAATTGGTATGCAAGTGCTCCAAGATCACAACACCTTACCTGCCGATAGCCCTTTGCCCGGTTGCACGCATCCAGTCCCTACGTGATGGTATCGGATGAGGCTTTTCCTTTGATGCCGAACCTGCTGAGCCCATACCCACGTAGGGGACTGGATCACCGGCGAGGGTCTTAAATATCGGCTAAGCCTGGCACGCAGAACCGTGGAATGCACCTTCGGTATCATGACTAGTCAATGGAGGGTCTTTCTTCAGCCATTCAGGTATCCCAAACCACGATTGATGGTGTAATAAAGGCATGCTGCGTCCTTCATAATTTTGCCCGCGGCTATGCAACGGATCACATGGAAGGTTTGCAGCTACCTTTATTCAGCACAGCTATCAATTGGGGTTCGGGTCGTCCGCAGAATTCTGCCTTGGCTGTGAGAGACACCTTTGCTGACTACTTCATGACACCTGAAGGTGCCGTGTCCTGGCAGTACACCTCTAGCCATGTGCAACACCTACCCTAAATTAAAAATTCTTTACGTATTTAGCATCCGAGTACGACAATAATGTGAATTGAAGAGGATTCAAACAAGAACAGTCTTTTGTAGCTTGAGCATCTGTGTGAATGGATATATTGTGAAATGTACTTTCACGTCTAGAAAAGTAAACCAAAAAACCTTAAATAAATTGAAAAACCAATCGCTACACAGTCTTTTATTTCTTTACAATAGGATGAGCCTGGTGACTAACATTTCTGACATAAAAATGTTTAAAATTTAAACTAAACAAAATAGGCCAAGATCATGCATTATACATAAGACAGCAGACTGTATTTTGCCTCTGTGAAACCTGAGGTTTGTAACTGGAAGGAATGTCAAACCACGTCAAAGGATGGCACATGACAAATCCCCTAAACAAAAAGACAATTCAAGGGGGTAAAATGACGAGTTCCCAAATCACCTCCAAACATGGAGTGTCTGGACATTTCGAGACGCAGAGCTGTCCGAGCTTAATTGGGCCGTATAAGAAGTGAAGTTGTCTGCTCGAACCTGCTGCCGGGGCCGAAATCCATGTGTATCCTGATGCATCAAGGACACTTGCGGGTGAACTACATTAGACAGGCCAGGATTGTTCCCTCTACAACTATCCCTTTCAGGGTGAAAAACCTGGTAGATCCCATGTATGATGTTGGACACACTTGGAATCGGCTGCTTTGAGCGGTATTCATCTATCAAGGCGTACAAAACAGCCAAAAATGATGCCTCACGCTCTGTCGCCATTTCACGGATACAAGCAGCAACATGTGCCCCCACATGATCAAAGCGATCTTCCTCCGCTCGTCTCAACATACTGATGGCCTCCTGAGCAAAATGGGACGACGGCTGTCTACCTTGTGTTTTTTGGCCCCTACGCGTGTATGCTGGCTGGGTTGGGGTCGGTGATCGCATGTTCATTGAGGCTTCACAAGTAGATGTTGCACCCGAGTTTCCAGAAACTGAAGATGAACTTTGAATGCCCCCATCCTGTTCAATAGAAAGACTGGGAGATGTATTGGACTGAGAGACACTCAAATTACCCACAGGTTGTTCATCTTCTGTTTGCGTGACGGAACCTTCTCCAACATTGGTAGGCCTAGTTATATTTCCCTCCGTTCTGCCAAAATAAAGAAAAATCTTGAGTGAGTGATTAAATCTTCAGCGCTAGAGTTAAAATGATGACATGTAACAGCTATCAATATCATACTTTCAGTCTGAAGGGCGGATGAGATACAGTGCTTAACAGCAATAATCAACCTTTGATTAGTATTGGAATGCTATGGCATGTGCTTAACATGTGGGATATGTAAAAAAACAAAACCCAAGATCACGTTATTTGTCTCACTGACTTCGCGGCTTATGTCTACATTACTTTAAAAATCTGCGTTGCACAGGTAGTGCACCTCGTCATATTTGGACTCACAAACGCCACAGCGGAAGGCCATACCACTACGCACGCTCACCCACATTCTCCTCTTCCGTTGCTCTGTCCTCCCCCCTTGCTCCTGGCTGCTCTCTTCTCACCATACCTGGTGTAATTACCATTGCAGGCTGCTGCCTCCACCACACAGACAGATTTTTGTGAAGCGGCTCGTGTGAGAGTGCTGATTGACGTCACATAAGCCTGGCCGGGTGCGTGACCAACTAACACTCTAGCTCTGTGTGCGTGCATGGTGTAGCCGGAAGACTGCAATGGAATGAACACCATGCAAGGGGAGAACCGGGCCTATGAGTGGAGGACGGCCTCAGCCCATTGCAGCAGTACCGGCCCACTAGACAGAGGACAGCATCACAGACAAGGCCCTATGCGCAGGAAAGAGACACAGGGCAGGTGCTTTAGACACGGGACAGCACGAGAACACTTATGTAATTGGCAGTACATGAACCCTTTTTAAAGATAAGACATGTTGTTCTTCAGTCCCTTAAAAAAGTGGTTGACGTCCGCTACCAGTCAGCGCAGTAGGCGGCTGATTAAAATCCCGCTCGCTATGTTCTCGACACTGTCAACACCGATAAATGACAAAAGCGTGTTTTGTACTCCGGCACAAACACCACTCATTGGCTCACGCCTTTCCTGCTGCTATTGCCTGTGGACTATTTCTACTCCTGTTGAAATTAAAGTACTTACGGGCGCAGAGTGCGACTGGTGAGGGTGAAGAGTAGTTCATTGTAAAATGGACATTTTTTTCTTTGGTGGTGATGAGCCACTTTTTTCTGACTTTGAGAGAAATTTTGTGAACGCGTCTCACACGGACTTCCATCGTTTTTTGATATCCTCTTCTAGTAAGGAAAGAAGACAGCTTGTCATTTGGCATCACAAACCAAAATATACTGTATGTGTTTTTGAAAACCTGACAATAACATACCTATTATATTTTTTAGGTCACGATCTGCCTCGTCAAATTCCACATATAATTGACGACAGATGGATGTTCAGGCTTGAGATTTCATTTGTCTGTCACTGTAACCTGAACACGCGGTATCCCAGATTTCTGGGTGTGCTTCGATCTACAATAGACAAAGGGACAAATTAAAGTAATTTAAAACTAAACACAGCTATACAGGATTGTAGAAAGTTGCTGCTGTGGCTCATGCTCCATCCATACAGTCCTGCCCCCTACCCTGCACTCCATCAGGGCTGAAACACTCTGTGCTGCTGTGGCTCATGCTCATCCATACAGTCTGCCCGGCCCCCACTTTGTGTGATGATGTGGACCATACTTACCAGAGTGAGCAGACGGGGCACATGATCTGCATCCTGCGATACCACGCCATCCTCGTGCCGGTTTGTTGTTGTTCAGGACACCTGCTTCCTGGGTCTGCCTCCTCCATTCTCTGTTGTAAAACCGTCGCTAACGCCTGTCTGCGATTTCACGACGGTTTAGCAGCGGCCTGGAACATCTCCATTGCCACCAATGAGTCCTAATCTTGCTAGATACGCTGGCAAAACGCTTAAAAGAAGTCACAAGCTCTATCTTTGAAATCCGGTGGAAAACCGGTGAAGAAAATGGAAAGGAGAAAAAAAAAACGTTCTAATGTAAACAGCGTTTTCGGAAATCCATAGACTAGCATGTTAATCCAACCGCTGGTTAGGATTAACATAAATTTACATAAAACCCAGCGGAAAACGCTAAAAAACAGCTCCCAAAACTTCCAATGTGCACATAGCCTTAGAAATGGCTTTATAACCTTTTCCAGATTGATGGGTCTCAATTACTTTTTCTCATTTGTTCTGATTTTGTTGGATCGCGTCATGATGTCTAGTTTTGAGGATCATTTTGTCTACTTCACTTGGTCAGGCAGGTCCTTCTAAAGTGATTTCTTGATTGAGAACAGTTGTGGCAGTAATCAGGCCTGGGTGTGGTAAGGGAAATTGAACGCAGCTTCACAAAGATGTGATAAACCACAGTTTAATTACATTTTAAAGGGGGAGGGGCAATCACTTTTTCACACAGAGCCCTGTAGGTTATTATTTCTTTTTCCCTTAATAAAGATCTTCATTTATAAACTGCATTTTTTGTTTACTTGTGTTATCTTTGTCTAGTACTTAAATGTTTGGTGATCTGAATCATTTACGTGTGACAAACATGCAAAAGAATAAAAAATCATTTTATATGAGACGCTCGAGTTCAGATCAGGAGACCGACAGTCCATGCACTCTAATCTGTGCTTTTACAGACTTACATGGTGTCTGAATAACACCGTACTGAGGGCAAAAATGAGAATTTGTGTTGCTGATAAAATATGCTCAGTTTAACCTAAACAAAAAAATTAGTTGTTAAAAGCACAAGTTCACACTACAGTCATTTCACTTTGGGGCAGATGGGTTCCAAACTCTGAGCTCTGAAATTGAATCAGACGTTTTGTAGCATTATTGAAGTGATTCAATATAATTAATGTTTGTTTTCAAAGATAACCCATCACATCATGATATAAAAAAAGCATTTGGGGGGTACGGATCTCAAACCATTATTGAGCCTTAAATGGGTTAATACTGCTGGGGAAACCTCTCCTCAATCTCAACGTTTCCCACCATTAAAATAATGCTTATACTCACCTCTGATGCTGGTGTCGGCACTCATGTTCTTGGGGCTTACTTGATAGTACTTTACGAGAGCCCTGGACCCAATCATCGTTGGCTTCACTCTCCTTGCATATCAAAGGTCAGTAGTAGGAAGTGCATGGGCTGCTGCAGCTGTGACTTCCTGTTGATGTTCAATCCATTGGTGAAAGAGAAGCCAGCGCTGACTGGGCGCATGCAGGACTTACAAAATGTCATAACATCACGTGATTGTCCAAGTAGTGTATAACCCTTTTAAGGCCTCGGTTCCACTTGTGTTTTCCACAGGCGAGTGCAATCCGATAAAACATAGGATTACACTCACACCATTGTAAAACAATGAGGCAGTGTCTATCTGCTATTTTTTCCTCAGACAAAATCGTTCCAAGGAAAAAATGTCAGCATGTTGTGTTTGGCAGCGAGTCTCAGATGCGTGTGAAACCTCTCACTGCAGTGCGATATACACAGAGCCCAACTACTCAGGAAATGGGGACATTAATCTCTCACTATCCTCTGCAGCTGTGATCTGATTGCAGGATCAAGCATCGAATGCCATATGCAAGTAGAACCCAGGCCTGAGTCTCACTCACTCAGTGCAACCCATAACCCTAGAAGGGATTGTGCAAGTAGGAGACACCCTTTTAATCGGTGTAATGTGCCACCCAGTTATTATTTTATGCAAGCTGTGGTGTTTCATGTAGCAAAACAAGCCATCCGAGATGAGGTTCTATGACTAACTGTAATTACTTCCTGTAAGTTTGGGGCAAAGTGTGGGTGCATCTTTTTTTTTTAAACATTAAATTTTTATTGAAAGAAAATTTTTTTTGCATAAATTGAGCAACAAACACACATAACAGTAGTGGTTCTCTGTCGGAATCATATCCGGGAGAACAGTCAGAAAGACAATATAAAATACCAAAATATAACAATCAAAGGTCATAAAGGGGATAAAGAGAATAAAAGAGATAAGAGAAAGGGAAGCAGAGAGGGGGGATGAGTTCGGAACCAGGGATGGGGGTGAGACGGGGAGGGAGGGAAACTCGCAATGACTGCCGCACCAGCCGAGGAACGTTCTACTCTCTAGTTATATGTAGGGTATCAAAGGATCCGATTAAGCTGAAAACATTATGTGTGATGACTTCCTCTGAACAGGCATCTCACAGGGGAGACCGGTTCTTCTAGCCATTTCTTCTAACTCGGTGGGCCCGCAGGGCAAGAGGGCTGGAGGAGGCCCCAAGGGACCGGTGCAGCTCCCGGGTGGGAGGCCCAAACACTCCATCTATCGTGAATCGTCCGTCTGGTCGGTCCATTTAGTGCTAAGTGATATTCCTGGTGAAAGATCCAATTGATCTTATGGAGCAATTCAGTTAAGGAAGGAGATGAGGGAGCCTTCCATTTTGCGGCTAGGCACAGACGGGCAGCAATGAGAATATATGATACTGTCCCTCTCAGCGGGATGGGGAAATCTTGAATACCAATATTCAGAACTGCCAGCTGCGATGTTAAATCTTGTCTAATTCCCGTGACTGAGTGGATTAAGCTTTGGACCAAAGTCCAAAAGGGATGTATGTTTGGACAGGACCACCACATGTGCGCTAGGTTACCCCTCTCTCCACACAGTCTCCAACACTGCGGGGACTGGTCTTTGGTGAAGTGGGCAATGCGCACAGGAGAGAGGTACCATCTAAGATGGATCTTCTTTATGTTTTCAAGATGATTTACACATCTGGTGGACCTGCCCACGTGTGGGTGCATCTTATAGTCCAGTTGTACGGTATCTGGCTGTGTCTGAAGGGGGCAACAGCGGTGGAGCGTGTCCACTGGGGGCAGGAGCAGGTTACCGGATCTCAATGCTGGTTGACAATTGTTGGAACCTTGTCTGTGAATCATTGGACAGTGATTATAAATGAAAATCAATGGCAAAACATTTCTAAACTTGATCGCTGTTGCTGACTTTCGCATTCGGAATGTCACATGCTACTACGAATTTGACAGTATTCAATGCATACATATGATTAGATTTTTCCTAAAATCATACGTGATAGACCAATTCTGAAGTTATTTCTGAACTTAACATGAAAATTCCAATAGAATTTACCCAAATTTATGCAGGAAACAAAAACCTTGATGAACAGTGTAATCAGAAGTGGTCGGAATTGAGTAGAGTTCTGCTATGATTTTTACAACATATTGCCATACATTATAATGAATCTCAAAGGGATCATGGCCAACATGTTCACTATAAATTGGTTACATCGGAAAGCTTTTCATGTTCAATAGAGAAGCTATGTCGGTGTAAAAACACCAAAAGTAGCAGCCTTTATTTGCCAATTTTCTAGCATAAAAGAAATAATGAATGTCCCCAGTTCTCAGTTATGGCATGTTCCTGTCTACAGAAATATCTACCTGATATCCACTGATGGTGTCAAATAAAAACCAGCACAAGTGATATTCTTATAAGGCCTTACGTTACAGAGAAAAATATGTTTCCATGCCTTGTTGATTTGTACTATGTCTGTCTTTAGTGAGTTCCTTAACTAGAATATACATCTTCAATATGCTGAAAGGTAATTCATCTTCATTATTTCCTCTTGAACGTGTGGAATCTCTAGTGTATACTACATGAATAAAACCAAATGTTTCTGTTCATAGTCAGCCTTGTTAATGGTTTCCACTAACCAACAAAACTATAATTGTTGCTTTTCTTGAGGCTATAATTGGGGAAAGAAGGTGCACAATAATGTTAGATTCTAAACACTTTATTTTAAAGCTGTCAGTTACATACTCGTGTGTAGCAGTTCCAGTTTTAATGATTCTTCCCCCAAGTACTATTAACATCTTCAAATTATTATATTTATCATAACTTCTTTTCACCAGCTATCCAATTTAATTATCACCTCTTAAAAGATTAGGTGATGGCTTATTGATCTGATCATCAGGGTTCTGACTGCTGGAACCACGCACCAATTGGCAGAACGCAGCACTTTTATGCACCTTAGAATGGAGAGGAAGTGTATATGTTCAGTTTTCGCTCCATTAATTCCCCATGGAGCTACCAAGTGATATGTTCATTTATTTCCAGCAGCAACACTGAGAATGAATGATGCAATAGCCTGTCATGTGCTTTGCCGCTCGGATGTCAGACCCCCCTCTAATCAATAATTTATCGACTATCCTATTGATTGATTATCTTTTTTCACTGGCATGCACCACCGGTGCCAGAAATAATAATAAACCAATTGATTTATCTGTCCTTCAGTTTCTTATGTTGCATTATACTTGATCAGCCTTCTGTTTGACATGATGTCATGTCGAGGTTAGAGTATTCTGTCCATAGATTCATGCATTTCCTCATTTTCTGTGCTTTGGTTCAGAATTCCCTTTCAATTCACAAATTACCCAATTGTACATGATTGTAAACCTGTCTAATATTTCAGGGAGAATGGAACCCTTAGATGTCAACTGGAACAAATGTTGCAGAAAGTATCCCCTCAGGAACAACACCAAGAGCAACTAATATCTCTGAAAGCAGAACTGGAAGAAAAGACAGTATGTAATGTTTTACAATGACTTACTCTATTTAACCTCTTAAAGCTATATGACGTATATATCTCTCATGTCATCTTGTGCTCCATGACAAAAGTACACATAATTCTGATCGCCCAGTACAGCTTCTGTACTGACAGGATCAACTACAGTGACTTAACCGATATATAAAGCTCAAATCCTGCTCTAACTGTTAGGGTATGTGCACACAGGAAGGTTTAGTGGAGGTTTAGCAGCGAAAACCGCCGGCGTTTTAGCATAGGTTTTATTTAAATTTATGTAAATCCTAAGCAGCTTTAGGACTTACATGTAACCCTATGTAATTTGGAAAACGCTGTGCACACAATGTCGGTTTATGTGAGCGGATCCGCCCGCGATTGAGTGGTTTCTCAGTGGCTTAGCAGCATACAGCATGTCAATTCTTTTCAGCGGTTTTTGATCGGAATCGCTTGACTCTAGCGAGTCCGAACCATTCATTAACATTGGACTCGCAACGAGTAGCGAGTCCCGGGCTCGGAATCGCTACTCGGAATGGCTTGACTCTAGCGAGTCCCGGGCTCGGAATCGCTACTCGGAATGGCTTGACTCTAGCGAGTCCCGGGCTCGGAATCGCTACTCGGAATGGCTTTCCGAGTAGCGATTCCGAGCCCGGGACTCGCTAGAGTCAAGCGATTCCGAGTAGCGATTCCGAGCCCGGGACTCGCTACTTGTTGCGAGTCCAATGTTAATGAATGGTCCTTGCGAGTCCCATAGAAAACAGCAGGAAAAACCACCGGTAAACCGCTGTGCACATGCTGAAAAAACCGCCGGAAAACCGCTGGAGATATCAGAGCTCTGATCTCTAGGCTCCTGATAATTTCCAGCGGTTTACTGAAGGTTTGAACGCCACTAAACCTTCCTGTGTGCACATACCCTTACGATTGGGGTTATCACCAACCCACAAGTGTAACTCTTCATATGCCACCTCAGCGGCACATGAGGCGTTTGACAGAGAAAGCAGTAATTTTTGTCAGCCCATCGACACCCCCTGCTGCATGATTGTGGGATGCTGATGTATTGCAGATTGACAAAGGCTTTACAATCACCATACACCACAGTCTTTCAGATCAGTTAGAGGCATGGCCTGATAGGCTGTCTTCCCCTCAATCACTAATAGAATAGTGTAATGCACAGCACTATTAAAGAAGTGTTGTACATTGGTATAGTGATCGGGTCTTATGTTTAGGTCCCTTAATGCAGTGATCTCATCACTGTGCGCCCCAGGTAACAAGATCCGATGTCGGGACAGACGCAGGAAAAGACACCGCTGAGCTGGGAGCATAGAGCAATCTACGGAGGGTGAGTAACAGCGTTTATTATTTTACTGTATGTGCGCCATCAGGGGGGTATACATAGTGATGGGGAGGCCATTTCAGGGACGGGGGGTGGGGGGGTGTGAGTGCAGGCACATGTAATATGCGCCGCTCCCCTGTCCATATTTCGGTTCTGGCTTCGGCATTGAGGTGATGGACAGTGGGTACAGTGAATATTACATGATCATTATGAGTGGGAGTACGTGACCGCAGGCTGCCTCTGCAGCCCACAGCCAGCCTCCTTCAGCCCCCAGATACCACACTAAAGCGGCCCCCCTCCCTCCCCTACGGTTAAGAACAGTGGATTTGGATTATAAAACGCACCCCCCAGAACAGGAGTGCGTTTTATAATCAAAAAATATGGTGTATATACACCTAAATTGCCCTTATTGTTCATCCCACCTAAAAATAATATATATAGCTCTCAGAATATGTTGTATATATATTATATATATATATATATATATATATATATATATATATATATAATTTGAAAAAAGAAAACTTGAATGATAGTTATCACATCAAATTACACTATTAACCTGCAAATCCAGTGTTAATCTGCAGAATAAATAACATTAGAAAGATGCCTAACCGCCATAAAGAAAGCAGAATACCATCTCAATAGAAGTTAATTAGAATACTATGGGTGGATAACTCCAAAAAACATCTTGTGCCTATGCACTAACAGGCTAGTAGCTGGCATCTACCTGCCTGTTGTGTCTGGCACCATTCACTGCAGTCACAGACCACTTCTGTTGTTGATTTTAGCACTTGCGGTGACGTCATGACTACCTAGTGGAGGATTCCCTCCCCTCAGTAGATGGACGCATATCCAACGTCGCGGTGATTGACAGCCTGCTCCCCCAATCAGGTAGAGAAGAAGCCCGCTGTGAATCAGTGTGATGTCCGCTATGTGCCCACTTCCGCAGAACGGAAAAGCCTCGTCTCCTCTGTGTTTACCACTCCATGGTGCCCCTGGCAGGAGCGGTCTGCGACCGCTCTCTCCTGGGAGTGAATAGCGGGGACTGGTGTCAGCAACAACAGGCAGCTAGGTGCAGCTTACCTGCCTATTAGGCTGGAAACACACTTTCCATGTGACATATGAGTTATTCAGATGAGTACCGAATCATTAACCTTGAACGACCTAGAAACACAAGCAGTTGACGCTTCCTTCCTGACAGGGAGAAGTCGTTCTGGGTTAATGATCCGACACTCGTCCAAGTGACTCGTATATCACACGGACAGTGTGTTTCCAGCCTTAGTGTTTGGGCACTTTTTTTAAGTAAATATATTGGATATCACCTTTAAAACCACAACATTACAGGAGGGACATCTGGTAACTTAGTTTTAGAAGGTATTGTAAATTGTCGCCTCTATATTGTAATTAAGGCATGTTCTATCATGTGCAAGTGTGATTACTTCAGGCTGGTTGTTTTGATAATTCTTTTTCTGGTGATTGAAAGTACATGAAGTTGCCATCAGGTTAGACCTTAATTTTAATCAAAATGCCTTTGAATATAGGTATGGTCATTTAATTAAAGAAAACTGACTGCCAAGAGTTTTGCATTTACTATTTATTGATCACAACACGAAGAGTAATTCATTGTTTACAATGCCTATTTTTTTTTGCATAACTTCTTGTTTATGTATGCACCACACCGATGGGGCATTCAAGCCACTAAGGTAATCAAGGCATCTTGATGGGTCTTGCTCCAATCCTTTTGTGAATCTGCATACAATTAATCTTTGCTATGGGTATAGGCCCTAACTCCTCACCCCAACTCATCCCAAAAGTGCTCTTTATGGTTTAAATCAGAAATGCTGCAGACAGGGAGAGGATGATTGGCAGCGGTGGGCAGATTACACAGGCAGGGGGTGTGAATCTGCCCTTGGCTGCAGCCCCTAGCCACCTCCTTAGTGGCTTTAGCATGTAAGTTTTCTAACTGTATTATCTCTGGGTACAGGGCTGCTCAAGTGCTGGGGACCCCTTGCCTGCATGCTGCAGACATGCTGTATCCAGTGGTGTAATTAGATCACCATGCCTGCTTTGGTGACAGGTCCTCTTTAATAATTCTTAACATGTGATCAACTTTGGAGGATGTTTTCCATGGTCGTCCACTTCTAGGTTTGTCAGCTGTTCCATAACCTTCTTTTTCTTTATTATATGTGACACTAGACTCTAAGAACAGATGAATTCCATAGCTACCTCACTCATTTTGGGTTTTGTCTGACTTCACTCTCAGAATAATATCCTTCTTGACATATCGTGATAAATTTGTGTTTGCCATGTTTTAACTGAAAAACACATAAAAAAAATTAGGCAAAATTAGACTACCCATGACAAAATATGCAAAACATTTAGCCCAGCAAAGTGGACAACTGACGCATTAAAGGGATAAAACAATGTCAAATACAATTTTATCCTTAGAGCTGACAAGTGAAAACAATTTGCTTCCGGTTTACTAAAATCACCAGGAAAATAGCATCACAACAGCCAGACAGAAGTAATCACACTTAAAAACAATAAATAAAAATAATTCTAAACTTTTGGTCGCCACTGTACTTGCATATTTTTGTTAAGAGATTTTCTTGTGCAATAGGAGCAAAATGTAAAAAATGAATTAGATGGCTATGACTGTAATCATATTGACCCATCCAAAAACTCAATTATTATGTTTATGGTGTGTATCATACAGGATAAGAAAAATGCAAAATAGCATGCAAGACTTGGCTTTATTTACTCAGAGCCTTACAAATAATAAAACAAAAAGTGCTAAAAAGTTGTTTGCACTCAAAAATGGCACCAGTTAAAACCTAGAGCTTGTGAAGCCATCACACAATTCTCTACTGAAAAATAAATAAGTTATTTGTCTCAATATATGGCAGACCTCCCAAAATGTATATTTCTGTAGTCTTGTCTTTTTACTTTTATATTAATACACATATGTAGAGTAGCTATCATCTTGGGGGTCCCAATTGCTTCAGGGTCTCCCAGGCTCCTAAATGCTGTGATTGCTATTGATTGCAGTATTTAGGGGGTTAAACAGGCTGGGGTGGTGCGGGGACCGCTCCTGACTTTGTAAGCCAGGACTCAAGCCAAAGTCCAAGCGATTAATTGTCTGCTTGGGCTATTCCCTTGTTAACTCATTGTCAGTTAAGCAGGTAAAAGGTCTGGAGCTGCTAAGTGTGGCTTTTGCATTTGGAAACTGTTCCTGTGAGCCAACATCATGCACTCAAAGTATCTCTCATTGGAAGTGAAGCAGACACTTATTAGGCTACCTTCACATTACGATTTGTGAGGGAGCCGATGCTGTCCAATAAAATCGGACAGCATCGGCTCCCTTCTGATGCCTGGAATCGGATGCCAAATAGGCATCCGATTCCGGCAGAAAATCGCTGCCTCCGGGCTGAAAAAAAAAAAAAAAGTATATGCTCACCTGTCCCCAAGGCCCCCGCCGTCTCCTCCAGGTTCCCGGTGTCTCCAGAGGTCGTCTTCTTCTGAAAAAGACTTGCCGTGATGTCACAATCACGTGACCGCCTGTTAACATGGTGTAACTTGCGGTCACGTGATTGTGACATCACGGCAGGTCCTGTTGAGAAGAAGACGACCTCTGGAGACATCGGGAGACACCGCGAGCCTGCGGGAGACGGCGGGAGCCTCGGGGACAGGTGAGCATACATTTTTTTTTTTAACCCCTGCTGGAGCAGTTTTACTGTACTCAGTACATGCTCAGTATAGTAAAATCGGGTCCGAGGACACATCAGATGTCTCCTCGGACCCTGCTCCATAGGGCTCCATGTTAAAAACATCGGGTCGGGTAGGATGTGCACTAAATACCATCCGATTTGGTCCAATCCGATTTTGTCCGATTTTATTTTCGGTGCAAAAATCGGAGCATGCTCTGATTTTTGCACCGATAAAAAAATCGAACAGAATCGGATCGGACCAAATCGGATGGCATTTAGTGCACATCCGATTCGGTCCGATGCCCATAGGGCTGCATGGGGGCCAAAATCGTTCTGATGCTGTACGATTTTTATCGGACAGCATCGGAAATTAAAAATTCGCAGTGTGAAGGCAGCCTTAGGCTGGAAAAAGAAAGAAACAATCAATCTGAGATATGGCAGAAATGTTGAGTGGTCAAATCAGCTTGGTACATTCGGCATTCTACATTTTTGGAAAAATTCAAAAAAGCTCAGATGTTCCCGGAAGACAATAGTGTTAAAAAATCTCACAATTATTTCAATGGTGAAGAAAAACCACTTCACAACATCCACCCAAGTGAAGAAGACTCTCCAGAAAGTAAATATTTCATTGTCTATAGGCCCAGTCACACATAACGATCGCTCCAGCGATAAGGACCTGCCAGGATCGGTGGAGCGTCGTTACCTGATCACTGGGGAGCTATCAAACAGGCAGATCTCCCCAGCGATCAGGGACCTGGGAGCCACCTCCCACATCACTGAAGGCGATGTCAGCGTCCTCCCTGCTTAGCGCTGCCTTACAGGCAGTGCTAAGCAGGGAGAACACTGGTAACTATAATAAACAGCGGGTATCCAGGCAGCGCGCGCTGCCTGGATACCCAGTGTTTATCATAGTTACCAGCTTTCTCCCTTCTTACAGGCAGTGCTAAGCAGGGAGGACGCTGGTAACTATGGTAAACAACGGGTATCTAGGCAGCGCGCGCTGCCTGGATACCTGGTGTTTACCATGGTTACCAGCCCTGTGAGGTCACTGATCGCTGGTTTTTCGCTGTCACACGAAGCGAAGCGTGCTGACCAGCGGGAAACCAACGATCAAAAAATGACCCGCAGCACTTTGCAATGATCAGCGACCTCACAGCAGGGGCCTGATCGCTGCTAAGTATCACACATAACGACATCGCTGGAGAGATTGTTGTAGCGTCACAGTTACAACGATCTCTCTAACGATATCGTTATGTGTGACTGGGGCTTAAGTCTACCATAAAGAGAAGACTTCATAAGAGCAAACTTTTGTATTTGTTCACCGCAAGGTGCAATTAATCAGCCTTAAAAATAGGCCACATTAGACTTTGACAAAAAAAACATCAAAATAGGCCAGCCAAATTCTGAAAAAACATTCTTTAGCAGATGAAATGAAAATCAACCTGTACTAGAATGATGTAAAGAATAAAGTATGGAGAAAGCTTTGAACGGCTCACTATCCAAAGAATACCACATCCTTTGAAAAACATGGTGGAGGCAGTGTATGGGCATACATGCCTTCCAGTTGCACTTGGTCACTAGTGTTTATTGATGTGACTAAAGACAGACGCAGACGGATGAATTTTGAAGTGTACAGGAACTATACTTACTGCTCAGTCAAAACAAATGCAACAAAGTTGATTAGATGGTGTCTCACAGTATTGATGGACAATGAGTCAAAACATACTTGAAAGCAACTGAGGAGAGTTTTAAGGTAAAGAATTGGAATATTCTGCAATGGCCGAGTCAATCACCAGATCTTGACCCCATGAAGCATGCATATCACCTGCTTATGGCAAGACTGGCCAAATTCACACGTTCAGTTTGTAGTCTGTTTTTGCTCATCAGTTTTTGTAGCCAAAACCAGCAGTTGGTGATTAAATGCAGAAGTGGTGCCCATGTTTCTATTATATTTTTCCCTATCACCAATGACTGCACCACCTGAGAGAGAGGATCCGCCCCTTCCGGACAGGAAACCCACTGAAATAAAAGGGTGGTACCTCTCCTTACACATCAGTTTAGGTTTCCTGTCTTTTTTTTTTTTTTTTTTTTTTTTTTTTAATCAGATATTTTTGATTGACATTTTCAAATAACAGAATTTTACAAAAATGTAACAAAACATACCCCAAACCACCCAACCCCCCCTCCCTCCCCCAACCCCTTGAAAACAGGTCCACCAGGAATATCTTGATATAGACTAAGAATCTATACATAAAAGGCACAGTCCCGGGATGAGAAAAACTAGACACTATACAAATACAATCAAATGAGAATCATAAGCTTTAACAAAAGACGAGTAGTTTGGAAGAAAAAATAAAATTTACGAAAGACAGACATTAGGTAGCTAAGTTTGCAGATGGCAAGCCAGGGGCACCCAACCAACCTGGCCAAATCTTTTTTTTTTTTTTTTAAACCAATAGATTTTTATTGGAATTTTGTAGCTGAACAAAGGCAAGTTGAAACAGTGGTACAAATCATTGCAAACAAAATACATATAAGAATTGTAACATGAAATCCATAACAAAAGGACTGGGGGAGGAGGATAATGGAGAGGGGGGGGAAGGAAGGTGTGTGTGCAGAAGAACAAGATCAAGATGTATTGGTTTGTAATGTTGGTGGACCTTCTAATTATAAGGAAGTGGGAACTGTATTATATCTTGAGGAAGTCCAAGGGTCCCACCAGGTGGCAATTTTTAATTTGCGTTTCAATGAATGGGCTAATGTGAGTTCATGAGCATAATGGGAATTTAGTCTCGTAAGCAGTTCAGGTTTTCCAGGTGTCTCTGTGGTCCTCCAATGAGCAGCAATTGTTTGTCGTGCTGCGATCAATACATTAGTTATAATAGGTTTGAGAGGTATAGGGAAAGAATCCAGTTCAATTCCCAATAATGCTAAGGGGGCGGTAAGAACAAAAGGGAGACCTGTAAGAGAACTTAATAACAACTCTACATCCTTCCAAAATCCTTTGATATGTGGGCAGGACCACCACATATGAACCTCTGTACCATGGACATTGCATC
The DNA here is from genome assembly GCA_033576535.1 of Allobates femoralis. Classification (NCBI taxonomy): domain Eukaryota; kingdom Metazoa; phylum Chordata; class Amphibia; order Anura; family Aromobatidae; genus Allobates; species Allobates femoralis. The sequence goes on along the minus strand of JARQOC010000005.1, from coordinate 305,323,517 downwards.
CCTTCCAACAATTTGGGGAGGGGGAGGGAAGAGGAGCTTTAAATTTGGCAATGCGTGATGGTGTTAAATACCAATTAAACATAACTTTTTTGGATTGCTCCAAGTGGTTTATGCAGCGTGTGTAGAGTGCTGCATGGCCTGACGCCGATAACCATTGTTCTTTAGTAGCATCAAAGGCGAGTCTGGTCTCCCATCTGGTCATATAGGGTAATTTATGTTTGCTTTGGGCATCTAGTAAAGCTTTATAGATGATAGAGGTACCATTGCTCACAATGCCTGTGCGCTTAAATAGTGATTGTAGAGGAAGAGAAATTTCTTCCATGTCATAAGTGGGGATGTCAACTGTTGAGAGGAAGTGTTTCAGTCGGAGGTAAGAGAAAATAGTGGCAGATGGTAAAGAGAATTTCGCTGCCAGTGAGTCATATGGGAGGAGGCGATTTTGGTGAAGTAGAAAGGTGAGTGGTGTAATGTCTCCCTCGCCCCAGGAGGAAAAGGAAATGTCGCCCATCAGGGAAGACACCGCCTTCAGTGTTACATAGCGGTATAAGAATACAAGGTGAGATCTACAAAGTTTCCGCCAAGTCGTCAATAAACATGAGATAGAACGTAGGGGGGAAGGTGGTGAATAACGTCGCAAGAGGTTAATTTGAAGGAGGAGCCGAAGGGACCCAGACGGGGCAAAGGCAGCCTCAATCTGTTGCCAACGAGAGATAGGGGACTCCGACCACCACATTCTCGCTACATCCAGTACGAGCGCCGTATAGTACCCCGCCACATCCGGGACCCCAAGGCCACCTTTATTATAAGGGAGAGTAAGAGAGGTAAAGGCCACTCGGGGGACCCTATAGTTCCATATAAAGCGGTTTAGAGTGGACTGTAGAAGAGAAAGATAACGTTTCGTAATAAGGAATGGGATGCAACGCAGAACATACAGGATCTTTGGCAGAAGCATCATTTTCACTGTTTGGATTCGTGCTATCCACGATAACTGATAAGAGGAGTAATCTGCGCATGTGGTTCTTAAAGTGGAAAGTAAGAGATCGCAATTACGGCTGACAATGTCTTTTATTGGAGTAATGTGAATTCCTAGATAGCAGAAGCCTCGGGGAGACCATTGGAACATGAAGCGAGAAGAGAGGTCACGTTGGGACTCGTTTGAGAGATTTACAGGAAATATCGTAGATTTAGATAGGTTAAGTTTGTAGAAAGAAGCACGCGAGAAATCAGATAAGATAGAAAGAATAGTGGGTAGAGAGCGTGCAGGATTAGTGCAGGAGAGGAGGACATCATCGGCATAAAGACTGATCTTATGGTCTACGGGACCCACTGTGATGCCCGAGACGTCTGGGTGAGCGCGTATAACTGCGGCTAGCGGCTCCATCGCAAGGGCGAATATGAGAGGGAGAGAGGGCAGCCCTGCCTAGTTCCGTTGGTGATACGGAAGACAGAGGAGGAAAACCCTCCTGCTCGTACAAATGCACAAGGGGCTGAGTATAAAGCCAGTATAGCTGATTTTATATTGCCAATGAAATTGAACCTGTCTAAGACTGCTGCCAGATATCCCCAGTGTACTCGGTCAAATGCTTTTTCTGCATCCAATGAGACTAGTACTCCTGGGACGTCTCTCCCCTCTAAGATCTCTAAGAGATCAATAACCCGCCTTGTGGCATCTCTCGCTTGGCGGCCAGGTATAAAACCAACCTGGTCTAGTGCGATCAAGGACATTAGAACGACCTTGAGACGGTCCGCCAGCAATTTAGAGTATAGTTTCAAGTCGCAGTTCAGCAACGCTATTGGTCTATAATTTCCTGGATCAGTGGGGGATTTTCCAGGTTTCAATAGGGTTGATATAGATGCCTGCAGACCTTCCGGTTTAATGGTCCCCATCTCCTGCCAGAATTGGAATAAAGATAAAAGATGAGGGGCTAAAAATTGAGCAAAAGCCGCATAGTAGCGATAAGTAAAGCCATCAGGTCCAGGAGCTGAGGATTTCTTTGCCGAGCGTATAGCTGCCATGACCTCTGCTAAAGTAAAGGGACTATTTAGATAGGATAGTTGCTCGGGGGAGAGTGAGGGTAAATCTGCTCGATCTAGAAAAGACGAGATGTGTTCCGTTGTCGGTTGTGGGTTAGATTGGGATGAGGATAAGTTATACAAGTCCTCGTAGTATTCGCGGAAGCGCTCTGCAATAAGAATGGGGTTGTGGATCGGTATTCCCTGTGGAGAGGTAACATGTGTAATTCTAGATCGTGTTTCTGTTTTCCTAATACGGCGTGCAAGGATTGCACCTGCTCTATCCCCCATGCCATAGAAGCGGGCCTTGACTTTTTTTAGGTGATATTCTACTTTTGTGAGCATGAAGGCACGTAGTTGATGTCTGGTGGTCGAGAGATCTGAACAGAGAGCTGTGGTGGGGGAATCAGCACATTTACGTTCAAGGTCTTTTATCTTAACCAGATGGAATTCCAGAGTCGCATGGTATCTCTGTTTAGTCAAGGAAGCTAACTTGATCAGATGTCCTCGCATCACCGCCTTATGAGTATACCAAAGTATGTCTGGGGATATGTCCTGTGTGGCATTAATCAAGAAAAACTCAGAGAGTTGCGCTTGAAGAGCTTCTACGTTGGATTCGGAGGCCAATAGGTGCTCATTTAGTCTCCAAGGAGCTCTAGGTACATGAGGAGAAGAATCCGCAAAGGTCAGGTGAATGGGAGCATGATCAGACCAAGTTGCAGTGCCAATGCTAGCTTCCGTACAAAGGGGAAGGAGAGAGTCATTGATTAATATATAGTCAATGCGACTGAACGACCTGTGTCGGGGTGAGAAAAATGTATAATCCCTCTCGGTGCTGTGCAGATAGCGCCAGATATCATGCATATGAAAGGAATGAACTAGATCACCCAACTCTGATCTATAAGCAGAGGAGGAAGAGCAGTCCAGCGTCTTAGATAAAGGAGCGTTCAGATCACCTGCGATAATTTTATGTCCAGCCATATCTGGAGTGAGACGCTCTAGTAAAGATCTCAAATAAGACGTTTGTCTTGAATTGGGGGCGTACAGGACCAAGAGGGAATACAAGGCGTCGTTCAGACGGCATTTCAGGAGTAGATAACGCCCCTCAGGGTCTGGGAGGGCTGAGATAAATTCAAAAGCAAGGGAATTACTGATGAAAATTGCTACTCCAGCTTTTTTCGTCATGGCGTTAGAGAAGTATCGATGAGGGAACTGTCGGAGAGAAACACGTGCGTTGTCTCCCTCCAGCAGATGCGTCTCCTGGAGAAAAACAACATCCGGGCGAGTCCTCCTCAGCTGCGAGTATAATAGTGAGCGCTTGTGTGGGGAGTTTAAGCCGTTTGTGTTTAAAGATAGAACAGACACAGGCATATTAAGGCAATAATAGATCGCATTATGAGGTCACCAACAATTATATTGTTCTCTGAGGACATCTCTGCACACAGGGAAGGGGTTGGGAGAGAGGAAAGAATATAGTTATACAGAAAATAACAAATTCGTAATAACAGGGCTATAACTGGGTATACAGATAATCTGATCCAGTGTAAGCCAGGGTGAGCAATATGGTTACTCAAAAACAAAGAGAAAAAGATAAAAAACAGTATGTGACCAGAAAAAAAGGTCATAAAACAATAAACAGTCATTGATAGTCTGTAACTGAGTTATCACTCAGAAAAACAAGAGCGAGAAGATGGTGTCAGCTCTCTCGCTCAGCGGGGCTGTGCTCCAAAGGTCAGAAGGAGGAAGTAGGAAGAAGAGAGAAGGGGGAGAAATGAGGGGAGAAGAGAAGAGAGAGTAGAAGTCAGAGGGGAGATTGATCAGAGGAAGGGAAGAATAATGAGGAGATAAAGAGATAATGAAAAGATACGACCTGGGAGGCTGATTGTAATTCCAGGAAGACAGTCCCGCGGGCATCCCCTCATAAATGAAGGGTATAAAAAGTAAAAGTTATCCACACTCGATCGATGATGGTTTCAGGCAGTTTTCCATTCTGGATCAATTCTGCGCGCCGGGAAGATGTGTTCTCTGGGCTGTGAGTAGATGAACGCTCAGAAGGGCCAGTGGAAGATGGGATCAGGTTCCAAGTTTTCAAAAGCTGGGCAGCCCTATCAGGGGAAAGGCATACGTGGAGCTTCTCATTCCTCTGAATAAGGAGACGGGTCGGGCGCCCCCATCGATAGGGTATGTTCTTCTCACGTAGGAGCGATGTGTACGGCCGATATGCTCGACGGAGCGCTAAAGTCCCCGGTGATAGGTCAGGAAACACTTTTAATTCTGCAAATCGTGGTGATAGTGATGTAGCAGATCTTAGGGCTTTTAAGAAGTCTTCCTTCGCTTCGTAAAAATGTATGCGCCCGAGCACATCACGGGGGAGTTCAGCCCTGATCCCAGGAGGCTTTGGAACTCTATGAATTCGATCTATTTTTAGATCACGAGGTTGTAGGTCAGGGAGAACCTCCATCATGAAGCTTTGTAAGAACGCACGTAGCTCTTCAGCAGGAACTGCCTCAGGGACCCCCCGGAGTCAGACATTATTTTGTCTGCTCCTATCCTCCAGGTCACAGTTTTTAGCTTGAATTAGATCTGCTGTATGGCGGAGCTGATCCTGATCATCCATGAGCTGATTATGAGAGCGGATCAGCTCAGCTAGCTTGTTTTCAACATGGTCTGTTCTCCCACCCAGATCTGCCACCTCACCTCTGAGATCTGTTAGTGCACTTGTAATGTCTTCTTGCAGGGACGTACGGAGGTCTCCTAGTAATTCCTTCATAAGTGCCAGGGTGACTGGAGTCTCCGGGGGAAGGGAAGCTGCAGCTGAGCTCTGTGTTTGTTGTTCCCTGCGGGAGGCCGGTGCCATGTTTGCTTTAGATAGTGAGAAAGAAGAGCGGCCCGGGGGAAAATAGTCTGATACTCGGCTTGAAAAAAGATCTTGGCTGCTTTTAGTTTTCCCCATCTGTGCAGGACAGGCTCAGGAAGGGTTCTGGAGTTTCCGGGATCAGTTTGGTCGGTGTGGCTGCTGTAATAGCCGCTTTTATGCCCACGGGACCAGGAGCTCCTGTGTTAGGTGACCTCCAGCATGTGCAGCCAGGCCACGCCCCCCACCTGCCCAAATCTTATCAAATACATTAGGGCAACATCTTTTGGTATAAATGGCCTTCTCCCTATACAAAATCAAATTAATTTTATTAACATATTCCGCACGAGAGGAGATTTTATCCGAAATCCAATATAAAGCAATAAGTTTCCTGGCCACATATAGCATTCTGGCCACCGCCACTTTAAGACTGTCATCACCTCCCACATCCTCCACGTAGCCCAGAACACAAACCGCCGGGTCCCGTGGGATATCCTGCCCCTTGGTCAAATGTATCAATTGGAGAACTAGGATCCAGAAAATTTGCAGGCAGGGGCACGTCCACAACATATGCAGAATATCCGCATCATCTAGTCCACACTTAGGACATTGTGAGTCTGATCTCAATCTCATATCAAAGAGCCACTTAGGGGATCTATAGATCCTATATATGATATATAATTTAGACAAACGGTTGGGCTCACTGAGAGACAGTCTGGGGACCATCTGAAGTATTGCATTCCATTGGTCCGTGGATAACGGGCCCAGCTGACGCTCCCACCTAGCCAGCGCCCCAACCGGATGTCCCAACAGAAACACAGAAAGTAGGCAACCATATACAAAAGAGATCAGACCCCTGGTGGAAGCCTGCTGCCAATGGCATTTTGATGTATAAACATATTCTGCGTTTGCATCTGCACAGAGTAAGCGTGCCGTAGCTGCAAATATTGATAAAACATATTTGGGAGCGGGAAATCCCATCGTAACACTTCAAATGACTTGAATCCCCCACACTCTGTCAGTTGTGATATCCATCTAATTCCTATAAGCCTATATGTGCAAATCCCTTGAGTTTCTGTAGTTGTGGTAAATGAGAGTTATCCCAAATGGGGAATATTTCGTGAGGCCAGCAATACCTCTTAATTGCTTTATTTTATCCCATACTTTAATCATGAACTGGACCGTAGGGAACCCAGTTGCTAAGGGTCGGAATCTTCCCGCCTCCAAATTAGATATTATCGATCCCCGACCTGCTAAAAATTGCAGAATCCCTCCACTCCCCACTACTTCAGCTGAGAAATCCTCCATACCCCCCGCCAAATGCTGACCCAGGGATGAAAGAAAATAGAGCCACGGATTGGGCAATGCAAGACCCCCCTCCTCCTTAGATTTTTGTAGATGTTCCAATTTAATTCTTGCACTGTTTTTCAACCAAATAAGTTCTCTAAATATTGCATTGATTTTATAGAACCTATTCTGAGGGAGCCATATAGGAGAGTTGTGAAGGACATACAAGAGCTGCGGCATGACCACCATTTTGAGCAGATTCACCCTCCTGACTACAGAGAGGCGTAGCTTCGCCCAAGCCTTTACTTTCAACTTAATTCGAGATAGTAATGGTGTGAGATTCAGTCGCTCAAAATCCATTAGTTTATCTGATATCATAATACCCAGGTACTTAAAAGTTTTGGTTACTGGCACTACAGACGTGAGGTTCCTACCAGGATCTAAAGGGAGAAGGGCAGATTTGTCCCAATTAATAATGAGCCCTGAAATAGCACCAAACGAGTTAAGAAGCCGCATTGTATTTAGCAAAGAATTGTCAGAGTCCGCAAGAAACATAAGCAGGTCATCAGCATAGAGAGCAACCTTCTCTTCCAGTCCCTCATACTTGAACCCCTCAATTCTCAGATCATGACGTATTCGGGATGCCAAAGGCTCCACCGCCAGGGCAAAGAGCAAAGGGGATAGAGGGCAGCCCTCCCTCATTCCTCTGTAGAGACTAAAAGGGTCAGACAGAAGCCCATTCACTCTTATTCGTGCTCTCGGTTCAGTGTATAGAAGTCTAACCCAGCCAATAAAACCCGGGCCAAACCCCATACACTGAAGCGTAGCCCAGAGGTAATGCCATTCCACACTGTCAAATGCCTTCGCAGCATCGAGAGACAGAACCACCCTCCCCCCCCCGCATTATCCACCCGTGCCTGCATGTTCAAAAACAGTCGTCTAATATTGATGGCCGTAGACTTACAGGGCATGAATCCCGTCTGATCCGGGTGAACCAGGGACTCCACCACCTTCGAAAGACGTGTGTCAAGAACCTTTGCCAAAAGCTTAATATCAATTGTCAGAAGGGAGATCGGCCTGTAAGACCCAGGGAGTGTCGGATCCTGATCTTTTTTCAGCAGCACGGTTACTATGGCCTCCCGCATAGAAGATGGGAGGGCCCCAGAACGCAAACTGCCATTATATACTTCCAATAGCATTGGGAGCAGGACAGATTGATATCTGTTATAGATCTCAACCGGCAGTCCATCTACTCCCGGTGCCTTACCATTGGTCATAGAACTGAGAGCCTCCTCAAGCTCCCCTAAATCCAGCAGTTCATCTAATAAGCATCTATCCCTATCCGTCAACTGTGGGAGCCTAGCAAGTTCCAAAAAATTATTAATATCCTCCACCGAGGGACTAACATGAGAGGAGTAAAGCTCTGAATAGAAAGACCCCAGAATCATCAAAATGCCTGGTGTATCACTGACAAGTCTCCCATCCGTATCCCGGAGGCCTGCTATAAACGAGGTCCCCCTCTGTGTTTCCGTAATGATCGAGAGCATGTGCCCCACACTCTCCGCACATTCAAAATATTGGATGGATTGGAACATACGTTTACGTGTCGCTCTCTGTGCCTCCTGCACTCTCTTCTGCGCAGTGGGAGTGAAGTGCCTCGAAAGAGCCTCCTCCGCATCCTTCAACTCTTGGAACACGGGTTGGGAATCCGCTCTAGATTTGGATTTAAGTTTCGAAATTTCTCTAATGAACATGCCTCGCATATATGCCTTCAGTGTCTCCCACACAACCAAGTCAGAGGTCGAATGCAAGTTAAATCTAAGGTGTTCTTGAATTTCAAGGAGGAGGGTATCAGCCCCGTCTACCAATTGCAACCAAACTAGATTAAGTCGCCAGAGTAAGGTAGATCTCCGATCACACTGGGCCCCTCTAATTGTAATGGACATGGGCGAATGATCCGACACCGTTCTTGGCAAATATTGAACATCTAAAATATTTCTCAATATCCAATCATCACCTAGTGCCAGATCAATGTGAGACAGGGACACATAGGTAGAAGAAAGGCACGAATATTGATAAATATCCGGATTGTGACTTCTCCACAGATCGGTAAGGGCTAACTCCCGCAACAATATCCCAAAAGGTGTGCAATTGCCCTCCTGCCTTAAAGGCGCATGGTTAGATCTAAGATATTGTTGAAGTCCCCCACTAGTATATATGGAATCCCAGGAAAGTCCCTCAAAATTTGAAAAATTTTATAAATAACCTTGCTGCTAATTGGCGGAGGAAAATAGACAGAAACCTGTATCAACGTCACTGAATAGAGTTGGCAATGTAGAAGAACAAATCGTCCCTCCTCATCCACCACTACCCGGTTACAGGTGAATGGAGCACCCGAATATATAAGCACACTGACCCCTTCCACCCCTTCCCCGCGAGTATTGAGAATATGTGGCATGGTAGCCACATTGTACCCATCTCTTATCTAATAAGTCAACAGTCTCAGAGGTCAAATGCGTTTCCTGTAAGCAGACAATAGTGGGCCTCTGGTCAGTTATGAAAGAAAATATAGCTTGCCTCTTAACCGGGGATTTTAATCCCCTAACATTCCAACTGATTACTTTGTTCTTGCCCCTTTATAAATTGCAATATAGTCAGTACCAAAATCCATCCCATCACGGTATTGAACATATCAATGTGCACATATAGAACATATGGCCTGGTTATCCCTAAAAACTCCCTCCCCATCAGGTTTCCTATCTTGAAGGAGAGGAGACCCACAAGGGCTGTCCATGGGCAGCTGACGTTTTCTATTTCCTGGGGATGGGGGCCGGTGTGGGAAGAGCGGTGCTCCTGCAACACTGGGTGCGGTCTCAGCGGGTCCCTCTGCGGCTGGCCGATGCTGGGCCTGGTGGGGACCTGGAGCGCGGAGGCTGGGTCATCTCGTCGCCCTAAAGCGGGAGACGCGTGCACGGTGCCCTCTGGGCAATCCCAGCCACGCGCACGCCGGGGTGAAGATGTGGCCGGCAACAGAAGTAGGCTATTGTGCATGTGCAGACCCGCCCAAGATGGCGGCGCCCGGGTAAGCGGTGGCTCCTGGCCACCATTGAAAATAAAATTATTACAAAAAATTTAAAAATACACATATTTAGTATAGCCGCTATCAGAAATATCCAATCTATCAAAAAATAAATTCAGTTAATCAGATTGGTAAACTGCGTAATGGATAAAAAGTCCAAACACCAATACTACGGTTTTTTTTTGATCGCCAAAACATTGCAACAAAATGCAATAACGGGTGATCAAAACAGCGCATCTACCCAAAAATGGTATCATTAGAAACATCAGCTCAAGCCGCAAAAATAAGCCATCACACAGCCCCAGATCCCGAAAAATGAGAATGCTACGGGTTGTGGAAAATGGTGGCAAAAGCGCAATACTGTTTCTTTAAAAACTTTAGAATTTTGTTTCACCATTTAGATACCAGTAAAAGTATACATTTGGTATCTATGAACTCGTACCGATCCGAGGCATCATACCAACACGTCAGTTTTACCTTATAGTGAACATGATGAATAAGAAACCTAAAAAACAAATGCGTAATTGCACAATTTTTTTTTTATTTTTTGCAATTTCACTGCACTTGGAATTTTTCCCATTTTCCTGTACACTATATAGTAAAATAAATTATTTCATCTGACAGTACAACTCATCTTGCAAAAAACAAGCCATCATATGTCTATATTGACAGAAAAATAAAAAAAGTTATGTCTCTTGGAAAAAGGGGAGGAAAAAATAGAAACTCACCGGTGTATGAAGGGGTTAATGGAATGATTTCCGTGGTCGACATTAATTCTGTTTTTCAGATTCCTGAAATGAAAGTAAAGATCAACATGTCCAATTCTGATATTTTTTATGTGCACTGTGACAAAATTCTTTATATTATAATGTTTTCAATTGCAGTCGAGTCTCAAGATCTACCAGCAAACTCAAATGGAGTACATGAAAGTGAAGGAAGAGTGTGAGAAGATTGACGTCGCGTATGTATTTCTCACTGTTACTGTGAGGGGCGAGGAAGAAGAGTGAATGGTGTAATGTATGACCTATAAATAATAGCGCCTCCATACCCCAGTAAAAATAAATGATCATGGAGCACTATGAGGCTGGCTTCACACTGCAGGATTTTCACTGATCAGGTTAAATACAGTTTGTGTGTCAAAACCAGAAGTGTCTCCAAAACTCAGAACAGGTGTCAATCTGTCAATTATAGTTTTTCTCTGCACGTTCCTCTCCTGATTCCTCTCCGGGCTTTGACACACAAACCTGATTGAACCTGATCAGGGAAAAAACTGCAGTGTGAAGCCAGCCTTAGTTCAACTAGTCTAGCTGTAGAGCCCGATGTTGCTCGGGTGTAATGTATGTATCATAGCTCTGCTCCCTCCAGTAATCCCACCCCCTTGTGAATGTAGACTAAAACTGCCATAAATCATTAGCACATCATTTCAGTAACCCTGGTAACATATTGGCTTGCTGCAACTTACAACTGCACAAATATATGACCTGCAAGTTTAATGGTACAACCAGATAATGTAAAATTATATATATTATAGATTTTATTATCACAAAAATACAAAGTTATGAAGAGAGCGAAAAATCCAATGAAAAGAACTCCGGGCTAAAATAGTAAGTGAAAAGGATGGAATCTAGTGCGGGAAAGCAATATTCATATACACAAAACAGGGACACAATACCAGCACTATAATCCGCTCTATGTAAAAAATAACCATACTTTGAGTGTAGATCTCTCTCTTTCTCTTATGGCCACGTCACACACTTCAATCTGATGAACGATTTTGTTAGTGATCACATGCACGCACGATCACTAACAAAATCGTTGAGCTCGCTAGTGAGCGGTCACACAGGCACTCACTAGCGATCAATGGACCATCGTGGAAAGGATTTAAATATCGTTTCCACGATGTCTTGCTCCCGTTGCCAGGCTGCGGTAAGCGGGAGCAGTCTGGTCTCCAAGGTAACCTGCGGGTATCTCGGCAGCGCGCGATGCCTAGATACCCGATGTATAACTTGGTTACCAGCCTTCTCCGCTCACCGGCTGGTATCCAAGGTACACAGCGGGTAACGCTGCCTAGTTTCCCGCAGTTTACCTTGGAGACCAGCCCCCAGCGCTTGCAGAGAGGCACTGGGAGCGGCTTATCGGTCGTTTCCCGGTGTCACACGCAGCAATGCTGTGTGTCCACCGGATGACCAACGATAGATTTGAGATCCTGTCCTCAAATCAAACGATGAACTATCAGCCGACTGATCGTTCATCGATTGTGGTGTCACACGCAACGATGTCGTTTTGACATCGTTCAAGCGTCACAGAACGCGTGACTTTTAAACGATATCGGCAACGATATCATTACGTGTGATGTGGCCTTTAGGCTGGTTTCACACTAGAGTTTGTGTCTGCATGTGTCTGTGTTCGGTGCACGGCGTTTGCATACGCCAATGTGAAACCACCTTTGTCTCTCACTTTCTCTTTGTCTTTCTCTCTCTCACTTTCTTTCATCCCGCGTAGATTTTATACAAATAAAGTGCTGTTTAAATGTAATGTTCAAATGAATGATCATTCTATTACAATACATACAAAAAATGTATCTAAAAAAAGTCCTATATAACAAAGTGTTTTACAGAAGAATAAGCTATACGTTAAGGTATTACAGAAGAGTATTCAAAAGTAAATACACAGTAAATACACATATCACCTAATAAGCCATTACATATATATCTCACCTTGATTATAATAGGATGGTGATGAGGTAGAAAGTATATAAGAAATACTATGTCACAAATAAAGTGCTATAAAATACAATGTTATAAAAAGAGATGTTTGACAAAGCCATAGTCAAAGTATGGCAATGAGGTACACCTAAATGCTATGACCTACACATAGTGCAGGGGAATGCAGAAATGAATGCACATGTCACCTAAAGCATATTACATATATATACAGGGCGGACCATTTATATGGATGCACCTAAATACAATGGGAATGGTTGGTGATATAAACTTCTTGTTTGTGGCACATTAGTATATGGGCGAGGGACAACTTTTCCAGATGGGTGGTGACCATGGCGGCCATTTTGAAGTTGGCCATTTTGGATCCAACTTTATTTTTTTTTAATGGGAAGAGGGTCATGTGACACATCAAACTTACTGAGAATTTCATAAGACAAAAACAATGGTGTGCTTGGTTTTAACGTAACTTATAAAATGTGTTCAAAGTGCTGCCCATTGTACTGGATTGTCAATGCAACCCTCTTCTCCCACTCTTGACACACTGATAGCAACACCGCAGAAGAAATGCTAGCACAGGCTTCCAGTATCCGTTGTTTCAGATGCTGCACATCTTGTATCTTCACAGCAAAGAAATTGCCTTCAGATGACTGATGAGGCAAACTTTTTTATGAATGGTGAAGTTAACAAACAAAACCACCATTATTGGTCTGACACTAACCCACAGTAGATAGATCCCTCCAAGACTGTTGGAACACAAAAATTGATGGTATGGTGTGGTATATGGGGAACAAAGATAGTGGGGCCATTCTTCATCAATGGAAACCTCAAAGCCACAAATTGCTACATTCTTTACCTGTCTACAGCAGGTTACACAATCCGCTATCCAGTGCACACAAAGGCCTGCTGGATGGGCTCATGGGAACCACCATTCTCACAGCGAACAAACCTAGAAACCATGCATCCTATACCTTTCTCCTTCAGTAGGTGAGCGCAGACACGGCGGTCTTGCATCCTGTACCTGTCTGTTTTCAGCAGGTTACAGGATCCACGCCACTGTCCAGTAAACACAAGTGTCTGCTAGAATGGATCATGGTACCTATCATCCTCTTGGCGAGCAAAAACCCAGCAACCTTGCTCTCTATACCTGATTGTTTACGGCGGTTTACGGAACCGCACCACTATTCAGTGTGCACAGCTGCTCGGATGATATGTTGATCATGGTATCACCACTATCAGTGGGCAGAGATCCAGAGGCCACACATCTTTTTCCTGTTTCTCACAGCAGGTTACAGGATCCACACCATTGCCTAGTACATGTGGCTCCCAGCATTGCAGCTACCTGGGTGCACACACCTTCTAGAACCTGAAGGACCTGCACCTTATACCTCGGGTACTGCAGCTTCTAAGGCCGACATCACTACTCAGTACACATATTTGCTATGGCTGTCTGCAAAGGTGATTTGTGGTATCCGTTACCTCCACAGCAAAGTGGATATCTGATTGAGTGCGGCCACCATCATACACACTCTCGGTTGGTCACTCCCATATCATACCACACTACGTTAGCCTATATGTTACGCCATCCTGGCAGTGAGCAGATATTCGGCCGTCATGCATCCTATATCTGCTTGCAGGCTTCACATCTTGATTTGGTTTATATACCACTCGGCTTTACTGTGCTGCCGACAGTTTCTTCTGCATAGTCTGCCAGTGGGTTACGGGTGTTCTCCATCCAGTATTTCATATCTGCCCGCTGGGCCGATTTAACTGACTGCTCATTCTCTCTGAGATTTATCGCTTTTTAGGGGTTCAAGACACCCAATTACTATATATCCTATAGCTCTTTTATCCACCTAACTGGTTACATCAGTGGAGCTTCCATCTAAGTATGGGACAGTTCTTGGGCCCAAGCCTGGTTTTTTTACTTTATCCTTACCGAGGCTCACCTGTTACCAGTGAAGTAGTGTTCACATACCATTTAGTCCGACTGACCGACTCTCCCGGTCAGCTGAGACAAGCTATGTGGTCCAAAGGCTCCATTCACTACTGAAACGAAACTCCAATTCTTCATTATTTATCTTGCACCTGGCCACTTGGGTGTCTTTGGCTCGAAGTCACATCCTATTACTTCCACCCTTGCAGAGGTCCACACCTGCCAGCCACTATTCAGTATCCTAAATCTACAGTCTCAGGTAATTTGCTTTTCGCACGGGAGACTCGAGCGCTCAACCTCTAACCAGTGCTTAGGCTTTTTGGGGTATTTGTACCATAGGATAATTTGCGAGCCATCTGCTCTGGCATTCTTAACATTGTCTGCTCCCCTTTGATCTTCTTTTCAGGAGTGTCATCGGGTGGGCCAACCTCATTAACTCGGGACTGGATTGCCAGCCGCTAGATACATAGTCTTTGCATAGCTTTTCCCTCTTCAAGGTCGCATCAGAAGTACGATGGCGCTTCTGATACCCATACATAAGGTACTCGAGCATCTTCTTCTGGCTATTCTGGATCCAGGTCATTCTCTACCGTGTTTGAGTCAGATTTTCCTACTCCCGACTCACTCTTTTTTCAGTGATGATGGAACCCCCTGCCCGGCACACGACAGGACAGCCCTGGCTATTTACGCCTCAGCTCATGCCCAGACCTGGGTCCTCGTTTCTCACCTATCATTTTAGGTGGTTGTACTCGGTCACCTGGAATGCTGTCATTCTCATCTTCTGCTTGTTTGTTGCTGTTTTTACCTTCCCTTTCCGAAAGATTCCTACATTTCCTCTCTAAGTCATGAACTATAATCAGATTTCGCCTCAGGTTCTCATTCACAGATATGGTGCATGCAGGGCCCCTGGTGGGGTATCACTCAATGTTCATGAGCTCAGCCTTGATACTGGACGTTTTTCAGCTGGCAGCAACAGGTTTTTTTTTTTTGACTGAAATTCTAGATTCTCCGTCCACAAGGAAATCTCACACAAGCAAGCTCTCGGTTAGGTTTCTCGACCATGTGTTCTGACTTTTCAGCACTCTCTGGCCACTCTCCCCTGGACAGTCGGTCACGCTGAAGATTCTCAGATTTGCCGCTTTTTTTCTTGCATGTTCCCCCGGCCACCCTGCAGATGGCCCATGCAGGGAGGTATATTTTTCTCTCACCTCTACATTGGCGCTCACCTCGGCAGCGCATACAGGAAGTCTAGCAAATCGTACTAAGGATTAGCATGGTCCTACGCAAGGTTGTCTGCTGTTATTTTTGTGAAAGCCTTCTCCGTTCCATGCTTACTACTCCTTTCAGGCCTCAAAGATTTATCTTATATATGTGCTGTATAATTGTAAAAAAGTTTTGCAAATTTATTAAAAAAGACAAAGCTGAAATATCACATGGTCATAAGTATTCAGACCCTTTGCTCAGTATTGAGTAGAAGCACTCTTTTGAGCCAGTACAGCCATGAGTCATCTTGGGATTGATGCAACACGTTTTTCACACTTGGATTTGGGGCTCCTCTGCCATTCTTCCTTGCAGATCCTCTCCAGTTCCGTCAGGTTGGGTGGTGAACGTTGGTGAACAGCCATTTTCATGTCTCTCTAGAGATGCTCAATTGGGTTTAGGTCAGAGCTCTGGCTGGGCCAGTCAAGAATGGTCACAGAGTTGTTCTAAACCATTCCTTTGTTATTTTAGCTGTGTGCTTAGGGTCATTGTCTTGTTGGAAGGTGAACCTTCAGCCAAGTCTGAGGGCCAGGGGACTCTGAAAGAGGTTTTCATCCAGGATATCTCTGTACTTGCCTCAATCATGTTTGATTTAATTGTAACCAGTCGTCCTGTCCTTGCAGCTGAAAAGTGCCCCCATAGCATGATGCTGCCACCCCATGTTTCACTGTTGGGATTGTATTGGGCAGGTGATGAACAGTGCCTGCTTTTCTCCTCAGATACCACTTAGAATTATCACCAATAAGTTCTATCTTTGTCTCATCAGACTAGATAATGTTATTTCTCATAGTCTGGGAGTCATTCTTGTGTTTTTTTGCAAACTCTATGCGGGCTTTCATATGTCCTGCACTGAGGAGAGGCTTCCATCGCGCCACTTTCCCATGAAGGCCTGACTGGTGGAGGGCTGCAGTGTTAGTTGGTTTGTGGAACTTTCTCCTATTTCCCTACTGTTTCTGAAGGTCAGCCACAGTGATCTTGGGTTCTTCTTTACCTCTCTCACCAAGGCTATTCTCCCAAAATTGCTCAGTTTGGCTGAACGGCCAGGAGTAGGAAGACTTCTGGTGGTCCCAAACTTCTGCCATTTAAGAATTATGGAGGCCACTGTGCTATTAGGAACCTTGAGTATGCCAGACATTTTTTTTGTAACCTTGGCCAAATCTGCTTTGTCCACAATTCTGTCTCTGAGCTCCTTGGGCAGTTTGTTTGACCTCAGGATTCTTATTTGGTCTGACATGCACTGTGAGCTGTGAGGTCTTACAGTCATATGAAATAGTTTGGGCACCCCTCTTAATCTTACCCATTTTTATTTGTTTAAAATTGGGTTTTTGCAACAGCTATTTCAGTGTAATATATGTAATAACTGATGGACACAGTAATATTTCAGGATTGAAATGAGGTTTATTGCACTTACCAAAAATGTGAAATATGCATTATTTCAAAATTTGACAGGTGCCAAAGTATAGACTTTAGGTGACGTGTGCTTTCATTTCTGTGTTCCCCTTCACTATGTGTAGGTCAGAGCATTTAGGCGTACCTCATTGCCATACTTCTGCCAGACTTTGACTATCCCTCTGTCATATATATCTATTATATCATTGTATTTATAGCACTTTAGTTGTGACATAGTATTTCTTATATACTTTCTACCTCTTTGCCATTCTATTTTATTCAAAGTGAGATATAAATGTAAAGTCGTCTTAGGTGATATGTGCATTTACTTTTGATTACTCTTCTGTAATACATGTGTAGGTCATAGCAATTAGAGGTGTGCTAACATTAAACATAGCTTATTATTCTTCTGTAATACACTTTGTTTGTTATGTAGGACTTTTTTAATATACATTTTTGTTTTATATTGTAATAGAATCACAAAATTTATTTGAATTACACAGCACTTTATTTGTATAATATCTACGAGGGATGAAATGGAGAGAAAGAGGTCTAGATCTACATTCAAAGCATAGTTATTATTTTTGCATAGAGTGGGTGATAGCAGTATCATTGCGTCCCTTTTTATGTATGAATATTGCTTTCTTGCATTAGATTCCATCCTTTTCACTTACTATTTTAGCCAGGGGTTCTTTTCATCAGATTTTTCTCTTCTTTCATAAAATTGTTTTTCTCCTTTGCCTCATTGGGGGACGCAGAACCGTGGGTGTTATGCTGCTGTCCACTAGGAGGTGACACTAAGCAGAATCTGAAACTAATTAAGTTGCTCCTCCTCTGCAGTATAAACTCCTCTGGCTGGCCTTGCCTCACCAGTTTTTGCTTAGGAGGCACACACACATTTTGTCGTTTATATTTTTCTAGTGATTTTAATGATTTTTCTTTAAGTTTACTTTTTCTTCTCAGATGAGTCAAGATAAGCCAGCAGCCTGCTTCCTCGGCCACCCACA
Organism: Allobates femoralis; assembly: GCA_033576535.1. Lineage (NCBI taxonomy): Eukaryota > Metazoa > Chordata > Amphibia > Anura > Aromobatidae > Allobates > Allobates femoralis. The sequence continues at coordinate 305,305,972 of JARQOC010000005.1, read as the reverse complement.
GTTGGGGAGCTGGGTTGAAGTCGAGATACCTCATGGACCCTGGCACCTTCCTTCCTCGGCCACCCGCAGTTAGGGAGCTGGGTTGATGTCGAGATACATCACGGACCTCAACATCCTCCTTCCTAGACCCCTCAACTGGGGCTCTGGGTGATACTGAACTGATGGCGACGAGTGTCACATGGGCCACTGAAGACAGGACCAACTGCCCTCCCCATCTCACCCCATATGGGGGTTTTGGGTCGAGGCCCCCATACAGGTACAGTGCTGAGCCCTGTTTGGCACAGGGCTCTCCTTCTCAGGACTGTGACCGACAAGGCCGGCATTCTGTACCCATAAATTCAGCTGTTCTCAGGTTATACATCCATCGGGCAGCAGGGACTGGCCAGAGCAGCGGTTCCGGCGGTGTCTCAGGATTTTCGCCCCAGCCCTCACTGTTTTTCCGGGTCCACATTGTACTCTAGGCCCCGACTTCGGCCTAGAGTACTATGTTGCCCACAGATCCGCCCTCTGCCTGCCCTCCGCCCGCCCGCCGGGTGACGATTCAACATGCCCGCCGCATCATGAAGGGGGGCGGAATGGCCTGTTTCAGCGCCTCTCGCTCGTCGTGAGCTCTCCTGCGCGCCCTTTCCTGGTAGGAGCTGCTCCTCCCTGCTAACAGCGGCGGCCATTACAGGATCACTTTACAAACAAAGCACCACTGGAAAGACTGCCTGAGGTAGAAGAGCTCCTCACAGACAGCACAGCTTAACTGGAGGACACAGACTGGGTGGCTGGTGCAGGCACACTACGTTGGTGAGGAGCTCAGCAGAGTCTTTCCCCTGCTGTAGCGCTCTCTCTCTCTCTCTCTATCTCTCTCTATCTCGCTCTCTCCTCCCTCTCTCTCTATCTCAATTCAATTCAAATGAGCTTTATTGGCAGGACTAAGTACATATCAGCATTGCCAAAGCAAATAGTAAAAATAGGGGGACGGGAGTGGGGAGTGGGTAGGCATATTGAAGTCCATGACATATCAGGATCCTTTTAGAGGGTGGGGACATGTCCAGGGTGGGGTATATAAGTCCATGGCATATCAGGCTCTTAGTTGAGGGATAGGGAAGTGTTCAGGGTTGGGGTATATAAGTCCATGACATATCAGTCTCCTCTATCAAATTCAAATTCAAATGAGCTTTATTGGCAGGACTAAGTAAATATCAGCATTGCCAAAGCAAATAGTAAAAATAGGGGGACGGAGTGGGTAGGCATATTGAAGTCCATGATATATCGGGATCCTTTTAGAGGGTGGGGACATGTCCAGGGTGGGGTATATAAGTCCATGGCATATCAGGATCCTTTTAGAGGATGGGGACATGTCCAGGGTGGGGTATATAGTCCATGCATATCAGATCCTTTAGAGGATGGGACATGTCCAGGGTGGGGTATATAAGTCCATGGCATATCAGGATCTTTAGAGGATAGGGACATGTCCAGGTGGGTATATAAGTCCATGGCATGTCAGCTCTAGTTGGGGAAAGGAAGTGTTCAGGTTGGGTACAGAAGTCCATGACATATCAGTCTCCTCTTAGTCTGTGGCAGGCACTGACATATTGCGCTGCTATGGCCGCTGCACTTTCTTCTTCCCCCAGTACTATTGGCAGTTTCTCTTCCTCCTCCATGGAGGTGAAGTCTGGGAGGAGATCGGACAGTCTCTTGAAGTGAGTGTCCCACACTGTGGAGTATTTAGGGCACCTCAGCAAGAAGTGGGCCTCATCCTCCACGACCTCCTGGGGTACTGCTGGCACAGTCTGCTCTCTCGGGGCTTGTAGTTCTGTCGGTGCCGCCCTGATTCGATGAGTAGGCTGTGGGCGCTCAGTCTGTACCAGCTCAGGATCTGTCGCTCTTTGGGGTTTTCCAGTTTCTCTAGGTATGGGGCCAGTTTGTACTCTCTGTGTAGTTTCTGGTATATCGTCGGTTTCTGTGATTTGTTTGTCGTTCCTCCAGATATTCCTCTTTGCCTTTGTGTACCATCTTATGGATTTCACTTTTTGTCAGGCCATGTGAGTTGGTGGCTTTGTCAGGCTGTCTATGGGTACTTTGTGTTGGGAGGCTTCCTGGGGCTTCCTGGTGCAGGAGGGCTTTGTGATGGTAGGAGTTGGCACTACTGCTTTGTAGATGAACCTTGAATGACAGCGCCTTCTTCTGGATCTCGAGGTGTAGCGGGAGTCTGCCCAGCTATGCTCAGCAGGCGCTGTTTGATGTGCTCCGATGGACTTGGAGAAGATGCTTGCAGAACTCTAGGTGGAATATTTCAGTCGGCCCAGCGTCCTACTTTGACCAGTTTGGGTATGAGACTGGACCCCAGACCTCACTGCTGTAAAGAAGGATTGGGGCAATGATGGTGTCAAAGACTTTTAGCCAGACGGTTACTGGTCCCTTGAGATGATATAGACGTCTTCTTATGGCATAGAAGGCTTTGGATGCCTTGTCTTTCAGTAACTCTATGGCTTGCTTGAAGCTCCCTGATTGGCTGAGTTCTAGGCTCAGGTAGGTGTACCTGTTGGTTTCTGTAAGTGGACAGTTGTCTATCGGGAAGGGAGGATGGCCAGCAGGTTTCTGCTTTCTTTTCTGGAACACCATGGTATTAGTTTTCTTCTGGTTGATTGGCATTGCCCATGTGCTGCTGAAGGTCTCTAGGATGTTCAGATGATCTTGGAGGCCTTTCTCAGTTGGGGATAACAGCACGAGGTCATTGACGTACAGCAGAAATTTCACCTGGGTGTCATGTAGAGTGAGTCCTGGTGCTGAGGAGGACTCCAGGGCCACCACCAGCTCATTGATGTAGATGTTAAAGAGCGTTGGACTTAGGCTGCAGCCCTGTCTCACTCCTCGGCTTTGTTGGAAATAGGCCGTCCTCTTTCCATTGACCCTCACGCTGCAGCTGTTCTCAGTGTAGGAGCTTCGGATGACATCGTATGTTTTGCCTCCTATTCCGCTCCCCAACAGTTTTAGGAATAATCCTGGGTGCCACACTGAATCAAAGGCCTTTTTGAAGTCCACGAAACAAGCGTATATCTTCCTTTCTCCTTCGCATCATTGGGGGACACAGGACCGTGGGTGTATGCTTTTCTGCCACTAGGAGGCGACACTAAGCAAAGCTTAAAATAGAGCCCTCCTTCCTGCAGTATACACCCGAGCGTGGGCATAGCTATTCAGTTTTAGCTTAGTGTCGCTGGAGGCACATGTAGTCTGTAGTTCAGACCACATCTACCATCTTTTAATTTTTATTTACAATATTTCATTCTCTATTTTTTACTACAACTCTCCATGAGAGCACAAAGGACTGAGGGCAGCGCATCACACAGGGATGACGGAGCCTCAGAAAGGACCCCGCTCTCCCAGCCCAGAGGCAGCAACAGCCACGGGTCAAAACTGCATCCCCCTGCATGACAGAGGGATGCACAGACCGGCTGCACTCACAGGGCACGATGCACCTTCCCCTGCAGCACACCACATGGAAGCTCCCACCTCCTCCAGCAAAGGAGGCAGGTGAGGAATCGCAGCAGTTTCCACACCCCGCTCACCAAGCCATCCCTAAGGGCTGTGGTGCAGCAGGGGCAGCAGGACCCTCACCGTCCTAACAGGCTGGCCATGGATCCCAGAAGCCCCAACGCGGCAGCCACAGGCTGGGACGTGCACTGCCAGTAAGTAGGGGTGCGCGCACAGCCCAGGAGCCGCACCATCCACGGGCGCCGCCACCGCAGCAGCATCGCGCATCCCATCCGCGCGCCCGGGGCCACAATTAATCGAGGCCCCGGTCTGGGCCTATATCCCGGCGCCGCCTACAGCCCCAGCTGATAGGCCGTAGGGCGAGCGCGTCATCGCCGCGTCATAGGGGCGGGCGCGATGACGCGACAAGCGGCGCTCTCATTGGCCTCTGAGCCCGCCACTCAGGGCCAGGCCACAGCTATTGGCTGAGCGCCGCAGGCACCGCTCCAGCCAATAAGAGCAAAGGGGGAGGAACAACCCTACGCCCACTGCAGCGTGACTGCCCAGAGGGCATGTCACTCAAGGCCCAGGGGCACAATATAGCAGCTAAAGCCTAGTCAAGGCCACAGCCCACAAAAAACACGCCCCAAGACCGGCGCGAAAATTAAACAATGCTGCTGCACACTGCAGCTACATATAGGTACAGCCCTCAGGTAATAAACCTGGGGCTGATACCTAACTAGCCCCCATGGAGACAGGCTGTAGTAGGGTGGGCTTAGCCCCCTCCCAGGGGGGGGCACACAAAGCCCACATACTACCCAGGGACACTTTCAGGTCACAGTCCTTTGTTCCAGTGCCTCTTCAAAGGAAGGACCTCAGCACCTCGGGACGGCATAGCAGGGGACACAGGATCCGGGTAAGCTCCATAGGAGACCCTCTTTCCTGCAGTTATTCCCCCCTGCCCTCATTACAACCCAGTCTGATCACCGCAGTGCCATCGCTGACAGTAATCTGGTACGCAATGGCAGATACAAAACCGTCCAAAGACAAAAGCAAAAGCAGTGCAGGGAACAAGGCATCATGCACTAGCTGCCAGACCACGCTTCCACGCAAGCATACGTCACAATTTTGTAAGGACTGTGAACCTGAAAGTCCCATAGAGGCTGCCTCTGACGCAGGTACCAGTGCGCCCGACATTCCTCCATGGGGTATAGAATTGTCACAACGGGTGGACACCATAGTCCAAATGCTGCAAGCCCAGGCTAAGTCTCACGCAACCAGTACCCTTAAACGTCACCGCTCCCACTCCAGCAAGGAGCAGCCCGCGGACGCCCTAACCAGTAAAAAACGGACGGATACCAGGCCGTCCCGGGAACAATCCCCAAACGCTTCATCAAGTGACAGGTCTCGCTCTCCCTCACCCCGCCAGTCCGAGTCACGCTCCGAGGGCGAACTATCGGACCCCGACACACCATACGAGAGCAAGACCACGGACATCCAAACCCTGGTTGACAGCCTCATCGAAGCTGTTAACATGACACTGGATATCAAAGACGAGCCGGTCGCCACGCCAGAGCACAGTCTCCTGTTCTCTAGCACTAAACGCTCTCGCCGAGTCTTCTCTAACTCTGAAGGGATCGTCGGCTTTGTACAACGACACTGGGACCGGCCTGACAAACGCTTCGCAGGCCGCAAGGCCATCGAAACGAAATATCCGTTTACCCCAGACCAACACAAGAAATGGGCAGAATCTCCGGCCGTAGATCCCCCGGTGTCGCGTTTAGCTAACAAAACCCTACTTACCATCACAAATAACTCGTCTATCAAGGACCCCACTGACCGCCAGCTCGACTGTTTAGCGCGCTCAATCTTTGAGGCGTCAGGGGCAGCGCTGTCGCCTCTGTTCGCCATAGCATGGGTGGCCAAAGCAGCGGAATCCTGGATCCACAACGTTCAGCAATCACTGAAAGAGCCCGACCAAGACCAGGCAGACCAACTCGATTTGCTGGCAAAAGCAATCCGCTATTTCTTGCTAGCATCCACAGATGCAGCCAACTGCGCCGCACTGGCGGCAGCAAACGCAATCTCCTCGCGCCGAACCCTCTGGCTTAGAGGTTGGCAGGCTGATCCAGCATCAAAAAGGTCACTGATAAACTTACCGTACCAAGGAGATCGCCTATTCGGCGAAAAACTTGACCAACTCATCTCTGAGACTACCGGGGGCAAGAGCAAGTTCCTCCCCCAGCAGAGGTTCAAGCTGCCCTTTCACCGCCCACAGTCTAACACACGCTCCCAAGGATCACCGAGGTGGCCCAGCTCTAACGCCAGCACTAACGCAGGTCGGCCGACCCGCGGGGCCAACAGCTACCCACACTCCTTTAAAACCAACCGAACATGGAAGACCCGGCCTAAACAAACTCCTTTTAAAGGCGGAAGGCCACAGAAAGTTAGCACATGACTCCCCCCCCACAGCCGCTCGTCACCGACATAACAGGCGGACGCCTTCAGCTGTTCCGCCAATCATGGCTCAAGGTCGTACACGACAATTGGGTCAGAGAACTGGCGTCGTCCGGCTACAAGATAGAATTCTCATCCCGGCCCCCAAATCGCTTCCTCCTATCCCGCCTCCCAAAGGGAAACACCCTACCGTTCCTCGACGCCATCAACTCACTGCTCAAGTCCGGCGTCATAAAACCGGTACCAGTAGACGAACAATTCAAGGGCTACTACTCAAACCTGTTCGTCGTCCCAAAAAAGGACGGGACTATGCGCCCCATCCTGGACCTCAAACTTCTCAACAAGTTTGTAAAAGTTCGACATTTCAGAATGGAATCCCTAAGCTCAGTAATTGCGTCCTTAGAGAAAGGAGAATTCCTAGCAACCATCGACATACAAGACGCGTATCTCCACATACCCGTCTCGGCATCCCACCAGAAATACCTGCGGTTCGCGGTACAAAAACGCCACTACCAGTTCGTCGCCCTGCCCTTCGGCTTGGCAACCGCTCCCAGAGTCTTCACAAAGGTCATGGCGGCTGTCATGTCCATCCTCCACGCACGAGCAGTTGTCGTCTTACCGTACCTAGACGATCTGCTGATCAAGGGACCATCCTTCCAATCATGCCTCGAAAGCGTCAGAATCACAACGGACACTCTTCCCGCCTAGGATGGCTCATAAACCGGGAAAAATCATCCACAAAGCCTGCCCAAACAGTCCACTTCCTCGGCATGACCTTGGACACCGCAAGAGGGCTGGTCATACTCCCTCAGGACAAGGCCACAGCGATTCAAAAAGGCGCGCAGGTTCTTCTCGCCCGCTCGCCCCAGTCCATACGCTTCGGCATGAGTGTCCTGGGAAAAATGGTGGCCGCAATGGAGGCAGTCCCCTTCGCCCAACTACATCTCCGTGCCCTACAGCTCTCCCTCCTCTCGGCCTGGGACAAAAGCCCCTTCGGCCTCAAACGAAAACACCGACTATCCGCCAAGGTCAAAACATCACTCAAATGGTGGACACAGCCCACATCCCTCTCGCGAGGAAGATCCTTCCTCCCTCTCCAGTGGCTGATCGTAACCACCGATGCCAGCCTACTCGGCTGGGGGGCCGTCTACCTTCACCACACGGCTCACGGACGCTGGACACCCCAGGAGTCACGTCTCCCAATCAACATCTTAGAGCTACGGGCAATTCGCCTAGCACTCCAACACTTTCACCATCTCCTAGCTGGTCGCCCCATCCGCATTCAATCGGACAACGCCACGGCCGTGGCGTATATAAATCACCAAGGCGGCACACGCAGCAAGGCAGCGATGCACGAAGTAGAACACATCCTGCGATGGACCGAAAAGAACCAGTCAATCATATCAGCAGTCCACATCCCGGGAGTGGACAACTGGGCAGCGGACTTCCTAAGCCGCCAAGGGCTGGCCTCAGGAGAATGGTCCCTTCACACGGAAGTTTTCCAACAAATCTGTCAACGCTGGGGAACGCCCGACGTGGACCTCATGGCATCAAGAATGAATGCGAAAGTCCCGGCATTTGTGGCCAGATCCCGGGACCCACTGGCTCTAGGAGTGGACGCTCTTGTCCTCCCCTGGCGCCAGTTCCACCTCCCGTACATCTTCCCGCCACTCCCCCTAATCCCTCGAGTAATCAGGAAGGCCAAGGCAGAAAGAGCGCAAGTAATCCTCATTGCCCCAGACTGGCCACGGCGGCCATGGTACGCAGAGCTAGTACAGCTACTCGCAGACGCGCCCTGGCCACTCCCAAACAGGCCGGACCTCCTGTCTCAGGGCCCCTTCTACCACCAGAACTCGGGAGCCCTGTCTTTAACGGCATGGCGATTGAGTCCTGGGTCCTGACCCAAGCAGGGTTCACACCTAAGGTCATAACCACCATGATCAACGCCCGAAAAACATCATCCTCTCGCATCTACTACCGCACCTGGAAAGCCTATTTCAGGTGGTGCGAAGATCTCAACCGTAACCCACTCCTCTCTCCATCCCCTCGATCCTGGAGTTCCTCCAGAATGGCCTCGATGCGGGCTTAGCACCAAACTCCATCAAGGGCCAAATTTCGGCCTTAAGTATTCTTTTCCAACGCAGGATTGCGTCAAAAGCACAAGTCAAAACATTCATTCAAGGGGTCTCCCACACACGACCTCCCTACAGGACGCCCGTGGCGGTCTGGGACCTAAACCTAGTCCTCGACGTGCTCCAAGGCACACCATTCGAACCCCTCAAAGAGGTTCCTCTAACCCTTCTCTCGCACAAGGTCGCCTTTCTCGTCTCTATTACATCAATTAGGCGTGTGTCCGAACTGGCCGCCCTATCCTGTCGGCCCCCCTACTTGTCCTTCCATAAGGACAAAGTCGTCCTATGACCATCTCCTCCTTTCTTACCCAAAGTGGTATCTCAATTCCATCTCAATGAGGACATAGTACTCCCGTCCTTCTGCCCAACTCCAATACACCGGGTCGAAAAGCAGCTCAATACCCTGGACCTGGTGAGGGCTCTCAGACATTACATCTCCCGAACAGCCCCTTTCCGCAAAACAGAAACGCTGTTCGTCATTCCCAAGGGCCCTAGAAAGGGAATGGCTGCGGCCAAATCCACGTTGGCACGATGGATCTGCTCCACGATCCAGGAAGCCTACCGTATCAAGGGAATGCCAATCCCAGAAGGTATTAAGGCACACTCAACCCGGTCAGTGGGCGCCTCATGGGCCATTCGCCACCAAGCTTCGGCAGCTCAGGTCTGCAAAGCTGCAACCTGGGCCAGCCTACATACATTCACCAAACACTACAACATCCACACCCAGGCCTCTGCAGATGCAAGCCTAGGCAGGAAAATCTTACAGGCAGCGGTCGCGCATCTGTAAACAGCTAGCGCACGATGCCCGACCACCACTGCTAGATCCCCACCCAGGGACTGCTTTGGGACGTCCCACGGTCCTGTGTCCCCCAATGATGCGAAGGAGAAACAGGGATTTTTGTGTACTCACCGTAAAATCCTTTTCTCCTAGCTCATCATTGGGGGACACAGCACCCACCCTTAACGCTTTAAAAGCACACCGCTATATGCAAGCATACCTAACAAGCACAGCATTGTACCTTACACCATTCGTACCTTATTACCAGCTCTCCTACTGCTTTAGTACTAAACTGAATAGCTATGCCCACGCTCGGGTGTATACTGCAGGAAGGAGGGCTCTATTTTAAGCTTTGCTTAGTGTCGCCTCCTAGTGGCAGAAAAGCATACACCCAAGGTCCTGTGTCCCCCAATGATGAGCTAGGAGAAAAGGATTTTACGGTGAGTACACAAAATTCCCTGTGTTCTTTGTATTGTGGACATGGCTCTTTATGAGGCTGTGCAGGGTGTAGATGTGGTCAGTGGTGCGGTGGTTCGGCATGAGCCCTGCTTGGCTCTTGCTGAGGACGTTGTGCTCGGTGAGGATCCTCTTGTTCAGGATGCTGTTGAAGAGTTTGCCCAGGTTGCTGCTGACACATATCCCCCGGTAATTTGCTGGATCGTACTTGTCCCCGTTTTTGTGTATTGGGGTGATGAGGCCTTGGTTCCAGATTTTGGGGAAGTAGCCAGCCTGCAGTACGATATTAAATAGTCTTGTTATCGCAGCCAGGATGTCTGGCGGGCTGTATTTTAGCATTTCTGGGAGGATCCCGTCTGGACCGCTGGCTTTTTTACCTCTTATCTGTGTGATCCTTTCTGCTATTTCTGGCAGTGTGATTGGTGCATCCAGAGGATTTTGGAAATTTTGATCTTTTCCTCCATATCTTTCAGTTTTCTCACAAGCTCTTTTGTGCCGGGTTCAGGTCTTCACTTGGGATGTCTTTGTAAAGGTCCTTGAAGTGCTGGAGCCAGATGTGGCCGCTCTGGATGTGGAGGCTGTTGCTTTTCTGGTTAGAACCAAGGTGATTCCACAGTTCCCAGAATTTGTTGTCTTCCAGGGCGTCTTGGAGTTGGAGGAGTTTGGTGGAGATGTGGTTTTGCTTTTTCTTTCTGAGGATGGCTTTGTAATGTCGCTGTATGGTGTGGTAGGCTTCTCTCACAGTGGGGTTGTTCGGGTCTCTGTGTTTTTCATTTGAGGCCACTCTTGGGGCCTTCCGTATGGTCTTACATTCTTTATCAAACCAGTTGTTGGGATTTGGTTTACTCGGCCTCTTGTTGATGCTTTTTTTCAGGTCGGACATTTCCGCCATGGCATAGAGGATGTTGTTGAGGTCCTTTACCGCCAGTTCTGCTCCTTCTGGGTTAAGCTCATACACATTAGTATGGAAGTGTTGGAGCTTCTCCTTGATCTCTGGTCTATTGATGGCATCTTTATATTTTGGGGCTGACATCTTGAACCATTTGAAGGATGGTGGTAAGTTAAAGAGACCAGTCTTTTGCGCGGTTTGTGAGGATGATTTGTTTGTGGATTTGATGTATAGAAGCAGTTGGTTGTGGTCTGACAGGTGTGTTTGTTGAGTGACTATGAGGGCACCAATATTTGTAGGGTCGATATCTGTGATGGCATAATCCTATCACACTGCTGCCCACATGGGAGTTTAGGGTATGTCTTCCCAGTGAGTCTCCCTTGGTGCGGCCATTGAGGATACGAAGTCCCAGGCTTCTGCATAGGTTCAGCAGTGTTCTGCCACTTTTGTTGACTGTACAGTCATAGCTGTTCCTGTCGGTGTGCACTGGGTTGTCACAGTCGGTATCTGCTCCAAATATATGGATGTTTCCATCAGTGGTCAAGTAGTCTCTTTCCAGTCCTTGCATTGAGATCTCTATAGATGAGAACGTTGCCCAGAGTCTGGAAGTGGGCAACTCAGGCTTTAGGGTCTCAAAGCTGTCTGGGTTGAAGTATGGAGACTCTGGAGGAGCTACGTACGCTGCACACAGGTAGATGTCAGCCTGGGAGGTGAGGATGGAGCGGCTTTTTCTTATCCAGATGTGGCTGTCTCCTCTCTTCACGGCTCTGATATGTTCATGGAGCGCCTCTTTGTACCAGACTAATATTCCTCCTGAGGTTCCGGCCCTGTTTGATGTTTTTGTTTTTCAGGGCGGAGAGAGAGAATTCCCTGTATGCGGTGGGGACATAGGATTCATTATTTGCCTTAGTCCATGTTTCAAGGAGGATCTGTATATCAATGTTTTTCAGTCTCTGATTAAAGTCTGGGTCGTTTGTCTTACATCCGAAGGCAGAAGCGTTCAGGCCCTGGATGTTCCAGCTACTAATGATGAGGGTTGACATGGTGTAGCTGTGTACCTTGTAATGGGCTGCCCTGTATAGGACATCTTGGATTTCTGACTGGTGACCTTGTTGTAGGTAATTGGTCCAGTCGCATGAGTGCCTTGCACACAGAGCTGAGCATGGTCTTTATTTCTGCCAGGTCTCTGCTCTGCTTCACTCTGTGTGGGGCAGGTGGAGTCTTCCATGGTTTGTGTCTCTCATGGGCTTGTTTTACATACTTGTTGCGGTTTTCAGTTTGTTGAACGTATTCCATTTTAGGTCTGTTAGTTGTTGGTGATCTTTCTACCGGTTTTCGGTCTGCATGGTTTCTTGGTCTGGGGACTCTGTGGAATACTATGTCTTTAAGTTCTTTGGCAAAAACGCTGACTCCTTGGTTGTTGAGATGCTTGTCATCATACAGGTGGTGGGTGTTAATGACGGGATGTTGTGCCAGGGTGATGTCTAGCGTAGTGGTGATCTTGGCTGCTAGCTCCCTGTTGACATCTTGGGTGATGTGATTGAGGGAATCTTTTCTTGGTAGCAGAGATGAAAGGATAACTTTACTGCCGGGGAAATTTTGTTGTGTGGTCTTTGCTAGCTGGTATAGTTGTCCTGCTACCTGCTGGTGTTGGTCCTCGAGATTGTTGGTGCCTGTATGTATGATGATGTGGTTTGAGTTTGTGAAATATGGGTTATTAATTACTGCTGTTGCTTGTTCTATGGTTGGACAGTGGATTTTAGAAACCCTTTTTCCAGGGAAGAGTCGTCTTGTATTGAGGTATCTTCCATTAGAGTCTATAATCAGGACTATATCAGGACGTGGTTGTTGGCTGCTCCGGTGAGAGCTTCTGTTTGTGTTCTGCTTGTTGCTCTGTTGTGTTGTTGTGTTCTGCTGTTGCTTTTGACTTGGGGTTGTTTAATGCTTGGCTCTGGCTCATCCTGTGTTTCTTGCTTATTTTCTGACTTGCTCTCAGTATTTATGCAGTTGTTTGAGTTAGTGGTGATGTGGCTGTTGGCTCTCATTGTGTCTTCACCTATCTCCTTCCCTGGGTCCGTCTCCTGTGTTAAGGGTGGTGTCTGGCTCTTTAGGTTTGCTATTTGTTCTTTCAATCTAGCATTTTCTTGTTTTAAATCATATATTTCGTGTTTGATTTCCTGCACGACTGAGTCCAGTTCACACTTCACTCTGGTTACCTCTACAGCTGTGGGGTTGTTTATCTGACTTTGGATCTGTTCTTTAAGCAGTGTGAAGTCCCTCTCAGCTGAGACAGGCATTCTCTAAGGGTCTCCAGTGAGGGGAGTGCATTATCAGGGTTTTGGGCTGCAGGGGGGTCCCTGGTGGTCCTCTTTGTAGTACGTGTGGGCCCATTACTCTTCCTACGTGCAGGCTTTACTACTTTATATGTTTGGGCCTTGACTTTAATATGAGGGAAAATTGCCTCAAATTCCTGAAGGTTCTCCTCATTGCCCTGTATGACTATTGTGCCTGAGTGATATAGTTTAACTGTGAGTGAGACATCCTCATCTTGTGGGTTTATTACTCTGATTTGTCGACCCTTGCTGATGCCACCTTTTAGAATGTTTTTATAGTATTTGCACACGGCTGTGTGCCAGGCATCCGGCTGATCAGTATAGAAGATGTCATTTGCTTTCTGTTTTCTTTCTCAGTAAAGTCTGCAAATAGAGTTTCTGGTTCTTCTGTGATATATGATTGTTTTATTGCCCTTTTGGCTTTAATGTTACTGATGTTACTAGGATACGTTATCTTCCTGATCTGTGAACTGTGTGAGGTGCTGCCATCTGCTGTGTCTGCAGTGCTGAATTCTACAGGGGGATCAGTTATAATGCTGGAATTTTCATTCTCCAAAATGTTATTCATTTCCATATTGCTTATTTGATATTGTCCTTATTCTCTGCAGAGATTCTATAGGGTTTGTTCTATAGGGGTTGGAGATGCAGAGAGATGGTCTTACCTCTTGCTGTTCAGCTCTGGGGTTGGTCAGCTTTGGTAGTCTCTGTTGCTTGAAGCCTGTGCTGTGGGGGAGATCTTCCTTATCATCTGAATTCCTCTTTTATCCTGGTTTTTATTTTTCTTTCTTGGTTGGATCTTAGTCCTGCTCGCTTTTGCCTTCCATGGAGCCGATATATTCCAAGATCTGCCTTACAGGTTGCCCATTACAAGGTATAAATTGCTTAGATTTCAGGAGCCCATGTCACATGCAGCTTACTCTTAGGAATGGTGGGCGGTCCTCTATTCTCCTCTCCTCCCCCCTCTCAATTCAATTCAATTCAATTCAAATGAGCTTTATTGGCAGGACTAAGTACATATCAGCATTGCCAAAGCAAATAGTAAAAATAGGGGGACGGGAGTGGGAGTGGGTAGGCATATTGAAGTCCATGATATATTGGGATCCTTTTAGAGGGTGGCGACATGTCCAGGGTGGGGTATATAAGTCCATGGCATTATCAGGCTCTTAGTTGGGGGATGGGAGTGTTCAGGTTGGGCAGGGAAGTCTGCTATGGCTCCTTCATGGTTGGCGGTACATATGTCCATGCATATCAGGCTCTCCTCTAGTCTTGGCACCCCACTGACTATTCGTCTCTCTATCCCCTCACTCCTCTCTCTCTCCCCCATCTCTTCTCTCTCCTCTCTCTCTCCCCTCCCCTCTCCTCCCCCTCTCTTCTCTCCTCCCCCCTCTCCTCTCCTCCTCCCTCTCTCTCCTCTCCTCTCTCTCCCTCTCCCTCTCTCTCTCCCCTCTCCTCTCTCTCTCTCCTCCTCCCTCTCTCTCTCCTCTCTCCTCCTCTCTCCCCCCCTCTCTCTCTCTCCTCCCCCCTCTCTCTCTCTCCTCCCCCCCCTCTCTCTCTCTTCCCCCCCCCTCTCTCTCTCTCCTCCCCCTCTCTCTCTCTCCCCCCCTCTCTCTCCCCCCCTCTCCTCTCTCTCTCTCTCTCTCTCTCTCTCTCCCCTCTCTCTCTCCTCTCTCTCTCCTCTCTCTCTCTCTCTCCTCCTCTCTCCTCTCTCTCTCTCCCCTCTCTCTCTCCCCTCTCTCTCTCCCTCTCTCCTCCCTCTCTCTCTCTCCTCTCTCTCTCTCTCTCTCTCTCTTCCTCTCTCTCTCCTTGCTCTCTCTCTTTCTCTCTCCTTCTCTCTCTTCCTCTCTCTCTCCTTCCTCTCTCTTCCTTCCTCTCCTCTCTTCCTTCCTCTCTCCCTCTTTTCTTCCTCTCCTCTCTCTCTCTCTCCTCTCCGTCTCTATATACAGACATTCCCAGAGCAGGAACAGTGCAGGCACCGATACAGTAAACAGACTGCATTATTATCCCTGTCGGGGTCCAGGAACAATCACACTATTGAGTCTTTAATCCTTATTATGCCTCTTGCATGATATGCAAAGCTATTCTACCTAGTTGCTGTACCTATGTCTAGGCCAGTGTCCCGAATATACCTGAATCGGCAGTTCTTCTGTCTCAATTCATGTCACAGTCCATGGAAACCCTTTCCTCCACATTAATCAGGCCCTGCAAAGACACCACATCCTGCACCTCAGGTCAGTCAGCACAGTCTGCACTGCAGGACAACAACACGGACCACAAGGACACTCCACCAGCTAGTCGTTCTGGTCTCCTGCCTCGGCATCTAATACAGGCCGAAAAGGACCTAAAGGACGGCGCTCAGGCCTCGCCGCTACAGGCAGCCGTCAAGGTTCCCCCGTATTTAATGAGCTTCATGACCCAGGCTAGGAATTGCACTTAGATGCGTCCCTTGAGCTAGACTCCTCGGACACTCCGGCTATGGTCGAGGACCTAATCACCTCAGTCAACCAAATACTGGACGTGGTTGACCCTCCTTGTGGATCCCCAAATCATACGGTTTCCTTCAAGACCGTGAAATCAGTAAGGCGATAGATCCCGCTATCCCTTTTTACCAACAGTGATCCAGGACTGGTCACACCACAGATTAAGGATGCAATGCACTGTCAGGCAGAATAGATGGCACAATACGAGGCGATTATGTCTGGGCTATGCAATATGCTTGCCATCCTACGCCATAGGATCCCCAATCCAGAACTAATGCATCTGGCGGCACGACTTTCAGCAGCAGGGGAGTATCTCGTTCGTGCATCCCTGGACATGGCCAATTGCATGGCCGTGGTAGCATCAAACGCCATTACAATTAGATGACCTCTCGGGCTACGCAAGTGGAAGGCAGATGCTGTCTCTAAATAAATCCCTCTTGAGCCTTCCTTATCTTAATGGCCATCCCTTCAACATAAACTAATGGCTGACACCACGGGAGACGAGTATCTTTCTCCCATTGGTGCAGCTCCCCATGTTGAAACAGGTCCTCCAGATACCCCAAAAATCAATGCGAACTTCCAATCTTGTTTCGACAATCTAAAACTGATTGATCTAGAACCCATATGTTCTTTCATCCTCATGACTTCTCAAGCCTGGCAGACACCTCTCAAGTAGGTGGGCGACGTTCCCGTTTTTCATCAAGTCTGACTTGACGTTACAGACGACAGCTGGTGTCTTCCAGTTACAACATGCAGTTATCTCCCGCTCACCATATCGATTTTTCCCGTCCGTCCCTCCGCGGTCCCCAGCGAAGGCTTTTACCTTTTATCAGGCAGTCGACTCGCTACTACAAGCAGTACCCCTGTCCTTTAGAACGTACTCTGACGAGGTTCTCCTTAAACCTTTTTTTGTGGTCCCTATGTAGGGAGGTTCGGTCCGGCCGATTCGGGTCGTGAAACAACTAATCAAGTTTGTTTGGGTTCGTCATTTCCTTGTCGAATCTCTCCGCTCCATCATCCCACACACGGAAGAAGTAGTGTCCTTGGCTGAGAGTCCCTGGCCTCCATAGTTATTCGAGATATGTATCTAAACATCCTAATATCCCTTGGGCATCAAAGCTTCTTGCGCTTCACAATCAATAAGGGTCCCTATCAGTTCGCGGCATTACTCTTCAGACTCGCCACAGCTCCGAGTATTCACCAAGATCATGGCAACGGTCATGATCACCATCCGCTCATGAGAGGTACTCGTTCTTCCATATCCGGAAGTCTTATTCATCAAGGCTCCTTCTTTCAGAGATTGTGACCAAAGTGTACGCATTACAGTGGACACCATAAGTCGTCTAGGGTGGTTTGTTAATATGCAAAATCCTCTCCAGTTCTGAGCCAAATGCAGATTTTTGTTAGGGATGTTTTTCAGATACCTCCTGCGGGTTAGTGACTTTCCCTCAGCAAAGGTCACGCGCCCTATATCAAGAAGTCTGAACACTCCTTAGGCCATCGCCTCACTCTCTCCGATTTCCAATGTGAGTGCTAGGCAGGATCGTTGCGGCAATGTAAGCAATTCCCTTTGCCCAACCACACCTCAAACCTATCCATATTTTCTCACAACCTGGAGCAAGAGTCCCTTCTCTCTAGAAGGGAAATTCCATCAGTCGACTACCACCAAAAGTTCTCTTCACTGTTGGCTATGCCTGTCCTCCTCATAGGGGAGGTCCCTTCATCCAGCTCACTAGAAGATGGTTACCACTGACTCAAGCCTATTGAAGTGGGCAGCAGTGTACCGTCATCTCACGGCACAGGGCAAGTGGTCTCCCGCAGAGACCACCATTCCCATCACCCTCTTGTAGATGGTATCATCTTTTTGGCAAATGCCACAGCAGTAGCATATGTCAACCATCAAGGGGGGTCCTACTGCAAACAAGCGATGCGCGAGGTGGAATCCTTCATCAGTTTGGTCAAATCAACCGAATTGGTTCTTTCGGCACTGCACATCCAGGGAGTCGACAATTGGGCAGCGGACTTTCTCAGCCGTCAGAGCATTGCTTCGTAGAGGGTGCCCTACACTGGAAGAGTTTCAACAAATATGCCGCCAGTAGGGAACTCCGGACATCGATCTCAGGGCATCACATCTCACCGCCAAAGTGCCCAGTTTCATACTCCAGTCCTAGACACAATCTCATCTCCCCTCCATCTTTCCCCCTCTGTCTCTCATACCCAGAGTAGTGTGCAAGATCATGTCGGAGGGCATCCCAGTCATTCTCGTGGTTCCAGACTGGCCCAGGCGCATCTGGTATGCAGACCTGGTTCATAGTACCGACCATGTGCCCTTACGTCTTCCAGACCGCCCTGACCTCCCCTCTCAGGGCCCCTTTTACCACCAGATTTAACTGCCCTGAATTTCATGACATGGCCCTTAAGACCTGGATCTTCGACTCAAAGGTACTCAAAACTATGATTGGAGAGAGGGAGCCTGCTTTCGCTCAAACTTATTACCGCACATGGAAGGTCTTCTTTGCCTTGTACAGTTTTCGGAACTGGCCACTCCTGTACTTTTCCTCAACGACCATCTTGGGGTTCCTTCAATATGGTCTGGACGCGGGTCTCCCCTAGGTCCCCTTGAAGGCAAATCTCTGAACTAGCCAGTTATAGCAGGATAGATATTCTCTTTAGTGGTATAGTTCTACCCCACTTTCCAGAGAGATTAGATTCAATCAGTATAGCTAGATTAGTTTTAAGAGGTTAAAACTTAACATTTAATAAAAATTACTAAAAGGACTAGAATGTCCACATATACTATACACGTGACAACCCGCCGTGCCCCAAAGTGTCACAACTTAAAAAACTCTATTAGTGTACTAAGAGTTAAGAGTTTGTTTGAGGGTGTTATCTATGGAGCTTCTGTGGAACCATCTTTAACATACAGACCACTGAGCTATGCTGGAGACATATACCATCACAGGGGGCACCTAGGATTAGGACCCCACCAAGAACTGAGCCACACATCCCCTGATGAGGATAATATATCCGAAACGCGTAGGGAGTGGAGTATGGTGGTAATAGATTAATGATATTGAGAGTTCAACACCAGGCTGTCATTGGTAGAAGGACCTCCTGGAATGAAGAAACTCAATCTGTCTCTTGCTTGGATGGAAGAAAGCTGGTGAGACCTTTCCTATATATAGGGAAAGGGGGCTTTTATACTTTTCCATGTGCAGATATATGTGCCAGTAGGATATAAGGTGGTGAAAAAACTACACCAGTATATCTAAAACTGCCATAAGGTTTGAAGGTGGACGGTATCAAGGAGCAGGAGAAGCTCCATAGATAACACCCTCAAACGACTCTTAACTCTTAGTACACTAATAGAGTTTTTTAAGTTGTGACACTTTGGGGCACGGCGGGTTGTCACGTGTATAGTATATGTGGACATTCTAGTCCTTTTAGTAATTTTTATTAAATGTTAAGTTTTAACCTCTTAAAACTAATCTAGCTATACTGATTAAATCTCTGAACTAGGCCAAATTTCTGAACTATTGGTGCTGTTCTAGCGCCGCTTCGCGACTACGCCTAAGGTTAATAACTTTATCCAGGGGAGCCCCGCCTAGTTCTCCCTTACAAGAGACCGTTGGAAACAGGGACCACAATCTGGTCTTAGATACGCTGCAAAAGCCTCTGTTTGAGCCTGTCAAACACATTCTTCTACGCCTTCTTTCCCTGAAAGTCATCTTTCTGGTGGCTATTATGCCTATCAGTAGGGTAGCAGCGTTGTCCTGCAGGGCTCGCTTCTGGGTTTTTACCTAGGACAAAGTAGTGCTTCGGCTGGGGCCGTCCTTCCTGCCTTCCGAAGGTGGTCTCATCGTTTTGTCTAAACTAGCATGTTCATGTGTCAATATTCTTTTTTGCCCGGCATCTGAGCATCGTGTCGAGATGGTTCTGCACACTTTATGGGTCCAGAACGGCACCTTTCACAAGATCAGATTCTCTCTTCGTCCTCTCGGAGGGTCCCCGAAAGGACATGCCAGCATACAAGGCCTTTTTGGCCAGGTGGATCAGAACCATTTTTCAAGACACTTTTCAGGTCAAGAACTTGCCGATTCCAACTGGTCATAGGGCACACTCTATTCGTGCGATAGAGGCGTCCTTATCCATTTGACACCAAGCATCGGCACACCAATTCGGCACAAGAGGTGTGTGAAACAGCCACTTGGTCCAGTCTTCACATATTTGTACAACAGTACGGTGTTCATACCCAGGATTCAATAGATGCGAATCCGGGTAGACGCATCCTCCAGGTGGCAATACTCGCTTGTAGGGTGTATTTCTTTTACTAATCCATGACATTGGGGGTTTTGCCAACCAGGGACTGCTTTAGGACGTTCCACGGTTCTGTGTTCCCCAATGAGGTGAAGGAGAAAAGGAGATTTTTGTGTACTCGCCGTAAAATCCTTTTCTCTTAGCCTCTAATTGGGGGACACAGCACCCACCCTGTTGCCCATATCGGGCTTCTGCAGTGTTCTTTTGCTTCATTGAGTTTTACTTCATTAAGTTACTATATAGTTGCCTTATTTTATAGGCTTAAGTGTTAATTGGTTTACTTCTTCTACTGTTTTACGCACAAAACTGGTGAGGCAAGGCCAGCCAGAGGGGTGTATACTGCAGAGGAGTAGCACGTAATCTTTTTCAGATTCTGCTTAGTGTCGCCTCCCAGTGGACAGCAGCATAACACCCACGTTTCTGTGTCCCCCCAATTAGAGGCTAAGAGAAAAGGATTTTACAGCGAGTACACAATCTCCTTTTTTTAATTATTGTTTTAATAAGTTTGTTAATAAAATCTATATATTTATTAATATGTTTACTGGATGCACTGCATCATATTATCATGCGTTTTGGTATCTATAAAATATAACTGGTACAAAGTTTAAACTGGATATGGATTTTAGGTTAATTAAGGAATATTCCCATATGACACCTTGACACTTTTGCTTCAATTTTCACAAAACATAAAAAAGCCATTTTTAAATCTAGTTAAAAAGATGGTAGATTAGTATCTAAATGCTTCAATTTTTTATGTCTTCAGTTTGGCACTCAGCCCACTATGCTTTACAAGCAGAAAAAAATGCAGAGATGTTCTTTGGATGAGTGTTAAATGCAGAGCTCCCTGGAAACAACAGGCTTCACGGTCCCCATAACACCCATTCTCTTCTTTTGTGATTCTTACTCGAATAGTGTAGTACAGTAGGAAATCTTTAATGAACACCCTTCGGACCTCACGAAAGCCACAAGGTAGTGTTAGAGCTACGGTACAGAGAAATGTGCTGGACCCAGAGGCTATTTTTTTGCCATAAATGGTTCAGAGGTGAATACCTCTTAGGCTTTAACGATGTTATAGTGTTCTATATGCCCAGAATTATCTGTTACCTTTTAATTTAACTGTGTGAACTTTCTATAGGAAGAAGAAACTGGAAGCAAAGTTAAAGAAAATGGAAGGTAAAGTGAAAATAATAAATTGTAGATTAAATTTGGGTCTGTAATGGTTGCAAGAAAATGTTTTCTTTTTTTTTTAATTTATGGATGTTTCTCGTTTGATAAATACTTTTATGTAAATTCTTGCTTTTAAAAATTATAATGGCTTGTCTAATCACTCTGTGACTGCAGACTTGTGAATCCTCATAGCACACACAATGCCCAGTACCGTCAGCATTCTCGGGCGCTGGCACTGGGAGCAGGCGGTCATGTTGCCACAGTTATGTAATTTGCATTCTTCCATCCACATTCCTACTGGACGTGTTTAACTTCCTTCAGTGTACTTGTATTGAGCCAGACCATGGCATGACTAGTTGGAACACGACCACATGTATGAACATGGCGCACTTCCAGCACCAGAGTCCTGATGGCACACAGTGACTAGCACGTGGACTGTTAGTTTACGCTAACTGTAAAGAACCCTTTTTCCATGTTGATATTTAAATCGCTTTACCTTCACAGAAAAAGAATGTCTCTTGATTCTTTGTACAGTTTTTGGTGTTAAGAAATTATATTTTGGTTCTGTGTATTGATACACAGATTACGTGTCTCTAAAGCTTCTTTTTCCAAGCTA
The DNA here is from genome assembly GCA_033576535.1 of Allobates femoralis. NCBI lineage: Eukaryota > Metazoa > Chordata > Amphibia > Anura > Aromobatidae > Allobates > Allobates femoralis. Next base: position 305,284,888 of record JARQOC010000005.1, on the reverse strand, counting down.
AACAAACTAGCTGTTTTTATACCTTTTATTACCTACAGTAATCTAGTGTCCAATGTTTTGAATGGTTGTTGATCTAGGCCCTGAAATCTACTTTGCCTTTTCAGCTGCGAGACATTGAATACTAGTTTTTTCTTAAAGGGAACCTGACCCGAAAAATGAGCCCCCAGCCTCTTTATACCTGTCCCTGCACCATGCTAATACTTTTTTAGCCATCCCTTTGTTTCTGTGTAGCGATATTGCAAACCTTATAAAAGTTGTTTTTATTCCTTCTGATCTGAGGCTTCTCAGCATTTGAGAAGCCACAAAAGGCGTTCCTTCATGCTTCTCCCCGCCGCCTGCTCGTTAATTATTCATGCCCCTATGGGCGTGCTAAACAGCAGAGAGCCTGTGCGCGATTTTCGTCATAGCGGCTTTACCGCCCCTTTGATGACGCGCACAGGCTCTCTGCTGTTTAGCACGCCCATCGGGGCATGAATAATTAACGAGCAGGCGGCGGGGAGAAGCATGAAGGAACGCCTTTTGTGGCTTCTCAAATGCTGAGAAGACGCAGATCACAAGGAATAAAAACAACTTTTATAAGGTTTGCAATATCGCTATACAGACACAAAGGGATGGCTAGAAATGTATTAGCATGGTGCAGGGACAGGTATAAAGAGGCTGGGGGCTCATTTTTCGGGGTAAGGTTCCCTTTAAAGGCCACTTCACACACTAGGATATAGGTGAACGAGATCATTAGCTATGTCATGTGACCGCGATCCTTCCGACATCGTTAGTGCATTGCCACACAAGGATATTGTTAACGATCTTAAATTTGGCAACGCTCCAGCTATTTTGAGAAGAACATTTGAATGATTTTATAAAGCGGCAGGAATAGGAGAAATATGAACGACATTGTTCAAAAAGGTGTCACACTGAACGATGTTGCTGCTTCCCAGAACGTTAATTGGACGGTGAATGATAGATTTGAGGTCAGGATCCCACATTTTTGATGACCGTTCCACCGATTTTTTCCTTCCTACATCGTTCATTCGCATGCAACGACGCACATACTATGTCGTTAGAACGATCGCAAATCCGTGACGTTTCAACCATATCGTTAATGAGATCCTAGCGTGTGAAGTGCCCTTTACTTGTATCTGGAATAGCCAAATCCTATTCTATTACTGGTTTCATTCCAGTTAAAAGAAATCTGTCATCAGATTTTTTTTCCACCTTATCTGAGAACAGCATGACACAGAGATCCTGATTCCAGCAATGTTGCACTTAATGGGCTGTTTGCTGTATTTTTAATACAATCATTGTTTTTATCAGCAGAAAACTGGCAAAAGGGCTGCCACATAAGAGCTCCATATTCCTGAGCTTTGTATAATAACCCTGTTCCCATCACTGATTGGCAGCTTTCTGCTAATGCACAGTATAATAAAGATAAAGGAGACAACACGAGGCGCAATAGTGCCCTATCAATATGGCACGGATTCCACACACAGGTCACAATGATGGTGCACTCACCTTTTCTAGTTGTGTGCACCCACAACTAGTTTAAATCGCATGTAGTACAGAAAGCTGCTGCAGGACTTCCACCTCCACGTAACACGTGTAGAAATATCTGGATCCAGGGATGGTGTATCACAGTCCGCGCTGCTTTGAAATGATCACTCAGAGTCTAGGATGAAAGACCCCCCTTCTTTATTTAGCCTACGCGTTTCAATGCTTCTCCCAGCATCGTCATCAGGGCATGATGCCCTGATGACGATGCTGGGAGAAGCATTGAAACGCGTAGGCTAAATAAAGAAGGGGGGTCTTTCATCCTAGACTCTTTGAGTGATCATTTCAAAGCAGCGCGGACTGTGATACACCATCCCTGGATCCAGATATGTACAGTATACACATTTGTCTGTTAATCAGTGGTGTGGGCGAGGTTACGCACAGCTCTGCATTCTGTAAACTGCAACAGATGAAACAGGGATATACGGTAATAAAACACCTCAGAAAAATGGCTCAGTGACCTGTGCCCTGTTGTCAGATTTCCACATATTATTTGTACTAATACCGCATTATTACTCCGAGGTGCACCCATCACTTTATGTTCATCAAAATTAAAGACGGATAGATGGCAGAAAGGTTGTTGAATTTTATACAGTATTTTACAAATATGTTTCCTACAAAGATTTCTATCGTTGGAAAAATCAGATACTTTACTTTTAAGATAGATCCTCAATACTGATTTTTACACGTTATATGTATAAACACCTAACAGTTGTGCTGACTAATTTATACCCAGGCTGCTGTAATTTATAGAGTACAATAATGTATGTCTGATATCACACCAGATACATTATTGCAATAGGTTTATTGTCTCTATTATTACGGTTGCACAAGGTTCCATTTACACATACAAACTCATTGTGTTGATTACGTGTTCTTCCCTTAGTGGCATTTTGGTGCTGCAGACATTTTTATAAATGTTCTTTGTATTAAACTCCACCATAATGCCAATATTGAGTAAAATACCATAAACTGAACCAGTACTTTTGTAAAAAACAACCCTAATTTTCATCTCGCTGTATTTTAGATGCAGCTGCACAACATGATAAAGATTATAAGCAACTAAAAATGGAAAAAAGAGTTATTGGAAAGGAACTGAAGAAAATACAGGTCAGTGTAACTTGCTTTCATCATTAGTTTACTGGTTATGAAGTCTGGTGTATGGACAGCCTTTAATCAATGCTGTTCTTAATATTGTATTCACAGAAAAAACTTGACACTTCCCAAAGTCAGAAGACCAAGAGAGGTATAGCCTGTCAGACTTTTTTATTTCTTTTTTTTTTAAATCCTACTATTTCTCCTTCGCCTCATCGTGGAATATAGGACCGTGGGTGTTATGCTGCTGTCCACTAGAAGGCGACACTAAGCAGAATCTTCAAAAGAGTTAAGTGGCTCCTCTGCAGTATACACCCCTGGAGCAGGAAGTGCCTCACCAGTTTTTGCTTAGTGTCTGAAGGAGGCACACGTTCTTACTCTCTCTCCATTATTTTTACCTTTTGAAGCTGCATTTTTATTTTTTGAATGGACATGTCGACCACAGATACAGTTAGGGCCAGAAATATTTGGACAGTGACACAATTTTCGCGAGTTGGGCTCTGCATGCCACCACATTGGATTTGAAATGAAACCTCTACAACAGAATTAAAGTGCAGATTGTAACGTTTAATTTGAAGGGTTGAACAAAAATATCTGATAGAAAATGTAGGAATTGTACACATTTCTTTACAAACACTCCACATTTTAGGAGGTCAAAAGTAATTGGACAAATAAACATAACCCAAACAAAATATTTTTATTTTCAATATTTTGTTGCGAATCCTTTGGAGGCAATCACTGCCTTAAGTCTGGAACCCATGGACATCACCAAACGCTGGGTTTCCTCCTTCTTAATGCTTTGCCAGGCCTTTACAGCCACATCCTTCAGGTCTTGCTTGCTTGTGGGTCTTTCCGTCTTAAGTCTGGATTTGAGCAAGTGAAATGCATGCTCAATTGGGTTAAGATTTGGTGATTGACTTGGCCATTGCAGAATGTTCCAGTTTTTTGCACTCATGAACTCCTGGGTAGCTTTGGCTGTATGCTTGGGGTCATTGTCCATCTGTACTATGAAGCGCCGTCCAATCAACTTTGCAGCATTTGGCTGAATCTGGGCTGAAAGTATATCCCGGTACACTTCAGAATTCATCCGGCTACTCTTGTCTGCTGTTATGTCATCAATAAACACAAGTGACCCAGTGCCATTGAAAGCCATGCATGCCCATGCCATCACGTTGCCTCCACCATGTTTTACAGAGGATGTGGTGTGCCTTGGATCATGTGCCGTTCCCTTTCTTCTCCAAACTTTTTTCTTCCCATCATTCTGGTACAGGTTGATCTTTGTCTCATCTGTCCATAGAATACTTTTCCAGAACTGAGCTGTCTTCTTGAGGTGTTTTTCAGCAAATTTAACTCTGGCCTCTCTATTTTTGGAATTGATGAATGGTTTGCATCTAGATGTGAACCCTTTGTATTTACTGTCATGGAGTCTTCTCTTTATTGTTGACTTAGAGACAGATACACCTACTTCACTGAGAGTGTTCTGGACTTCAGTTGATGTTGTGAACGGGTTCTTCTTCACCAAATAAAGTATGTGGCGATCATCCACCACTGTTGTCATCTGTGGACGCCCAGGCCTTTAGAGCTCCCAAGCTCACCAGTCAATTCCTTTTTTCTCAGAATGTACCCAACTGTTGATTTTGCTACTCCAAGCATGTCTGCTATCTCTCTGATGGATTTGTTCTTTTTTTTCAGCCTCAGGATGTTCTGCTTCACCTCAATTGAGAGTTCCTTTGACCGCATGTTGTCTTGTCACAGCAACAGCTTCCAAATGCAAAACCACACACCTGGAATCCACTCCTGACCTTTTAACTACTTCATTGATTACAGGTTAACGAGGGAGACGCCTTCAGAGTTAATTGCAGCCCTTAGAGTCCATTGTCCAATTACTTTTGGTCCCTTGAAAAAGAGGAGGCTATGCATTACAGAGCTATGATTCCTAAACCCTTTCTCCGATTTGGATGTGGAAACTCTCATATTGCAGCTGAGAGTGTGCACTTTCAGCCCATATTATATATATAATTGTATTTCTGAACGTGTTTTTGTAAACAGCTAAAATAACAAAACTTGTGTCACTGTCCAAATATTTCTGGCCCTAACTGTACCTCCCCAGATCCCACAGTTGAAATTCTGGGTCGAGCTATTTTGTCTGCTAAGGGCTATTCCTTCCTCGGCCCTCCACTGTTGGAGGCGCAGGGTTGAAGCGATTTCCAGACTTGCCGGTTCTGAGGCCCGCATTCCTCCCCAGTCCCCACAGATGGAGCTCTGGGTCGCAGTAATGCTCCATGTCCCCACCACAAGCAGCAAAGCAGTTGGAAACAAAAACCGGCAGAGACGAATTCCCCTCCTTCCTCAGCTCCCCATGGTTGGGGTGCTGGGTTAAAGTTGAGAGACCCCCTGCACACCACCATTCCTTCCATTTTACTGATGGGGACTTGGATGAAAAGAAGACCTTCACATCCCTACAGGTAACAGGTCAGTTGCAGGATTTGGGCCAGGAAGCATAGGATCAACAGACGCCCTCCCCATTTCCCCTAGCTGGGAACTTGGGTTGAAACACCAGGTCCAGGTACCCTCCACAGTATTGCCTGGTGTACGGCTATTCCCTCGGCCGCAGGTACCCCCAGGGCTGCTCACAGCTGCGGCTGTGATAGAGCCTGGGGAGCTTACTAGGCTGTGCTTTTTACCAGCAGATCCTCCCAGCCCACTCTGATGGGATCTGGTGCTGCCTCACCTCAGCATCGCCACCCACCCCATTTACCCTCTCCACATATGATAGGGTACTTGGGTTGAGGCTATTTCCATGGTGGTCGCAGAGCCCTGCCATTCCCAGGTCTCCTGACGGCAGGGTCCCCATACTCCGGGCAGTCCCCCTGTTACTTCCATGCTGCGCCTGCTCCCCTGGCTGGGGAGGACTGCGGTAGCGGCTTACCTCAGAGACACCAGCGGTGCTGGCGGTGGCAGCGCTCCCACAGCAGGACAGGCGGTATGCGGACCTCCGTGCCAGCCTCCTTACATTCCCGGGGCCGCCATTTACGCGAGGCCCCGGCTTCGGCCTAGCGTGGATGGTTCCGCCTCTCTCCCCGCCTTCCGCTCGCCCCTGCTCTATTGTGGGTTCTCTTGCGCGCCTTTTTTCTGGTAGCTGGCCGCGCTTTTTCTGTCCCGCCCCTTGTAGTGGTCGCCATGACAGTGCTACTGCACCGATTATGTTAACTACTTCAGTGCACAGCACAGTCTCAGGCAGCACATAGCTGTGTGTTCCCTGTATAAGGAGCACTTACACCTCGTGAATCTGTACACCGCTGGGCTCAATACAGGAAATGAAAGAGTTTAATATGCTTTTTACATTGCTGCAGACTGCTGTGCTCATGAAGCACAAGAAGATTAAAGAGCTTGCTGGTGATCACATCTCTGGCACTGTCACAGACCACGGTGATCATAGGACATAGGGCTATCCAACCTGACCCACCGCTCACACCGACAAAGGATCCAGCAACAGTCACTAATAGAAGCGTGTTCTACCGCTTCCTGACAATATCCCAGAAATGGACCGGCCCACCCAAAAGGGGATCCCCAGTGCCCTGATTAGCAGTACGTACCTGCCACGCAGATTCCCTATAATGGACTTAACTGACTGCCAGGGAGAATGAATAGCAAATTCAGTTTTAGGAACTCGGGGTCTTCTTAGCCCATATTTTCGCTTCACTAAGCTGGGCAGATCACATTCATACTATTCTAAGGTACACGGACGCTGATTCTACTCTGGCGCACAAAGGCCGCTTGGTTCGCAACCAGGGTTGACCACTGGATACATGCAGCCCTTGATTCGGCTAATTGTGCAGCATTTGCACCTGCCAATGCTATTGTCATTGAACGTGCAATTTCGCTATGTGAATTAAAGGCAGATGCGACCTCAAAAAAAAAAGTCCTCCCATATCTCTGATCAAAGGGCAACTGGACAATTGAGCCCAGATGCCACGGGAGGAAAACAGCACTCCCCTCCCTCAGAGCAAGCCCAGGCGGCCCTTCAATCGCCGCCAGCACACCAGATTCCGATCCCTTCGGAATTCATTTGACTGGTCGACATCTATGCTGACGCAGCCAGGTAATCGGTCGCCACGCAGTGAGCGGTCACAGTCTACCAAATGATGTAGTTCATACTAGCAGAGCCAGTCTCATCAATCCAAGCCCAAGGGATCACCATCCCGCAGGTTTTTCTTTCTCCTGACTCCCTCCGCCTGGAAGACTTCCCACTTGTAGGCGGTCTGTTGCTTCATTTTCAGAACCTTGGGGTACCCGTCATACAAGACGAGGTGCAATAGCTAGTGGCCTCCGGCTACAAAATAGTGCTCAAGTCTCTACCGTCCAACCATTGGCTCCTTACCGTCCGATGGAGAAAAGTAGAATTTTTCCAGGCTCTCCAGTGAAGGCTCAAGCATTCTTCCAAGCGGTCATGTTCCCCCTCCAATCAGAAGCGTGCTAAACGAAGAACGTTTTCAAGGATTCTGTTCCACTCTTTTTGTAGTTTAAAAAAAATTAAAAAAAACAACAGGAACAGTACGTACCGTACCAGACAGAAAACAACTAACCGCACAGGGGTCATTCCATGTCAAGTGATCCAAAAATGAATATTTTTTTTCCCTGACGTCCTCAGATTTTTTACATTTTTTTTCTATATGAAGAACAACTTTAGTTGATTACAAAAAAAAAGTTTTGAATTTTTTTCTTTATCAGTTAATTTTTTACAGATTTTTAAAGTTTTAAAAAAATGTAAATTTTGGCCTGGTATGGCTTTACATTTTCTATCATATCTCGGGCTAGAAATAAGATAGAGAAACAAAATGAACACCAATCTACTCAGAACTGTCCAGGCTTTCACCGGATATGTCACAAGAGGATCTTTGTTAATATTTTACCCATGTGATCGCAAGTGCAAAACTTTAAAACGCATTTCCGAAAAATCGGCGCGCTTTAAATATTTCAAAAACTGCCCATGTGTCTGCTTTGCTCTTAGCCACATCTGTACCAAATTTCAAGTTGGGGTCTTGATGGGATCATATTTTAAAATATTTTACTATTAATAGCGTCAATGGGTCATTCCATATCAAATGATTTAAATATGAATATTTTTTTTTACCTGATGTCTTTACATTTTTGTTTCTCAGGCTAGAAATAAGATAATGAAGTGGGAGAGGCATCATTTTACTCAGAACGGTAACAGCTTTCATTTGAGATGTTACAAGACTTTGTTTCTTTATATCAAATTCAAACTATTGATGGGCAATTGTGAAAAAAATGACTGTGTTCTTGGTGATTTTTGAATTGACACTATAATAGTTAAATATTTTAAAATATGGTCCCATCACGATCCCAACTTGAAATTTGGTACAGATGTGGCTAAGAGCATAAAAGACACATGGGCAGTTTTGGAAAATTTTTATTAAAACGTTTTTCGATAATGCGTTTCAAAATGTTGCGTTTGCGTTCGCATGGGTAAAAAATTAAAATTAACAAATATACTCTTGTGACATATCTGGTGAAAGCCTGGACCGTTCTGAGTAGAATGGTGTTTATTTTGTTTCGCTATCTTATTTGTAGCCCGAGATAAAAAAAATGTAAAGTCATACCAGGCCAAAATTCACCCTTTTTTTTTTAAACTTTAAAAATCTGTAAAAAATTAACTGATGAAGAAAAAAAATTCTAAACTTTTAATTTGTAATAACTAAAGTAGTACTTCATAAAGGAAAAAAAATCTAAAGACGTCAGGTAAAAAAAAATATTCATATTTAGATCACTTGATATGAATGGCACCATTCGACTATTAATAGTAAAATATTTAAAATATGATCCCATCAAGACCCAACTTGAAATTTGGGTTCATATTTAAATATTACTATTATGTGTCAATTCAAAATCACCAAGAACACAGTCATTTTTTCACAATTGCCATACAATAGTTTGAATTTGATATAAAGAAACATAGTCTTGTAACATCTCAAATGAAAGCTGATTACCGTTCTGAGTAAAATGATGCCTCTCCCACTTCATTATCTTATTTCTAGCCTGAGAAACAAAATGTAATGACGTCAGTACAAAAATATTCATATTTAAATCATTTGATATGGATGACCCATTGACGCTATTAATAGTAAAATATTCAAATATGATCCCATCAAGCACCAACTTGAAATTTGGTACAGATGTGGCTAAGAGCAAAGCAGGACACTTGCGCAGTTTTAAAATATTTAAAGCGCCCGATTTTTCGGAAATTGCTTTTAGAAGTCTTTGCTTTTGCGATCACATGGGTAAAATTTTAAGAATGATCCTCTGTGACATATCGGTGAAAGCTGTATAGTTCTGAGTAGAATGGTGTTATTTTGTCTCTCATCTCATTTCCTAGCCTGAGTTATGAGGAAAAAACGTTAAAGGAGGCACAGCGAATTTCACTAACTTTTTCCGAACTTTGAAAATCATTTAAAAAAAAAAAATTTTTTTTTTTAACATTTCTCTTCACATTTGCATTGTCTGACATGCTATTTCAAATAACAAAATCACAAAAGAATATAAAAATTAGAGTAATAATCATGGTTCACTTGACATGAATGACAAGACATTTGAGAAGTCATTTCACTGGAATCTTTCCGCCCCATAAGGGCGCCCAGGAAACAAGGACAATACCTTGCATCTATACGTGTAAGGGCTGATTACCTTCATATTCCAATTGCAACCACGCACCAAAAGTGCAACACTACCACTTTGTGGCATCCTCATTCGGTTTAGCTACAGCTCCCAGAGTATTCACAAAAGTCATGGCGGCCGTCATGACTATCCTTCACTCCAGGGTTGTCGTAGTGCTTCCATACCTGGACGATCTGCTCATCTAAGCACCGTCCTCCAGGGACTGCGAATACGCATCTCCATCTCGGTAGGCACTTTAGGAAGACTCAGCTGGCTGGTCAACTTCCACAAGTCTAATCCAGTTCCAGCTCAGCCCCTGGTATTTCTAGGAACTCAGTTCAACACATCAACAACCCTGGCCAAACGTCCGCAGGACAAGACACAGGCCCTTCGGCCAGAAGTCCGAAACCTCCTACACCGATCTCTTCAGTCCTTTGGTACTGCCATAAAAATCTTGGCTGGATGGTAGTAGCAATAGCAACAGTTTCCCTTGCTCAGCTGCACCTCCGATCCCTGCAAATAGCCTGACTCAAGTCATGGGACAAGAACCCCGGTCACTTGACAGAAAGTTTCACCTGCCATCATCAGCCAGGCAATGTCTCTACGGGTGTCTTCGGCCACTCTCTCTTTCACCTAGGGAAAGTCTTTCCTTCCACCAAGTTTGAATACCTTAAACACTGATGCGGGTCTATCTGGATGTGGTGAGGCGTACCTCCATCACAGAGCGCAAGGCAGTTGATCCCACTCGATTTCACAGCTGCCCATCAACCTATGGAGATTCGGGCGATGTTCCTAGCACTGAAGTCCTTCAGCTGTCTTCTAGCGGGCTGCCAGATCAGAATACAGTCGGACAATGCACTGGCATTGGGCAAAGACAGGGTAGAACCCACAGTCTACAGGCGATGACGAAAGTTCCCCACATACTTCACTGGGCGGAATAAACGAGCTCTGTACTTTCACCCACCCACACACCGGGTGTAGGTACTTGGGTAGTGGATTCCCTCTACCACAAAGGAATGACTCAGTGGAGTGGTCCCTACATCCAGCCGTCTTCCAACAGATTTGCTGGCGCTGGGGTACCGCGGAGACGTGACACTAGGTTTACCTCAATTTCCAAGGTCCCGTCTTTTATAGCCAGGCCCACAACTCACATTGGTTGGCAACAGAAGCGCTAGTCCAGGATTGGACCCGATTCCGACTCCCCTACAGTTTTCCCCCACCACCAGTAACCCAAGGTAGTGAAGTAAATTCAATCAAGAATGTCTGCAAATCGTCCTCGTGGCCCAGACTGGCCCAGACGCGCTTGGGAGATCCATCTCGTCCAACTCACAGCAGATATGCTATGGCGCCTGCCACACCATCCAGACCTATTCTCGCAGGGCACGCTTTACCATCAGAATTCATCGCTCTGAATTAAACTGCGTGGCCCTTGGCAACTGGATTTTAACCAACGCTGTGTTTTCTCCCAGGATGTCGTAGCAACCATGCTCAAAGCATGGTAACCAGCCTCGGCGAAGATATACCTCCGAACATGGAAAATGTTCTTTGCTTGGTACACCTCTCCGGGTCATTCGCCTTGGCCCTGTTAATAACAAGACTCCTCAGCTTCCTCCAATCGGGCCTAGACTCGGGCAGGTCCTTGAGTTCCCTCAAAGAACAGGTTTCATCCCTTTCCATCCTATTCTAGAAACGCTTTACTACCAGATTTCAAAGGAAGTCCTTCCTTAAAGGGGTCTGTCATTTAACTCCTCCCTACAAAGGTCCACGGGATCCGTGGGACCTGGACCTCGTTCTCACGGCTCTACGACAACCATTCTTGAAGTCTTGGAGGGGGATTACCCTTTGTATTCCACACAGAAGGCGGTATTGTCGGTATCAGTTATTTCTCTCTGGAGAACCTCGAAACTGTGGCGTTTTTTGTTTTTTTTTTTGTCTTTCATCAAAGCAAGGTTGTCCTATGTCGGCTTCATCCTTTCTCCCAAAGGTAGTGTCATCTTCCACATGAATGAAGACATTCCTCTGCCATCACGGTGCCTGACTACAGTTCATAGGGTCAAGAAGGCTCTACATATGCTGGACCTCGTAAGCGCCCTAGCATCTATGTGTACAGGATGGAACCCTCTAGGAAGTCGGACTCTCCCTTCCTTCTTCCAGAAGGGAAGCACGAAGACATGCCAGCCTCTAACCCTACTCTAGCCTGATGTATTAGTTCAACAATACCAGATGCTTATATCTTCGAAACTGGCCCCTTCTGGCCGGTATCAAGGCACATTCTATTAGGGGTGTGGGGGGCCTCCAGAGCCGTTAGGCCCCAAGAGTCAGCTCAACAAATGTGTTATACAAAAAGAGAGAGAAAAGCGTTCCCATAAGGAGAACCCACATGCACATTGAAGGGGAAGGGAAGGTTGTGACGGGGGATAGCTCTCAACTTTTTGGATTGTGCCACCTCCGCACAACCCCAGTGTATTCTCAAGGCCACCTGGGCCGGAAAAGCCGTCCAGGTGCCAGCCACCTGGCAGTCACGTGGTGTCTGCGGTCACGTAAACGATATCCACCAATCACAGGTGTCGACGTTCCCACAGGTCCTGTGCTCCACAGGTAGTGAAGGATTTTCAGCAATTTGCCCCGCAGCTTCTGAATAACTCACACAAAGGTGAGATCCAACAGTTCAATTAAATGTTACACAAACATGAGATCCAACAAATGTGTTAGGCAGCCAGGTGGTCCAGCCTGTACACATTTACAAACACTATGGTGTTTACACTCAGTCCGTGGCACACGCGGGTCTCTGTAGCCGTGTCTTCCAGGTGGCAGTAGTCCACCTGTAGGTGCATAGTTCTTTGCTGACCATGTTCAGTGTTAATAGTTTCATTGCTTTTCCCACCCAGGGACTGCTTTGGGACGTCCCACGGTCCTGTGTCCTGCAATGAGGCAAAGGAGAAAAGGAGAATTTTGTGTACTCACTGTAAATTTCTTTTCTCTTAGCCTCTAATTGGGGGACACAGCACCCACCCTTTGGCCCTTCCAGGCCTTTACTACTTTTTGTATGTCGCTTTACAGCTTTACATGGTTAACTGTTTACAGGCCTTGTCGTACTGGTATTACTCTGTTAACTCTCCTACTGCTTTAGCAAAAACCTGTTGAGGCACTTCCTGCTCCAGGGGTGTATACTGCAGAGGAGGAGCCACGTAACTCTTTTGCAGATTCTGCTTAGTGTCGCCTCCTAGTGAACAGCAGCATAACACCCACGGTCCTGTGTCCCCCAATTAGAGGCTAAGAGAAAAGGAATGTATGGTGAGTACACAAAACTCTCTTTTTGTGAAATCTTACCTGCTTTTTTTTTTTTAGTGGCTATGAAAAATGCACAGACTCAAGTATCAAGTGAGGAGGAGCCTTTTGTGAAGATAGACAAACGTATGTAATAGATCATGAAAGAACAACAGCTATATACTGTGAACATATTTCAGAGTAAACCCTATGTATTAATATTCCTGCAATATATTTGTTGGATATGTATATGTTGAACCCTCTGCTTTTGTACTGTCCTAACAGACAGACACTGTAATGAGACGTGCAAATAAACCTTCCTGTTTTCAGCTTCAGAATGAGGCTGATACACAATAATCTTCTTCCTTATTAGTAGTAGATATGACAGGATGGGGTAAAATTTGAAGTGATACAACAAGAGTGTATAAAAATATATAACTGAACTGTACAAAAACATATACATGCAGCGATACAGTATGAGACAATGCATATTCTATCTTACTATTTATACTTGAACTAGATGCAGGTGAGGGATTCAACATATTTTTTCCTTGCCTGCCACTAGGAGGCGACACTAAGTAGAGATAAAGTTTAAGTCCTCCTCCCTGCAGTATACATCCCTCAGTAGGAGTAGTTGTTCAGTTTTAGCTTAGTGTCTCAAGGAGGCACATTTGATCTGTATCTCAGACCACATCTACCCTTTTTATTTTTTACATTTTTCCTTTTATTTTTTCTCTTTTTGTTAACCAGGAGACTGCTCCCCTGATGACGCTATTTTCCTCTTAATATGGGGATCGCACAAGGCGCGCACCCCCTTTGGGGCAATGGATGCCTCAAGGTCTCCGCTCTCCCCACTCGACCACAGGACCACCCCTGTGGTCGACGGTCTCACCAGCTGGACGGCCGTCTGGTGCATCCCTGTGGCTCAACCCCAGGGGATCCACAGACATGCAGCTGCCAGCCGCACACATCCCATTGCATCCCCCTGCATAACAGCGGGCATGCAAGGAGTGCACCCTGACTCTCTCACCTCCTCCACTCAAAGAGCAGGTGATTGAGAGCGTTGCAGATCCCGGCATACGGTGTTCAGGAAAGGGCACACTACAGGAACCAACCAGGCACCCTAGACCCTGCTCAGGGTGCTCAGGGAAGAACTTCACGGCACACTGACTCCAGGCACCCAGATCCCACACATAGACACCAGGCACCCAGATCCAGTGCCCTTGCTTGCAGACCCGGTGTCCATCCAGGCCATGGCAGCTCCATGCTGGGACGCGCATGGCGGTAAGTTTGGGGTGAGCATCCGCGGCATGGGGCTTCAGGGTGCGGACGGTCCACAGCTGCGGTGCAGCCCGCAGTCATCGATGGCCCCACCGCCACTCTGGGGTCCCCGGTAATCCAGGCCCCGGTCTGGGCCTTCACGCTAGCTCCGCCCACTTTCCAATTGGCAGCCGAGGCCGCCAATCACACCGGGCTCTAACGGCCGCGTCACCGCACCCACCCCCTTAGGGTGCACGCCCCCTAGTGACACGCGCTCAATCACAGCCACATCACTGGCCGCAGACTTCGCCCACAGCCTACGATAGGCAGCAATGGGCGGCATACTCCACGCCCCCTTTATGATGTGCGCGCCGGCCAGTCAATGCACGACACAAACATAGCCATGCCCCCTCACAGCGTCGCAAAATACAAAACAGACAAATGCCACGCGTGGACCTCAGCAGCAACCCGGTGTATAACGTCCAGGTCACCATCATTACCTGGTCCCCCCCCTCTTCCCTCTCCGCAGTAAGGGGGGGCCACACAGAGCCCACACACACACATAAGCCATGTGGCTGGCATTACAAAACCTCTTGCTCCTGCGTTTCTGAAGTGAAAGCCCCTCCAGCCATCCCCTCTGCATTCTACACAAGGAACAATGGGGTCACAGGATCCGGGTAAGCTTCATTACGAGACTCTTTTCCCTGCAGCATCCCACCCTGGCCAGTGCCTGCTTTTTGCCCTTCCAAACCATACACCGCAGTACCTCTTTCAATTGTAATCTGGTACATGATAGCAGAGCCCAAACCATCCAAAGGAAATAACAAAACCCACACAGGATCAATGCATCATGTACCAACTACCAGACTCCACTCCCACAGGGACACGCTTCACAACTTTGCCTAAACTGCGAGCCCCAATGCCCCATGGAGTCTACCACTGACACAGTACCCAGTACGTCTGACACCACTGCCTGGGCCATGACATTGACGCAATCGGTTGACTCATCAGCCAAAATGGTGCAGTCATTCCCCCCCACTCCCCATACAGCCAGGGCCACCGTCCGAGACTGCTTTAACTCCCAACCCCCCCCCCCCCCTTCACACCGGGCTCCTCTCAAGGAGATCGACCAAGAAGCAGCGAACATACCTGGCTTAGGGCCCCCGGGCAACAAGGAGTCAGACCCATACAAGTTCGTCCCAGGAACACTCGCCCACCACGTCACCCACAGGTGACACAGCTCGCTCTCCATCATCTGAAAACCAGCCCGAGTTGCTCTCCAAAGAGGAACTCTCAGAGCCAGAATCATCCCAGGACGTGGAGATGACTGACACCCAGGCATTGGTTGACAGCCTCATTGAGGCCGTTAACAAAACATTAAAAGTCAGTGACAACCCTACCACCGCCCAGGAGCATGCAGTTTCTTTGAAAAAGGCAAAACGCTCCCGTTGAGTCTTCTCAAATCACCCCGATTTTAGGGACGTAATCTGACGACATTGGGAGCGCCCAGACAAGCGCTTCGCAGGTCACAGACCTATTGAAGCTAAGTACCCCTTCGCGCCGCACCAACGTAAAGAGTGGTCTGAATCGCCAGCCGTTGATCCCCCAGTATAGCATCTAGCCAGCAGAACCCTCCTAACACTCTCGGAAAGCTCCTCTATCAAAGTCCCCAATGACCGCCAAATAGATAACTTAGCGCACTCGGTCTTTGAAGCCTCAGGAGCAGCCCTCCCACCCTCCTTCACGATGGCGTGGGTCGAAAAAGCCATGGTATCTTGGACACATACCCTACGTGCAATCCTACAACACTTAGACCTCTCTCAAGAGGCAACAGACCTATTCGACCATCTTTCCTTGGCCGAGGAGTACTTTTTTCTAGCGTCCCTAGATACGGTCAACTGCTTCACATTGGCAGCGTCGAACACCATCTCCATTCGCCGAACACTATGGCTCAGAGGATGGCACGCGGACCCGGCATCTAAACGGTCCCTCATAACCCTACCCTACCAGGGCTTTTGCCTATTCGGGGAAAAGGTAGACCAGCTCATCTCCAAAGCCATGGGAGGAAAAAGCAAGTTCCTCCCCCACGAAAAGCTCAAGCGGCCATTTCGCCGCACACAGTAGCAATCACGGTTTCATACCTCTCGAGTCATCTGGATGGCCTACCTCAACGGTTAACACAGGCGCAGCGCGACCTACCCGCGGGGACAGAAATACCCCGTTCTCATTCAAAACCAATTCCGATCGGAACACTCCAACACTTCCGCCACTCATGGCTCGCTGTCGTACACGACAATTGGGTCAGAGACCTGGTGTCGTCGGGATACAAAATAGACTTCTCATTCCGGCCCTCAACTCGTTTTTTTCTCTCGCGCTCCCCCTTCCCAAACCAACGCCCGCCTGTTCTTCAAAGCCATCAATGCCCTGCTCAAAACCGGCGTCATAGCACCAGTACCAGAGACCGAAAGGTTCAAAGGATACTACTCAAACCTGTTCATTCTCCCGAAAAAAGACGGAACACTACACCCCATCCTTGACCTCAAACTCCTCAACAAATTTGTGTAGGGCCAACAAGTCAAAATGGAATCCCTGCACTCGGTAATCATGTCAATGGAAAAAGAGTTGCTAGCAACCATTGACATCCAAGACTCCACATTCCCATTTCCCCCCACATCAAAAATGTCTGCTGTTCGCCGTTCAAAACCACCACTTCCAATTCATCGCGCTGCCCTTCGGCCTCGCAACCATGCCCAGAGTCTTCACGAAAGTCATGCCTATCCTCCACTCGAGAGCAGTGGTCATCCTCCCTTATCTAGACAACCTGCTAATCAAGGGGCCATCCTTTCAGGCTTGCTTTGACAGCGTCCGAATAACATCGGACACACTCTCTTGCCTAGGGTGGCTCATAAACTCAAGACATATCATCCCCAACGCCGGCTAAAAGGATAAACTTTTTGGGGATGACCTTCGACAGCGCATGAGGGCTAGTCATACTCCCTCAAAACAACGCCACGGCGATTCATAAAGGAGATTGCACTCTTTGGCTTGGGGGTCCTAGGAAAGATGTTAGCGGCAATATAAGCAATTCCCTTCGATCAGCTACACTTCCGACCCTTGCAACTTGCCCTCCTTTCAGCTTGGGACAAAAACCCCTTCTGCCTCGACTGCAGGCACTGCCTATCTCCGCAAGTCAAAAAGGCACTCAACTGGTGGACACGGAAAATCATTTATCCCAGTCCAATGGCTAGTCGTCACCACTGACGCCACCCTACTCAGCTTGGGGGCGTCTATCGCCAACACACGGCCCAAGGTCGCTGGACACCCCAGGAGTCACGACTCCCAATCAACTTTCTGGAGCTACGGGCGATCTGCCTAGCACTCCAACACTTCCACCTTCTAGCTGGTCGTCCCGTCCACATTCAATCCGACAACGCAACAGCGGTGGCGTACAACAATCACCATGGCGGTACATGCAGCAAGGTTGCAATGTGCGAAGTGGAACATATCCTCCGCTGGACCGAGACAACTTGGTCAGTCATATCAGCAGTTCACATCCTGGGAGTGGACAACTGGGTGCCAGACTTCTTAAGCTACCAGGGTCTGACCTCAGGGGAATGATCCCTCCATCCAGAGGTTTTCCTACATATCTGTCGGTGCTGGGAAACCCCCGACGTGGACCTAATGGTATCAAGGCTAAACGCAAAAGTCCCAGCCTTTGTAGGCAGGTTCTGGGACCCTCTGGCTCTAGGAGTTGACTCTTTGGTCCTCCCTTGGCACCAGTTCCAACTCCCATACGTCTTTCCCTCACTACTCATTGCCTCAGACTGGCCACGATGAGCGTGGTACGCAGAGCTCATACAACTTCTTGTCGATGTACCCTGGCAACTCCCAAACCGATCGGACCTCTTGACCCAGGGCCCCATTTGCCACCAGAACTCCGGGCCCTGTCTTTAACGGCGTCGCTGTTGAATCATGGGTCCTGACCCAGGCAGGTTTTTCACCAGAGTTCATAACCACCATGGATAATGCCCGCAAACCAACATCCTCATGCATCTATCAGCGCACCTGGAAGACCACCTTTCAGTGTTGCAGTGACCGCAACCGTAACCTACTCCTGTTTTCCATCCCTACGATCCTGGAGTTCCTTCAAATTGGCCTTAACCAGGCCTGGCACTCAGCTACATCAAGGGCCAAATCTCCGCCCTAACCATATTATTCCAATGCAGAATTGCTACCAAACCACAGGTCAAAACATTTATCCAAGGGGTCTCACACACATGGTCCCCCTACAAGACACCCGTGGCAGTCTTTGACCTAACTCTCGTTCTGGGCGCCCTACAAGAGCCCCCATTCGAACCACTGTGAGAAGTGTCTCTAACCCACCTTTTATGGAAGGTCGCCTTCGTAGTCGCAATCACATCCATCAGGCGCGTATCAGAACTGGCCACCCTATCTTGTCGGCCCCCCCCTTCTATCTTTCCACAAGGATAAGGTGGCTCTCCTTCCGCCACCATCCTTCTTGCCCAATGTCGTTTCCCAATTCCATCTCAATGAGGACATTGTTCTACCCTCTTTTTGTCCAGCACCAGTACACCGCTTCGAAAAAGAGCTTCACATCCTGGACCTGGGAAGGGCCCTCAGACGCTATATCTCCCGAACAGCCCCCTTCTGTAAGATTGAGACGTTGTTCGTCATCCCCGAAGGCCCTAGAAAAGGAATGGCTGCCTCCAAATCCACATTGGCAAGGTGGATCCGCTCAGCAATCCAAGAGTCCTACCGCATCAGAAAGACGCCAATCCCAGCAGGGATCAAGGCTCACTCAACTCGATCAGTGGGCGCCTCATGGGCCATTCGACACTAGGCCTCGGCAGCCCAGGTTTGCAAAGCCGCAGCTTGGACCACCTACACTCTTTCACCAAACATTACAACATTCACACCCAGGCCTCTGCAGATGCAAGCCTAGGGAAAAAATTTTTGCAAGTGGCAGTCATGCATCTGTAAGCAGCTGGCGCATGATGCTTGACCGCTACTTGGCTAATTCCCACCCAGGGACTGCTTTAGGACGTCCCATGATCCTGTGCCCCCAATGATGCAAGGGAGAAACAGGGATTTTTGTGTATTCACCGTAAAATCCTTTCTCCTAGCTCATCGTTGGGGGACACAGTACCCACCCTAACAACCTTCAATGGCCTACACAAAGCCTGGGCCTAAGCCTCTTGCACCTTGTTACATTAACGTTTTCTCCTACTGCTTTAGTACTAAACTGACTAACTACTCTTACTGAATGATGTATACTGCAGGGAGGAGGACTTACACTTTATTTCTACTTAGTGTCCCCTCCTAGTGGCAGGAAAGCATACATCCCATGGTCCTGTGTCCCCAAATGATGAGCTAGGAGAAAAGGATTTTACGGTGAGTACACAAAAATCCCTGTTTTTCATCTGAGAAGATTAAAATGGTTTCTGTCACTGAGGTAACCACACTAGACTTCTCATACATTGCATCCAAACTAAGCAGATATCTAAAATCACCAGTGGGTGGGTGCTGTTACTGATCAATGACTTTCTGCAATGCATTAATGTATTAATTAAAGATAATACTTACAGGTATTACCATATTTTTCAGATTATAACACACATGGTGGTGCTTCTTACAATCCCAATCTTGTTGTTTTTTTATTTTTTTTATTTTTATTACCGAGGGGGGTTGCCGTGGTGGAACAAAGGTGCAGGAGGCAGGGTCCACATAGGATGTGGGCAGTGGGGAAAGGCTGCGGGCCCGGAGCTGTGGGGGTGTCGTGGCAATGTGTGCTGGCGGCCATCATTTTCTGGGATTTCTGCAGGCATTGGCAAGCTGCGACTCTGCCTTTACTGCCCAGGACCTCCAGAAAATATTTGCATATCTCGATTTGCACATGTGCTGCCTCCGTGGCCATTTTCTGAAAGTCCTGACCGGTAGGGGAGACAGTCTCAGCTTGGCAATGCCTGCAGGAACCTAAGAAAATGGTGGCCGCCAGCGCACATTGCTAAGAACCCCCGCAGCTCCGGGTCTACAGCCTTGCCCCACTGCCCATATCCTCTGTTGCCTCCTGAACCTTCGCTCCACCCCAACCCCCCTCGGTAAACCATGGTGGGTTCAGGATCAGGGATCATGAACAAGGATGGTGGACATATATACCAGGATGGGAGGGACATGTACAAGGATGGGGACATATATATATATACCAGAATGAGGGACATATATACTGATAGTCAGAAGGACACTGGCATTATAAGACTGACCCTATTTAACATTAAAAAAAATTCTGTTTTTCCTTCACCAACTTTGGGGTGCACTTTATTGGCGTTTATTGGAGTGCAATCTCCAAATAGACAGAAATAATGTGATCCGCGGTGCTGTGTGTGGTGCAAAAAACAGACGTCCAGAAGATATGTTGGTGTACTCCTGAGGAAGAGACCGGGAAGGTCTTGAAACACTTCAAGCAATAAAGTCACCAAAAATATCTTCTGGACGTCTGTTCTTTGTTCCACACACAGCAGCGCAGACCAAAATGTTTCTGTCCATTTGGAGATTATGCTGGTCACCATGAGTGGGGAGTCCTGCGACGCTGGATCAAAACGTTGATACCGGTTATGGGTCACACAACCGATCAAGGTGAGCAGTTAGTGCACTGCATGTACCATATTAATTAGAAGATAAGACACATTGCGCTCTTGTCTATCCATTCATAGGTTATAATCCAGTGCGTTTTAGGCTGTGTCCAGACACTTTGGTTTTTGGTTTTGCAAATCCACAGCAAAATCTGAGGCATTTCTAGCTTATCCTGAGATTTTTACAGGAGGTTTGCTGCATTTTTTTTCTGCATTGTTTGCACGTTTTTACTGTGTTTTGCTGCGTTTTTGGTTGTTTGGTTTTGGCCATAGAATAAAGCCAACAAAGCAGAAAACAATTAATATGTTAATTCTTTCAATAATGCAGCAAAACCTGTGGTGTTCCACTTTCTGTAGTGAAATAAAACCAATTTGTATGGACAACTTTTTCCTGAATCACATAGGTTTTGCTGGAATCAAAAATGCAGGAAAGGATTAGCATAGATTAGTATAAAACCAAGGCAGCAAAAACGCACTGTGTGCACATAGCCTTATAAAGCGAAAAATATAGTATATTAAAAGCACAGCAAACAACTCTTGATGCCAATTACTTGAATACATCAAGGCTAATTCTAAGAGCAGCTGAATTATCCACTGGGACAGAACAGCTTTCATCCCGCAATAATTATTAATTGATTTAGTGTAATTTTGTACATTTTATTTTGTAGACTATTATGGAATGTATTTTAAGCATTTGATTATATTTTTTATCAATTGCATTTTTATTTGTACATTACAGCATGCTCTGACAGTGGGAGATTTTCTGTTTCTTTTTTTCTTGTATCTTTCGCTACAGGGCAAAAAATCAGTGTAAAGTGTAAAAATGCAAGGATAAGTTAGATTTCTGATAACTTTAGTATCTTACATGTTTTTCATTCTATGTTTCTAGAGAAAATTAAGTATTTACTGGAGGAAATCTGGGGATGTATAGAGTCTTCGGCAGAAAATGGTGACTGTAATCTTCTGATGCTTGGTAAGAAATAATAGCTGTATAAACAACTGTAATTCTTAGAGAATTGTATAGGTTTAATACGTCTTTATGGAAGCAATGTTGCAAAAAATCTTAATGTTAAGCACCACTCCAGTATTTTGTTTTTTTGTGCCACTGGAGTTGTGCGTTAAATCTAAGTCCCCTGACCCCTGTGTTACAATCCCCCTCTGGCAACTTCATCTGTTACCTCGTGAATCCAGTCAGTCTTCGGCAGTTTGTGACGTGCTGGCAGCTCCGGTATTTCATGGAGTGAGCCGGATGTGACAGCTCAACACATTTCTGGGAGCCTCATTCTGGCCTCATTCTGGCTCTCGTGAACTTGTATTGGGAGCTTGTGACATAAGTTCTGAATTCCGATGCCAAAAAGGTGAAGACACTTTAGGTTGAGTACAAGACTAGGGACAGGGAACTTGGATTTAAAGTACCACTTCAACAATGCATTAAAAAATGTTCTTTTTGTAAGGGATGGGGAATGGGAGGAATGGTGTAACTCATGACTGCAAGATCTGACTTTATAGTGGGTTTGAAGGTCTTGAAGGTCAGCTCACCTGTCTAGAGTGCACGATCAAAGGACGCCACTGAATCTAGAAGAAAAGAAACAATGCCACCAACACAGCTTACCCATGAAAAATGATCAAGTCCATTTTATTCAGTCCATTAAAATACAAAAAGTGTATGAGGCCCAAAGATGCAGCATAAATTGTGGATAAAAAAAACTTGTAAAACTGCAGTGCGTTTCTGACCTGAAGCAGCCCTTCGTCACTGCCTAAATGTTCACTGAGTGGTACTGTTATATCTGCTAAAAAAAACAATTACACCTGAGACTCAATCTGAGCTAACAGCTACCACAATAAGTAACCACATCATACAGTTTACATATTAAATAAAAGTGCGAAAATTGTTACGAAAATTTAATTTAAAAAAACTTTTTCTCTATCACCTCATTAGGGACACAGGACCATGGGTGTTATGCTGCTGATGGGAGGCTGACACTAAGTAAATGTGAAACAGCTCCTCCTCTGCAGTATATACCCCCTGGCTGGGCCAGACTACACCAGTTTTAGCTTAGTGTCTGTAGGAGGCAAATCTATCCTTGCTTCTGGAGTTTTTCCTGAGAAGGGAGACGGCACCCCTCGGAGTACCTCCTTCCCACAACCTACAACAGGCGGGCACGCTAAGTGTCGCCTCCACTTACCCCCTCCTGCGACGATGGATCACCTGCACTATGCTTCTTTCCACTTATGGGCGACGGTTCCTTCGGGTTCCAATTTCCCGCAACCGACAACGGACAGGCACGCCAAGTGTCGCCTCCCAGTATCCTCTTCCGCACCAAGCGTAGATCGCTGCACTGCACTGCACGTGACCGGAGTTCCCGCGAGAACATGACGTCAGCACAGGTCCTGGAAGCACAGGACCTTGTCGGAAAGCTTAAAATAGATATTTTTATGTTTCAGACCCTTTCTTTAAGTAACTTTTACTTAAAGAAAGGGTCCGAAACATAAAAATATCTATTTTAAGCTTTCCGGCAAGGTCCTGTGCTTCCAGGACCTGTGGTGACGTCATGTTTTCCGCGGAACTTCCGGTCATGACGTCACCACAGGTCCTAGAAGCCGCAGGACCTTGCCGGAGGCTTCGGTGGACCGCGGACAGGTGAGCATTGATTACTTTTTTATTTTTAACACTTATTAGCTGTTTATTTTGGCCGAAAATGCGGCAGATGCGGTTTTCTGACCGCATCTGCCGCATTTTCGAACCAAAATCGAACATGTTCGATATTCGCCTAATTTGAACCAAATTGTTCGAATTCGGCGAATGACTCGAATAGGGCCAAAATCAACTCGAATTTGAGATTGGCGAACTATTCGAATCGAACATCGCTCATCTCTATTCAGGAGTGCACAGACAGTGTCCAGATCACTGTGGACACCTTGTCTCACCTAGGTTGGCTAGTAAATCTGCAACAGTCATCTCCAATCTTGGCACAGTCAATCACATTCCTCGGCATAACCTTAGACACCTACCGAGACTTGGTCTCTCTCCCTCAGAACAAGAGGTCTACCCTGCGTCAGGCAGTCCTCACTCTTCTCCGTCCTTCCTCACACTCCATTCTTTTTGGCATGAGGGTGTTAGCAAGAATGGTGGTGGCAGTAGAGGCTGTCCCCTTCGCCCAATTTCACTTGCGGCCACTGCAACTGGCTCTCCTGTCTGCCTGGGACAAGAGCCCCTTTTTCCTGGACAAGACGTTGCGCCTGACACCCCTGGTCAGGCATGCTCTACGTTGGTGGCTTCACCCAGTATCCCAAATCCAAGAGCCGCTCCTTTCTTCCGGTGGACTGGCTAGTCCTCACCACGGACGCAAGCCTTCTAGGCTGGGGAGCAGTATGCAGTTACCACACTGTTCATGGCAGGTGGACTACCCGGGAATCAGCCTTACCGATAAATCTTTTGGAGATTCAAGCAATCTCTCTTGCCCTCAAAGCCTTTCACCATCTTCTGGCGGGCCGCCATATCTGCGTTCAGTCGGACAATGCTGCATCAGTAGCCTACATCAATCACCAGGGCGGCACTCGCAGCAAAGCAGCGTTTCACGAGGTCGAGTGGATTCTTCTTTGGGCGGAGTCGACGGAGTCGGTCATCTCTGCAGTGCACATTCCAGTGGTAGAGAATTGGGCGGCGGACTTTCTCAGCGGCCAAGGCGTGGCCACCACCAAATGGTCTCTCTACCCAGAAGTGTTTCATCAGGTATGCCGCCTCTGGGGGACGCCCGACGTGGATCTGATGGCAACTCGGCAAAGCGTCAAGGTGCCAGGGTTTATCACTCGGTCACGCGATCCATTGTCCATCGGAGATGATAACTGGTATGCTCCTGGCGTCGTTCCGTCTGCCATACATCTTCCCTCCGGTCCCCTTACTCCCGAGGGTAGCTAGCAAGATCAAAGTAGAAGGAGTCCCGGTAATTCGAATAGCCCCAGACTGGCCCAGGTGCGCCTGGTACGCCGATTTGGTGCAGCTCGTCACAGACGTCCCCTGGCGTCTCCCAGATCTACCAGATCTCACCCAGTGTCCCATTTCCCACCATAATTCCAGGGCCCTGAATTGATGGCATGGCTGTTGAAACCTGGGTCTTGATGTGGGCTGGGTTCTTCCCCGACATCGTCCATACCATGACAGGCTCGGAAACAAGCCTCATCTCGTATTTACCACCGTACATGGAAGCTTTTCTTCTCATGGTGCTAGGATCAGACCTGTTCTCCCCTTCCGCTGTCCATTTCAGTTGTTCTCAGTTTCACTAAAAGGGTAGATCTCTCCTCTTTCAGTCTTTTACCAATGCCACCTCGCCGCTAAACCCCAAGTCAGAACTTTCCTTCAGGATGTCTCTAGCTTGGTTCCCCCTACCGCAGACCACTAGAGACATGGGACCTTAATCTAGTCCTGGATGGACTTCAAAAGTCTCCTTTCGAGCCCCTAAGGGAAGTTTCTCTACTTCTCTTGTCATGGAGGGTAGCCTTCCTGGTGGCCATTACGTCCATCAGGCGGGTCTCTGAGTTAGCGGCACTCTCTTGCCGTGAGCCCTTTCTGTCTTTTCATCAAGACAAGGTGGTACTGCGCCCAGTTCCCACCTTCCTTCCCAAGGTGACTTAGCCATTTCACCTTAATGAGGATATCATCTTGCCATCTTTCTGTCCGGCTCCAGTGCATCGAGTGGAGAAGGCACTGCATACCCTTGACCTCGTAAGGGCCCTTAGACACTATATTTCTAGGACAGCTTTCTTCAGAAAGTCGGACAGCCTGTTTATTCACCCTGAGGGTCCCTGTAAGGGGCAGGCCGCCTCCAAGGCTACCCTGACCCGGTGGATTCGTTCTGCTATCCAGGAAACCTATTGTCTTAAAAATATTCACATTCCTAGCGGACTTCGAGCTCATTCTACTCGTGTGGTCGGTGCATCCTGGACCATTGGGCCCCATCTTAAGTTGAACAAGTGTGCAGGGCCGCTACCTGGTCTAGTCTGCACACATTTACAAAACACTACAAAGTACATACTCAAGCTTCCGCTGAAGCTAGCCTTGGTAGAAGGATCCTTCAGGCGGCGGTGGTGCACCTGTCTCAGTAGATGTTTCTCAGAATCTGTGACTGTTTCCTTGCTCCTTGGGCCGTGGTTCTCTTTCCTACCCAGGGACTGCTTTAGGATGTCCCATGGTCCTGTGTACCCCAATGAGGCAATAGAGAAATACAGATTTTTGTGTACTCACCGTAAAATCATTTTCTCTGAGCCTTCATTGAGGGACACAGGACCCTCCCTTTTTGGCCAGTTTGGCTCTGTTTCTCTTGAATTCATTTGAAGTTTGCATTGTTCAATGTTTTTTCATTTTTTGTTGTATGCTCCTACTGCTTGTTCACTAAAAATGGTGTGGTCTGGCCCAACCAGGTTGAGTATACTGGAACTAACTGTTTCACATTTACTTAGTGTCAGCCTTCTATGGATCAGCAGCATAACACCCATGGTCCTGTGTCCCCCAATGATGGCTCAGAGAAAACGATTTTACTGTGAATACACAAAATAGTTTTTATTTAACATGTACGCTCCGTATGATGCAGTTATTGATTGTGGTAGCTGTTAGCTCAGTTTGATTCTCAGTTGTAATCTAATGAATTGATTTTATAGTGGATGTAATAGCTCTTTATTTAGGCGGTGACTAAGGACTGCTTGAGAATGGCATTGCCGTTTAGAACAGGTTTGTTTGTAGTCATAGTCTATCATTTGAATGTCTTCATTTTGCCTTCAAACCGTTCTGTGCACCTTCCTACCTGTTTTCCATCTGTCTCTGCCTTTATTTGGTCCTCTTGTAATGCCAGAGCTGTCAATAAAAGGTAGAGGTGGTTAGAAATGGATACAAAACAAGTGGTTCAGAGGATGAACTGAACCTACCACCGCAATGGTGCACTGAGTGTCTGTGCTTGGTTTGAACAAACTGCTTTTCATAGATAAAGCCCCCTTTAACCTTCATTCAGTCTGGATTTTGCTAGAAAACTAAATCAATCAGCTATGTTTCAGTTTTTATCAATGAAAGTCACTTGATTAGATTATTAGTGCAATTGGAACCAGAGACTATTTTTTTTTATTTTTATTAAATCTTATAAATTTTTTATGCAAAATGATTTTGTATGTGTTTTCTTCTAAAGGAAATTTAAACAATTATCAACTGACAGTACCCAAAATAAAGATCAGAGAAAGTAAGTGCATATAGAGTGTGTATGTATGGTGCCACATACTGCTGCTGTTTTCTTTATCCACTTAAATACAAGTTTTTTTTTATGATGTTATTGAAAATATTTATTCAGACATAGGATTAAATAGTTCTGAATCTGAAGA
Organism: Allobates femoralis; assembly: GCA_033576535.1. Taxonomy (NCBI): domain Eukaryota; kingdom Metazoa; phylum Chordata; class Amphibia; order Anura; family Aromobatidae; genus Allobates; species Allobates femoralis. The sequence goes on along the minus strand of JARQOC010000005.1, from coordinate 305,258,033 downwards.
AAATAGTTAGTTGTAGTTGTGTGTTTTGTCATTTAACCTATTTACTTTACTGTATATACCCAAGTATAAGCTGACCTGAATATTTCAATATCCCTATTGACACTGCCCACTCAACCGCCTCTCAACTTCTTTCTCTGACCTCCTCCTTCGGGCTCTCTCAATGATCCTCCTCTGCCACCCATAAAGATGGCCACACGCTGGATCTCATCTTTACCCGTATTTGTTCCCTTACTAACCTCACAAACTCAACCCTCCCCCTGTCTGACCACAATCTGCTGACCTTTTTCGTATGGTGGCCCGATTCTAACGCATCGAGTATTCTACAATTGACATACTGTGACTGACTGAACTTGTTCAGTTAACGTGAGTGAACTATTATGTATATATGTGTATATACATATATATATGTATGTATGTATGTGTGTGTATATATATATATATATATATATATATATATGTATATATACCACAAAAAACAACAGCAGCACTCCAATCCAAAGTCTTTAGATGCCTTTAATCAGGCCCACAGGGCGACCACGCGACGTTTTAGTCACCAAGTGACTTTTGTCTAGCAACTAGTCTCAGCCCACATGCCTCTTTTTAAAATCACACCAGTTACATAATAAATGTACTTCAATTACCCCTATTATACAGTTTTGCACGTCATACCTTCAACATGCAAACCCTCCAGTGCCTAACATTAATCCATACAATAGTGATCCATGTTATTATGCATTCGCATCATCATACAGTGTACCCAAATCACTTATTGAAATGATAACTACCTTAACTACCCCCCATGAGTCTCCATTGCCCCTCCCATGCTTACTCTATGCCGTCCAGGCCGTCGCACCGGAAGTGACATCATTCTACATGCGCGTAGCTTCCCTGTTGCTATGGAGCACAGGAAATATTGCGGGCGCCATCTTGGTACACTCTGCGCATGCGCAGTGTATCGAACATGCTCCGGAGAGCGCCCAGACCTCATATACTGTATTGCACACCGTTTTAAAGCTATAGGTGTTTTATTAACTTCCCAAAACATCTCCAAATTGTATAATTTACCAAGAACCAGTGACTCTAGTATGTTACTATGATTTTAATCAAACTTTGCTTAACGCCAGGGTGTGCCAGGGGATTTCATACATCCTAGTCCCCTCACCTCCAGGCCTCCTATATACTCCGCTTTATCTACGGAAAAAACAAGGGGGTCGGCATACCGCCACCCCCTGGCCGCATAATGTCCACAGGAACCTCAAACGCCATGCATACTGCCCCGGCATACCATCCAAAATGCTTCTTTAACACATCACTGTTCCACATATCATTTAAGTTTGCCATATTTTAATGAAAATAAATAGATTACAGCAGGTTGACCTCCTATATATTCGGAAATCACCTTTCTTATCTTTTTAAATGGGTCAATTTAAAATTAAAAATATCGGCTTTTTCAGTGTATACGCAAATTAGGGGCACCTCTACTACACGACCACTTGGAACATCTATCACCCTCCCATGGGATTGATGAGGATTTCCAATTACGTGCAGGTGCTGGAAGAAACCAAACAGGTTATTAAATAGTGCATATATACAAACGTGACTAGTGTTATACAGTATTATTCAATAGATGAATTCAAAACAGATCACAAAGCGTCTGCCAGCCTGTAATCCACGTTCAACCCATTTGGTTTTAACGTATTTAAAGTGAACCTGTCACCCCCTCCAGGCATCTAAAGATAACATAGCCACCTTCTGCAGCACTAAGGCTGCAGTCTCAGAAGGTGTCTATAGCATTTATGCTCCCTTGATTCACTGAATTAAAGACTTTTATAAAATCTGTTTCAAACCAGATCCAAGACCGGGAGGCGGGTTTTCAAGTGTCTGTCTCCCTCCTCTGTGGTGTCAGTCATCCCTCTCTGCTCTCTGTGTGCCGCCTCCAGGGCCACCTCCCTGCATTACAGAGCTTTGACAGCTCTGCTACAACATAGAGCTGCTGGTATAGGAGACCCCACAGTAGTAAATCTAGCAGGAGGATCGTGAGCAGAACAGCAGACAAAGCACTGCCTGCTACGTAGCAGCCCTTGAGCTGAGCAGTTTTCACTTTCAGTTTCTTGTACCCAGCAGCATTGCTCCGTCCTCAGCCCCTGATCTAAAGCACAAACTCAACTCTGCTGCACTGCTGACAGCTCAGCTCAAGGGCTGCTATGTAGCAGGCAGTGCTTTGTCTGCTCAGGGTCCTCCTGCAAGATTTACTACTGTGGGGTCTCCTATAACAGCAGCTCTATGTTGTAGCAGAGCTGACAAAGCTCTGTAATGCAGGGAGGTGGCCCTGGAGGAGGTGCAGAGAGGGATGACTGACACCACAGAGGAAGGAGATAGACGCTTGAAAACCCGCCTCCCGGTCTTGGGTCAGGTTTGAAACAGATTTTATATAAGTCTTTATTTCAGTGAATCAAGGGAGCATAAATGCTATAGACACCTTGTCAGAATGCAGCCTTAGTACTGCAGAAGGTGGCTATGTTATCTTTAGATGCCTGGAGGGGGTGACAGGTTCGCTTTAAGCGCCTTATCCACTGTAGTTTCTTTACATGTAACAACTTAGCTCTATCCCCCCCCTCTCCTCAATGAGGGAACCACATCAATGATTCTAAACTTAAGGTCCTTTTCCATATGTTTCATATTCGTAAAATGTTTCGGGACTGGCAAATCTTTTCTCTCATGGCGTATTGTACTTCTATGCTGTCCAATCCGCGTTTTACATTCAAGCGTAGTCTCACCGACGTACCACAGCCTGCACGGACATTCCAACAAATAAATAACGTATTCTGTCGCGCAGGTTGTGAAATGGCGTATTTTGAAGACTTCCCCGACTGTGGATGAGTGAATTCAGTTCCCCTCAACATATACGACCAATTTACGCAGGATACGCAGGGAAAACACCCTACTCTTACTCCTCGCATTAATGTGGCTTGCCTAGACATCTTAAGTGGACCAAAATCTGACCTAGATAATTTATCTTTTAAATGTTTTCCTCTCTGGAATGATATCAGGGGTTTTGATTTAAATTCTTTTACATCTGGCCAACATTTCCCCAACATTGGCCAGTGCTTTAGAACAATATTACAAATATCCTTAGATTCTTCGTCATACCTCATTACTAAGGGGATCCTTGGTGATAATTTCTTAACCGGTGCACTTTTATTTTTATTACTTTTCATACATTCCAAATTACTTTATATTGCCCCAATGGGATAGCCCTCTTTAATGTCTCCGGGTGATGGCTACTGTAATGTAATAGCTTATTACGATCACTAGGTTTTGTATACAGCGTGGTTTTCAAATTACGGTTTTCTAATTTTATCAATACATCCAAAAATTGGATCTCTTTGTCTGAAGCTACTTTCGTAAAATTTAATTCACTTATCTATTGTATTAAGGAAGTTGTGAAAAACCTCCAATTCATCCAGCGTACCTCCCCAGATCACAAATGTATCATCTATATACCTCCACCATTTTGACACTTTACAAAAATGGCTTGAGGGGTAGATGAATTTCCAATACCGTCATCATGGTATTTGCATAGGAACATCCCATCTTTGCACCCATAGCGGTACCGGACAATTGGAGATAGAACGAGTCACCAAACAGAAAATAGTTATGTCTAAGCACTATTTCTAACAGATCTAGAATAAATTGTTTAGCTTCGGGGGTGTAGGTTGTACTATCAACTTTAAGGCCACAGCTTGTAACCCTCTTGCATGGTCGATGGAGGTATAAAGGGATGTAACATGAAACGATACCAAAATACAATCCCTATTCACTTCCACACCTTTCAATTTTTCCAAAAAACTCTTTGTATCCTGGATGTAGGATGCCGCTGCCGTGGCAATGGGTAACAATACTCTGTCTAAAAAAATCCCTGTATTATTGAATATCGAATCGATACCCGCTACAATGGGCTTACCCTGGGGGTTGTTCACTTGACTTATGCACTTTAGGGATAGTATACAACACCGAGGTCATCGGATGTTCCATAAACAAATAATCCGCCATATCACTATCAATCACACACCCCAATTTGGCCCTTCCCAAAATTTTTGATATCTCATGCTTCGGGTCTCTGTGGAGTATTTGTACACTTTCTGATCATTCAACTGTTTAAATACCTCCTCCAAATACATTTGTCTACTTTGCACAACCACGCTCCCCCCTTATCTGCTTGTCATATAACAAGATCCTCATTACTTGCCAATTCAGTTATGGCTAGGTGATCTTCTTTAGTTATGTTCGGCTTTTTATATCTAAATGTGCCTTTTTATCTCAGCACTGGAGATGTGGTATGACCAGACCATGTCCCTGGACGGTCAGACACATCCATTACACAGTACATAGCAGGGACACATATGTAATATTATCTGAGCACAGGAGATGTAGTATGATCAGACCATGTCCCTGGATGGTCAGACACATCCATTACACAGTACATAACAGTGACACATACATAATATTATCTCAGCACAGGAGATGTGATATGATCAGACCATCTTCCTGTATGGTCAGACACATCCATTACAGAATACATATCAGGGACACATATGTAAGATTATCTCAGCACAGGAGATGTGGTATGATCAGACCATGTCCCTGTACAGTCAGACACATCTATTACACAGTACACAGCAGGGACACATATATAAGATAATCTTGCACAGGAGAATGTATGGGTATGATCAGACCATGGCGATGTACAGTCAGACACGACCATTACACAGTACATAGCAGGGACACATACCGTATATACTCGCGTATAAGCCGAGTTTTTCAGCCCAAAAATTGGGCTGAAAAGTCCCCCCCTCGGCTTATACGCGAGTCACTCGGTTTTTGCTGTGGGGGGGGCTGTGATCGGGGCTGGAGGAGGCAGGAGGGGGCCGCAGTGACCGCGGGAGTCACGTGGGGCCGCCTCATTAGTGTAATGAATATGCACGGCATCCCCCCGTCCATCAGCGGCAGGGGGATGCCGTGCATATTGCACTATACTGGCCCCCAGCAGTAATACACAGCCCCCCTCCTTATTATGTGTCCCCCAGGCTGCGGCACCTGTTAAAATAACAAACCTTTCATACATCACCTTTCCGGCTCCGCTCCTCCAGTCCTGGCTTCTTCCTGCTTGTTCCGGTGTCATGTGACCGGGCGCAGGAGATGACGTCATCTCCTGCGCCCGGTCACAGCACTGAGAAGCCGGGACCGGAGGAGCTGCGCCGGAAAGGTGATGTATGAAAGGTTTGTTATTTTAACAGGTGCCGCAGCCTGGGGGACACATAATAAGGAGGGGGGCTGTGTATTACTGCTGGGGGCCAGTATACCACCACTGGGGGCCTGTATACTTCTGCATAGGGGCCTGTATACCACTGCACAGGAGGCCTGCATACTTCTGCATAGGGGCCTGTATACCACTGGGGGCCTGTATAACCACTGCACAAAGGGGGCCTGTATACTTCTGCTGCATATGGGGCCTGTATACTTCTGCATAGGGGCCTGTATACCACTGCACAGGGGTCTGTATACTTCTGCATAGGGGCCTGTATACCACTGCACAGGGCCTGTTACTTCTGCATAGGGGCCTGTATACTTCTGCATAGGGGCCTGTATACCACTGCACAGGGGCCTGTATACCACTGCACAGGGGCCTGTATACCACTGCACAGGGCTGTATACCACTACACAGGGGCCTGTATACCACTGCACAGGGGCCTGTATACCACTGCACAGGGGCCTGTATACTACTGCACAGGTGCCTGTATACCACTGCTGAGGGGCCTGTATAATACCACTGCTGAGGGGCCTGTATACCATTACTGAGGGGTGCTATATACCAGTGACGGGGGGCTATATAATAGTATGGGGGTCTGCTGCATTTCATACCCTAGGCTTATACGCGGGTCAATAACTTTTACCAGCTTTTGGGGACAAAAGTAGGGGGGTCGGCTTATACACGGGTCGGCTTATACACGAGTATATGCGGTATATAAGATTAGCTCAGCACAGGAATATTTTTAATACGCCCAAATGTGGAATGTATTATTATTTCAAGATCTGTTGATTAAAATGTACTTTGTTCCTTCAACGTCCCTTTTAAGATCAAAATTGACTCCCCAACAAAGGAGTTAATCTGACTTGCTTTAATTGTTGGTTTTTGGGTTTTTTTTGCAGACAAAAGAGGAAGAAAAAACAAGACTTCTAAGAGCAAACTGTCACCTAGACACAGCAGTCCTGAAATCAGTCGGACATATAACTCTAACATTGAACTAAATACAGTACAAGAAGCCATAGATTTGTGTACGCCAAATAATTCACCCATAACGGAGTTCAGTGAGGTCTATGTTTCTGATCACGATGAAACTCTTAATGTCTCTGACTGCAATGAACTTAATGACAGTACCTCAGTAAATAGTGATTTTGAAAGTGATACAGATGAAATATCTGAAGTACAGAATTGGGCTAAACCTCTTCCAAACCTTCTATCACCTATCCAATCCTCACCATTAACAATACAGGTAGGTATAATAGACATATTTTCGTTTGAATTGGTGTTTAATTTCATAAACCAGTATATTCTAATGGCTCTTTGTACTCCTATAAAGTCAGTTTAACTTGTCCCTCAGAATAGTTTTCTAAATATTGATTTTTCTGCAGCCCTTATTTTGGCTTTTTTCTTGTTCACATTATAGGTATGTGCATAGGTCAAATATTTTTATTTTTTTTAACAGGGTTGTCAAAAATATTTTTAAAAGTGCATAGACTGGTATAAAAGAAGGAAATAATCAATGCCTTTACTTATCCACATACAGCTTCAGTTCTGACTCTTTTTAAAACCAAATAAAATGTTATCAATTCACAGGTTACATATACAAAATAACATCTTCCAGTTTTTAAACAGTTTAACCCCAACCTCACCCTCCTAGCCCTTTCTGCGTCTTCCCCCTAAACAGTCTGTCTATCAACCTGAGTTTATCCAGGGCACCCATAAGTTCTCAAAACAGTCTCCTGTTTTCGTTTTTGATGCATTCTTTTTTCCAAATTTATAATATAGGCCAGTTCTGACTCTTGCCTGGTCCCCTTTGGCTTCTCCTTGGTTTTGTATAGACACATGGAAAGCTCCGAAGGAGTAATATCACTAATGTATGGTTCCTGTCTCTAGTAATATATTCTGTCCTCTGTTCTTCCTTCGCACCGCTCTGGTCTCACTCCGCCATCTTGTCTTGTGATAACAGCTTCTGTTTGAACAGAAGTGAGAGCCAACGATCACAAGCTCTCAGCGTAAGTCTATAAGAGCTTTGTTCTGGTTCTCATAGACTTACATTGCAAAGTGGCATCCAGCTCACTCAGCAAACACTGGAGTGATTTGGGAGATCGCAAACAGCAGAAAACATGACCAGATCGGCGCCAGGAACTCGCCCCGCTGGGCATTATCAGTCTTTCTGTTATTCCACCTCATTTTGAAATTCCCACCTCCTCTCGTAGTACGATGTGCCGACTGGAACGTCCTATCCGGGGCTGATCATGTGGTACGGCCCACTCCGGTGCATGCACAACGTGCATATTGAAGTCGAGCCGTACACGTCATAAGCCCCCAAAATGCGCCTGACCAATATGATGTTTTGGCATGTGCATCTTACTACGAGAGGAGGAGGCGTAGAATGAGCTGACAGGTTCCCTTTAAGGTGTGTGTGTATTAACTAGTTGGACAACCTCTTCAAATAAATAGTTATGTTTCCGTTCAGGAAATAACTTTTATTACGTTTATTCACTGTCCTCTGGTCCCCAACGCTGAGCTCCTGTCATGGATTCTGGGCTATGATGTCGGTTGCAAAGCTGACGTTACGCTGACAGCCAATCACTGAGCTTTACACCTCTGCCCATATGTATATATAGAACATCATACTCATCAGTGTGGCTAAGCTCAGTGATTGGTTGTCTGGCAGTCTGCCTGACACCAGCACTGCAGCCTATAACAGATGGGGCAGAGGCTGAGTCTCAGCAAGTTATGTGGATAATGAATAATGTAAGATTTACAGTCTTATATTCTTAGTACACTGTTTTTGGTATTAAATGTAAAAAAAAGTTAAAGAAATCTTTTAAATATTTTTATTTTTTTCATTACAGAATATGTTTGGAGAATTCTCAGACACAAGTGATGCCGAGAGCATCAATGAAATGGATCAGCTCAATGTTGCTTCTCCACTAAACAATGAAATCATACTGGAGAATGGGACTGATAAAAACAGTATTTTGAATGAAGCTGTTGATGACACTTTGTTAGCTACAGATAGTCTTGCAGATAAAAGCATAGCTAGCTTTAATAATGGTCCAGACTTAACTATGGAAATAGAAACAAGCCAGAATGATCTTTTGCAGAATATTCATTCATTGCCTATGGAGGAGACCCAGCAAGTGACGAAAAATACCATCCATGTGGGATATGAGGAAGGATCTAATCCCCTTGAAAACAGCACATCGTGCTTAAAAGAATATCTGACCGACAATTTTAAGAGTTCTGAATCCAAATCTAAAAACCATGAGCTTTCTAAAGGTTCTTCAGCTGAAGATACAGCTTTGTCTTTGGACGCAGACAAAGTGAATAATGAGACTTTATGCCACATGCAAACCGAGATAATGCTGTTCAATAATGAAGTTTACAATTCTGCATAAGTAGTAGTCCTTCAGTAACCTTAACAAAACCAGATGGCACTGTAGGTAAAATTAAGTTCGATAACCTAAATGGTAATAATCATAAATCTTTTAGCCACCTGGATGATGGCAAAAGTCACATAACTGAAGAGCCCAATGTTCATCATAGCAAAAACCCAGATACGGTGGCTAGATCTAATGTTAAATTGTTGACTGTGACGAAGAAACACTGGTACATACGCAATCTGAAAATGTTTCAGAAAATAAAAATTCAAGCTCTTTAGCAGATTTACAAAATAAACCAAATATGTCAGATGACGGCACACTCCACAAGGATGCTACATGGCAAAAATGTAATAATTCTGAAGGTCTGGATTTGTCTACATGTAGTGAAAAAGGTTTAAGCAAAACCTTAACCATCATACCTGCTTTTAATCTGAGTAAAGGCACAGAAGAACCCTTTACTTTAGGCACTGACAAACAAACCAAGGATCTATTTCAAAGCAGCTGTTCGAACAGAGCCAAACAAGTGAGCCATTGGGGCAAATATCTCCTGTGCGTAGTAGCCATAATCCGCTGTCAACAGTTTCAAGTAGAGCAGGATAGATTGTAAAATATCAAAGAGTCTTCAATATGTCAGGAATCCAGACAGATGGAGATAAAACATGAGGCTCCTCTTCTGTTAGATACAAATTTGACAGACAAACAAAATATGTCAATATCATTAAACAAATCTAATTCAATTGCTGTTACTTCTGTGGAATCACAGTGTAAAGCTGTAGAGAAGAAAGATAATGATCTGGAAAACAATACATCGGCAAAAGAAAAAATATTGGAACATAAACCCGAGCAACAAAACTGTAGTGACCATGGGGTGAGCAAAATGGTTAGTACATCTTATGTCATAATGATGATAAGCAGTTTGTAAGAAGTTCACCACACCCTGTTGATCACCCTTCCACTGCCATTAACTCAAATGTACCATGTATTGCTACTAATGTACCCAGCCATCAAAATTGTAATCTTCCTTCTGTGATCATTTGCAGTCCTGTTCATATAGCAGTAGATCCTGAACACAAAAAAAACAGAAATACAATTCCAACCAACAGTCAAGAAGTAACTAAGAATATAAAATCAGGTATGGACATGAATTCCAGCATTCCAGAAGAGAAAACCCAAATTTGTCCACTTTATGACACTGGTCTTCCTGTAAAAGTTAAAACACAACCTACAATTTTGCCAACTCTTCCATCAGAAGAGTCTCTGCACTTGAATTTATTTTCAAAATCAAAAGACTCTCTTGAAAATTTAGAAAAAGATAGTGTCGTTATAAGTGATGGCTGTCTAGATAGTAGTGAAAGTGAATACGAGTCTCCAGTTCGTAAGGTGAATTTTACACGGCCAATCTATAATAATCCTATTGTTCAAAATGAATCCTTTAAAATGGCTTCTGATGTCACCAAAGTAAATGATAATGCTTTACTAATTATAACTGAACTAGAAGAACAACCTAAACCTCCTAAATTAGTCCAGAATGAAAGCGATAGACACATTTCTACATTTGTTAAACTACTAAATGGTTCTGATGCATCTAAAGTGGAGAATGACATGTTAATAGAACCTGAACAGTCAGTCCTGCATACTTTAAATACAGAGTTAAAGAATGGTGTGACTAGTGAAGGAAAAGAAGAATCTTCTCCAGATGAAAAATATAAGGTTATCTCTTCTGTGCAGGAACCAGTAACACAGAATGAGCTTTCTGCTCACATGCACTGGGATAGAGATGCTTTAAATAATGCTAGAAATAATGGTGAAACAGGAGGCCGAAGAATTCTTCCAGGTAAAAATATAATTTGGAATTTTAGTAGACCTGATGAATGTGATTTTCACGGTAAGCCTACTGCTTTGGGATCACCAAAGACACATTCTGGAAAAGTCTCTGCCAATTTGGAAAGTCTAGTCACTAGAGGTGCTGCAGGTAATGAACCTGACCATTCCAACAAACTCAATCCCTCCAGCTTTCAGGCTGCAAGAAAAGAAAATATTCCAAATAAGCTTCCTCAAAATGGTACAGTATCCCTGAATACACAGGTAGGGCAAACTGTTTTAGAAAATGCTAACACCTCCACCAACAGAGGTCAGTCACCAGAAACAATTATTAAGGAATTAAGATCCAAAATGGGCCCACCATTGCCTCCCCTACTAGGTCCATTATTGTCAACTCCCCCGAGAAGCGTGCCTACTCTCTCACCAAATATGTCATCTTCAAGTCGTTCATCATTGCCATCTCCCCTTGATGAAATTACCTCTCCTTTACCTGGAACACTATTCCCACCATTAAGGTCACCACTAAGTGATGAACGTAAACAAAAATCTCCAGTATTTAATACTCCATCTCCTGCCGAGAAAGCAAACCGTAGAATATTGTCTTCTCCTTTGCAGTTCTGTGCAGCCACTCCAAAACATGCTGTTCCCGTGCCAGGAAGATTGCCTCTTTCTGCAAATGGAACTTCTGCATGTAATGTTCAAGAAAATTCTGTGAAAATTCTCGATACCATGTACCCAGAATTGTCTGCACGGGCCAGGACTTTAAACATATTAAAAGGTAATGTTCAGTTGAACAGAGGCTTGTCTAGAGATGGCCAAAATGTGCCTGTTAGCCAGATAACTGGTATTAAGTCTATTACCACCACTTCAACAGTATTCATAAAAACTGGGAGCAATTCAAAACCGAGCAATAAAGGAAAACTGAACACTGCTGAAACGCAGAGATGCACTTCTGTAAATAAAAGAGCAATAGATTCTTTCCAGATGCCTAAAAGTGCCAAAAGACTACGGCTGGATAGCGAATCTCCTGTTGTAGAAAGTGTTAAAGACTGTTTCCCATTGCCTGTAGACAAGGCAGATGAATCTTATCAAAACTTTAGTTACTGTGAGTCCCTTCCAGATGTGGTCAAAGACAGTAGTGCTGATGAAGACATTGTAAACAATGCACTTAAAAAAATACAAGAATTATGTTTTGACCTTTTGCCTGTGATAAAGAGCCATGTTTACGTGGGGACAATTCCCAAAGTTCCAGTAATGAGAAATGAGGAAAAAGAAGTGATTTATGAATTCACTAACTCAAAAAAAGTAAGTTTTGCTGCTTTTTATTTTTATTTTTATTTTTTTTGTGAGGAGTTAGAGTTATTAATTAGAATATAAATGAGTGTCACTTGCACCTTGAAAACATCTGTAGAATTCAATCTTTTCTTACCTTATGCTGTATGTACACGTTACAAATTATTGCGTTTTTTTGGAAACTCATCCGAAACATGGCAGAAACATTAATTTTTCCTGCCTCGTTTTTGCTACCTAGAGATGCAGAAATAGTACAAACATTTCTGACCCAGATACTAAACGTGTGCCCATACCCTTGGTGTATGTATTAGGATTTAGTGCAGACATTTCTGCACCATTTCTGCATCTCTTGTCAGGTAAATGCAGCAACAAAAAGGTGCTTTTTGGTGCAGATTTTTCTCTTTTCTGATCATCATAATGGGAGACCCAGACAATGGGGTTTAGGGCTCTGCCCTCCGGAGGCCACACTAGGTACTACAAGTTTGTAGACACCGCCCCCTCCGCTTATAAACCCCCACCGCAGGGAACATCCTCAGTTTTAAACTTAGTGTGCTCGGAGGATCACGCTTTGCTTGCACTTCACGGCATTCTCACAGCTTACGTGATGGCGTATGAAGACAAGGTAAAATGGTCCGGTCGGGACCTTCGACAGTCTCCCTGCTCACCCTTGTGGAACACGCAGGTGGAGGTACCGGAGGGCCTAGGGCCTGGACACTGCATGTCCCCCCGGTACGCTGTCGCGCTCCTTTCCATCCCTCCCTGGGGGGCTCTGGAAGGTGGGAGATAGGAGCCTCGCACAGCTCCGCTCCGTCCGAGGCCTCCCTAAATGGTGCTTACAGACCGGACTGGAGCCAGCCCAGTCCGAGGCCTCCCTAAATGGTGCTTACAGACCGGACTGGTGCTGAAACCCCCGTCCGAGGCCTCCCTAAATGGTGCTTACAGACCGGACCGGCACTGAGGCACGGTGTGTCTCCGCTGTGCCTGGGGGTAGTGTCTGACACTTTATGTGTTCTGGCACTCAGACCGCGCGCTACCCTCGGGTCCGCGGTTCTGGCGGTGTACCCTGTGCTGGGGTCACCCTGGCTGACCGCCCTGTGTTTCACAGGGGCTGAGGCTGTAGATTGCAGGTGTTTTGTGTTTACATGCAGTCTAAGTATTGTACTATCACAATACTTCCCGCGCTGCGGTCTCCGCGCCTACATTACTGAGGCTGCCTGAGGGGATGTGAAGCAGCCCTGGTGGTGATGTCATCGAGGGCGTGCGTGTGTGCTTCCCGCGTATTTTCGGCGCCGCCCACAGCTTGTCTGTCGGCGGCCATCTTTTCCCTCACTTCCCGGCTGGGATCTGACTGCAGCACAGGTCTGCACTCCAAAAGGGGAGACCGGAAACTTCGTAGAGGCCACACACGCACACCGCTTCCTCCCACCGCTTTACAGCGGTCGGTAAGCCACCGGGATCCCCGTTTTTTTTGTCTGTATAGATTGGCTTATATTGCCCCTGCTGTGGGAATGTCCTCAGCTGGAAAACGTGCTGCTAAGGCGGCCAGCACCACCACTGCCTGTGCTACATGCAACGGGACGCTGGTTGAGGGGTCCTGCAATAACTGCGGACGCCCAGAGGCCCGGACTGATACTGCTGAGACAGCAGCTCCGGTGCTTTACCCTGAGGTTCAGGTGATCCCAGGGCCATGGGAAACGCAGAATAAGATTAATGAATCTCTGTTGTCCCAGTTGTCCTCCATGTCGCAATCCCTGGAGGCACTTAATAGGAGACTGGAAAGCCCAGCTACTCCTTCCAGTTACCCCCGGGTGTCTCCTTCTTCTGTTGTGAGACCCCTTAAGCGGACTCAACGTGATGATTCACCCGAGCTCCAGGCTCTCTCTGAGGAGGAGCGTCACTCTGATGGTGATGAGGATGATGGGGGTTCAATACTCGGGTCTGTGTCAGAACCACCAGACGGGGTAGAGGATCTGGTGTCCTCCATCAACGAGACTTTACGTCTCGTGACACCCCCTGAGGAGGTGGACGTACACCCGAAGGAGGTCTATCAATGGCTACGGCCAGAGGCTAGACCAAGTGGCTCCTTTATGGACCACACTAACTTTGGAAGGGTGGTCAGAGCACCCAGGTTACATCCTGGGCGGCGTTATGTCCGCAAAGTTAAGGACACTCGCTTCCCCTTTCCACAGGAGGTGCTTCAGGAGTGGTCGCAGTCCCCGAAGGTGGACGCTTCCATGACCAGGATTGCTGCACGCTCCCTTTTCTCTGCCTCTGATAGCTCCTCGTTGAAGGATGCGACAGATAGACAGGTCGAACAACTCGCCAAGTCTTCTTATGAGGCTGTGGGGTCTTCATTTGCCCCTAATTTTGCCACGGTCTGGACCCTGCAAGCGATTACCTCCTGCTTGGATGGTATCACTGATCTGGCAGGGTCCAGTCCAGAGGTCCTGGCGCTTACCGATAGGGCAAAGGCCTATGCAGATTACGCCAGGACGGCAACATTGGAAACTGCCACCCGCTCTGCTGTGGCTTCGGCCAACGCTATAGCGATCCGCAGGTTGTTGTGGCTGCGTCTTTGGGACTCAGATGCCACGTCTAAGAAGATTTTGCAAAATCTTCCGTTCTCTGGTGACAGGCTTTTTGGCACCGAGCTGGACAAGCTGATAAAGGATTCTGCTGAGTCTAAGATCCCGCAGAATAAACCTAAGCCACGGTATACCGTTAAAAGGAACCCAAAACAGTGGTCCTTTCGTTCCAGCTCACAGTCATCAGCAGCGTCTGCTCGCGCGGACCGAGGGGGCAAGCCCGCTACTCAGTGGCGCCCCAAGGGTCGCCAAAAGAAGCCAACGGGGCAGCAGCTGCCACCCCCAAACCCACTTCCGCATGACTCGCTCTCTCGTCCTGCCTCCCCACAGGTGGGGGGTCGCCTGTTCCTTTTTCAGGACAGTTGGCTTCTCCACGTCCAAGACAAGTGGGTCCGAGACGTAGTTTCGAGAGGCTACAGGATAGAGCTGACGTCACAGCCGGCACACCGATTCCATCGGTCTGTTCCTTCTCCAGACAAAGCTCAGGCTTTTCACCTGGTGTTGGAGGGGCTCCGCAGAGACGGAGTAGTGGTCCCAGTGCCTTCTGGGGAGAGGTTCCGGGGTTTTTACTCCAACCTCTTTATCGTCCCAAAGAAGAACGACTCTTTTCGTCCGGTTTTGGACCTCAAGTTGTTCAACCGTCATGTGTTGGTTCGGAAGTTCCGCATGGAATCCCTGCGCTCCGTGATCGCGGCTGTGTCACAGGGAGACTTCCTGGCGTCCATAGATATCCGAGACGCTTACCTTCACGTGCCCATTGCACCGGCTCATCAGCGCTGGTTACGATTCGCAGTGGGGGACGAACACTTCCAGTTCGTGGCACTACCCTTCGGGTTGGCCTCAGCACCGCGGGTGTTCACGAAGGTGATGGCCTCCATGATGGCTCTCCTGCATGTGCAGGGGCACGCCGTCATCCCTTATTTAGACGACCTGCTGGTCAGGGCGCCATCGGAACACCTTTGTCGGGAGAGTTTGGAGGTAACCATGAAGTCTCTGGAACAGTTTGGGTGGCTTCTCAATGTCCAGAAATCAACCCTGGTTCCAACCCAGTCACTGACGTATCTGGGCATGGACTTCCACACAGACTCAGCTCTGGTGTCTCTGCCACGGGCCAAGCAGCTGGCTATTCAATCGGGAGTGCAAGATGTCCTCCTGTCACCACAATCATCCCTACGGGTCTTGATGAAGCTGGTGGGCCGCATGGTAGCTGCGATAGAGGCATTGCCTTTCGCACAATTTCGCCTTCGTCCTCTCCAGCTGGAGATTCTCCGCAGATGGGACAAGAGGACGTCCTCTCTGAATCGGCTGGTGGCTCTTTCCCAACCGACCAGGGATTCCCTGCAGTGGTGGCTCCAGCCACGTCACTTGTCACGGGGCCGGTCTTTCCTCAAACCGTCATGGTTAGTGGTGACCACCGACGCCAGTCTGAAGGGCTGGAGTGCGGTATTCTTACACCACAGGGCTCAAGGACTCTGGACTCAGTCGGAATCGACGTTGCAGATCAACGTGCTGGAGATCAAGGCGGTCTATCTGGCGCTCCTGGCGTTTCAGAAGTTCCTGTCAGGACAGCCCATCCGGGTTCAGACCGACAATGCGACGGCCGTCGCGTATATAAACCATCAGGGAGGGACCAGAAGTGCTCAGGCCCTCACCGAAGTCCACCGCATTTTATCTTGGGTGGAGGACAACGACTGCCTGATCTCCGCAGTTCACATCCCAGGGGTCGAGAACTGGGAGGCCGACTACCTGAGCCGGCAGGGGATGGACGCCGGAGAGTGGTCTCTTCATCCAGACGTCTTCCGGGACATCTGCAGCAAATGGGGCACTCCGGACGTGGATCTGATGGCCTCGCGGCTGAATCATCAAGTGCCGCAATACATGGCAAGATCGTGGATCCTCAGTCTCTGGGGGCGGATGCCCTGATCCTGAGTTGGTCCAGCTTCCATCTACCATATGTGTTCCCGCCTCTGGCTCTGATTCCCAGGGTCCTGTGGAAAATCAGGACGGAATGCAGAGTAGCCATTTTAGTGGCACCAGATTGGCCCAGGAGGTCCTGGTATCCGGACCTGTGGCAACTGTCAGGCGGACACAGGTGGGCTCTTCCGGAACGCGCAGATCTTCTCGCGCAAGGCCCATTCTTCCACCTCAATTCCAGGGCCCTCAGATTGACTGCATGGCTCTTGAGGCCTGGCTACTAACATCCAGAGGCTTCTCTCCCACGGTGGTTGCCACTATGAATCGGGCCAGGAAGCCCGTATCCAGGAAGATATACCACAGAACGTGAAAAATCTTTTTCACCTGGTGTGCCTCGGGTGGAAGGTCCCCGTGGCCCTTGTCCATCCCGACGTTGTTGGCTTTCCTACAGTCGGGTTTGGAGTTGGGCTTATCCCTCAGTTCCCTGAAGGGTCAAGTATCAGCTCTTTCAGTGCTGTTTGACAGGCGCTTGGCGCTCCTCCCGAAGGTCCGTCAATTTCTGCAGGGAGTGTCTCGAGTGGTTCCGCCCTACAGGCGACCCCTGGACCCTTGGGACCTTAACATGGTCCTGGCGGCACTGCAGAAACCGCCGTTTGAGCCACTGAGAGACATTTCCCTCTCTCGTTTGTCCCAGAAGGTGGTCTTTCTGGTGGCGATTACGTCTCTGAGAAGGGTCTCAGAACTGGCTGCACTTTCGTGCAAGTCTCCCTTTCTGGTGGTTCACCAAGACAAGGTGGTGTTGCGCCCGCAGCCGGAATTCTTGCCAAAGGTGGTTTCCACTTTCCACCTGAACCAGGAGATTGTTCTCCCATCATTTTGTCCGCTCCCGTTCATCAGGTTGAGCGCGACCTCCATACTCTGGATCTCGTGAGGGCTGTACGCATTTATGTGTCCAGGACTGCCTCCTTCCGGAGTTCGGATTCATTGTTTATCCTTACGGCGGGTCGCTGTAAGGGGTCCGCGGCGTCAAAGTCAACCTTGGCCAGATGGATCAAGGCTCCCATTCAAGAGGCTTACCAGTCTTCTGGTTTGTCTCTCCCGGTGGGATTGAAGGCGCATTCGACCAGAGCTGTCGGTGCCTCCTGGGCTTTGCGACATCGCGCTTCTGCTCTACAGGTGTGTCAGGCGGCCACTTGGTCCAGCCTGCACACTTTCTCTAAGCACTATATGGTGCATGCCCATGCCTCTGCGGATGCCAGTTTGGGCAGGCGGGTCCTTCAGGCAGCGGTTGCCCACCTTTGAGGGGGGACCATGTGTATCCGTCTTTTGAGGAACTCTTCCCGCCCTGGGGTATTGCTTTAGGACATCCCCATTGTCTGGGTCTCCCATTATGATGATCAGAAAAAAGAGAATTTTGTTTACGTACCGTAAATTCTTTTTTCTTGAATCATCAATGGGAGACCCAGCACCCACCCAGTTGTTCCGTTGCATGTTTTGCATTTGATCTGTTCCCTGTTGGGACAGTTTCTTCCGGGTTGTTGGACCGTCTGTGCACGGTTTCTTTCCCGATGTTTCGGGTGTGGTTTCTTTGTCTCCTCGCAGCTTATGGACCAAACTGAGGATGTTCCCTGCGGTGGGGGTTTATAAGCGGAGGGGGCGGTGTCTACAAACTTGTAGTACCTAGTGTGGCCTCCGGAGGGCAGAGCCCTAAACCCCATTGTCTGGGTCTCCCATTGATGATTCAAGAAAAAAGAATTTACGGTACGTAAACAAAATTCTCTTTTTCATTACAATGAGTGAAATATGCATAAAAAATGTTGAAAGAATTGACATGCTGCAGATTGATTTTGCTTCAGCATACTTCAGTTCACTTCAAGATTGTCTGACTTTTCTGCCATCAGGATTCCCTTCAGGTTTTCTGACAAATTTGCACTCAAAAGCACATTGAAGAAAAACTTTACAAATATGCAACTTGTGCACATAGCCTTCCTGTTGCTCTAATTCATTCTCGTGTGAACTACTGCAACTTTTACTAATCAGTTTCTCTGTCCCTAAACTCTTCATTCTGCAATCTATCTTCAGTGTTGCAGCCAGGATCATATGTCTATCCAGCTGCTACACCGATGCTTCTGGTGGGAAAACCACACCTCACAGCCTTACCCTGGCGTCTCTAATACATCAGAGCCCTTGGGGGTACGTACGGTCAGCTTGGCACAGTTTTATACTTACACTCCCTGTCTGCAGGGGCCCGGGGAGTGAGAGGGTGCGATTAACACAACTTCCGACTTGACACCACACTCGCTCGCAACCCTGATGGGCTGGTGAGACCTTTTTCCTTATCCCTAGTGAAACTGTCCAACCAATCCGGTAGAGATGCCACTAGTTCCTCATTAGATATGAGTCCGGTCCATTATAGGGATTATATCAGGCCAGAAACCATACCAGGTAGCATGTAATATTAAACCAAGGACATAGACTTTGGGGTTCGTGAATTGAGATAAAATAACAACCTGGGATTAAATTATATATTTATAAACCGTATGGGCACACTAAATGAGAACAATATTTACACTATAAGTAAAGGTAGTTACATAATATATATGCTGACAGATATAAACCAGCTACCAGTTCCTTGTTGCTAGCGGCCACACGAAAGTGGTAGGGAGCCAGGGCCTTTCTCTGGTTATCCCCAACACGTGATGCAACGTGACCTCCCTGACCGTGAACAATGGAGAAATTTGGTGGATACCTTTTAACCCCTTGGTCAGTCACTCTCGCCCCGCTCTGCCCCCTGGCTGGTACCAATCCACTCCCCTGATCTTTGAGGTTTAAAATTTTAGAAAGCCTACTGTGGGTCATAATGTCACAGTAGACAGTCCTAGGGAGATGGTTCTGGTGCAATCGGAACCGGCCGGGTTCCCTTCATGCTTGGAGACCAAAGATGGCATCCCTACCTGGTTTCTTCTAGCCATTCTCTGTAGCTCCCCACCTCAGGGTGCTGGGAAGAATTGGGACCAAGGTATGAGTGTGCGGCTTGTCCCCACAAATCCAAGAATATAATTTATGTAGGCCTCATCTATACAGTACTTCCATAATCCTATATAATATCACAATGCCAGCGAGACTAATTGGTATCTTTGAGGCTTCGGCCTCAGCAGGGTTTTCTTTCTTTCAGAGACCAATTGTCCTGGCAATTTAATTACCGTACATACTAAAGTATAAGCCGTGTTTTTCAACACTAATGCAGTTAAGGCCATTGGAAATGTATTAATTATTTGGTACGCTTACCTACTATGTAGCTGGAAGGGGTCTAATAGACTATTGAAGCATGAAAAATATGGCTCATAACAAAAATATTACATCGTATCTCATAAACTTAATAAGTGTCATACAGGGCACATATAGCATACATCTTACAGTTGATTATGACAACTTTAATTTCTAGTTAGTGAGTGCCAACACATCCCCACCCACTCTCCCCCCCACCCCCCCCCACCCCCCGCTCTTCCGCTCCTCACACCTGCCTAGCTCCGATAGCACCCCACCCGGTCCTCACTTGTGCACCGACTGGTAGATGCAGGCAAGATCTACCAGCCAGCCCCTGCTTGTGAGAGTGGAAATGTGACGACTGCCCTGGCAGACAACAAAAGGGACCTCTGCAGATTGCTGTACGCTAAATACCAGTCAGACTTGCATCAGTAATAAGGGTGCGTTCACACACTGCGTATTTGTGAGTGCTGTTGCAGTTTTTGTAACCAAAACCAGGAGTGGCTGATTAAAACCAGCAGTATGTGATTAAATACAGAAGTGGAGCGCTTGTTTCTATTAGGCTATGTTCACACATTGCGCATTTTTGAGCGCTTTCTTGCGCGCACTTTTCAAATATGCGCAATGTGCCTTGTGTCTGCAGGCAAAGTGAATGTGAAATTCACTTTGCCGTACAGACACAGCATAAAAATATGCCGCACTTTTATGGGAGAAAGTGTGGGCGTAAAAAGAATTGACATGTCAATTCTTTACGCTCCTGCGCCCGCGTTTTCTCCCATAGGGGCCGGCACTGCAGGATCTGATGTCACAGAGGGGGAGGAAGAATCCTGTTCCTCCTCCCCTCTGTGACATGTCTGCCAGTCCCCATTTGGGTTTTTCAATGTATTAATATACAATGTGAAACCCAAATTAAAGTTAAGCAAATGTGTTAAAAATAATAAAAATTAAATACCTACCCGTCCGAAGCTGTTCTGGCTACCGGGAGCCGAGCCAACTGCAGGTTACAAGCTGCTAGGACCTGGCATGATATCATCGGGCTCTGTGATTGGCCGCTCGCGGTCATGTGATATGTGACGTCATATGACGCGCATATCACATGATCGCGAGCGGCCAATCACAATGCCCGATGACATCATGCAAGGTCCTTGCAGGTTGGTACGTGCAGTTGTGCCGGCTCCTGGCTCCCGGCTCCCCGAACACCCGCCGGAGGGTAAGTATTCATTCTTTATTATTTTTAATACATCTGGCTTTCTTTAACTTAGATTTCGTAGTGTTTATAATTACACTGCGAAATCAATTGGGGGCTGACAGACATGTCACAGAGGGGAGAAGGAGCCAGGATTCTTACTCCCCTCTGTGACATCACTGAAGAAGTAGCCCCGTAAAAAACACGGTGTGTTAATGCACCGCGTTTTGTTACGGGGCTCTTTTGTGCTTTTTTGCGCGGGTGCAAAGCGATGAAAACGAAAAAAAAACGCTATGCGTGAACATAGCCTTAAGGTACCGTTACACGACGCAATATTGGTTTGATATTGCCTGCAATTTCACAGGAGCGCGCAAGTTTTTGGCACTTTTACAAGATTGCCTTATAGTTGTCACACAGGGAGATATCGTAGGCAACACAGCTAGGATGATGAAAGCAACTTTCGTTCGCTGGGTATGAGCAACGCAGCGAGCGATATTTATCAATGTAATGAATAGGGGAAATTGCTTTCATCATCGCTATTGCGGTGTCACTGAGCGATCCTACCACATCGCTTATGCAACATCGCCTGATTTATCTCCACATAAATCTGGCGATGTCTATCCAGCGATAAATTGCAGTCGCATCGCCCTGTTACAAGACATGACGCACTCACGATATCAATTGCAATTCACCACACCACGTGACTTTGAAGCTATATTGCGTCGTGTAACGATACCTTTAGACTTTTCCTCTGATTGTTCTACTCCTGGTTTTGGCTACAAAAACTGCAACAGCACTCACGTAAACATACGTAGCAAATACGCAGTGTGTGAACCCACCCTAAGGCTGAGTTCACACATTGCGCTTTTTTAGAACTTTTTTTCTGCAGTTGCGCTTTTTTTACTAGGCAAAAAGTGCAACTGCATTCAAATAGTGCGCTTTTCCTGAGCCCATTTTAACATGTGGGCAATGGGAAAAGCGCACAGAAAAGCTCAACAAGAATTGACAGGTCTATTCTTTTTTACACACGCACTTTTGCAGAGAAAGCACCTGCGTAAAAAAGTGCCCAAAATCGCAAGACCTGAATGCATTTCAGCAAAACTCATAGAGCAGTCTCCGAATTTGGGTACAGCAAAAAAATCAGACACAAATCGGATCCGACAAATCGGATGGCAATTAGGCCAAATCCAATCCGATCTATGACCATAGGATAACACGGGGGCCAAATCGGATCCGTGGCTGTCCGTTTTACAACGGACAGCCACGGATCCTTAAGTATCGCAATGTGAAAGCAGCCAAAGCATAAACAACACAGCAGGAGGTGGCACAGGCAAGCAGAGGGGGAGGGAATGGCCACAGTCAATCAAGCTCACTCCAGCCACAGTGACTACCACCATGGCTTCTAACTGTAAGTTTTACAAAGACATGCTGCATTCAGTGCTGAATTTAGATTGCCTTGCAGCAGGGGGGTGACAGGTCCTCTTTAAAAGGATTTTTTCAGTGAAAGTTATCTTGTAAGAACTGCTGGAGAAAGCAAGATATCTAGGTTATCTCTGGCAGTCCCATTCACAATAAAATGAAGTGAAGTGGAGGTGCATATGCTCGACCTATTAATTGGGGCTAACTTACTTTTGAACACTATGGTACTACGATCAAATAAAAGAAGGAGGGGGAACAAGAGGCGCAATAGTGCCCTATCACTGTGGCACTAGATATAAAGTGGTGAAAAAAGGAATTCACTCACCTGAGACAGTTGTGTCACCCACAACTGGCTTGAAGGCGTACTTAATGCTTTATTTCTGGATGGCTGCTGCAGGACTTCCACCGTCCACTCAAGTGCGGAAATATATCGAATCGTGGGAAAAAAATGGTGTATCATGGTCCGCGCTGCCAAAACATCCACTCTGAAAGTAATGCACGTGAAGATGGAACTTCAAAATAACTTCTTTATTGCCTCCTACGCGTTTCGGTGCCCTCCTGGCACCTTCCTCAGGGATCCCTGAGGAAGGTGCCAGGAGGGCACCGAAACGCGTAGGAGGCAATAAAGAAGTTATTTTGAAGTTCCATCTTCACGTGCATTACTTTCAGAGTGGATGTTTTTGGCAGCGCGGACCATGATACACCATTTTTTTCCCCACGATTCGATGGTACTACGATAACACACTTAAAAATGGCAGATATCATCTGCAATTTGTATTTTTCTAATTACTAGTAATGTTTTAATTCGATTTTAAATTTTTTTCTAGCATTTAGCTGACTATTTCTTACAAGTTCTTTTAAATAAAATTAACACTGGAAAGAGCACTTTGGACAGTGCATATCTTCAGGCTCTATGCAGAGTTTATGTGGGCTTGTGTCGGCAGCTTGGAGACATTGAAAGGGCACGAGTACTTTGCTACAGCTTAATTAAAGAAGGTACGTACTAATTTATAAATTGTAACACATGGTACAGTTTGTTGCTTGATGTAAACATACAGTGCGTTGTTAAAGTATTTGAACTTTTCAACCTTTTGCCACATTTCAGGCTTCAAACCTAAAGCTATAAATTCTAATTTGTTGTTCATTCTTTACAACAAGTGGGACACAATCGTGAAGTGGAATGAAATTTATTGGAGATTTTAAACTTTTTTAAGAAATAAAAAACTAAAATGTGGGCCTGCAATATTATTTGGCCCCATTACTTTCAGTGCAGCAAACTCCCTCCAGAAGTTCAGTGAGGATCTCTGAATGATCCAATGTTGTCCTAAATGACTGGTAATGATAAATAGAATCACTGAGCTCGAGCTGTTTTGCAAGGAAGAATGGGCAAGAATTTCAGTCTCTCAATGTGCAAAACTGATAGAGACATACCGCAAGTGACTTGCAGCTGTAATCGCAGCAAAAGGTGGAGCTACAATGTATTAACTCAAGGGGTCCGAATAATATTGCACGCCCCACTTTTCAGTTTTTTATTTGGTAAAAAAGTTTAAAATATCCAATAAATTTCGTTCCACTTCACGATTGTGTCCCACTTGTTGATTCTTCACAAGAAAATTAGAATTTATATCTTTATGTTTGGAGACTGAAATGTGGCAAAAGGTTGAAAAATTCAAGGGGACAGATACTTTAACAAGGCACTGTATTTCTTTACTAGCTTTATCAGCTTTCTGATTTGGCTAATAGCTCTTCTATTTTATAGCCTACATAGCAAATGGGAAAAGAAACAGCACTTAAAGCAAAGAGATGGTCAAATTGTCACATCATATTATGGACCACAGTACACACGTTCGGCTGCTGATAGCAGACTCAGATCTTCTCTGCTAGTAATTTAAAGGGAATCTTTCAGCAGGTTTTTGCTATCTCATCTGATGGCAACATAATGTAGGCAAAGAAAGATCCAACAATGTATCACATAAATTAATGGCTTCAGCTGTTCTGACACAATCAAAGTATGCAGTTTTACAAACACAGTAGAGCTGGCAGACCAATGCCTGCCCATAGCAGACTCTCGATAGAGATTATGCATTACCAGTGAGGTGTCAATCACAATAGGGGCCATGTCAGACTGCTGTGCCCTTGACAAAGTAGTCCTGTAGAGGTAATCACAGGGTAATAAAGCCTTTAATTTAACTACATAAAAGTACACGGCATGATAAAAGAAGCACAATTTATTTTTGCTTTTTAACCCCTGCATCATGGTGTCCTCAGCTTACATAGCAAAAACCTGCTGACAGATTCCCTTTAATATCACCACAGGGGCTGCTTTTGTAAATATGTAAACCGACTAAAGAACAAAAAACAAAAAAGTATGTGTGTGTAGTCTCCAAATACCTTGCAATTAATCGGTAAAAAGTATAGTAGTGAAAAACACAGGGTACTTGGTACATACCTTTTTTGCAAAAAAAGTACTGAAGCCATAACTCGAACAACAAGGTGATCCATCTCAGCATGGGCCCTACACGAACAATATTGTGACCTGCTGTTGTGCCTACTGACCTCAAACAGCAGGATGCTGTGTATGACCTGGCTCCAAGATGAATCACGGATGGAATACATTATAACAGATTCTGCTCAGCATGGAAAGGGCAGGGATCTCCCAGACTTGTCAGGGGTAACAGTGTGAATAGGCCTGTAGAGCAAGTTCATTAAACTGCTAAATCATATAAAACAACTAAATAACAAAAAAAAAAGTATGTGTGTAGTTTCCAAATACCTTGCAATAAATAGGTAAAAACTACTTAAAGACATACATACCTTTTTTGCAAAAAAAGTACTGAAGCCATAACACCAATGACAAGGTTAGTGTAGGGTCTGTCCTGAGATGGGTCACCTTGTTGTTGGTGGAATGGCTTCAGTAATTGTTTTTGCAAAACGGGTATGTACCCAAATACCCTGTGTTTTTTACTACTTTAATGTTTACCTATTTTTTGCAAGGTATTTGTAAGCTGCACACACACTTTTTTTGTTATTTAGTCGCTTTATACTCCAAAAAATGAGTTTGTATGTTTTCCAAACTTATATTGGATGGAAAAATTCAGTATACCACTAAAAGTTATCTTTATCTTTGTTTTTTTTTTTTTTTTTTTTTTACATTTTGAACTAAATAATTCAGATGCATTTTCAGGTTATTACTGTTGGTAGCTTGCTAGCAAGGGTGGATTTTTTTTTTTTATTATGTCATAAAAAGTATTTCATTGGGATGACGGGACATTTAAAAGAAAAAAATTGTCATTTTTATTACCATGCTCTATCTGTTGAGATGTACCAGTACCTCTGTGCCTAGTAGACAACTCATTGGGGCTGATGGTTCTGTTCACCACATAGCACTCATTTGTTTTATTTTTATTTTATATTTATTCATTTAGATTTTCCAGATCCCGATAAACTGCTCCTGTTTATTATCAGTTTATGGAATGATATATTGTCCCAGCATGGAGTGGTCAGTAAAGCAATTCAGTCAGTCCTTAAAGTTTTGACAAAATCGGAGGTTGGGTCTTGTCTGAATGCTTACCTGAATTGGGAAAAGGTAAGTGCGAGCTGATTCTTTTAAAAGGGTTTTCTGACTTTTGAACTCAATTTCGTGTAAGCAGTTCTATGCTGGATGGTAATGAAAAATTCCCTTAAAATATGTTGTTGTTTTTTTCCCTCTACCTTGGCTTCTTCCAGTTTTTTGATTTTGCGTCCATGTTGGCTGTTGCTTGTCTTCCAGGGTAGACAGCTTCCTGTGCTGTTTTTCTGACTAAACTCATCATGCCCACAACCAGTGCTAACACTGCCCTGCTTTATGCTCCAGTACTCTGCTCTGCCCACCTTATCCACCCTAGTTGGCCAGGATTATGCTCCTGCACTTTACTAGTACTTCAGTACTGGAACACCAATTTTATCCCTGAGCATTGTAGTACTGCTGCTCTCACCTTTTATTTAGTACCACTGCTATCTCCTAATATTATTGTGATAGATAACCTATCCCCAAGTATTCTAGTACTGTTCCACATTTGTCACTCTGACCCAATTGGCACTCTCTCCTAATTGATTTATTCCACCTGTTTGTTTCTTACAAAGTTTATATTTCCCACTTTTATCCTGTGCGTTTCTTCCATTCTCACCTCAATTTGATGCCAGATTGCCCTCAACATTTTTCATGCAGTTATAAAGCTGTGTATGATTACATATATGTACATTTGTGGGCACACATGCATGCATGTAAGCAACTATCTTGATAATGTTTGTTAATGTAGGTTTGTGTGTGAATACATGTGTCTACATGCGTGAGGATACACACAAACACAAATCCACATACATGTCCATTTATCTATATGCGCATATAAAAAGAAATATAACGTACTGGAAAATGGGGGAGAAAATTTACTGGCGTCACACCAACGTATTGCATATGATGTGGCCAGGGATATGGGTACTCGGACACCGGGGCTGATGACTTGTTGTTTCAGTACCTTTTACTGGTGGTAACATAACAGGTACAGTCCAGAGTAATAACCAGGTTCCCGATGCAATTTGGGACTTTCACCTTAGAAAGTTATGAGGCCTCCTTTGTGTCTGTGCTCTGCAATGTGGGATGGGTCCTGCCTGAGCCTGAACCCACTGCTTTCTTCTCCTTCTTTGGGCTTCGTCCTAAACTGGCAATGAGGTCCTTCTGCGGAGTCCCTCTTTCTCTTGTGGCCCCTTGGTCCTATGCTTGGTCAGTTTAGTGTCTCATACTCACTCTCCTCAGGGCTGAATTCCTCCTGAGTATGCTGGGCTTTTGCTGTAGCTCTGCAGGCTGGCAGCGTCAGGCTCCAGTGTCCGTGTGTACTAAAGGGCTATGTAAATGTTTCCCTTTCTCAGTTCCCTGTCTTCTCCAGTTGCCTCCGGCCCCTTCCCTGGGGTGTGCACAGCAGTCAGTCGTCCCTGGTCCTGGGCCTGAATCTCTCTCCCAGCGACCAGTAGCTCTGCCTCCTCTCTCTTCCCTCTCCTCACAGGAACTCTACTCCAACTGAAACTAGCTCCTGGGACTAACTGACTCCTCCCCTCAGCCTGGATGTTCTTAAAGGGGAACTGACTTAATGCAGCCAGTAGAGCTCTCCCCCTTCAGGTCTGGGGTGGAAGGTGGTGTGTGCTGAGCTGACCAAGGTGTTAGTCCTTCTTTACACCGGTGGAACCTGTGGCAGTCCCCCGCACGGGTGCCACACATACAATGTGAGAGCATTGAATGATATGCTTATGACCCTAGGCTCAGACTGCTGCGAGTGTGAGCCAAGTGTCATCCACTGTGCTACGATCCTGCGGTTGGATCACAGGTGTGGAGGAGGGGAAAAGATTAATCTCTTCATCTCCCCGTTGCAACTCTGAGCGTATATCGCATTGCACTTGGATGACATCATAGTTCACTGCGATGTTTCACTCACACCTATTGACATCCCTGCCAGATCCTTGTCCGTGGACTCCCTGGTCCTTCTGACCTTTAGGTGCTCAGGGATCAGTATGAGGTCAGAAGGACCAGGGAGTCCAAGGACAAGGATCTGGCAGGGATGTCAGCGTTAGGACCCTCCGGACCCCAGGGCCCCCGAGACGTGGCCGGAGGGCAGGCATACATTGGCCAATGAGTGTACCAAGAGCCCTGGCTTTTAATAATAAAAAAAGTGAGTACTGACTTTTTTAGAAAAAATGGATGTTTTTTAATTTTTTTTCTCAAACCATTATTGCTTGTCAGCACACACTTGTTGGTTAGACTGAGTGCAGCTGTGATTTTTTGTTTTTTGTTGCATGTTGATCCAGCAGCACAGCTTTGCACCTTTCGCACAGTGTAAGGAGTGCTTTGCAGTTTTTTTGCTGATATATACTAGACGAGGTGGAGTTGCTGGCTCCACCCAGCTGCAGATTGCACCCCCACCGAACCCAGGTGCTCAGAGATCAGGATGAGGTCGAAGGACAGGAGGTCCAGACAGGATCTGGCAGGGATGTCAGCGTTAGGACCCACCGGACCCCGGGGCGCCGAGAGACGTGGCGCCAGAGGGCAGGCACTACATTGGCACAGTGTAACGAGTGCTTTGCAGTTTTTTTTGCTGATATATTTTTTTTTTCTCTTTTCTTTTCTCTTTTTATATATATACTAGATGGGTGCCCGATGCACAATGCATCGGGATTCTAGCAGAGCGAGTCTCTGACTCGCAATGGCCGCTTCGCGGCCAATGCTTCGCGCTGCTAAGGCGACTCGCCATGCCCGCTGCGCGGGCATAGCGAGTCGCCTTAGAACTGCTCGCAATGGCCGCTTCGCGGCCAATGCTTCGCGCCGCTAAGGCGACTCGCCATGCCCGCTGCGCGGGCATAGCGAGTCGCCTTAGAGCTGCTCGCAATGGCCGCTGCGCGGCCAATGCTTCGTTCGTATCCACATGACCACGGCGAGTCGCATGCGAGTGTGGTGCGCGAAATCCATTCGTGATTATATAATAGATATATATATATATATATATATATATATATCTCATCTACCACTTTGTCACTTTGCTCACACTAGATACCTTGGAGACTCAATATTAGGTTTTTCCTGGGTTTCCCTTCCTAGCCATCTGTATATGTGTGGCTGGGTTCCCTTTTTCTCATGAAATTTGAGATCTTTATATGTTTTCATGTCTGACACTATAATGAAAGGTGCTTTTTGTGGAAAAAACCGCTACTTGCCATAATCAAAGATGTCCACGGTAGCCCCGCGCATGCGCAATGGCACTGTAGTGTCAAATGACGCGACGCCAGTTCGCGCAGCGCAGTTTTGAACCAGGAAGACGCTGATAACATAGCGTCGGCGTTACACGTGGCTGAGCTTAGGGAATGATCAGGTAAAATGCACTATCCTGTTATTAACTACCGTGTTTCCCCGAAAATAAGACCGTGTCTTATATTTTTTTGGGGGCCAAAAGTGGCCCCCGGTCTTATTTTCGGGGGGGGACTTGTATTGGCAGCCCCAGCCTTGCATCCACACTGCAGCCTCTCATCACACACACACACACACATACACACACACACATACATACATACACACACACACAAAAATTGCTTCCTACCTTTGTCCCCCGCTGTCCGGTGCCATCCTGTGTGGTGTCCCAGGTGCTCCTCTGTGATGCCCCGGTCTGCGGTGTGGTGCGGTCCGGTCCGTTTCCTTGTTGATCGGTGCTGCCCCGGGCCACTTCCTGCTTTACCCGGAATCCCCGCCCAAGTCAGGCCCTGCGCCAATGAGAGCGCAGGACCCGTGATGTCACCTGGGCGTCGCTGGGCTGTAATTTGCCCAGGACTAGTGATGTCACATGGGCGTCACTGTGTAAAGAAAAAACAACAACAGCTTGTAGTGCGCCTGTACACATGGGGCTGTTAACGGGCGGTTCTTGTGCGTTTAAACTCACCTGGTCTGGTTGTAAACCACAGCCCGTAGATAAGCTTATTAATATGAAGCAGCGGAATCCTCCGGTTCCGTCCTCGTGCTTCCTACGAGGTCTTCTCCGGGGAAACACTAGTGCCGGGCGGCGTCACGTGTCTAGTAAAGGGGCCGATCCAGCTGACGTCTTCTCAGGTCCTCTCCCTCCTCTGCAGCTCACTCCACCACTCTCCCCATAGGGAGTCAGAATGATACAAAAAGATGGAAGCGTGATGTATGTTTGGGCGCTGAGGTAAGGAAGATCTCTGATGCTGGCTTCTTTTCCGGACTTTATTAAAATAATTGCAGTTATAATTATTCAAGCTTAAGGCTCTCAAAACCCACGATGCATTTCGACGTGCATACACGTCTTTCTCAAGTTCACTTGAGAAAGACGTGTATGCACGTCGAAATGCATCGTGGGTTTTGAGAGCCTTAAGCTTGAATAATTATAACTGCAATTATTTTAATAAAGTCCGGAAAAGAAGCCAGCATCAGAGATCTTCCTTACCTCAGCGCCCAAACATACATCACGCTTCCATCTTTTTGTAACATGGGCGTCACTGGGCTGTGATTGGCTCAGGACCCGTGAGCCAATCACAGCCCAGCGGCGCCCATGTGACATCACGGGTCCTGAGCCAATCACAGCCCAGCGACGCCCGGGTGACATCACGGGTCCTGCGCTCTCATTGGCGCAGGGCCTGACCTGGGCGGGGATTCTGGATAAGGCAGGAAGTGGCCCGGGGCAGCACCGATCAACAGGGAAACGGACCGGACCGCACCACACCGCAGACCGGGGCATCGGGGACACCACACAGGATGGCACCGGACAGCGGGGGCAAAGGTAAGGCCTTATATTGGCCGGCCCTCCGCTCCCCCCAAGGCGGTCTTATTTTCGGGGGGGGACTTATATTAGCCGGCCCTCCCGTCCCCCCTAGGCAGCCTTATAATCGGGGTGGACTTATAATCGGGGAAACACGGTATTTTTTATGCACACAGGTGTCACTGATCAGCTTGTTAGTACACTGATAATGTGTACTGTATCTATAACTTCAGCTGGACTGAAGTACTTAGCACTATTAATGCACTTTATTGGATGATCACTGTATGACACTATTTTGCACTTTATACATTGTTATCTATTGGAGTAATATGTATAAATTATATAATTGCCTATTAGGCTATACATGTATATAAGATTTTTACTTCACTTGTTGCACTATGCTTGAGGAAGGAGGATTAACTCCGAAACGTTGCACACAAGGCTGGAATAAAGTCCACTCTGAGATGTCATAGGAGTGCTGCCTGTTTTTTTTTTGGATATATTGGAGGACAGATGAAGCACCGTCTATGCAGGAAGTATTGCACCCGCTCTCATTAATAAGGTTGTGCTGATTCTACATTTTAAATTTTATATATATATATGTGTGTGTGTGTGTGTGTGTGTATATATATACATATATATATATATATATATATATATATATATATATATATATATACATATATATAATATAAATTAATGCAATAAATAGTACATCGCTAAATATCACATGAGTAGCAGCACCAGTAATAATCCTAATAAGGAAGCTGAATTCCATTTGTCCATCACAATTTCTCTTCTTGCATTTTTTTTTTATTTATTTATTTTGTTAGGCAAACATGACCAACAAATGCAAAAGTGTTTCCAGAAGGTTTTCCTTGGATATTTGCTGATGTCTCATGTGAGGGAGTCTCTTGACTCTATTTGAGCTTAGACTGTTCTCATTGTGACTCATTGGTTTAGACATGATTTTAATTTGTATCCGTTTTTGTTGTTTTTTTTTTTTTTTTTACAGTGCTCAATAAAAAATATGACATATTGGGAAGTGTCTTTCCAAGCATTATTTTTCTCCTTTTTATTGCTATGATTCTTTACTATGCAGTGTACATTCTTTACTATTGAGGTGCCCGCTTCCTCCACACTAATTAAACTACAGCCCCTATGGGTAATGCTGCAATAATGACATCACACCTGGTCAGCTAATCAAAAGAAGTCACAGAAGTCAGCAAATACAGTTGTGGCCGAAAATATTGACACCCTGCAATTCTGTCAGATAATACTCAGTTTCTTCCTGGAAATGATTGCAATCACAAATTCTTTGGTAATATTATCTTCATTTAATTTGTCTTGAATGAAAAAAACACAAAAAGAATTGTCTTAAAGCCAAATTGGATATAAATCCACACCAAACATAAAAAAGGGGGTGGACAAAAGTATTGATACTGTTAGAAAAATCACATGATGCTTCTCTAATTTGTGTAATTAACAGCACCTGTAACTTACCTGTGGCACCTAACAGGTGTTGGCAATAACTAAATCACACTTGCAGCCAGTTGACATGGATTAAAGTTGATTCAACCTCTGTCCTGTGTCCTTGTGTGTACCACATTGAGCATGGAGAAAAGAAAGAAGACCAAAGAACTGTCTGAGGACTTGAGAAACCAAATTGTGAGGAAGCATGAGCAATCTCAAGGCTACAAGTCCATCTCCAAAGACCTGAATGTTCCTGTGTCCACTGTGCGCAGTGTCATCAAGAAGTTTAAAGCCCATGGCACTGTGGCTAACCTCCCTAGATGTGGACAGAAATGAAAAATTGACAAGAGATTTCAACGCAAGATTGTGCGGATGGTGGATAAAGAACCTCGACTAACATCCAAACAAGTTCAAGCTGCCCTGCAGTCCAAGGGTACATCAGTGTCGACCCGTACTATCCGTCGGCGTCTGAATTAAATGGGACTGTATGGTAGGATACCCAGGAAGACCCCACTTCTTACCCTGAGACATAAAAAAGCCAGGCTGGAGTTTGCCAAAACTTACCTGAGAAGGCCTTCAAAGTTTTGGAAGAATGTTCTCTGGTCAGATGAGACAAAAGTAGAGCTTTTTGGTCAAAGGCATTAACATAGAGTTTACAGGAGAAAAAAAGAGGCATTCAAAGAACACTGTCCCTGCAGTCAAACATGGCGGAGGTTCCCTGATGGTTTGGGGTTGCTTTGCTGCCTCTGGCACTGGACTGCTTGACCGTGCGCATGCATTATGAAGTCTGAAGACTACCAACAAATTTTGCAGCATAATGTAGGGCCCAGCGTGAGAAAGCTGGATCTCCCTCAGAGGTCATGGGTCTTCCAGCAGGACAACGACCCAAAACACACTTCAAAAAGCACTAGAAAATGGTTTGAGAGAAAGCACTGGAGACTTCTAAGGTGGCCAGCAATGAGTCCAGATCTGAATCCCATAGAACACCTGTGGAGAGATCTAAAAATGGCAGTTTGGAGAAAGCACCCTTCAAATATCAGGGACCTGGAGCAGTTTGCCAAAGAAGAATGGTCTAAAATTCCAGCAGAGCATTGTAAGAAACTCATTGATTGTTACCGGAAGCGGTTGATCGCAGTTATTTTGGCTAAAAGTTGTGCAACCAAGTATTAGACTGAGGGTGCCAATACTTTTGTCTGGCCCATTTTTGTAGTTTTGTGTGAAATGATCAATGTTTTGCTTTTTGCTTCATTCTCTTTTGTGTTTTTTCATTGAAGACAAATTAAATGAAGATAATAATACCAAAGAATTTGTGATATAAATCATTTTCAGGATGAAACCGAGTAATATCTGATAGAATTGCAGGGGTGTCAATACTTTTGGCCATAACTGTATGCTTCCAAGCTCAGACATAGAAAGAAAATGTGTTTATATTGCATACATCTTTTCCCCGCACTGTACTTGTGCCACCTGATCTGGGGAGTGTCCCAAAGAGTTGCTTTGAGACATTTTTGTAATGTAAGTACAGATGGTGAAAGCGTATATGAATGAGAACAAAAAGTGATTTTTATTGTTGCTGCACTTATCTGCAAACCAGCCAGGGGTATATCTGTATATATGCGCATATACTTCTGGACAGTTTGTAGAAAATATCAACTACAATTCATCTGCTTGTAAAAGTTTTTTTTCTTTCTCATTATATAATCCCCATCCATCCACAGCTGTATGTCTTTGGGATGTTTATTAGATCAGAGGGCCCAAGTGCAGCACAGGCAC
This sequence comes from Allobates femoralis, assembly GCA_033576535.1. NCBI lineage: Eukaryota > Metazoa > Chordata > Amphibia > Anura > Aromobatidae > Allobates > Allobates femoralis. Next base: position 305,224,320 of record JARQOC010000005.1, on the reverse strand, counting down.
AGAAATCTGAATATGATGCTGATATTCATTCGCTCCTGTGCTGAAGATCAGAGTCACTCCACTCTTTAAAGCTCGCAATGTGCATGCGTAGCCTATTGGGCATTACATCGTGCTCAGCATGCGTGCGTTAGATTGGTCAGTCAGTAGCGGAAAGTTTCTCCTCCTATCCTCCACGACCACACATAGGAGGTTGCCTCTCGTCCCTAAAGCCCCTGTCACACGAGGCCACATAGCTGCCGATTACATCGGCGATGTAGGGATGTGGCCTATCGGCGGCGACATCGCCCCTACATCGCCTCATGTAAAGGGCGATGTCGGCAGTGCCGGGCGGTCGCCTGGTTTCAGAGCAGTGCTCTGAATCCAGGCGACCATCATGGGGCGATGTGTGCACGTCGCCTCATGTAACCGGGTGTCGGCGACCTGTCAGGCGATGGGAGCCATAGGCTCCCATTTTCCTGCATCGCCGCTGGGGTTTCCAGACACCCCGGCGGCGATGCCGCCTGACAGCTTGCCAGCGCAGGGCTGGAGGTGTCGCCCCGTGTAAACGGGGGACGGCGACAATGGCGGGGCGCCAAAAACGTGCGCGCACCCGCCAGTCGTCGCCGACATCCCCAGCCCCGTCGCCATGTGTGACGGGGGCTTAATAGGGGCAGGAAACACAAAGAGGTTAAATAGCCCCTCCCATCTCCTATCCTATCACCAGTGTTTCCTGTCACTATCGGGCACGAAGAGGTGTTCTCCTGAGGCTGTGGGCCGGCGACAGTCTCTTACCAGGGCTGCTGCTCCTTCCTCCAGGAGGAGCAGGACTGCATCACTCTCTGGCGCCTCCGTGGCAATGTTGAGCGGTGCAGCCGGGCTGGGGTCCTCCAGCAGCTCCTCAGCCTTCCTCCCAAGATACGGCCTGCAAGCTTTTCGCTCCCGAAAGTGACGTCAGACGCCAGAGCGTGTCACTTCCGGGTTGTGGCCAGCGTGGGGCGCTTGTCATTTCCGGTTTTCCTGGGTGCCTGGCCTCCAGCAGTGGTGGCCACCGCCGCAGGGAGATGACGAGGAGGGCAAGCACTGTCAGCGCTAACAGCCACGGATCTCTACTACAAAAGGACCCCTGGCGGGACACATTGGGAGGCAGGGGAGACCTTTTTTTGTTAATACTATGTCTCATGCTGCCCAGATGGATGGGGTCCCTTCAGGCACTGCAGATGCAGAGCCAGCGCTACCTCAGACCCAGTAAGTACCGAGTAGGAGGTATGTACAATTTTTTTTTAGGGTTTGTAGTTCATTCCTTCTCTCCCTGTTATATCTTAAAGGGAGACAAGGAAAATAAGCAGAAATTGAAGCCCCAGCCCTACAAGTGTGGTGTCTGCAGCAAAAAACTGTCTTCATCCCATAAGAAACTCCTATGTCACGAGTGCACAGACAGGGTCATGAGAGATGAGAAGCCGTCACTGATGGACGAATTCAAAGGATTAATACAGCAAGACATCCGATCCTCTTTGGCTACTGTTTCTCAACCCCCTCCAGTGGCCCCCCATCAGACAAAAAGAGGAGAGTCGCTCTGGAGGATTCTGCTCCTGAACTGTCCGACGATTCAGGATCAGAGGAGGGCTTAGCAGAGGATTCAGATCTTCCCAAAGCCAGGATGCGCCCAGAAAATATTATTTTTCGTCTGAGGCCATTACTGAGTTGGTGTCTGCCGTAAGGGATACCATTGGGATAGAAGATGAGATCTCAGCCCAGTCCGTACAGGATGTAATGTTTGGGGGATTACGGTCCAAAAAAACTTCTGTTTTTCCAGTCCATGACAACTTGAAAGAGATGTTCTTGGAAGAATGGAAGTTTCTGGAAAAATGCCATGTCATCCCTGCTGGGATGAGGGGACGGTTGCCTCTGGAGTCTTCTACTTCTAAGCTCTGGTCACACATACCAAAAATTGATGTCCAGATTGCCAAGGTAGACAATAAAACTATCCTGCTGTTCGAGGACTCCCCTCAATTATAGGATCCAATGGACGGAAGCCTGATAGTCTATTGAAGAGGTCCTGGGAATCCTCCTCCTTTCTCATATCCGCTAACATCGCAGCTACTTGCGTAGCTAGGAGCATGTCCAGATGGTTGGATTCACACGTCGCAGAGGTACTCCCAGGGAAGACTTCCTGGCTTCCATCCCTTTGTTGCAAAAGGCATCCTGTTTTCTGGCAGATTCTTCAGCGCACTCAATCAGGGCAGCGGCTAGAAGTATGGTTCTATCCAGCACAATGAAATGGGCTGTGGGGCTCCAAACATGGAGCAGTGATATGACTTCAAAAAGCAAATTGTGCTCAATTCTGTTTCAAGGAGAGTATGTCTTTGGTCAGGTCCTGGACCAACTCTGGAAAAAGCGGCTGATAAGAAGGGTCTGCCGGAAGTAAAAGCAAAACAGAGGTCCTTTCGTCCCCAACATTCTTTTAGGTCCCAGGCCCAATCCCACCAACAAAAGGTCAAGGAGAACTGTGGTCTCTGGAGCTTACTCCAAAGGGGCAAAGGGGAGAAGCATCTTCTCCTCCTCTTCACCAGGAGAAAAAGTGACGCCATTCCAATAGTGGGAGACTTACCAATTTTCTCCCCCAAAGGCGGGACCTTACATCAAGCCGCCAAATTCTTCAGCTGGTTAGGGATGGCATAACAATAGTGTTTTTCTCCCCTCCTCCCCAAGTCTAAGAGTGACTTCGATCTCATCTCAAAAGCTTCAGTCTTCCCTCTCGAAGGAGGTTCAGAACCTTCTCTGCATAGGGGCTGTAATCCCGGTTCTAGAGGGGGAGATCGGGAGGGGACACTATTCGCGCCTGTTCCTGGTAAAGAAACCAGGAGGTTCCTACAGGACCATTATAAAGCTGAAGCCCTTGAACAGACATGTGTCTTACTCCAGATTCAAGATCGAGTCCATTCGTTCAACCGTTCCCCTCATAGGGAAGGACTTTGTGATGGCGACAGTGGACCTTCAGGGCGCATATTACCATATCCCCATACGTCCTGCAGATCAACGGTTCCTGAGATTTGCAATTCTTTTTCAGGGCCAGGTCCATGATTTTCATATTTCAAGCCTTACCATTCGGACTATCCTTGGCACCTCGCATGTTCACCAAGATGATGGCGGAGGTCATTGGCATATGTCAGAGAGCGAGGCATAGCAGTGATTCCCTATTCGCAAGACAAACAGGTTCTCCTGAGATCGAAGCTTCGATTTCTCCAACGACAGCAGTCAGTTTCCATCCGCACGGCCATGTCAGCTCTGGGCTTCATGGCGGCATGTATCCAGATGGTTCCGTGAACCCAAGCTCATGACAGACCCTTACTATCCCACATCCTCTCCCAGTGGAACGGGTTTCCCTCAGACCTAAACAAGAAGATTTAATTACCCAGGGGAGTCAAGCTCTCGTTGAATTGGTGGTTGGACCTCGACAACCTCCAAAGGGAACTCTGGGTACAGTCACCGATGATTACTGTATACACAGACGCCAGCAAGAGAGGCTGGGGGGCCCTTGTCTCCCAGTTTGCCTTTCAGGGTCGATGGTCTCATCATGCAAGAGACTGTTCCTCGAACTTCTGAGAGCGGTGAAAGAAGCTCTCCGGGCAGCAAGATCACTGCTTCGGGGTACTCATGTGAAGGTCTTTTCCACAGTGGCTCATCTTTGCTACCAAGGGGGCACACGGTACAGAAACCTACAGGCTGTCTCCTCCCAAACATTCTGCTGGGCAGAGGACAACCTTCTTTCCCTGTCTGCTATTCATCTAAAAGGCCCCACAAATGTGCAGGTGGATTATCTCAGCAGAACGGATCTGCTTCCAGGCGACTGGTGTCTCAATCAGGCGATTTTCCGGATGCTGACAAGAGCCTGGGGACGCCCAGAGGTAGATCTCTTTGCAAATCACCTTAACTTAAAGGCCACTCAATTTTTCTCTCTTCATCAGGACAACGGTGTCTGGCGGTCGATGCTCTAACTCACCTTGGGACTTCAGGCTAGCATATGCATTCCCCCCGAATCGACATCTGCTACCACGCGTGATCCAGAAGATCTGGACGGGTGCCCACAATACTCATTGCTCCTTAATGGCCAAAACGAAGTTGGTTCGCAGTTCTCGACACCATAAGGCAGCAGATCCACTGATATTACCTCTGAATCACGACCTTCTACATCAGTGTCCAATCCTCCACCCAAACCTGGAACAACTATATCTCTCATCCTGGCTACTGAAGCCCAAATTCTGAGGATGAGAGGCCTATCGGATCAAGTGAATTCCACCCTTCAGAACAGTAGGATGCCAGTGCCAATCACAATTTATGCAAAGGTCTGGAAGGTCTTCAATTCCTGGTGTGGTTCTTTGCCTCCGGTACCCGTTTTACCCGAATATTGCCAAAATCCTGCACTTCCTGCAGGACGGTCTTGAGAAGGGTTGGAAACCAAGTACCTTGAAGGTACAAGTCTCGGCTCTAAGCTCCTACTTCGATCAGAGTCTGGCGGATCATCCATGGATTAGGAGATTCATGAGATCTGCGTCACAGTCTTCGCCTGACGACATTCAAATCCTGTCCATCCTGGGATCTCAATATTGTTCTAAATGGATTGTCGAAGTCCTCTTTTAAACCATTGTTCTCAATTTCCTTGAATAGAATCTCCTGGAAAACGGCTTTCCTGGTTGCTATCACAACGGCTAGGAGAGTTGGTGAGTTCCTCCAGGCTCTATCCATCATCAAACCATACCTTAAAGTGTTAGATGACAGGATCATATTACATTTCAATCCGTCTTTTCTTCCAAAAGTGTCATCAGACTTTCACAGATCTCAAGAAATCATCTTGCCATCCCTATGCCAAAATCCTCAAAGTGAGAAGGAGTGTGAATTTCATATGTTAGTCTTGTTCTACCTCCAACAGACTCACTCATGGATAGTGGATAACAATTTGTCCAATTTGGTGGTCGTAACAAAGGAAAGAAGACATCTGGAGGTACAATTGCTACATGGATCAAGCAGGCCATCTCAGAGGATTACTCTTGTCAAGGTCTCTCTCCTCCCATCAACTTGAACGCTCATTCCACCCGAGCCGTGCCTGTCTCCTGAGGCTGAAAAGGCGGATGCTTCCATCGAGCAGATCTACAAAGCTGCCACCTTGTCTTCAGTTCATACTTTCACCAAGCACTACAGCTGGACATCCTTAAATATACGGAGCTGGCCTTCGGACGAAAAGTCCTTCAAGTAGTGGTCCCCCTCCCTCATAATATTTTTTTTTTGGTATAACTCCTATGTGCTGTCATGGTGGATGGGAGGAGAAAACGGAATTAGACTTACCGGTAATTCTCTTTCGGGGAATCCAACACGACAGCACGAGTAATTCCCTCCCTATCTTTGTACGATTTTTTTTTTTTGCATCCTTTTCCTCCTTGTGTATGTAAATCTTGGATTTTAATTTCTGTTGGTCCTTGGTAAACACTGGTGATAGGAGGTGGGAGGGGCTATTAAACATCTTTGTTTCCTGCCCCTATTAGCCTATTAGGGCCGAGAGGCAACCTCCTATGTGCTGTCATGGTGGATTACTCGAAAGAGAATTACTGGTAAGTTTAATTCTGTTTTTACATTGGCAGGGGAGGGATTCAAGGTGCTCACCTCACGTCTGGATGAATTTCTTGGGGGAGGTCTAGCTTCAGAATAAGGTCACTTTTCTTTAGTTCGTGTGAAGCACCTAAAGGGTTACTTAACTTTTGGATGTGGGTTTTGAACAGTCTAAGGGGTGCAATTTTTAGATTAATGTCCCTTTTAGGTATTTTTTGTCATATAGACTCCTTAAAGTCACTTCAAATGTGATGTGATTCCTAAAATAAATGGTTTTGTAAATTTTGTTGTAAAAATTAGAATTTGCTGATAAACTTTGAACCCTTTTAACTTGCTAACCTAAAAACTATTATTCCAAAATTGTGCTGATATAAAATAGACATGTGTGAAATGTTATTTATTATTTTTTTTCGTGTGTGATATATTTATCTGGTTTAAGTGTATAAAATTACAAGTTAGAAAAATTGCGAAATTTTCATCAAATTTCCGATTTTTTTTTCTTCACAAGCACAAAAAAAAAAATCATCCTAAATTGACCACTATCATGAAGTCCAATATGTCACAAAAAAAACGTGCTCAGAATCACTGGGATCGGTTGAAGTGTTCAGAGTTATTACATCATAAAGTGACACTGGTCAGAATTTAAAAGAAAAAAAAAGGTCATTAAGATAAAAACTGGCTGGGTGGTGAAGGGGTTAAAGGGGACAGTCGGCACAATAGGACTGTAGAAAGTATAGGTGCACAGGGAATCATGGCGCGGGCTAATAAGTTAAACACTTCTTTCCACCTACTTGCTTTCATTTATCTCCACCCCTTCTCTTGTTTTTAGTAACATCTCTGTCTTTATGTAGTCAGAGAATGGTGGAGATAGATGAAAAAAAAAGCAGGTGGAAAGGTGTGTTTAAATGATTAGCCCTGACATGATGCACTGAGCGCCTGTACTTAGTTTGAACAGTCGTTCTGCGCTGACAGAGTCCTTTTTAAAGCACCACCTGAGAGTTTTGCTTTCACCACTGAAGTGGTGCTTTAAATATAAGCCCCCTGCCTCCTGACTTGTACTCACCTTCTGGCTTTTTCATACATCACTGACGCTCGTTCGGTCCCGCTGCGTCATCTTGTGCCCATAGCTTCTGAGTGGCCGATAGTCAGAAGCTACATCACAGGCACTCAATGCATCTCTATGAGAGCCACAATGAGGGTCTCGCAGAGATGTATTGAAAAATTACCTCCAGCAGGCTCCATGAAATACTGGAGATGCCAGGCAAGTCACTTTTTGACGCAGACCATCCGGATCGTCACTTTAAAAGGATGAATACTGCGGACTGTGAATATCGGACAGGGATCAGGGGACCAGGACTTTATTCAGACTGTGCGGTTTTTTTTTTTTTTTTGCTTCTGTTCTGCGTTTTTAGCTGCAATACAGAAGCTGTTAAAAAAAAAAAAAAACGCACCCAAAAACGGATCATTCGTTTTCTGATGCGTTTTTGGGTTGTGCGTTTTTTTTTTTTGACCCATGTCTCCTGTTAGAAAAGCGGATCAGAAAAACTCAACACAAATTGACATACACTTTTCAAAGCGGGGCACTCCAAAAGTTAAAAAACAGATCACTTTCAATGTGCCCTGTCTGAATGGCAAGAGCGAAAACCCATAGACTTTGCTGGGATGTCATTTCAGTGATCCATTGATGCAGTGCTCTGCAAAAAACATATTAAAAACGCACAGTGTGAATGTAGCCTTAGACGTAAACCACCACTACAGCGGTGCAATAAAAAAAAAAAAGCACTGGAGTGATGCTTTAAAGTAAAGAGCTTGCAAGTGTGTTCTCCTTGTCGTGTAGCAATACAGCCAGTAAGCTATATAGATGAACAGTAAAATCTAAAGAATATATGAGTATTTTTCATAAACTGTATATTTTAAATTTGCTTCTTTTAACAAGCACTTTGTAATTGTATGCATTTAACAACATGCAAAGCATTCGGTCATATAAAAATTTGGATGTTGAACAGAGAAAACAATGTCAGCTTTTTAAAGGTCAAGAAAGAATGATCAAATGATCATAAAGGCTAAAGTCATGCAACTTACTTAGGTTTTTCTTGTTTGTTTGCAGTGCCCACCTATGGACACAAGTGTTCTTCTGAACAGTGTGCTTATGGCGATTCAGCTTTACCCTGATGTCCAATTTCAACAGAGTGAAAAGTACGGAGAGGATTTGACAGACAATGTTTGGGAATATGTGTTCACGGTTGACCTCTTGTGCAGCTACCATAAATGGATTTGGACCAATGAATTTGTAATAAGGTACTAAAGTTTATCCGTTTCATAATACTATTGCATGGCTTGTATGCAAAGGATGTTGAAATAAGTGTTGGTGCTTGAAGGCTGTTATCTTGGGCTCTCATTATGTGTTGCAATATATACTGCTCAAAAAAAAATAAAGGCAATACTAAAATACCACATCCTAGAGCTCAATGAATGGTAATATTCCAGATGCAAATCTTTATTATGTAAGGAAATGTGTTGAGAATATTAAAACATATAAATGATCAATGTAATGGTACCGTCACACTTGGCAACACTCCAACGATCCCAACAACGATACGACTTGGTAGGGATCGCTGGTGAGATGTCAACCAGTCAGATCTCAACAGGGGACGTAGCAACGACACAGAACGATATGGTGGTCGTTGGGAACCTGTCACTCTCGGGTGTAGTATTGAGATCGTTGGTCGTTGTCCTTGTCAAGCACAGCAATGCACGCTGCCCAACGGGAGAGCGACAACTAAAAAATGGGCCAGAACGGTTTTTAACGATCAGCGATCTCACAGCGGGGGACTGATCGCTGCTACGTGTCTTACGTAGCGAGGTCGCTGTTGCGTTACAAAACTTGTGACTCAGCAGCGATCTCGCTAGTGATCTTGCTTAGTGTGACAGGTGCGTAAATCAAAATGAATATCCCATGGAGGTCTGGATTTGGAATGATACTCAAAATCAAAGTGGAAAATCAAATTACGGGCTGATCCAACTTCAGTGGAAATGCCTTAAGACAAGGAAATGAGGCTCAGTAGAATGTCTGTGGTGCAACGTGGCATTGGTGGATGGAACAAGACATGACGTCTGAGATGTGCTCGGTTGGATTCAGGTCCTGGGGAACAGGCAGGCCAGTCCATAGCATCAATGCCTTCATTATGCAGGAACTACTGACACATTTCAGCCACATGAGGCCTAGCATTATGTGTCAGAAGGAACCTAGGGCCCGCTGTATCTGCATATGGTCTCCCTATGGGTCTGAGGATCTCATCCCGGTTCCCAATGGCAGTCAGGGTACTTTTGACTAGCACATGGAGGCCTATACGGCCCTCCAAAGAAATGCCTCCCCACACCATTACTGACCAACTGCCAAACCGGTCATGCTGGAGGATGTTGCAGGCAGAAGAATGTTCTCCACGGCGTCTTCAGACTCTGTCACACATACTCAGTGTGTACCTTCTCTCATCTGTGAAGTGCACAGGACGCCAATGTCGACTCTGCCAATCTTGTTCTCAGGCAAATGCCAGTTGCCCTGCACAGTGTTGAGCTGTAATCAAAACACTGAATTGTGGATGTCGGGTGCTCATACCACCATCATGGAGTCTGTTTCTGACAGTTTGAGCAGGCACATGGATATTAGTGGCTTAAGGTGATTGTGCAGGGCTCTAGCACTGCTCCTCCTTGCACAAAGGAGGAGTTAGCGATTGTTGCCCTCCTACGACCCCCTCCAAGTTTCCTGGTGTACTGGCCTGTCACTTGGTATCTGCTCCATGCTCTGGACACTGTGCTGACAGACACAGCTAATTTTGTTGCAACAGCTCTCATTGATGTGCCATACTGAATGAGCTGCACTACCTGAGCAACTTCTGTGGGTGATGGACAACGCCGCATGCTACCTCTAGGGGCGAGAGCAATGACAAAATACAAGTATGAGCAAAGCCCCAGTCAAAAAATATGAGAACAGAGAAATGGTCTGTGGTCACCACCTGCAGAATCTCTCCTTTATAGGAGATGTCTTGCTAATTGCCTATCATTTTTACCTGTTGTCTGTTCTATTTGCCCAATAGTGGGAGAAATTTATTTTCATGACTATGTAAATTGTAGAGTCACACTGAAGACATCAGAACTATGAATTAACACATGTGGAATTAAATACTCAACAAAAAAGTGTAAAACAACTGAAAATATGTCTTATATTCTAGGTTCTTCAGAGTAGCCACCTTTTGCTTTGATTACTGGTTTGCACACTCTTGGCATTCTCTTCATGAGCTTCAAGAGGTAGTCACCGGAAATGGTTTTCACTTCACAGGTGTGCCCTGTTAGGTTTAATAAGTGGGATTTCTTGCCTTATAAATGGGGTTGGGACCATCAGTTGTGTTGTGCAGAAGTCAGGTGGATACACTGCTGATAGTCCTACTGAATAGATTGTTAGCTGCTTTTTTCTTGCCATAATACAAATTCTAAGTAAAGAAAAACGAGTGGCAATCATTACTTTAAGAAATGAAGGTCAGTCAGTCTGAAAAATTGGGAAAACTTTGAAAGTGTCCCCAAGTGCAGTTGCAAAAACCATCAAGTGCTACAAAGAAACTGGCTCACATGAGGACCGCCTTCAGAAAAGGAAGACTAAGGGTCACCTCTGCTGCGGAGGATAAGTTCATCCGAGTCACCAGCCTCAGAAATCGCAGGTTAACAGCAGCTCATTTTAGAGACTAGGTCAATGCCACACAGAGTTCAAGCAGCAGACAAATCTCTACAACAACTGTTAAGAGGAGACTTTGTGCAGCAGGCCCTCATGGTAAAATAGCTGCTAGGAAACCACTGCTAAGGACAGGAAACAAGCAGAAGAGACTTATTTGGGCTAAAGAACACAAGGAATGGACATTAGACCAGTGGAAATCTGTGCTTTGGTCTGATTAGTCCAAATTTGAGATCTTTGGTTCCAACCACCGTGTCTTTGTGGGACGCAGAAAAGGTGAACGGATGGACTTTACATGCCTGGTTCCCACCATGAAGCATGGAGGAGGAGGTGTGATTGTGTGAGGGTGCTTTGCTGGTGACACTGTTGGGGATTTATTCAAAATTTAAGGCATACTGAACCAGCATGGCTACTACAGCATCTTGCAGCGGCATGCTATTCCATCCGGTTTGCGTTTAGTTGGGCCATCATTTATTTTTCAACAGACAATGACCCCAAACACACCTTCAGGTTGTGTAAGGGCTATTTGACCAAGAAGGAGAGTGATAGGGTGCTAGAATGGTTTGGGGTGAACTGGACTGCAGAGTGAAGGCAAAAGGGCCAACAAGTGCTAAGCATATCTGGGAACTCCTTCAAGACTGTTGGAAGACCATTTCCGGTGAGTACCTCTTGAAGCTCATCAATAGAATTCCAAGAGTGTGCAAAGCGGTAATCAAAGCAAAATTTGGCTACTTTGCAGAACCTAGAATATAAGACATATTTTCAGTTGTTTTACACTTTTTTGTTAAGTATTTATTTCCACTTACACATGTGTTAATTCATAGTTTTGATGCCTTCAGTATGAATCTACAATTTTCATAGTCCTGAAAATAAGGAAAACACTTTGAATCAGAAGGTGTGTCCAAATTTTGGTCTGTAGTGTATATGATATATATATAAATAACAAAAAGGGGAATCCGCACAACTTTTAGGCAAACATAGGGTGCAAAAATCCTGTATACGGTGTTCAAATGTATTAAGTATAAGAAAAAAACCAGGCAGCACGTCCAAAAATTAATAAAAGGGACACCCTTTAATGGAGCCCTCAGTGGTGTAACGTTTCTGCCTGTGATGGTCTTTGTCAAGCACAGTGCACTGAATCACATGTTCAACTTTTATACATAATGGTGAATAAATCAATTAAAGTGATTAACATTAAAATTTACAATACATACAGTGATTTTACAACTTTACATACATCGTGTCTCTCACTAATAAACTACTCTAATAGTGCGTATATCAAGTGTTATAATACACTGTCCTCTAGTTTCTGTGCAATTATTAATTCATAAACAGCTGTCACATGATTAAAAACAATTATCAACAGATAGCACGCTAACCTGTGGCCCAATGTATTCCAGTCACATGTTACCGCTCACTGGTGTCTTCCTGATTGCATTGCGCATAGTACTGACGTCATCACGTCAGCGTGCACCCACTATCCGTGTCATTGGGCATCTGCGCATGCGCGGAAGCTGTCACCGCCATTTTGATTTCTGGCAATGTATATAACAGTGCCCACACTTATTTTAAACTAGCATATTGTATAAAGACGTCATTGAAGCTTCATATATTATTACTTCACTCAATTATAGGGATTATTTAGGATCTTCATTCACTACAAATATGCGCAACCATCACACTCTTGTCAACCCTATTCATAGGTGACAGAATGTGTCATGCCAGTTTGTGCGGCAGAAACAGGAAATTCCAAGAACCCCACACCCACTATAGCACAAGCTGCCACTCATTTCCACATATATATGGTCCTATCCCACCAAATATATAAGTCACAAGACAAAAAGTCAATTTGCTCATAATTTTAATAGACGTCAATATAAAAAGATATTTTTTTCAGACTGTTCCTGATACTTGATATTGCCTTCAGGTCAGCATTGCATCTGTAAGGCAATAAAATTAAAATTGAGATTAGAACTTCTTCGAAAGAAAGTACTTTTATAATTATTATCAAAACCTCTTTGACAAAATTATTCTCTTTACTTTTGAATAACTTGTCTCTCCCCATAAGAGAGAAGCTACATCGCTAATAATAACTCATTTGTGCAAGTAGTATAGGTGGATGTACATTAGAATGAGATGGATCAAGGGCGCTTGGTAAAAAGAAATACAAAAATCAATGGAGAGTATGGATCTTAAAAGCAACATTTAACCCATTGGGTCTCAAAGTATTCAACCTAAAAATCCATTCCATTTCTCTCTTTTTTAGTAAAGCAATCCTATTGCCACCTCTCCTCAATGGCGGAACATGATCTATTATTCTAAATTTCAGATGCTTAACCTTATGTCCCATTTCATTAAAATGTTTAGCTACAGGAAGATCCATTATTTTCTTTGAGTATTTGTGATTTGCAAACCTTGTTTTAAAATCACATGTGGTTTCTCCCACATACCACATACGACATGGACACTCCAACAAATAAACAATAAAGTCAGAATCACATGTCAAATAATGTTGTATTTTATACATTTGCTGGGAATGATAATCCCTAAATTCTGAACCTTTAAGCATCGCTGGAAAATTAATACAGCTCAAACAAGGGAAACATCCTTTTTGTACTTTTCCTGTCAGAGAAATCTGTTTTGTCTTCTTCAAAGAACCAATATCCGACCGAACCAAACGATCTTTTAAATTGCTACTCCTCTTATAGGGAAAAAAGAGGTGCCAATCTGAGCAAACCAAAGGTCAAGGACAATGAGAGAGGGCTGGAGACAGCACCGATCCAAAAAAAGAGAAAAAAAAGAAAAACAAGGGGAAACCACAAGCACCACAAAAACCAATGGGGACCAGGAACAGAGATCAGATTTTGTTTTAGATATCTCTATTCTCTTCTAAAAATTTAACTGAATCACAAATTAAATTACTAAGTAAGGGTTTAAATTTCAGTCCAACAAGTCATGTACAGTGCCTACAAGTAGTCTTCAACCCCCTGCTGATTTAGGTGGTTTGATAAGATGCAAATAAGTTAGAGCCTTCAAACTGCAAACGAGAGTAGGATTCATTAACAGAAGCATAAATCTTACAAACCAAAAAGTTATGTTGCTCAGTTGAATTTTAATACATTTTAAACATAAAAGTGTGGGTCAATTATTATTCAACCCCTAGGTTTAATATTTTGTGGAATAACCCTTGTTTGCAATTACAGCTAATAATCGTCTTTTATAAGACCTGATCAGGCCGGCACAGGTCTCTGGAGTTATCTTGGCCCACTCCTCCATGCAGATCTTCTCCAAGTTATCTAGGTTCTTTGGGTGTCTCATGTGGACTTTAATCTTGAGCTCCTTCCACAAGTTTTCAATTGGGTTAAGGTCAGGAGACTGACTAGGCCACTCCAACACCTTGATTTTTTCCCTCTTGAACCAGGCCTTGGTTTTCTTGGCTGTGTGCTTTGGGTCGTTGTCTTGTTGGAAGATGAAATTATGACCCATCTTAAGATCCTTGATGGAGGAGCGGAGGTTCTTGGCCAAAATCTCCAGGTAGGCCGTGCTATCCACCTTCCCATGGATGCGGACCAGATGGCCAGGCCCCTTGGCTGAGAAACATCCCCACAGCATGATGCTGCCACCACCATGCTTGACTGTAGGGATGGTATTCTTGGGGTCGTATGCAGTGCCATTCAGTCTCCAAACGTCACGTGTGTGGTTGGCACCAAAGATCTCGATCTTGGTCTCATCAGACCATAGAACCTTGAACCAGTCTGTCTCAGAGTCCTCCAAGTGATCATGAGCAAACTGTAGACGAGCCTTGATATGACGCTTTGAAAGTAAAGGTACCTTACAGGCTCGTCTGGAACGGAGACCATTGCGGTGGAGTACGTTACTTATGGTATTGACTGAAACCAATGTCCCCACTGCCATGAGATCTTCCCGGAGCTCCTTCCTTGTTGTCCTTGGGTTAGGTTTGACTCTTCGGACAAGCCTGGCCTCGGCACGGGAGGAAACTTTCAAAGGCTGTTCAGGCCGTGGAAGGCTAACAGTAATTCCATAAGCCTTCCACTTCCGGATGATGCTCCCAACAGTGGAGACAGGTAGGCCCAACTCCTTGGAAAGGGTTTTGTACCCCTTGCCAGCCTTGTGACCCTCCACGATCTTGTCTCTGATGGCCTTGGAATGCTCCTTTGGCTTTCCCATGTTGACCATGTATGAGTGCTGTTCACAAGTTTGGGGAGGGTCTTAAATAGTCAGAAAAGGCTGGCAAAAGAGATAATTAATCCACACATGTGAAGCTCATTGTTCTTTGTGCCTAAACTACTTATTAATACTTTAGGGGGACCAAACAGAATGCTGGTGGTTTGAGGGGTTGAATAATAAATGACCCTCTGAATTAACTATTAACGCTTTAAAAAAAAAAAAAAAAAAATATTTTTGGCTGCAGTGCATTTCCCACTTCCAGGCTGATCTACAGTCCAAATGTCACAATGCCAAGTTAATTCGCATGTGTCAACCAGCTAAATCTTCAGGGGGTTGAAGACTACTTGTAGGCACTGTAGATTGGTTTCAGCTCACTATTGAGTTGAATAGATTTTACAGACAAATTAAGTTAAGAGAGTGGTTTAAGAATAGTACAGGAGGTGTAAAAGAGATACATGGTGAACTTGATGCTAGAACACTTAAAGGGATCCGTATGTCGGATGTCGTCATAATAACACGCCTTAATAGGCGTGGTCTGTAATTCCTATTACACTCAGCGTCTCCCAGTTCTCCCCTATTAAGGGGTGTTATTATGACGACATGGGCCCGCCTGGGTGACTAAAGAATATAGCCACTACTCATTATCATCACTAATGAGTAAGTGATATAACGTTTTTCTATACTTTCACTGAATGCTTTTATGACCTTTTGGAGTGGGGGATTACTGATGGGAGGCTGCAGGGACATGTTTTAATAGCTTAGGAGGCGATTTGGGGGTGACAGGATCCCTTTAAGATACCGAGTAAAAGTGATTTTGTTCCCCCTGTAAGCTCAGAGTTTATTTCTACGTTCATTGATGGTGTAAATGCGGATGTGGAGACACTAAGAAAGAGTAGGAGTGAGAGTTTTTTTACAAGACCTAATTTGACTACAGCTGAGTCGATTGCGCTAAAAGAACTTGTCCATGATGGCGACGTCATTATCAAAAGTGCGGACAAGGGAGGTGCCGACGTCATCATGGACAGGTCTAAATATATTGAAGAGTTGAATAGACAAGTATATGATCCACTTGTATATAAAGAGCTGTCTAATGACCCTAAATTTGCGATTCAATGTGAACTAAAGGCAATCTTGGATAAAGCTGTTGAAAAATGTTTGATCAAGATCATGAATATTTAATGGTTATATTTTCAACCACACCAATTATATACATCTTACCCAAGATTCATAAATCGTTGGAAAATCCTCCGGGACGCCCCATAGTGGTGGGAACTCATTCAGTTCTGAGCCATGTGCGTTTGTTCCTGGATAGGATTTTAAATCCTATTGCTATGCAATTTAAATCCTATATCAACTGATACAACTGATTTTTTTTGAAAAAAATTGAAAATTTGGGGATAGAGGATAGTTTTTGGTTAGCGTCATTTGACGTAGTTAATCTATACACATCGATTGAGGATGACTATGGCGTGGAGTGTGTAAGGAAGAAATTAATGGATATTAATTATGCTGGTGGTGTAAAGAACTTGATTTTGGAACTATTGAATTTGGTGTTACAGAAAAATTATTTTTTATATGGTGACATATTCTTTGAGCAGCAGAGAGGAACGGCAATGGGGGCCAATATGGCCCCAACGTATGCTAATATAGCGATGGGCGTCATGGAGGAGGATGTCGTCTCTGTGTTCCACTACTTCAGAGATGTTCTGGCGTGGTGGAGATACATTGACGACATCTTCCTCATATGGAAAGGAGGTGAGCATACACTAGTGGGCTTTTTGGAATTTTTGAATCGGGTAAATCATGCCATCAAGTTTACCATGGTACATTCTATGATTCAATTTTTGGATGTGCTGGTTTTGAAGGATGGGGAGACTTTGGTTATGAGCACATATGTAAAACCAACAGATAAAAACAATACACTCTCCTATACTAGCCACCATCCCCGTAATACCATAGGTGCAATACCGTATGGACAATTTTTGAAGGCTAGGCGAATAGAAAGTAAAGATGATAATTTAAAGACAACTTTAGATACAATGACTGTAAAATTTAGACAACGGGGTTATCCGTGTAAACTATTGGAATCCCATAGATCTAGGATTGAGAATATAGAGAGGAAAACTCTATTTCTCTTTCGCCTCATTGGGGGACACAGGACGATGGGTTATGCTATTCTGCCACTAGGAGGCGACACTAAGCAATCAAGACAAGCACAGTGGCTCCTCCCTGCAGTATATAACCCCCTGACTGGCACAGTCTAGCCATTTTTTTGCTTAGTGTCTTAGGAGGCAAGACACTGTTTGTTTGGTAGGTTTGTTATTTTATCCTATTTTTGTGTCGTGCTCCCCGGGCCCTTCAGTTGGGGTTCTAGGTTGTAGCTGATGTGATCGGACCACTGCACCGTCTCTTCACAGACCCCACAGTTGGGACTCCGTTTTACAGTAATGGCAGGCTCTTGCAGCATCCCTCCCCAGACCCCACAGTTGGACTCTGGGTTGTAGGAGGTATCCCCCTGGGCCACCAGCGTGTTTTTGTCTGTTCCTGGCCATGGCAGCTTGGATTCAGCTGCGGGGGATGACTGGTCCGCCCTCCTGTCCCTTTGGGGCTGAAGGATGATGAGCCATAAGGTATGAGGCCGCGCTGTGTGTGTCCCCTGTCGCGTCCTGTGTTTGTGGCGTTTTTGTCTGGTGCTCCGCGCCGGACCCCTGCTGACAGGCAGCCAGCGCTATTAATTTACTCCCCAGCTTCGGCCTACTACTGGAGGTTCCCTCCTCCAGTGATGCTGCCTTGCCTCGGGACCGCCCCCAGCCATCGTTGCTGGCCAGTAGCAGCAAGGGGTGGGTGGCTCTGCAAAGCATCATGGGAGGGGGCGTGGCCTCATTTTCCCCTCTCCACTCCGCGTTTTTGGCGCCATTTCACTATCTCAAGACGCCATTGCTGCAGCACAGGACGCCAGGGGGGCACAGGATTCGAGCGCTTTTCGGCTTCTAGCCTCTCAGGTGACCAGGCACAGCGGTTAACGCTGCAATAGCCCTAGGCATCGGTGACACAGCAGCACTGCGGCTCCTTTCCCATATACTACTCCCTGCACTGTGGTGTGTAGTCTGAGCGTAGTGGAGGAAAGCTGCATGATGCCAGGCAGCAAGGGCAAGAAGGCACCAAAAGCCTTTACTGTTTACTATGCTTTTTGCACAGCTTGCAAAGCTGAGCTGCCCTGTGGGTGCTCGACCCCGCTCTGCCAGGCCTGTGCCTCTGACCCCCCTCAGCCTAGTGTCTCTGACTCCAGTCAGGCAAACACTGAAGTAGAGGTGGCTGTCGCCAGACCTGCTACCTCAGAATGGGCAGTTACTCTGTCGTAATCCGTGAGCCAGGCTATACAGCAGCTCTCCGACACACTGCTCCGGGTGGTGCAACCTCGTCCAGTGTCCCCGGACCAGCAGGTCCAATTAGAGGGGGTTCCGACCATGAGGAGTCTCAGTCGAGTACCTCACTTCCCCTTGGTCAGGTGGGTAGGAAAGGTCCCGGACGGACTCTTCCTCAGCCCCATCTCAGGGCTGTGTGACCTCCCATACGCGGAGTAGGTCTCATGATTCTCACTCTTCGGGTGAACTTCATGAATCTGAGGTGGATCTGGATCACGGTGAATCCTTTGACTCCACATCCTCTGATACTTTGGCCATGGTGGGCGACCTGGTGTCGGACGTTAATCAGGCCCTGTCAGTGGCGGATCCAGCCTCGGTGTCGGTCTCGGATCATGTGATCTCATTTAAGATACCTAAAAGGCCTCAGAAGTTTTTTTTGGATCATTCTGAGATCCAAGAGGTCCTTCAAAAGCACTGGGCTCACCCAGATAAGAGGTTTGGAAATCAGAAGGCGATTTCAGCCCGTTACCCCTTTCTGCCTACAGTGGCAAAGGCGTGGCTTGAGTCCCCGACAGTGGACCCTCCAGTGCCCCGTTTGGCATCTAAGACTCTGTCCCTTCCTGATGGTGCCTCCATCAAGGATGCGACCGACCGCCAGTTGGAACAACTGTCTAAGGGCCCTTTCACATCAGCGGTATTTTCAAATCGCGGCAGATGCGGTGAAAAAAACCGCATCTGCCGCGATTACCGCATAACCGACACACTTGCGGAACACTTGCGGCAAGCCCCATGCAATGTCTATGGGACTTGCGGTAAGGGTGCGGCAAGTGTGGTTGCGGCCGCGAAAAAAAAAACGCTGCAAGCAGCGTTTTTTTTCGCTGCTGCAAGTGCCGAAACCGCACCTGCCGCACCCTTACCGCAAGCCCCATAGACATTGCATGGGGCTTGCCGCAAGTGTGTCGGTTATGCGGTATTCGCGGCAGATGCGGTTTTTTCACCGCATCTGCCGCGATTTGAAAATACTGCTGATGTGAAAGGGCCCTAAGTCGGTGTTTGAGGCTTCAGGAGCCTCTTTTTCCCCTTCCTTCACCTCTATGTGGGTGGCGAAGGCTATTATGACCTGGTCTTTACACTCCGCCTTAAGTCGTCATGAGGCTGATCCTGAGTTACTGGATCTGGCGACTCAGATTTCTGTGGCTGGGGAGTTTCTGATTCACTCTGCCCGCGATGCAGCTAATTGCACTGCAGTGGCCGCTTCTAATTCTATCATGATACTCCGGGCCCTCTGACTTTGGGAGTGGAAGGCGGATTCGGCCTCCAAGAAGTCCCTCACTGGCGTGCCATATGTAGGGGATCGCTTATTTCGGGGAAAAGCTGGGTAAGATGATCTCAGACGCCACGGGTGGTACAAGCACCTCGCTTCCTCAGCAGACAGCAAGGCGTCGGTTTCCCAATAGTCAGCAGACGGGATTCCGGTCCTTTCGGAATTCGTCTGGGTGGTCGGTTTCCCGTCCGCCTCCCCAGAATCGGATGTCACGCACGGACAGGGCTTTCCACACGCCCAATAAATCAGGTTCTTCCTGGTAGTCCCGGAATAAACAACCTAAATCCAAGCATTCCGGGTCTCGGAGGTTCCCCTCCTCATGACTCGTCTCTTCCGGAAGACACAGACCAAGTGGGTGGCTGACTTTCCGACTTTCGGCATGCCTGTCTCGCTGCTACAGATGACCAGTAGGTTCGGGAGTTGGTGTCTTCCGGATACAACATGGAGTTTTATACTCGCCCTCCCAGAAGATTTGTTCTCTCACGCCCCTCGAGAATGCCGGAGAAGGCACATGCCTTCTCCAAGGCAGTCGAGTCTCTGAGGCGGGCAGGAGTCGTTGTGCCAGTCCCTCTAAACAAGCGTTTTCAGGGGTTCTATTCGAACCTGTTCATTGTGCCCAAAAAGGACAGTTCTTTTTGTCCCATTCTGGACCTAAAGCGTTTGAACAGATTCGTGCGAGTCCGACGATTCAGGATGGAGAGTCTCCGGTCCGTCATTGCGTCCATGCACAAAGGGGAGTTTCTCGCCTCCATAGATATCAAGGACGCTTATCTTCATGTCCTGATATCTGGCCCTCATCAGAGGTGCCTGCGGTTTGCGGTGGGCGAGGATCACTATGTTTGTTGCCCTACCCTTCGAGTTGGCAACTGCCCCACGCATGTTTGACCAAAGTCATGGCCACGGTCATGACCGTTCTACACGGTCGGGGGGGGTGATGGTTTTTCCCTATCTGGACGACCTATTGGTCAAAGGCCGTTCGAGGACTGCGAGGACAGTGTTCGCATTACGATGGACATGCTGTCTCGGCTGGGTTGGATTCTCAACCTGCCGAAATCCTCCCCAGTTCCGAGCCACAGACTCACGTTCCTGGGGATGGTCCTGGACACAGCTCAGGGTCTGGTACTTCTTCCTCAGGACAAGGTTCGGTCTTTGCAAGGTGCGGTTCGCGCATTGCTAGGCCCTCATCCGCATTCCCTTCAGTTTGCGATGCGCGTCTTGGGGAAGATGGTGGCGCCAATGGAGTCAGTGCCGTTTGCGCAGCTGCTTCTCCGGCCATTACTCTTCACTCTTCGCCACCAATTTCATCCGTCGGTGACGACGAGGAGATCTCTTCGATGGTGGTTGGCCCCACGTCTCTCTCACGGGGAAGATCCTTCCTACCAGTGCGGTGGACTGTTCTGACCACCGACGCCAGTCTTCTCGGCTGGGGTGCGGTGTTCCGGAGTTATAAGGCTCAGGGTTGGTGGACTTGTCAGGAGTCCTCTCTGCCCATAAATCTTCTGGAGATTTGGGCCATCCACTTGGCATTGAAGAGCTTCCAGCACCTCCTGATAGGTTGTCATGTCCGCGTCCAATCGGACAATACCACGGCGGTGGCTTACATCAACCATCAGGGCGGAAGGCGCAGCAGAGCAGCGATGCGAGAAGTGGAGCCAATTCTACATTAGGCCGAATCCTCGGAAGTCGTACTGTCGGCAGTGCACATCCCAGGGGTCGAGAACTGGGCGGCAGATTATCTCAGCCGTCAAGGGCTCGCGTCCGGGGAATGGGCTCGTCACCCGGATGTGTTCGCGCACTTATGCGGGCGCTTCGGGACTCCAGATGTGGACCTCATGGCGTCACGGATGAATGCCCAGGTTCCCAACTTCTTTGCTCGGTCCCGCGATCCCAGGGCTCTGGGATCAGATGCCCTGGTTCAGGACTGGATGCAGTTTCGCCTCCCGTACATTTTTCCGCCTCTGGCCCTCTTTCCCAGAGCAGTCCAGAAGATCAGGTCGGAGAGAGTGGAGGTGATATTGATAGCACCCAACTGGCCCAGGAGATCGTGGTACGCCGATCTAGTTCAGCTCGCCGCAGACACTCCTTGGCAGTTGCCAGTATGTCCGGATCTTCTGTGTCAATGTCCGATTTGGCATCAGAATTCCAGGGCCCTGCGTTTGATGGCGTGGCCCTTGAGACCAGAATTCTGACTTGGGCAGGGTTCTCGGGAAGGAGTTGCACACACTATGGCATGTGCAAGGAAGCCTGTCTCTGCCCGGATATATCATAGAACCTGGAGGATCTTCTTTGTTTGGTGTGAGTCAGCGCAGGTTTCTCCCTTGCGCTTCTCCATCCCGGCGGTTCTGGGGCTCCTCCAGTCGGGATTGGATAAGGGTCTTTCCTTGAGTTCCCTTATGGGTCAGGTTTCAGCTCTGTCGGTGCTGTTTCAGCGCAGATTGGCTTCAAAGCCTCAGGTCCGTACCTTCCTACAAGGTGTGGCTCGTATAGTCCCACCGTATCGGAGGCCCTTGCAGGCCTGGGATTTGAACCTGGTCCTGGAAAGTCTCCAGAAGCCACCGTTTGAACCTCTCAGGGAGGTTTCGTTGCGCCTTCTTTCCCAGAAGGTAGTGTTTCTGGTGGTGATCACTTCGATTCGAAGAGTGTCTGAGTTGGCGGCGCTTTCTTGCAAGGCACCGTTTCTTTCTTTCTTTCCACCAGGACAAGGTGGTACTACGGCCGGTACCGTCTTTCATTCCTAAGGTGGTGTCCTCTTTTCATTTGAATGAGGACATTATTCTACCTTCCCTTTGGCCGGCTCCTGTGCATCGTTTTGAGAAAGCTTTGCACACTCTGGACCTGGTTCGTGCCCTTCGGATATACGTGTCTCGGACAGCCCCTTCAGGAAGTCGGACACGCTGTTCATCCTTCCTAAGGGTCACCGTAAAGGGATGGCCGCGTCAAAGGCCACGCTTGCACGGTGGATTAGACTGACCATTCAGGAAGCATACTCTTTACGCAACCTGACAGTTCCCTCGGGTTTGTGTGCTCGTTCCACTCGTGCGATGGGTGCCTCCTGGGCTATTAGGCACCAGGCTACGGCTGAGCAGGTGTGCAAGGCGGCTACTTGGTCCAGTTTGCACACCTCTACAAGGCATTATCGAGTGCATACTCAGGCTTCGGCAGATGCGAGTCTGGGTAGACGCGTCCTACAGGCATCCTACAGGCACAGTCTACTGTGTTCTTAAGTTGGGATGTTTATTGTTCCCACCCAGGGACTGCTTTAGGACGTCCCATCGTCCTGTGTCCCCCAATGAGGCGAAGGAGAAAAGGAGAATTTTGTGTACTCACCGTAAATTCTTTTTCTCTTAGCCTCTCATTGGGGGACACAGCTCCCTCCCTGGGCCTGTTGGGCCTTCTTGAGTTTTTGGTTGCCTTATCGGCTTCTGTAGTTTTTTACTCCTACTGCTTTAGCACAAAACTGGCTAGACTGTGCCAGTCAGGGGGTTATATACTGCAGGGAGGAGCCACTGGGCTTATTTTGATTGCTTAGTGTCGCCTCCTAGTGGCAGAATAGCATAACTCATCGTCCTGTGTCCCCCAGTGAGAGGCTAAGAGAAAAGGAATTTATGGTGAGTACACAAAATTCTCCTTTTGAACCTGTGATAAAAATAGTGAGAATAGAATACCATTTGTATCGACGTTCACTGAAGAAACTGGTGCTGTAGCAAAAATAATCAAGAAACATTGGGGTGTTTTAACCAATGGCATTCCAGATGTTGCTGAATTCTCCAGACCCCCTCTTTTTTCCTATAAGGGTATGTGCCCACAGGACGTTTTTTTAAGCAGTCCTGAACGCTGCAAAACCTGAGGATCCTAGAGTCCTTGACAGGAGATTAGCTATGATCTTGTCTGCATTTTCTGCGCGTTTTATGTGCGTTTTTGATGCTGCGTTTTTACTGCGTTTTTGATGCTGCGTTTTTCCTGCGTTTTTTCCATTGACTGCACCAAAAACGCAGGAAAAATAGAACATGTCAATTCTCTCCCATCCGC
Organism: Allobates femoralis; assembly: GCA_033576535.1. NCBI lineage: Eukaryota > Metazoa > Chordata > Amphibia > Anura > Aromobatidae > Allobates > Allobates femoralis. The sequence goes on along the minus strand of JARQOC010000005.1, from coordinate 305,201,111 downwards.
ACCAAAAACACATTGGTTTTGCTAGGAATCAAAACCACAGGAACAAATTAGCATAAATTACCATAAAACCAATGGTTTTCTGCATGCAGAAATCACAGGAAAAAACTCAGCAAAAACGTCCTGTGGGCACATACCCTAATGGTGGGTTTACACACACCAATCATTGTATCCAATCTCTGAACAATCTCTGGTTGCAGTGAAATCATGGACAGATTGCTCCATGTTGTACACAGCCACAAAATGGAACTATGTGTCCATGATTTCACTGCAACCAGAGATTGGTTCAGAGATTGGATACAATGATTGGTGTGTGTAAACCCACCATAAGAGAGTAGCAATTTAAAAGATCGTTTGGTTCGGTCGGATATTGTTCTTTGAAGAAGACAAAACAGATTTCTCTGACAGGAAAGTACGAAAAGGATGTTTCCTTGTTTGAGCTGTATTAATTTTCCAGCGATGCTCAAAGGTTCGGAATTTATGGATTATCATTCCCAGCAAATTTATAAAATACAACATTATTTGACCTGTGATTCTGACTTTGTTTATTTGTTGGAGTGTCCATGTCGTATGTGGTATGTGGGAGAAACCACATGTGATTTTAAAACAAGGTTTGCAAATCACGAATACTCAATAAAGAAAATAATGGATCTTCCTGTAACTAAACATTTTAATGAAATGGGACATATGGTTAATGATCTGAAATTTAGGATAATAGGTCATGTTCCGCCATTGAGGAGAGGTGGCAATAGGATTGCTTTACTAAAAAAGAGTGAAATGGAATGGATTTTTAGGTTGAATACTTTGAGACCCAATGGGTTAAATGTTGATTTTAAGATCCATACTCTCCATTGATTTTTGTATTTCTTTTTACCAAGCGCCCTTGATCCATCTCATTCTAATGTACATCCACCTATACTACTTGCACAAATGAGTTATTATTAGCGATGTAGCTTCTCTCTTATGGGGAGAGAGAAGTTATTCAAATGTAAAGAGAATAATTTTGTCAAAGAGGTTTTGATAATAATTATAAAAGTACTTTCTTTCGAAGAAGTTCTAATCTCAATTTTAATTTTATTGCCTTACAGATGCAATGCTGACCTGAAGGCAATATCAAGTATCAGGAACAGTCTGAAAAAAATATCTTTTTATATTGACGTCCATTAAAAATTATGAGTAAATTGACTTTTTGTCTTGTGACTTATATATTTGGTGGGATAGGACCGTGTATGAAGTGGAAATGAGTGGCAGCTTGTGCTATAGTGGGTGTGGGGTTCTTGGAATTTCCTGTTTCTGCCGCACAAACTGGCATGACACATTCTGTCACCTATGAATAGGGTTGACATGAGTGTGATGGTTGCGCATATTTGTAGTGAATGAAGGTCCTAAATAATCCTATAATTGAATGAAGTAATAATATATGAAGCTTCAATGACCTCTTTATATAATATGCTAGTTTAAAATAAGTCTTGGCACTGTTCTATACATTGCCAGTAATCAAAATGACGGTGACAGCTTCCGCGCATGCACAGATGCCCAATGACATGGATAGTGGGCGCACGCTGACATGATGATGTCAGTACTATGCGCAGACATGCGCAGTGCAATCAGGAAGACGCCAGTGAGCGGTAACATGTGACTGGAATACATTGGGCCACAGGTTAGCGTGCTATCTGTTGATAATTGTTTTTAATCATGTCACAGCTGTTTATGAATTAATAATTGCACAGAAACACTGTCCTAGTTATAGGACAGTGTATTATAACACTTGATATACGCACTATTAGAGCACTTTATTAGTGAGAGACACGTTGATGTATGTAAAGTTGAAAATACACTATATATTGTACATTTTAATGTTAATCACTTTAAGTTATTCACAATTTATTATAATAAAACCCTAAGGCTACTTCCTTCAGGATGTAACGGTATGGTACGTCACATCCTGGCTGAAGTAGCCTCTACACCCACTGTGGGTGTTCTGATATGGCTGCCCACACACACACACACATACACACATACACACACACACACACACACACACATACACACATACATATACATATACACACACACAGTCCACTATACTTACCACAGGCCCTGCGTGTTCCCCGCCGCCTGTATCCGCAGTCCTCCTTGACAGCGACAGGACTGGATCCAATATGGCGTCCGGGAAGTCTCGCAAGAGTTGTAAAGTTATTTTGAGACATTTAAAAGGTGTTTTACGCCAGAATTCTGGCAAAGGTATTCTGATAAATTGGACCCCTTTTTGTCTATTGTTGCTGAAATTTTTGGTATCTAACATTTTCCATTATTTTTGAATTAAACCAGTAGTACATTTTCACGTATAGAAAGGTTTTTTTTCACGCGCCTAAGTCGTTACTAAATGTATACACTATAATATATTTAATCTGTTCTGTTTCTTAGTAAAGAACTTTGGCCGATATTGGATAAGTGGGTGAAACGGAAGAAGGGAAACTTGACTATTCAGTTTGTCCCAGACATTATTATTGCTACTGTGCTTCGTCTTCTTGGTAAGTCTAAGTCTCACCAAGTGAATGCCTTTTTATTTTATTTGTAAGAGATAAAAAGAGAAGAAGGTGCTTTTGGGTAACAGCCTCTGTTGTGTAGAACACACCCAACGATCTGCTGGGCTGGTTGCTGGGATTAACAGTCACGTCGTTTGTGACATCACCACAGGTCCTGTGCCAGGTCCTCAAACGCAGACTTCACACTTTAGCCTCATGCAGCTCCCGACGCCTTCCACTCTGAGAGGAATGTAATGGCTGAAATGTAGGAAAATGAATGCAGTCAGATTTGGGCTCTATGTACAGCAAGGGAGTAGTGGTTAAATTAGTTTAAAGAAACCTCTTTATTCTAAAATTACAATGCATTTCGGTGGCAACCCGCCTTTATGTGTTAGTGTGCATAAGGGGTACTTCACACACAGCGATATTGGTAGCGATATCGCTGAATTCAGCGACCTCGCCAGCAATATCGCTGTGTGTGAAAAGCAAAAGCAACAGGGCCCCTGCTGCTAGGTCGCTGATCATTACACATCGATCAGGACCATTTTTTGCTCGTTGGTCTCCCGCTGTGCAGCACGCATTGGCGTGTTTGACGGTGGGAGACCAACGAGCTCCTGTCCTGAGAATACAGGGAGCCAGCGCGGGCACCGCCACCAACCGCAGCCACAGTGGCGTGCACCCGGCCACGCAGTGCACGCTGGGACATGTAGTTATACCACTCACAGTAAGTGAACCTGATAGCCCGGGGTCCTGCAGTGACCCCAGATGCTGTCAGGTGACGGCTGGAGATCCTGCGATCTTATTGCGGGATCTCCAATCTCTGTGAGATACTGTGCGGTCCTCGCCGCAGTGCCTTTGCATCGCTTTGTTAGTGAATGACAGCACAATCCAAAGGGTTAACAGCACTGATCGGATCATGGATCCGATCGGTGCTGTTAGCACCACATCTCAGCTAATATGGTCAGCTGAGATGTCGGTGAAATGATGTGAGCTCACCGCCAGAGCTCACATCCAAGTGCGGGAACCCACCTATGACATACATGTATGTCATGCGTCGGGAAAGGATTAAAACACTAGGATTTCATATATGCCTCTAAACCTGCAAATGTGCAGGAAGGATATTAATAGGATAATGCAGGGGCTTATGTTATACGGGATACTCTAAAAAAAAAATTTAATATTTAGATTGAAAAAAACTTTTTTTTTTCACTGTAAGGCCCCTTTCACATCAGCGTTTTTTTCAAATCACGGCAGATGCGGTGAAAAAAACCGCATCTGCCGCGATTACCGCATACCGGTTGCACTTGCGGCACGGTTGCGGCAAGCCCCATACAATGTATAGGCGGGCGTGCGGCAAGTGCGGTTTTGGCACTTTCAGCAGGTGCAGCCGCGAAATAAAACGCGGTCAGCCGCGGTTTTTTCGCTGCTGCACCTGCCGCAAGTGCCAAAACCGCACTTGCCGCACCTGCCGCAAGCCCGCCTATACATTGTATGGGGCTTGCCGCAACCGTGCCGCAAGTGCAGCCAGTATGCGGTAATCGCGGCAGATGCGGTTGTTTCACCGCATCTGCCGCGATTTCAAATAAACACTAGTGTGAAAGCACCCTAATATATATTACATTTATTGGCTATAAACAGATAAAATCAATAAAAATATGTATATGCATATCTAAACATGTACACCAACATATAATAACAATACTAAAAATAATAATGATAATTAAAAAGACCAACATTAGCATTCTTTTTATGCTTTTTTTTTTTTTTTTAAACTTTTATTGTGATCACCAAGAAAGTTATTTGATATTGAAATTACTTGGGGTAAGAATCCAAAGCCCAAAAGCGGCTATACATCTCTGTTTTTCTCGTCTCCTAGAGTGGTGGCATACCGTATATACTCGTGTATAAGCCGACCCGTGTATAAGCCGACCCCCCTACTTTTGCCCCCAAAACCTGGGAAAACCTATTGACTCGTGTATAAGCCGAGGGTGGACTCCAGCACAGGTATACAGCCCCCAGCAGTGTGGTATACAGGCCCCCCAATGGTAGTATACAGCAGCCTCCCCAGTGGTAGTATACAGCAGCAGCCCCAGTGGTATATATAGCAGCAGCTCCAGTAGTTAGTATACAGCAGCCCCAGAGGTATATACAGCCCCAGTGGTAGTATACAGCATCCCCAGAGGTAGTATATAGCCCCAGTGGTAGTATACAGCATCCCCAGAGGTAGTATACAGCAGCCCCAGAGGTAGTATACAGCAGCCCCAGAGGTAGTATACAGCAGCCCCAAAGGTATATACAGCAGCCCCAGTGGTAGTATACAGCAGCCCCAGAGGTAGTATACAGCCCCAGTGGTAGTATACAGCAGCCCCAGAGGTATATACAGCCCCAGTGGTAGTATACAGCAGCCCCACAGGTATATACAGCCCAAGTGGTAGTATACAGCAGCCCCACAGGTATATACAGCCCCAGTGGTAGTATACAGCAGCCCCAGAGGTATATACAGCCCCAGTGTAGTATCCAGCAGCCCCAGTGGTAGTACACAGCCCCCCCTCCTTAATATGCGTCCCCCAGTAGTAATAAACAGCCCCCCCTCCTCATCACGTCCCCCCAGGCTGCGGCAGCTGTGAAAATAACAAACAGTTTATACATCACCTTCCGACGCAGCTCCTCCGCTCCTCCGGTCCTCAGCATCTCCGCTCGCCGGCTTCTTCTTCCTTGATGTGCCGGCTTGTGACCGCGCGCAGGAAATGACGTCATCTCCTGCGCCCGGTCACATGACACCGGCACAACAAGGAAGAAGAAGCCGGCGAGCGGAGATGCTGAGGACCGGAGGAGCGGAGGAGCTGCGTCGGAAGGTGATGTATAAACTGTTTGTTATTTTTACAGCTGCCGCAGCCGGGGGGGACATGATAAGGATGGGGGGGCTGTTTATTACTACTGGGGGACGCATATTAAGGAGAGGGGGCTGTGTAGTGCAATATGCACGGCATCCCCCCGCCGCTGATGGACGGGGGGATGCCGTGCATATTCATTGCACTAATGAGGCGGCCCCACGTGACCGCCTGCGGTCACCGCGGCCCCCTCCTCCAGCCCCCGGTCACAGCTCCCCCCCCACAGCATACCGTATTGACCCGTGTATAAGCCGAGGGGGGGACTTTTCAGCCCAATTTTTGGGCTGAAAAACTCGGCTTATACACGAGTATATACGGTATTTTTAGGATTTTCCAATCCTGAAATCGAAGGGGACCCTGTGTTGATTTTTGAGCTGTTTGTACTTGACTTTGGACATCATGTAGTTGATATTCCACTCTCCAATCTCCATTTGTGAATTTATACTTTACATCTAGAGTTTACAGTTTCCAAAGGTTTCCTTTTTTTAACACTAAGAATTTCCATTGTACACTCATGTACATTAAGTGCATTTAACAGTTTATCAGTAGGACCCAACGACTTTTGTGAGTGAAATACACCCCTTCTATGCCATTTGAACTCCAAATTAATAAGATATGTTTAACAAGCGCTCGGGAAATCATAGCACTGCCTTGCATGGTGTGCTCAGAGACTTCTTTATTAGCACATGTGATCAGTTTAAATAGTCTAACAAAGAAAAAGTTGGCTACAAATATCAGCTGATAGGAACAGTAGGTGTGTGAACAGAAATGTGAACCGTCCTCACCCACAGTTCCAGTTTGTCCCCATGACATTGGAAATTATGGGACAATATGGATACAAAAGTCAAAAAATGGATTTTGTTCTCACACTTTCCTGATTGGGGTTTCAGAAATGTGAATATGAGTGTTAAAAGTATTAGTAGCTATACATATAAAAATAAAATACATCCAATAATATCAATAATGTGTAAAAACAATATGCTGGACTGTATATATTTTATCACACAAATTCCTCCCTATAAAAATAACACTTCAAAATGTCCAAAGTAATCACTAGTAAAAATGTTGTATAACATACAAGATTGCTTTTGTAAGGAGATATCCAGGATAGTCACTGGTGTTTTCACTGTTTCCTGTTTAATCTGGACCTGTATATTGTGCAATGTCACTATTAAAATTCCTCCTTGAGGTCAGTGCTTGCTTTTTAGTGTTAATTACAGCTCCTTGGAGCAGGTACCTCCAGCTTTTTGTGCGCCTGAGATCTCACAGATTCCTCATGCGACTTCCTCCCTTGTGTGTCTGGTGGGTCCTGGTTATCGCAGCTGGGGGATTTAGCTTGTCCAGAGAGATTTTTTCCAATCTCAGACACAGACCATAGAGCCCTGCTTCCCATCGAAATCGCCTTTATCTGGGTTTCCTCCACAATACACGAGCACTGAGTACACCATTTTCCACAGCCCGTTGCTTCCTCATTTTTTCATGTTCTGGGGCTGTGAGATGGCTTATTTTTTGCATCTTGAGCCGACGGTTCGAATGATACCATTCTTGGGTTGATGCGTTGTTTTGATCGCTTTTTATTGCAATGTTTCGGCGACCAACATTTTTTTTCTTTAAGCAGTTTACAGATCTGATTAACTGATTTGATAATTCGATATATTGGGTATTTCTGAATGTGATGATACTAAATATATGTAATGTTAACATTTTGTAATAGTTTTATTTTCAATGGGCCAACAGGGGGGTGATTTGAACGTTTAGTTTTTTTTTTTTCTTGTTTGTAAAAAAAAAAAAAAATTTTTTTTTTATTGTACTTGGGCCACTAGGGGGCTAGAGTGCGATCGCTTTTCCCTGCACAGCACAGGACTGCAGCATGTCTGTACAGAGGGAAATTCATCACTTTTTGCTGGTGACCTCACATCGCCGGCAGGAAGTCATTGCTGCCAGCTTCCGAGGTCATCATAGGACTCCGGGCTGTCAAGATAACAGCGGAGGTGCCGCGAGCACATCACAGGACTTCTGATGCTGGCTGGGAATGGCGTGATCCCTGCCGCGCTGCTATGGATCGTGCTGTCAGTTACTGACAGCACAGTCGAAAGAGTTAACACCACCAATCGGATCGCTGGTGTTACCTAAACATTTCAGCTCATGACATCAGCTGAGATGTGGGGTAAGGATAAGAGCTCAGCATGTGAGCTCAGCATGTGAGCTCGCCATCGGGGCAGGATACGGCCAAAGACGTACATGCACATCCTTGGTGGTGAAAGGTTAAGCATGTGTTTTTAGTTGAAATTTTGTGATTATTAAATTGTGGTAATAAAAAGGAAGAAAAAATGAAAAGTAAAGAAATTTTTTTCATGTTTCTTTAACAGTTTTTTTTTTAAAAAAATAGTTTTTCTCACTCCCCAAAACCCATAGTTTGATGTGTTTTCTATTATATTGGTGTTTGTATTTAGCACACCTCACATTTATATTTTTTTGTATTATTTTATTCATTTGACTTGGGGGGGGGGGGGTGGAATAAAAGAACTACCGTATATACTCGTGTATAAGCCGACCCGTGTATAAGCCGACCCCCCTACTTTTGCCCCCAAAACCTGGGAAAACCTATTGACTCGTGTATAAGCCGAGGGTGGACCTCAGCACAGGTATACAGCCCCCAGCAGTGTGGTATACAGGCCCCCCCAGTGGTATATACAGGCCCCAGCAGTGTTACAGCAGCAGCCCCAGTGGTATACACAGCAGCAGCCCCAGGGGTATACACAGCAGCAGCCCCAGGGGTATACACAGCAGCAGCCCCAGGAGTATACATAGCAGCAGCCCCAGGGGTATACACAGCAGCAGCCCCAGGAGTATACACGGCAGCAGCCCCAGGAGTATACACGGCAGCAGCCCCAGGAGTATACACGGCAGCAGCCCAGGGGTATACACGGCAGCAGCCCCAGGGGTATACACGGCAGCAGTCCCAGGGGTATACATGGCAGCAGCCCCAGGGGTATACATGGCAGCAGCCCTAGGGGTATACATGGCAGCAGCCCCAGGGGTATACATGGCAGCAGCCCCAGGGGTATACATGGCAGCAGCCCCAGGGGTATACACGGCAGCAGCCCCAGGGGTATACATGGCAGCAGCCCCAGGGGTATACATGGCAGCAGCCCCAGGGGTATACATGGCAGCAGCCCCAGGGGTATACATGGCAGCAGCCCCAGGGGTATACTTGGCAGCAGCCCCAGGGGTATACATGGCAGCAGCCGCAGCGATATACCGGCCGCCCGCCCGCCACCATGAGTATACATGCGCCCCCCTCCCTATCAGTATCCAGGGCCCCCCCTTGCAGCCCACACCTGTAAAGGAAGATCCTTATACTTACACCTGCGCCCGCCGCCGTCCCGCTCTGCACCGCGCTCCTCCATCTTCTTCCGTCTTCCTCCTCGGTCGCACAGGCAATGACTCGCACAGGCTGACGTCATTGCCTGTGCGACCGAGGAGGAAGACGGAAGAAGATGGAGGAGCGCGGTGCAGAGCGGGGCCGGCGGCGGGCGCAGGTGTAAGTATAAGGATCTTCCTTTACAGGTGTGGCCTGCAAGGGGGGGCCCTGGATATTGATGGGGGGGGGCGCATGTATACTCATGATGGCGGGCGGGCGGTTTGGCGGCACTTGCGTTGGTGTACTCGCGTATAAGCCGAGGGGGTACTTTTCAGCCCAATTTTTGGGTACATATAATTCTTTTGATCGCATAATAACAGTGTTCAGTATTCCTCGGTGATCATTAATTGTCTGTAGTATTTACTATTAATGTCGAAGAAGATTCATGTCAGCTGAACAAATGCAGTAGTCACATGACATGAGTGTGAAGTTACTGCCGGGAGATGCAGACCATCAATTGGTGGAACACCTTTGGTCAGGTAGCATGCATACCTTTTTTTAGTTTGTGATAAATTTTGAAGCCATTTAGAAGGGGTTTGTCCAGTAGTAGACTGTCCATTCATGCTGACAAAGCATAGGAGACTGGTATTCCCTAGAAGTCGGTTTCATTTTTTTTCTCTTCCCGAAGATAATTCCTACGAAAGAGATTTTCAGTAAAACAACATTTTGAAGAATCGGTTTCAGTGAGTTTTGCAGGAACAGTGAAAAAAGAAATGCTGCGTCCCACTAAGGCCCTTTTCACATCAGCGTTTATGTGTAATTCCCAGCAGATCCGACAGATGTCGCTGGATCTGACACGTAACGTCCGACTTGCGGCACCGATTTGGCAAGCCCCATTCATTCTCTGGAGCTCGCGGTTGGGTACGGCAAGTGCGCTTTTGCCGGATCCAGCGTGTGCGGCACCACAAAAAAAAAGCTGCTAGCTGTGTAGTTTTTTGCGCGGCCCCAAGTGCCGGATCTGCCGGATATAGCAAAACCGCACTTGCCGCACCTGACCACTAGCCCCATAGAGAATGAATGGGGCTTGCCGGATCAGTGCCGCAAGTCGGCCGTTGCGCTGCATTTGCCGGGAATTACAATAATCGCAGATGTCGAAGCACCCTTACTTATATTGCAGTACAGTATCACTTACTTCACCTTTTGCATTGCTACATTTGCACTTGTATATTTAAATTTTAATTTCTTTTTAAGGACGTCTGTGTCAGATGGGTTTGAAAGACGGATTTTTAACTGCTGTTAAGAGCATCACGTCTGTTATTATTACATTCATCCAACATGCAAATGAAGAAGGTAAGCTTGTAGATGTAAGATTGTAAGGCTGCTTTCACACCACGATTTTTGTATTTCCGATGCTGTCCGAAAAAAATCGGACAGCATCGGACCGATTTTCGGATCCTATGGATCCCTATGGGGATCGGACCGAATCGGATGTGCACTAAATGCCATCCGATTTGGTCCGATCCGATTCTGCCCGATTTTGGCCGATTTTTTTCAGGAGAAAAAAATCGTTGCCTGCAACGATTTTTTCATCCGATTACAAAATCTGACAGATTCGGATCGGACCAAATCGGATGGCATTTAGTGCACATCCGATCTGACCCGATCCCTAACATGGGGCCCTATGGAGAAAGGTCCGAGGAAACGTGATGTTTCCTCGGACCCCATTTTACTGTACTGAGCAAGCTCAGTACAGTAAAAATGCTCCTGGGAGCACAAGGGTTAAAAAGAAAAAAAAAAAAAAGTTTATTCTCACCTCTCCCCGAGCCCCCGCCGTCTTCCGCCATCTTCCTCTAGGCTCCCGGTGGCTCCCGCAGGCTGCCGCAGGCTCCGGTGTTAGCAGAGGTGTACCTCTGCTGTACAGGACCTGCGGTGATGTCACAGTCATGTGACCGCGGGTTCACCATGGTGAATGGTGAACCCGCGGTCACGTGACTGTGACATCACCGCAGGTCCTGTGTACAGCAGAGGTACACCTCTGCTGACACCGGCAGCCTGCGAGAGCCACCGGGAACCTAGAGGAAGATGGCGGAAGACGGCGGGGGCTCGGGGAGAGGTGAGAATAACTTTTTTTTTTTTTCTTTTTTTGCAGCCTCGGCGCGATTTTATGCCGGAATCGGGTGCCTATTTGGCACCGATTCCAGGCATCAGAAGGGAGCCGATGCTGTCCGATTTATATCGGACAGCATCGGCTCCCTAAAAATCGTGGTGTGAACGCACCCTAAGATGTGTATTAAGCATCTCATTTCCTCATACTCGGTAAAGCCAACTGTCGGTCACTGCCGGGGTGTGGTTACAGCTTCCACTCACTGTTATAGTGCCTCGCTGGCATAGTCTCTATGGCTGAAAGCTGGATGCTGTGAGGAGAAATAGAGTTAATTTCCTCCCTAAATGTTAAATGCTAAATATTCTACGCTGCCTAAAAAAGTATTCATACCCTATGAACTTTTCCATGTGTATTTTTTCATGTTACACCCACAGATGTAAATGTGTTTTGTTTTTTTTTTTAGATTTGATGTGATATACCAACAATAAGTAACAAGTATTTGTGCAGTGTAAAGGAAATGAAAACTAGTTCTCTAAATATTTTAACAATATGAATTTGAAAATTGTGATGTGCATTTTTATTCCCTGTAGTCTTATTTTATTCAGCTCCTGAGTTATTAATTGCCTCCAGAAGTCACATAATTAGTCAATTGAGTCTATCTGAGTGTGAAGGCCACTTCACACACACAGATATCTGAGTCCAATATATGAACAGATCTCTGGTTGCAGTGAAATCATGGATACATTGTTCCATTTTGTGGCTGTGTACAACATGGAGCAATATATCCATGATTTCACTGCAACCAGAGATCTGTTCAGATATTGGACTCAGATATCTGTGTGTGTGAAGTGGCCTTCAATTATTCTCCATATAACTAGAACTGTTCTGTGAAGGCCTCAGATGTTTGTGTGAGAACACTATGGTTCAAACAGCATCATGAAAACCAAGGAACACTACAGACAGGTTAGGTATATTTCTTCTATGGATCACATTTCAATCCATTATCCAAAAATGGGAGAAGTATGGCACAATTGCAAACCTATCAAGACATGGATGTCTACTAAATTGACTTCCCAAGCAAGGCAAGCACGGATTTGAGAAACAGCCAAGAACTCCATGGTCATTCTGCAGGAGCTGCAGAGACCCACAGCTCAGGTGGGAAAATCTGTCCAGAAGGCCACTAGTTCTACACTCCACAAATATGGCCTTTATGGAAGAGTGGCAAAAAGAAAGCTATTTTTGAAAGCAAGTCCTATGAAGTCATGTAGCTGAGACCGAAATAGAACTTTCTGGCTCGTCCAAGTGTAAAATGCTATATGTGGCAAAAACTAACACTGCACATCACTTTTAAAACACGATCCACACCATCAAACGTGGTGGCAGCAGAATGTTTTGGGCATTCTATCCTTCAGCAGGAACAGAGAAGCTGGCCAGAGTTGATGGGACAATGGATAGAGCAAAATACAGGGTATTCATTCAGGAAAACCTGTTAGAGGCTGCAGAAGACTTGAGACTGGGGCATAGGTTCACCTTCCAGCAGAACAGTGACCCTAAACGTACTGTCAGGGCTACAATGGAATGGCTTAGATCAAAATATATTCATGGGGGGGCGTAGCCTAGCTACTGATGGCGGATGTCACTTAGTGCAGGAGCTCCTGCAGACCTTGGCAAAGAAGCAGCGCTAATAAGTGTTACAGACAGCGGATTCTTACCATTTTGCTGTCCCTGGCCTCCTGACAGTGCTTGGAGGCAATTGGGAATAAAAGCTGTAGAAAGAAGCTCCCCAAGGAGGTTAACTGATTTCTTTAGAGACGGAGTGCCCTGCTTAGATTCCAACATGGCGCCGCCATCTCCACACTCTGCCTTTACTTCCTGAAGAGGATTACTTGTAGTATCAGAGACAACAGAGGAGGATCAGCTAGAGCAGGGGTCCCCAACCACCGGGCTGCGGACCGGGACCAGGCCGCGGGGTCTGTGAGCCGGTCTGTGCCGCCGCAGACCAGCACTACACACAGTGTGCTGAGCTCTGCGGCGGCTCAGAGCGGTGGATGCTGCCCACCCCCCCGGTGTGATGTCACCACTCCCCCACACCTGCAGCATTACATCCTCTCTGTGTTCTTTTCCTTAGCTGTGTGCATAGAAGCTCTCGGCTAATCACAGTGCAGCAGTCGATCCCTGTTTGGCTAGTGGCTGCTGTACTGTGATTGGCCGATGGCTTCTGACGTACATCTCTGCACAGTACACACAGCTGGGGAAGAGAACAGAGAGGGACGTAATGCTGCAGCGGCGGACCGGTGACGTGTGTGTGATAGAGAGGATGGGGGCTGGAAGAGGAGGAGGATGGAGGCTGGGAGCTGCAAGAGGAGGAGGCTGGGGGATGCAAAAGGAGGAGGCTGGGGGCTGCAAGGGGATGGAGAAATAGATCATATTTGCGGGGGATGTCCTAACGTATCTTTCGGGGAAACAGGATACTAAACCCCACCTCTTCTACATGGCTCTGCCCCATATGATCAAAGCCCCACCCCTATAACACCCCCTACCCCACCCGCCGCCGGGCCACTGAGAGATCATCTTTCTTGACGCCGGTCCCCGGAGCAAAAAAGCTTGTGGAGCCCTGAGCCAGAGGCATCGGTAGCACAGAAAAGCATGGAGAATCTTCTCAGCTTTAAGGAAATCCCTGCAGTTTATACTTTAAGGTATGATTGTAGATTTAAAGGGAACCAACCACCCCAAATGACCCCCCGGACTGTTAATATGTGTCCCTACACCCAGCACACACATTTGGGGCAATCGTTTTTGCTAAAAAAAAACTGTTTAGTAGAAACTAAGATATAGCTTTATGAAGTTTAATAAATTCAGACGAATGGGTGTTACCTAGTGCAGTGTTCCTGTGCCTGTCAGCCTCCTCTTCCCCCCTCCCTTCAGTGAAGCCCTTCTGTGCAAGGCGAAAATGAAAGGGGACGGGGCTCCGGCATGCCGCGATTTAGCCCCGCCCCTTTCATGACGCGGCCAGGCCCTTAGAAGGTGAGAGGGGCGTGCATGATTTACCAGGCAGCAGCAGACAGGCGGGGCATTTTCGGCTTGCACAGAAGGGCTTCACTGAAGGGAGGGGGGAAGAGGAGGCTGACAGGCACAGGAACACTGCACTAGGTAACACCCATTCGTCTGAATTTATTCAACTTCATAAAGCTATATCTTAGCTTCTACTAAACAGTTTGTTTAGCAAAAACGATTGCCCCAAATGTGTGTGCTGGGTGTAGGGACACATATTAACAGTCCGGGGGGGTCATTTGGGGTGGTTGGTTCCCTTTAAAGGGAGATATATCTGCTATTGGGAGCCGCACAGATGACCTGGAGACTAAGATAGCTGTTAACAGGGTCCCACAATGACTTGATAGATGCACATAAAGCCCTCAAAAGTGAGGTATATAAGCTACAAAACAAAGCCATTGAACTGGAGGACAGGTCCAGGAGAAATAACATTAGAATCAGGGGTGTAGCTGAATCTGTGTATGACACACACCTGCAGAGCCTACTCCAAGATTTCATGCAGCCTGTTGTGCCTGATGCTGATGCCAGAGATGTTGTTGTGGATAGAATCTATAGAGTCCTCGAGCTCCAGGGACTTGGTCCTAGTTTACCGCTTGATGTGATCGTGCGGATCCACTTTTCATAATATAAAGGATGCATTTCTGGCTGGGCAAAGGAAAAACCCTAAGCCACGGCTGCCTTCACATTTGCATTTGTGTCTGCATGCGTATGGCAGATGCGGACGCAAACGCAGTTCAAACACAGCCCATACTGATGCAAACGCAGCGGAGATTCTCCGCATGCATTCACATTAGTATGCAGCCCGGCCAGCCAATCAGCTGTCTCGGGGGCGGTGAGGGGGGGGTCAACGGCAGAGATCTCCTCTTCCCGGGCACAGCTGATCATCTGCCGTTGTCAGCGCGGGAGATTTGAAGAAACAGCTGATCTGACAGCTGTTTAAATCTCCCGCGCTGACACCGAATAGGTGATATCGGTGCAGGAGATGAGAAATAGCTGATTGCGGTCATTATTTCAGAAAATTAAAGTAGGGAGGATGGAGGGTTAAAAACCGTGCTGTGGTGTTACATGAGACATCAAAGGGTGAATGAAACGCTGAGTGAGTAACCAATCAATATTTTACAGCGATCCTAAAAATGCCCTGAAACATGGCAATATGATATTGAATTGTCATGGGGAAGGGGCCAGGGAGCTCTGAAACGCATTTATTAATAAATACATATTATATTCACGCTTTGATGTCGTGTGGAATACAGTTGCGCCATTTGTAACCCTTAATCCTCCATGCACTATGCTGGGGACTGCAGCAGCCGTGATATGCTTTTATAGTGGTTATGACTCTCACAACCACACAAGTGGAGCCTTTTATACCTATTTAGATAATAATTTATCTCTCAAACCCTTCATTCTCCCTAATTTAATTTTCTGCGGTAATGACCTTTGGGTTTTCATTTGCTGTAAGCCATAATCATTAACATAAATAAACACTTGATCACTGTTTGCAATGATGGTATATAATATATATGTGTTTCACTTTATGTATTGACTTACTGAAAAAAAAAAAACGTTTTAATGATTTTCTAATTCATTGAAATTCACTTGTATATCTAGAGGGAAAATGGGCCCACTGATCCAAGAGTCAGCTACATGATGTTTGGAGATACTTTCCCTGATCTGAGAATGATTATACTTATTTTTCCTATAGATTCAGTTTATGTAGCATGATTGATTACATTTTGATTGATGACTCTCTGCTGCATAAATGTTGTAAGACAGAGATTTGCCCAATAACCTAGTCGGGCCATGCCCCCACCCTACTTTCTATCACTGATTCTGGTTCAATGACCCCTTCAGCTAGATGGAGATTAAATGATTATCTGTTTTCCAGCCAAAAGAATAATGATAGCATATCCTGCCAATTATCAGAATTTTTTTTTGTCAATTTGTAATGGTGCCACATAAAATGACTCTTTGGATGGCTCACGAGGCCTTTATTAGAGGGGCTTTCATTAAGATTGTGGCTGGCTAAAAAGCAAGGACAAGAGCTCTTAATGCTATCCTATCCAAACTTCAAATTTTGGAGAAAGCAAAGAAAACACGTTGACCGCCTTTTCTCAGGCAGTTTTTGACCTAAGAAAACGCCTCATTTCTGATTTTCAAATATGAGAAGAACTTAAAATAATCTAAATCTAAATTCTACAGTATGAGGGATAGAACCAGGAGATTGTTAGCTAGAAGGGTAAAGAATTAGGAAACCAAACGAGATAACATTATAGTTAAAACGAATGGATCCCATATTTTGAATCCCATAAATATAGGCAACAAGTTTAAAAAATACTAACTTTACAATCTAAACTCTGACTCTCTAACTCCCGAACCCACCCACCAAACTATCCAATTCTTTCTTCATAATGTTTCTCTTCCTAAACTCTCTCCCATTGTTTTGAGTGACCTCAACTTTCCCCTCATAGAATTGGACATCTTTCAGGCCATCAAAGCAGCGGAAAAACTCGATGTATTTTCTAAGTCATATTACCATCAATATGCACAGATTCTTTCGCCTTATATACTGACAGTTTTCAGTTGTAAACTCAGATGTTAAATAGGAAAATCTGGAAGCCTCAATTGCTACGTTACCTAAACCAAGGAAGCCCTCAACAACTCCAGGAAATTTTAGGACGATTTTGTGTTTGAACTGTGATCTAAAATCTAAAAATTTATGCTAAAATGTGGGCCAATAGTCTTCTGGCAAACCTATCTACAAGTTGGGTTTATTCCAGTCAGGCAAGAGATGGGACTAGGAGGGTACCCCAATATCACTGGAATCCAGGTGGGACAAGTGGAACTCAAAAGTGGACTCTATAGTGATGATGTAATTCTCGTATGTACAAATGTAAAAACATTGTTAGAAACAGTCTTGTTCACATCCTCTTTTTATATCATACTAGCTGTAGTACCCGACTACGCCCGGGTTAATAAATAACCGATGTTAGCTATAACAAAATAGAATTTGAATATGTCATATTAATGACCTGTAAGAAAATAGAAGCTGAGCTGTGATTGATTGCTATAGGCAGCCTAATAAATCTCCAGCCAATAGTAAACCCTCCCCCTGGCCAGGCAGTATATGTTACCTAACACATACACATAATAGACAGCTCATGTGACTGACGTCTGTCTTAATTCCCTATATGGCACATGTGTTGTGCATTGGCTGTTTTTAATCAGATGTTTATGTTTGGAAATTAAAGATAGCACACGTCTGAGGCGAGTTGTGTGATGTGATTTGTGCACGTCTGTGTCTGTCTGTGTGGTGTGTGTGTCCCTGGGGTGTGTGTGTGTGTGTCCCTGTGGGGTGAGTGCATGTGTCCCTATAGGGTGTGTATGTGTGTGTCCCCCTGTGGGGGGATGGGGGGGTGTCTGTGTGGTGTGTGTCTCTGTTGTGTGTGTCTTTGTGGTTTGTGTGTGTGTCTGTGGGGTGAGTGCATGTGTCCCTATAGGGTGTGTGTGTGTCCCTGTGGGGGTCTGTGTGTGTGTCTCTGTGTTGTGCGTGTCTCTTTGTGGTGTGTGTGTGTTTGTTCGGGTGCGTGGTGAGTATCCAATGTTGGGGCTGCACCTTAGCAACTATACACTTGCTGTTACTCTTTGTGTGCGTGTGGTGTGTATACATGTCCCCGTGCGTGGTGAATATCTCATGTTGGGGCCCCACCTTAGTGACTATTGCTTGGGTATCGTAGTCTGTTGTCACTTCCTTTTGGGGCTATAATTAAGCGCACCTCTCATCATTCACCAACTGTCGCAAACTATGGACACTGTCACTTTTTTCCACACATTTATGTAGATAGGGGCAAAATTGTTTGTGAATTGGAATGCGCAGGGTTAACATTTCGCCTCATAACATAGCCTATGACGCTCTCGGGGTCCAGATGTGTGACTGCAAAATTTTGTGGCTGTAGTTGTGACGGTGTAGATGCCAATCCCGGATATACATATACACACACACACACACACACACACACACACACACACACACACACACAACATACACATACATACACACATTCAGCTTTATTTATTAGATGGCGACAGTTTTGGAGGCTGCTAAAGACTGTTGGAATAATAATCATGGGCACAAATGGAAGTGCATGATTCCCCATGAGGATTTACTAAATTTCTACTAGAAACAGAACTTCTTAAACCTTCTAGATTACCTCTTCCCTTTCAGGCAGTGTCTTTGCTAGTAATCCAATTGAATTCAATGAGCAGAACGTATCTTCTATTTCTGTATAGGTATTTAAGGATTAGGTTTAGAACCTTATATTGAAGGTCTCTCCCTGGTAGCATGGGACAGACTGGGGGTTAGTACTTTCGACAATTTATTTGATACAGATCAATTGCCACCCTTTAACCCCTTCATGACCCAGCTTATTTTGACCCTAAAGACCTTGCCATTTTTTGCAATTCTGACCAGTGTCCCTTTGAGGTTATAACTCGGGAACGCTCCTGTGTGCCTAAACATTGGGGCTCCCCCACAAGTGACCCCATTTTGGAAACTAGACCCCCCAGGGAACATATCTAGATGCATCAGTGAGCACTTTGAACCCCCAGGTGCTTCACAAATTGATCCGTAAAAATTAAAAAGTACTTTTTTTTTTTCCACAAAAATGTTTTTTTTTCATCTTTATGGATTAATTTGTGAAGAACCTGGGGCTTCAATATGCTCACCACCCATCTAGATAAGTTCCCTGGGGGGTCTAGTTTTCAAAATGGGGTCACTTGTGGGGGAGCTCCAAAG
This sequence comes from Allobates femoralis, assembly GCA_033576535.1. Lineage (NCBI taxonomy): Eukaryota > Metazoa > Chordata > Amphibia > Anura > Aromobatidae > Allobates > Allobates femoralis. The sequence continues at coordinate 305,182,384 of JARQOC010000005.1, read as the reverse complement.
TTTAGGCACACAGGGGCTCTCCAAACGCGACATGGTGTCCGCTAACATTTTGAATGGAAAATCAGCTCAAATTGTTAGCGGACACCATGTCGCATTTGGAGAGCCCCTGTGTGCCTAAACATTGGGGCTCCCCCACAAGTGACCCCATTTTGGAAACTAGACCCCCCAGGGAACATATCTAGATGCATAGTGAGCACTTTGAACCCCCAGGTGCTTCACAAATTGATCCGTACAAATTAAAAAAAGAAAATTTGTGTGAAAAAAAAGTATTTTTACCTTATTACGGATCAGTTTGTGAAGCACCTGGTGAATCAAATTTCTCACTATGCATCTAGATAGGTTCCTTGGGGGGTCTAGTTTCCAAAATGGGGTCACTCCTGGGGGAGCTCCAATGTTTAGGCACACAGGGGCTCTCCATACGCAACCTGGTGTTTGCCAACAATTGGAATTGTTAGCGGAAAGTAGACCCCCCAGGGAACATATCTAGATGCACAGTAAGCACTTTGAACCCCCATGTGCTTCACAAATTGAGCTGTATAAATGAATAAAGAAACTTTTTGTGAAAAAACATACTAGTCTAGTAGTTGCAGTTGCAGCATAGGGGACCCAAAACATTTGGGTCTCTCCATGCTGAGGATTCCAGCCCCCTAGCTGCCAAGTTGTACCTGGCTGGCAACCAAAAATACGGCAAAGCTCCATGTCATTTTATTTGTAGAATTTTTTTTAAAAAAATGACATGGGGCTCTGCCATATTTTTGGTCCAGCCAGGTACAACTTGGCAGCTACGGACTGCCACCAGCTGCCTCATTGTACCTGGCTGGCAACCAAAAATACAGCGAAGCCTATTTTTTTTTTATTTCTAGAATTATTTCTAGAAAAAAAATTACATAGGGCTCCGCCATATTTTTGGTCCAGCCAGGTACAACTTGGCAGCTACGGACTGCCACCAGCCCCCAGCTGCCTCGTCATACCTGGCTGGAACCAAAAATACAGTGAAGCCCTTTTTTTTTTTTATTTCTAGAACTAATTCTAGAAAAAAAAATTACGTGGGGCTCCGCCATATTTTTGGTCCAGCCAGGTACAACTAGGCAGCTGGGGGATGGAATCCTCAGCATAGACAGGCCCAAGCGTTCTGGGCCCCCCATGCTGCGAATTGCAGCCCGCAGCCGCCCCAGAAAATGGCGCATTCATTGAAGCCCTATTTTCTGGCGCTGTACCCACGCTCTTCCAGTTGCCCTGATGCCGGTGGCTAACTGGGTAATAAAGGAGTTAATGCCAGCTTTTTATTGGCAGCTGGCACTAAGCCCGAGATTCATAATATAGGGCCAATGTTAGACCCGCCATTAGGAATCTCTAGTACGGTAAATAGTCAATAAATACACACAGAGAAAAATCTTTTTATTTGCAAAAAAAAACACAGACACAATTCGGACTCCATCTTTATTATAAAAAGATCCGACGTAGTCCACAACGAAGGTCCCACGACGCTCGATCGCCTCCGACGTAGTCCACAATGAAGATCCCACGACGCTCGATCGCCACTGCTCAATCCAGAGACTGCAGCAAGGGATCAAGTGTCCTCTTCCTACAGCCTCTGGGGTCAGCGTTATAGTGCACTGTATGGCAATGATCTGTCATACAATTCATCAAGACTATGATCCCAGAGACCACAACAAGAGGACACTTGATCCCTTGTTGTAGTCTCTGGGATCAGCGTCATGGTGCACGGTATGGCAATGATCTGTCATACCGTGCACAATGACGCTGATCCCAGAGACTACAAGAGAACACTTGATCCCTTGTTGTAGTCTCTGGGATCAGCATCATGGTGCACGGTACGGCAATGATCTGTCATACCATGCACCCGACGCTGATCCCAGAGACTACAACAAGGGATCAAGTGTCCTCTTGTTATAGTCTCTGGGATCAGCGTCCGGTGCACGGTATGACAGATCATTGCCATACCATGCACCATGACGCTGATCCCAGAGACTACAACAAGGGATCAAGTGTCCTCTTGTTGTAGTCTCTGGGATCAGCATCATGGTGCACGGTATGGCAATGATCTGTCATACCGTGCACAATGACGCTGATCCCAGAGACTACAAGAGGACACTTGATCCCTTGTTGTAGTCTCTGGGATCAGCGTCATGGTGCATGGTATGGCAATGATCTGCCATACAGTGCACCATGATGCTGATCCCAGAGACTACAACAAGAGGATATTTGATCCCTTGTTATAGTCTCTGGGATCAGCGTTCGGTGCACGGTATGACAGATCATTGCCATACCATGCACCATGACGCTGATCCCAGAGACTACAACAAGGGATCAAGTGTTCCCTTGTTGTAGTCTCTGGAGATCGTTTCCATGACGATTGGATCCTCTAAGTGCTGTGATCCCTGAGATCACAGCACTTAGAGGGTTAACACAGCTGGGGCACAGCAATCACACAGATGCTGTGCCCTGGCTGTGACACCGCTCCTCTGCACACTCATCTCTATGCTGGGAGATGACTGTGCAGAGGAGCCGACAGAAGAAGGAGGACGCTGCAGGAAGAGGACAGCGCAGAGAAGACCCGGAGCAGACCGAAGGACAGAGGCAGAAGACCGGAGGAAAGAGGGAGAACAGCGGAAGACAGAGGAGAAGAAAGAAGACAGGTGAGGAAGAAGAGGGAGTAGGAAGAAGAGGGAGCGGGAAGAGAACGGGCGGAGGTGATCACCGCGGGCAGCGGTGATCACAGGAGGCATTGGGAGGGATCGCAGGGCAGGGGAGACCACAGGGGGAGATCACCCACAGGGGGCAGATGACCCACAGGGGGGAGATCGGAGGGCAGGGGGCACTCTCTCCAATCAGATCTGAGGGGGGGTGACAAAGGGTCCCTTGTCCAGCCAATGCCTGATGCTGTCCAGCATCAGGCATTGACTTTATTGTAACATCTCACCAAGTTTCATTGGTGAGATATTACATTTACTCCGATTGGCAGTTTCACTTTCACTTCACTGCCAATCGGAGCGGTTTTTAGCCACAGGGGGCTAAGCCACCCCCCCCAGGGTATAGTGCAGGTCCTTCCGTACCTGCGGCTCTATTAACCCCTTAGTGACCGCTGTTAATAGAGCCGCAGGCAGGGAAACCCGTGATGACGCAGCATATGCGTCCAAGGTCGGGAACTAACTTGTTTTCATGACGCATATGCTGCGTCCCAGGTCGGGAAGGGGTTAAAAACCTAGTCGATAAATTTTCTCTCCCAAATTCCAGTTTCTACCAATATCTCTAGGTGAAACTCTTCCTTATCTAATGTCGCCTTCCTAATTGGAGACATTTCAGCTTTCAACCTGCTGCAAAAATTATTTAAAGTGGAGTATCCTAATCAACATGGCTTGTCTATAATTTACAAGGTATTAAATACCCCTCAGGAGCACTCTAAGCTCTCTTGTATAAAACTTTGGAAAGATGCGCTTTCATTCACTTTATTATCAGAGCAATGGTGGCAAGCTTCTAAATATATACTGAAATTCTCCTCCTGTGTCAATTATTTGGAGCAATCAAGAAAAATACATTTAAATTGGTATCTAACCTCCAGAAAAATTTCTTGCTTTCACAATTCTTATTCTCTGCTGTGCTGGAAGGGTTGTCTTTATAAAAGTGCTATGGGTCGTGTGGTGGTGCTGCCGAAAGGTACAAACTTACTAGAATCTAGTATCCACTATTACATTGTTTTTGCTCAATTGTCCCATCCACCTAGAAAAGGCCCCCTGGTGGTATTGATCTGGAATTCCTCTTGACCAACTTGATCCCTTTGATCTCTCATACAGCAGTGGGTCATTGTCTCACTAAACATTGGAAAGCTACATCCATGCCATCTACAGAGGGACGAATTGGTAAAATTAATACTCACTTTGAATACGAACTGATCTTGGCTTTAGATTTCAAAAGTAAAAATAAGGTTGCTGACCAATGAGACCCTTGGGTCGCTTCTGGCTTATGCTCTCCCGTTTTGCTCCATGACCTACTTAATTGTATGCTATGGACAAATCTATAAAATTCAGCCTGTGCCACTCCCATGTTTATGCTGTTTTGTTTGCCCCATCCCTAACGTTTCCTTTGTCTTTCCTCCCTGCCTTTCCTGATGTCATACTCATACTTTATCTAATATATATATCTAATATATATTTACCTACAATTGTCTGTCATCCACTTCCACCCGCATGTCTTTGAATCCCACAATTCGCCGCACTGGAAGTACGCTGACTGCAATATTGGAATACCCACGTGATGTGTATTCCAATATGGCACCCCACTGGTGGTACCAGGCCCTTGCGCAGTACCACCAGCGGGTCACCCACACCGGGACACCCCGCTGGACCTCCCCGCCGGGATCCGCCGCCAGACCTCTGCTAGGACCCGCTGCCGCCACCTGACTACTCTTGTCTGATCCCGCCGGTGCCTGCCCACCCAATTCCGTGCAGTCAAAACCGCTAGGAAAGACTGCTGCTTGTGGCCGGTGCTAGAGATGGGGTGCGGGCACCCTCTGAGATGGGTGGGCAGGCACTGGAGGGACACACACACTACAGACATGCATGTACACACACATATACATGTAACATGTACTCGCATACATACACACAAAGACATGAATACATATACACAGTATAATGTCCCCACACGCACTTACAAAAACACACACATACAGTACAAAGACACATACACACGCGGAGTATAATGTCCCATGATAAATTCATAAGCATGCACATGCATGCATACACACACACACATGCAGATACAAACATGCACACTCACAAACATGCATACACACAGTGTAATGTCTCCACACACATTCACATGCACGCAGATACACACATGCAAGCATGCACATACACACATGCATACACAGTATAATGGCTCCACACACGCCCGTGCATACACACAGATATACACATGTAGATACACACACGCACATACAAACACGCATGCATACACAGTATAATGTTCCCACACGCACATACACACATGTAAGCACGCACATACACAAACATGCATACACACACAATATAATGAACTTGGTGAGAAGTAATAAAGTAGATAACTAGGTGTCTCTGTCTATTTTGTATGTAATAAAACATTTCCCTGTCTGTATTTTTTTCTCCCTTTACTGAAAGTATTGCTAATGGCCGGCTGTCATACTGAAGGCTGACATTAGCAATAGGACTTGATATCAGCTGCCAAAAAAAAGCTGATATTAACCCCTTTATTACCCAGTCTGCCACCGCTACACAGCAGCTGGAAGAGCGGGGCAGCCTCCAGTTTTGGCGTCTCTCATAGAGGCGCCAATTCTGGGGAGGCTGCTGGCTGCAATTTTCAGCGTGGGGGGCCCAGATCGCTTGAGCCTCACCATGCTGAGAATTCCAGCCCTCAGCTGTCTGGGTTACCTTGGCTGACAATAGGAAATATGGTGAAGCCCACGCCAATTTTTTTTTTAGTCATTTATTTAAATTTAAAAAAAAGGCTTCCCTGTATTTTTCATTGCCAGTGAAGGTAACACCAGCCAGCGGAGGTTAGCAGCCAGTAGCTGCTTGGTTTACCTGCGCTGGAAAGACAAAATACAGCGCAGCCCTACATATTTTTTTACCAGGAAATTAAATAGATTGCCAGATTGACACTCTATTATTAACCCCCCCTCCCCCGCAGAAACAGGTTTTTAGCTAAGAATACATTTACTTACATGCATTGGAAGAGACCACGGTGGGGGAGGGGGGGAGAGACAGCCGCCACCCCAAGTTCCACAGAGCTGCCCTCAGTGTGATGTCACTGCCCTCCCGATGTGATAGCATCTGGCCCACATCTAGTGATATATATTAGTGCATCTCAATGAATTAGAATATCATCAAAAATCAATGTACGGTAATATTGCCATGTTTCAGGGTGTTTCTGGAGGTGAAAATTGCTATTCACAGACGCTCTCCAATCAGAACTAGAGCTAATTTGCAAAAAGAATGGGCAAAAATTTCATGCTGGTAGACATACCCCCAAGACTTGTAGCTGTAATTGGAGAGAAAAATGGTCCTTATTTTTAAAGTGAGAAAACCAAGCATCTTTTCCTTTGCACTTCACAAATACTTGATACTTAGTGTTGTACATCATTAAAATTACAATAAAATATGTTTGTTTGTGGGTGTAATGTAAAACAGGTCACTGGGTATGAATACATTTTCAGGATGCTGTATATGATAAGTATACACTATATATGCAGAAGATTGCTAAACTTTTAATGTGTTTGCTTGCCAGAAAATATAAATAATGTTTTTGGATCTTGAAATAGTTATAGATTTTTGATTTGCCCATTATTAGATGATGTCATAATCTAAATGAACATGTATTAATTTTGGTTTTAATTTGTATTTTACCTTTCTAGTGTAATAACATGTACAGAGCTGTCAGCAAGTACTTCCTTTAACGTTCTGTACATGTATGGCACTGGACTGGCGACGATCTCTGATCCTCACACCACTAACTATTCAATACAAGGCCCCCTGAGTTCCAATTCCGGCAGTGCGTTGTCAGGTGGCCTAATAATTTCCATTAAGACATGCCATTTAATTATACTTTTAAGTCCTCAAGTACAAACCAAAAATTGCCTTCTGTTCTTATTATCGACAGAAAATTGAAACAAAAAAGGTCATTAAGGGTTTATTATGGCTAAGCAGGAAAGCTTTGCATTGTTTCCATATTTTCTTGGTATTTGAAGATCCGCTGTTGTGTGAAGACCTAAAATTTACCAGAACCTTCCATCATACTTCATTACAGGTGTGCCATGGGGTGTCCAGTTGGCGTCTGTCTACATGCTTTGTGACACTGCTCCATGTGACCCTTCTATCATCCTCCAGACGCTCCAAGCATGGAAAGAAACTACAAAGAACGTCATACCGCCTGCTGTAATAAACTCTATGCAAGAGATTGCATCATTGTGTGTCCAGGATAAATGAGTCTTTTCAATGTCCCCTAGGTGCTGAGTGATCTATTCCCAAGAATCCTGAGCACTGGAGGAGAGAAGTGCCTTTTTCTGATTCTCTTATTAGTTTGCACTTTGATATTTAAGGATATAAAGCCATTTTTTGTTTGTAAAGTTGTCTTTTGTAAGAAGCACAGATTTCAGTGTGATTGTAAATGTGTAAATTATACATGTAAATTTTTGTATAATAAATATAGGTAACATTTTATATACGTCTGTTAAGAAAAACATGAGTCCAACATAAGTGACCAGTCATGGTATGTGTTCCTACATGTTGCCAAGTTTTAGTTTGGTTTTAACAATTCTAATAATGTTTTATAACATTTCTCTCTTATGATGTGTGCTTGTTTTCATTTATAAGTTGCTTAAGAAAACTTTATTTGTAGCCAAGTACTAGCAAATACAACAACTACATTTTGCCGATATAATATTACCTGCTTACTGATGCCTGTACTGCCTTTTGTCTCTGTAAGATGGGTGATTTTAATATCTCTATACACTGTCTGAGCATAACTGTGCTGCTTGCATGCTGGTTGCTCCTGCCCCTGACTGTTGAAGTGCGTGGCACTGAAATTTATGCTGTTTAACACCATAGAAGTATAATATTTTTTGCTTTATAAGAAGCACCTGATTATAAGACGCATCCCCAAATTTGGTGAAGGAAAAGAGAAAAACATAATTTTTAATCTTAAATAGGGTCCGTCTTATAATGTCAGTGTCCGTCTTACAAATCATATAGGGTATATGTCCCTCATAGCTCCCTCATCATGATACATGGTCCCTCATAAAGGGATACAGCCCCCCATCCTAGATGTGGCCCTCTTAATCTGGTTATGGCTGGCACATGTCCCCCTGTGCTGAATCATGGTTCCCAGTGATGGCACACATCCCCCTGTGCTGAATCATGGTTCCCAGTGATGGCACACATCCCCCTGTGCTGAATCATGGTTCCCAGTGATGGCACACATCCCCCTGTGCTGGATATTTCCCCCAGTGATGGCACATCCCCCCCATGCTGGATATGGCCCCCCCCCCCCATGCTGGATATGCCCCCCCCATGCTGATATGGCCCCTCCATGCTGGATATGGCCCCTCCATGCTGCTGACCATAATAAAATAACAACCACGTTACTTACCCTTTCCAGCGGTGTCCTCTGTGTTTCCCTCCTTGCCGCTGCACCCGCACTTCCCGATTCTTCTCAGGGAGTCGGTAATGTGATCGGGCGAGCAGAGATGATGTCACTCTACTATGCAGATCTCATGACCGGCTCCCCAAGAAGAATCAGGAAGTGTGGGTGCAGCGGCAAGGAGGGAAACACAGAGGACACCGCTGGAAAGGGTAAGTAACGTGGTTGTTATTTTATTATGGGCAGCAGCATGGGGGGGCCATATCCAGCACTTTAAAGGGGCAGGCAATGTAATATTCTCCGTTCCCGTAGTCCATCACCGCATTGCGGTTTCAGCACCAAGGTGATGGACAGCAGGTGCAGTGCATACTATTTGAGGCCAATGAGCGGGAGTTGCCGCCTGCAGCCAGCCCACCCCAGCACCGGACACTGCTCCAAAGCCACCCCCACCTTCCCCTGCAGTATATTTTCTGTACATTCGGATTATAAAACACACCCACTTTCCCCCAAAATTTGGGGGAACAAAAGTGCATTTTATAATCTAAAGAATACAGTATCTTCCATACAAGACAGTATTAACCTTTCCTGTGTGGTTCTGTATAGTAGTGTATTGGGCTCCAGTAATTGACAAGTAATAAACTGCTGGCTTTCTAGTAGTGCATGGCAGATGGTTTCATTTATCATGCTTTATTTAATGTGAGTTATATACTTGGCTATCTATTAGACGAAGTTTATAAGATCTTAGTTAAAGGATCAAGCAGTCCTATACACTGCTCCTTTAGTTATAAAAGTGAACACTGCAGCCATTAGGAGACTTGGTTTTGTTTCTCAAGTACAGAAAATGGAACCTTAAAGGTTATGTGTACTTGCAACCCCTTTGAAAATCCTTTATTATGAGGGCCACCATTTAAGTTACCTGTTGCTAAGCATTGTTCTCCAATTGAGTTGGATCCGTAAACAAATAACCATGTAGAGTACTATAATTTTAATTCATTTTAAAATTTATTGAACCTGACAGCTGAGTTTTATCATGTTCATCTTTCCACATCCTGGTATCTGACAGCTACAGGTTGTCCCAGCTTTTCTTGTTTGCAGCTGTTTATTGTTTTTATTTTTTTTGTTCCTGCTGCTTTGTCTGGACATTAACTTCAATAACATTACAAACTGTTGCATTTTAAAGTGAGAGAATACTTTTTAGTACAGTTCCTGCCCTGCTACATGATAAAGCAGAATCCAGGGAATCCAGATTTCTGCCTATTAGCTTCATCTAGAAGCAAAAAGCAGGTGGTATGTCGGGCGTGGATGCTGTGAGCTGCAAGATAAGTTTACGATCACACCCCCTCACAATTCTGTATGTGGAGGGGGCATGGCAAGGGGGCATGGCCGTGGCCCCATGTTCACACACATACAATCCAGCCCCTGATATACCATTCTATGTGACAGGGGGTCCAGGCTTCAAATAGCAATCATGTCACCAAGCAGATGCAAATACACGCTGTGATCCTGTGCTGTATGATGGTGCATAATGTGTACTGGTAATATGAGGATACATAACCTAAATAATACATAACATATGATAGACTGATTTATAGATGATAGATAAAAACAGAGATATGTGAGAGATACATAATGGAAAGATATTTTTAATCCTATATATGTTTGGTTCACAGTATAAGGAACAGATAAAGTAATAATGAAACTTTGGGGTTTATACTATGTCTAACAGGTGCTGCAGACCTTGGATGCCTTTGCTGTGCCTGTCACTGAGGAGCGATGATGATGATCCATTGAAAGCTGCAGGGACAGTAATCAAACATTTTGCTATGGGGAAGGGGAGACCATGCAGAGCTGAATCGTTCAATGTAATGATTTGCCTCTGCTTGCATCCACACATTACCAGTACACATTATGCATCATCATACAGCAGAGGATCACAGCATGTATTTCTATCCGCTTGGTGACATGATTGCTATTTGAAGCCTGGGACCCCCTGTCAGATAGAATGGTGTATCAGGGGCTGAATTGTATGTGTGTGAACATGGGGTCGGCGGTCACGCCCCCTGCCTTGCACCCTCCCCATACAGAATTGTGAGGGGGTGTGAATGTAGGCTGATCTTGAAGCTCACAGCATCCACGCCCCTAACACACCTCCTGCTTTTTGCTTCTAGTTGAAGCTAACAGGCAGAAATCTAGGTTCCCTGAGGTGGGGGCTAGAGCAGAGGAGCAGGTATGATTTTATTGATCTATAGATCCTAGAACTGCAGTGTACAGCTCTGCTTCATCATGTAGCAGGGCAGGAATTGTACTAAAATGTTTTCTCTCACTGGAGTTCCCCTTTAATTTATTTTGCTTCTTTCTTGACTGTGTAGTTGTGCAGGAAGCACCACATCCGTAATATGTAAGCAAATCTGTTTTTAGCTGCTTTTCACTAGAAAGTAAGAATACTAAATTCTGCATGTTGGTAATGCCACTTATGGTTGTTTTTTTTATAATAATCTATTAACAAAGCCAGGTATTCGAGACATGTTTCTTTCTCTTCTGGCACCAGTTACTATTGATTTGTGTAAAAAAACAAAAAAATATATATATTTTCCTGGAGGAATGGGATGGTTCAAGGTAATCTGCCAGCAGGTTTCATTTTGTCTAATCTGAAGACCTCAGTCTATAAGAGTTAATGCAAAGAAATCAGTGATGCTTCTCTTATGATGGAAGAGTATTGTTGTTTACTGGCAATGTTTGTTTTAGTACCAGTAGCTTTTCATTGCTGGATACAGCAGCAGTAAGCCTATGTCCAGCAACCCCCCTGCTGTGATAAACAGCGTCTCACTTTTTACAGATTTTGTATACAGTGCATGGTATGGGCAGGGGCAGCTCTTTGAGCTCTGCTGCATTGTTAAACATGAAAACTTTGTGTCCAAATCGCTGCACCCAGTCATCTAAGTAATGCATCATTGAAATTAGGGTCTCTTTGCCTGCGGCATGCTGCTAGCAAAAAAACAGCTAAAAGATTCCCTTTTCAAAAAGCTGTTAAGAAACCTGAATAACCATGATCTAGTTACTGATCTATACATATAAACTGACAACACTTAACTATGCAGAGCAGATTAATTCCTATATGAGTGTACAATTGTGTTTGAATACATGTATATCTGCTCCAGTGCTAAGCTTAGCATCTCCACTTCCATCCTTTACTTAATGCAGGACAAAGTTTTTCTGAGACTAGAGCTAAGTGGAGGCCGATCCACCCCTTCATTTAGTAGCTGAGCAGTTGGAATGTGCGGTAAGCCAGCCCCCTTCACATTCAACACTGGTCTTGTGCTGACTCCGAAAACTCTGCTGTGTCGGTTTAAGGAAGAGATGGGGATACTGCCATTATTAGACTAGGGTAAACAGATTCATCAAACAATAATGAGCAGTCCACACTGATGAATGCGATTAGTAACCACATTCATCCACCACCAGAAAATCTGCAAAAAATCAGTGCAAAAAATCCGCACAGGAATCACACAAAAAGCTCTCTGCTTATAATAAGTATTTTTTCCAGTTTGTAGCAAGTGCTATCAAAAAAGTATCAAAAACAGGGCTATTGGTCTGAACGTTTTTTGCAAAAAATATACGCAAGCTGCCTCCGTCACGGTTGCCCTAACCGAGGCAGTCCCTAGCTGATGTGTGCATTTAAAACCTGAGTGTGTGAACATACCTCCATCCAGGCTCCAGCCAGGACTCCACTCTGTGGGCTTTTTACCTGTGAAACAGCTTGTGTGTGAACTACTCATAGGGAAAGGGTGGGTCACTTCCCTTTCCTGCGAACAGGAGAAATACATTCACCAAACAATAATGAGCAGTTCAGTCAGGGCCACCGTGACGGAGGTGAGGCAGCTTGCGTATATTTTTTGCAAAAAACATACACACCAATAGCCCTGTTTTTGATACTTTTTTGATAGCACTTGCTACAAACTGGAAAAAATACTTATTATAAACAGAGAGCTTTTTGTGTGATTCCTGTGCGGATTTTTTGCACTGATTTTTTTGTAGGGTAAAAAGATACATAATTTTATGTATAACTAGCTGTAGTGCCCGGCATTGCCAAGGAGTAGTAATTAACTAATCTTAATTATAAGCTTTGTGTATGTATGTCCACTGTACGCATCAAATCTGCCTCCCCCACCCAAACATGCACCCCCGCCCTCACCCCAAATCTTTCCCTCCCCCCACACCTGTCCCCCTGCAAACCTGCATCCCTGCCTCTCCAAAATAAATGCCCCAAACCCTCACCTCCATCCTTGCCCCCACAAAAAAGCCCGCCCCCAAAAAACACACCCTGCCTCCCCAAGCCTGCCTGCACCACCCCACAAACGTGCACCTATGCCCCCTCCCCAAACCCCCCCCTTCTTCCCCCTTCTTCCCCCAATTCACACATACTGAGTGCTGTGTGCGACACCTATTGGTAAACTGGGGGCTGTGTGCAACTTCCTGCAGTATACTGGTATTGCCTGCTTGGGGCACAATTCCCACTATAACCACAATGGACACAATCCTATTACCATATATGGGTGATATTACCTATATGAGCATTAACATATGTGTGGGTGATATGACCATTTATGGGCATTATAGTGCACATTAATAATACAAATACACAAGCAGTAAATAGGCCTTTTTTTGGGAGGAGGGGTTAAAATTTCCCCTCAAAACAGTCATAGATTTTTCCTGAGTCAAATGGGGTGTGTATGCAAATTTTGTGACTGTAGGTGCGACACTGCGAACGTCTTTAGTGGACACACACATGCACTCAGCTTGATATATTAGATGTTCACCTTCGTTTGGCGGGGCTTAATGTACCCTTTAAACTTTAATAGAAGCCATTATACCATTAAAACTTTAATAAAAGTCATCTTAAGTTTTTACAATTTTTATTGAGTGCTATCGAAAATTGGCATCTCCATGTCAGTCTCTATACTGATCTTATAAATTATGTTTTACACCACTTTGATTATCGGTTAGGCTATAAATAAGGAAGAAAAAGGGCGAGCAAAACACTTCACATGGTTCATGTAGTCTGCAGTTATGGAGACTCCATTTTGATTAGTTTCTTGTGTTTTTTTTTAATAAATTTAACAGTTTGCTGTTTTTTTTATGTGCACTGGAGCCAAATAATGGTTGAAAGTGTGCACAGATTTCAACATTTTTCTGTATTGTTAAATGGGTACAAATACGCAGTAACTATATCAAACCATTGTCTGTCAGAAATTGCTATAAGTAGTAATGAAATTCTAGCCAGAGGATGATCATGTTATTTTTAATGTTGGTTTGCACATTTGGAGGATTTGGATTATTGCCTGTAAAAACTGGGCACCTAAGATAATGTCTATGTTCTCAACTACATTTTTAAATATTTGTTAATATCCAAGCGATCAAAGTGCAAAATATTGTCTTAAAGGGAGTTTGTCAGCTGCTTTAATTCCCCAAACCTATCACTACCTGTCCCTGCAGCTTCATTCTACATCCCTAAGCATCTTTATCTAGCTAAAAGTGTACTCTAATCAATGAGAAAATCATTTTATAACTTACATGTTTGAAGATACCATCTTAATTACCAAACAGAGTGCAGACACTCTGGATGTTCTCTCTGCGTCCATTTTTCCCCCTTGTTCCATGGTTATCATGCCCCAGTGGGCGTGATAGCCTAATTTCCATGCGTGGCCCAGGCGTTTGAAAAAGTTGTGGGATCGTTTCTCGTGTGACACCGTGTCACATCATTTTTTTGGTCCTATGCATTGTGGGGGAATATTGGGTTTACTCACCAGCTTCAGAATGTGCACTGGGAAAGCTCTGAAGCCAGACAATACACCCATTACATCCCCACACTGTGCAGGACTGTAAATGATGCGCCATGGCATTATACTAGGAATAAGCCCACAGAGATTTCAAAGGCTGGGAGCATGCACGAATATTAGGGGTTATCTCATGCCCTGGAGGGCGTGATAACCTAAGCGAGGGTGGAAAATGTACCCAGGGAGAATGCCCAGAGTGTCAGCACTCCGAAGACAACATCATAATTTACATATAAACATGTACGCTATAAAATTATTTTTCTCAGTGATTACAGTACACTTTCAACTCAGGCAGGAATGCTTAAGCATGTACTATGCGCTAAAAGTGAGGTACATAAAAGCGCAAATAAGGTCTTATCTGTGGTGTAATCAAACCAATTGTAGTGAAAAGAGGCTCACCTTTAGAGGTCGTGAAGAGTCACAACCACTATTAAAGCGTACATCAACTGCCACAGTCCCCAGAGATAAAGCATATAATCACCAGTGAAGAAAAGGTTAACCACTGTGCTGCTCGATCCGAATGAACATCAAACTTCGGAGGATACCAAGTTAGGATATATTGGCTGTGGTTTATTAGTCAACGTGTTTCAGGGCTCCAGGGCCCCTTCATCAAGACAAACCAACATGTTATTCCCTGCAGCCAAATGGTCAGCTCAGTGGCTCTGAGCAACTTTTATGCCATTTACTCAGACAAGGCCACTGACCTCCGTAACTGGCTGCAGTAGTGCAGATAATAACAGCAGAAGCACCAGCAGAGACCTACTGATGGACTTGGGAAAAGCAAGTATTTTTTTCTTTAAACAAATTACAGAAAAGTCTTTCCACAATTGCATTTTGTTTTACATAAAAAATTAAACTGCTTTACGCACCTTCCCTGGCTTTGCCATTGCTCCTTCTGTCTGTTGTCTGCAGCATATTGACAACGCTGCAGCTAATCACTTGCTCAGTTGCTCTTTATGTCTATTTGGGCAGAGCCACCTATCACTGACAGCAACAGAAGGCACTCATAGACTTAGCTGAACATGAGGAAGGTGAGTATTTTATAAAAAATTAAAAAAACTACGCTTTGGGATGAGTTTTTTGGAAATGGAAAACAATTTTAAAGTAACATACCTTTTTATTTCACATACTGTATATACTCGTGTATAAGCCGACCCCCTACTTTGCCCCCAAAACCTGGGAAAACCTATTGACTCGTGTATAAGCCAGGGGAAGGGTATGAGCCCCCAGCAGGGGTATACAGCAGCCTCCCCACATGGTATACAGCAGCCCCCACAGTGTATAAGCAGCAGCCCCAGTGGTATATACAGCAGCAGCCCCAGAGGTATATACAGCAGCAGCCTCAGAGGTATATACAGCAGCAGCCCCAGAGGTATATATAACAGCAGCCTCAAAGGTATATACAGCAGCAGCCCCAGAGGTATATATAGCAGCAGCCTCAGAGGTATATACAGAAGCAGCCCAGAGGTACCGGTATATATATAGCAGCAGACCCAGAGGTATACAGCAACAGCCCGCCCGCCACCCCCATCAGTATACAGGCGCCCCCCCCTTGCTGCCGCAAACCTGTAAAGTAAGATCATTATACTTATCACTGTCCTGTCGCCGCCGTCCCTGCTCTGCATCGCGCTCCTCCGGCTTCTTCTGGCTTCCTCCTCTGGCGCACAGACAATGACGTCATTGCCTGCGCCCACCAGAGGAGAAAGCCGGAGGAGCGCGATGCAGAGCGGGGACGGCGGCGACAGGACAGTGATGAGTATAATGATCTTACTTTACAGGTTTGCGGCAGCAAGGGGGGAGCCCTGGATACTGATGGGGGGGCGCCTGTATACTGATGGGGGTGGCGGGCGGGCGGCCTGCCGTATGACTCGCGTATAAGCCGAGGGGGGGACTTTTCAGCCCAATTTTTGGGCTGAAAAACTCGGCTTATACGCGAGTATATATGGTATATACACCTACAATTCTGAACTATTAATTTACAGCTAAGACATTCTTTAGCTTGCATTCGTTCATTGTGCCATTCTAATACTACAACCCCTGGTAAAAATTGTGGAATCACCGGGCTCAGAGGATGTCCATTCAGTTGTTTCGTTTTGTGCCATGTCGTGATCTGCTTTTTTCTATAACATTAAAGTCATTTCAAATGGCAACTTGATTTCTTTTAGTGTTTCTGAAAGCCATAAAGATAAAAAATGTGGTAGTCAGTAAGGGTAACTTTTTTCAGACCAAGCAGAGGGGAAAAAAATGTGGAATCACTCAATTCTGAGAAAAAAAAATTGTGGAATCACCCTGTAAATTTTCATTCCCAAAACTAACACCTGCATCAAATGAAATCTGCTTGTTAGTCTGCATCTAAAAAGGAGTGATCACAACTTGGAGCCATGATTCATGTCAGCCCACTTGGTGCTACAGCTCTCCAACATGAGAGATGTCAATTGAAACAAAGGAGAGGATTATCAAACTCTTAAAAGAGGGTAAATCATCACACAATGTTGCAAAAGATGTTGGTTGTTCACAGTCAGCTGTGTCTAAAATCTGGACCAAATACAAACAACTTTGGAAGCTTGTTAAAGGCAAACATACTGGTAGACCAAGGAAGACATATTGCTTTAATTTTTGGGTCTTGACGCTTTGATGTCTCCAAAACAGGAAATGCACAACAAAACAAATGAGGAACGAATGGGAGGAAACTGAAGTCAATGTCTGTGACCGAACTGTAAGAAACTGCCTAAAGGAAATGGGATTTACATACAGAAAAGCCATCATTAACACCTAAACAGAAAAAACATGGTTACAATGGGCTAAGGAAAAGCAATCGTGGACAGTGGATGACCAGATGAAAGTCATAATCTGTAATGAATCGCAAATCTGCATTGGTGGAAGTTAAAGAAAATGGTCCATGACAAGGCTCCAATCTGCAAAGCTGATCTGGCAACAGCAATCAGAGAAAGTTGGAGCCAGATTGATGATGAGTACTGTTTGTCACTGATTAAGTCCATGCCTCAGAGACTGCAAGCTGTTATTAAAGCCAGAAGTGGTGCCACAAAATACTAGTGATGTATTGGAGTGTTCTTTTGTGTGTGTGTTTTTCATGGTTCCATAATTTTTACTCAGAATTGAATGATTCCATAATTTTTTCCCTCTGCTTGGTCTGAAAAAAATTGCCCTTAATGACTACCACATTTTTTATCTTGATTACTTTTAGTGTTTCTTCAAGGCAGAGAGTTGCCACTTGAAATGACTTTAATTTTGTAGAAAAAAAAAAGTAGATCACAGACATGGCACAAAACTAAACAACTGAATGAACATCCTCCGTGCCAAGTGATTCCATAATTTTTGCCAGGGGTTCTATGTGTTACTGTTATACGGTTTTAAAAGGGTTGTCCAATCTAGAATGAAAAGCCTTCTATCACTTTGTATGACTGCAGACTTGTGAATCCTACCAGCGCACGCACTGTGCACGGCAAGGATTTGTCAGTATCTAAACAGAAAATGGCACTCAAGTATGCAATATGCAAACTCCTGGCTAGAACCCAACTAGTGGATGGGGGTTCGCTCAGTACAACTAAAAGACACCAAAAAATCCTTGCAGTGCACTGGGAGGATTCCCAAGTCTACGGTCACAAGGAGTGACTGCAGAATTTTCATTCTAGGCCAGACAACCCCTTTAACAAATGTTCAGGCTGGTTTCAGTTATTTTCCTGATCAGGTTCCATCCAGTTTGTGTGCCAAAACCAGGAAACTTGCAGAGAAAAACTATCATTGAAAGATTGACACCTGTTCTGAGTTTTGGAGCCACTCCTGGTTTTGGCACACAAACCGGATGGAACCTGATCAGGGAAAAAACTGAAGTGTGAATGACTGAGATAAGTGTGAATGACTGTTTATAGTGTAAGTTTGTAATGTAATTCACATGTTATTCCTTTTAAGGAATTGTAATTCCTGTACATAAACTGTATTATAAAATCGTTTTGACTTTGTTTTTTATTCAGTATGCATCTGAGATGCTTTTGTAATAAAATTGTAACTTGAAAAAAAGCAATTGTCTTAATGTAAAGTTATATTAAGCTACTAATAACTCATGCAAAGATTTATTTCTGTAATTTAATGAAGTTGGCCAAGAAAAACCCTCTGCCAAATAATAGTGACAAAATCCAGCACTCAAGGTCTTTAAACCCTGCTTTATTGATATAGCTTGTGCTCTAACCCTTTGATGATCAGGAAATTTTACATTGTCTGTATGTTTTCTCATTTCTTTTCCAAAAGCTATAATTTTTTTTACGATTAACATAGTTTTATCAGGTCTTGTGTTTTGCAGGACAAACTGGAGTTTTGACTTAAATCACTTTGGTTTCATTCAAAATTCATTGAGCAACATCTCAGGGTATTGTATCATAAACCAATTCACAAATCTAAAAACTATTTGCTTTTTCTCTTTTTACTGCTTGCTACTGTCAGGTGATCTCCTAATCCTGGTCCACCCTCTGCCAACTTCAACCCCTCTTAAAACCTCACATAGAATCTGGCAACTTTATTAAAATTACTTATACACCTTCATCTTGCTTTTTTAGTTGCATGCTCTAGAATCCACTGTCTGTATTCAACAAGCTTTCTTACATTGAACCCCTTAGTGACGGAGCCAATTTCCACCTTAATGACCAGACTGTTTTTTTGTAATTTTGAGCAGTGTCCCTTTATGAGAGTATAACTGGAACGCTTCAACGGATCCTAGCCATTCTGTTTTTTCATGACATATTGGGATTCATGTTGGTAGTAAATTTAGGTTGATAATTTTTGCGTTTGTTTGTGAAAAAATAAAACATTTGGTGAAAATTTTGAAAATTTCGCAATTTTCCAAATTTTGAATTTTTATTCTGTTAAACCAGAGAGTTATGTGACACAAAATAGTTAAATAACATTTCCAACATGTCTACTTTACATCAGCACAATTTTGGAAAAAAAAAGTTTGGGATTAGGATTAGTGATGAGCGAGCACTAAAATGCTCGGGTGCTCGTTGCTCTGGCCGAGCATCTCAAGATACTCTTGTACTCGGCCAGAGCACCGAGCCCAATGTAAGTCAATGAGTGACAGGCTCCGCCCACAGACTTCCGGTTATAAAACGAGTAATTCCGGAAAAGGGCGGGAGGGTGGGCTTTTTCAAATCGCTGCAGCATATAACACCTTGCTGTGGCCCCCAGAGGGATCCTATCAATTAATCTGCTCCCTGTATGGTGCCAGCTCACTGTGTGCACTGAAGGGAGCAGTGTATGTGTCTCAGATCGCTTATTGTTACCGAGCGGTCCGAGCATCTCGGCAGTACTCGGTGCTCGCCGAGTACCGAGATACTCGTGCGAGTACCGAGTCGCGCCGAGCATACTCGCTCATCACTAATTAGGATGTTATAAGGGTTCAAAGTTCATCAGCAATTTCTCATTTTTCCAGCAAAATTTACAAAACCATTTTTTTAGTGACCACATCACATTTGAAGTCCCTTTGAGGGGTGTACATGACAGAAAACACCCATTCCAAAAACTGCACCTCTCAAGGTACTCAAAACTACATTCAAGCAGATTATTAACCCTTCAGGTGCTTCACAGGAACTAAAGCAAAGTGGAAATAAAAATTTACATTTTAATTTTTCCAACAAAATTGTTCTTTTAGCCTCAATTTTTTCATTTTCACATGGGCAACTGGATAAAATGCATCCTAAAATTTGTTGGGCAATTTCTGCTGAGTACACCGATACCTTATATGTGGTCATAAACCACTGTTTGGGCATACGGCAGGGCTCAGAAGGGAAGGAGTGCAATTAGACTTTTGGAGCTAATTTTCCATTCAAAAAGTCATATGGCGCTCCTTCCCTTTTGAGCCCTGCCGTGTGCCCAAACAGTGGTTTATGACCACATATGAGGTATCAGTGTACTCAGGAGAAATTACTCAACCAAATTTAAGATGCATTTTATCCTGTTGCTCATGTAAAAATGAAAAAATTGAGTCCAAAAGAAATTTTTTTTGAAAAAAAAAAAGTACTTTTTCATTTTTACAGATCAATTTGTGAAGCACCTAGGGGTTGAAAGTGCTCACTATGCATCTAGATAAGTGATCTCATTTTGGAAACTAGACCCCCCAAGGGAACCTAAGGGGGAGCTCCAATGTTTAGGCACACAGGGACTCTCCATATGCTACATGGTGTCCACTAACAATTTGAATGGAAAATTAGCTCCAGTTGTTAGCGGACACCATGTCGCGTATGGAGAGCCCCTGTGTGCCTAAACTTTGGAGCTCCCCCACAAGTGACCCCATTTTGGTAACTAGACGCCTCAAGGATTATATCTAGGGGTATAGTGAGCATTTGGAACCTACAGCTACTTCACAGAGTTTGATAACATCATAATGAACATTTTCTTTTTTTTCGCACAATTCTCACTTTTAGGGCATGTGCGCAAGATCCGGAGACACAGTGTCCTGGTTGTCTCCTCTCCTGCATTTTTTTTTAATTATTTCTTTATTAAATTTTTTTTTAAAAATGACGTGGGGCTTCGCCATATTTTTGGTCCAGCCTGGTACAGCAGGCAGCTACGGGCTGCCACCAACCCCTTCTGCCTAGTTTTTTTTTTTAATTATTTCATGAAATAATTTTTTTTAAAAAATGGCGTGGGCTTCGCCATATTTTTGGGCCAGCCAGGTACAACTAGGCAGCTGGGGGCTGGAATCCTCAGTGTAGGGAGGCCTGAGCTTTCTGCCCCCACCCCCCGCGCATTCATAGAAGTGCCATTTTCTGGCGCTGTATCCATCTCTTCCAGCTGCCGTGTAGCGGTGGCAGACTGGGTAATAAGGGGTCAATGCCAGCTTTTTGGCAGCTAGCACTAAGCCCGAGATTCATAACGTCTGGCCAATATTAGACCGGACCATTAGGAATCTCTAGTAGATTGTAAAAAAAACACAACACAGAGAAAAATATTTTTATTGGGAAAAAAAAACACAAACACATATTTAGACCCCATCTTTATTACGGTGACCCGATGTAGTCCAGTGGGATGGTCCGACGTAGTCCAGTGAGAGGTCCCGCGATGATTCTCATTCAGATGATGATCTGAAGTTAACCCCCCGTGTGGTCACAAACAGGTTAACTACAGATCACCCCTGTGTTGTCACACAGAGGTTAACTGCAGATCTGGTAACCCCTTGTGACCACACAGGGATAATCTGCAGTTACCCGCTTGCGACCACACAAGGAGTTAACCCCTGAATGACCACACAGGGGTGATCTGCAGTTAACTCTGCCTCTGTTCCAGCGCACGCAGAGCAGCGGCGCCAGGACAGAGGCAGAGAGAAGACGGCGGGTGACGCTGCAGGAGGGGTAAGTATGAGAGCAGGGACGGGGGGAGGCAGAAGTGGTGGAGGGGGGCGGGGGGGTTGAGGGGAGGCGGGGGATGACCTGGGGAGGGGGGGCGGGTTGATGACCGGAGGGGAAGCTGGGGAGTGGAGCAGGGAGGAGGGGGAGATCAGGGGTGGGGGGGGATGACATTGGGGGCCCACTGAGGGGACCCCCAGGAATGGTGGCATCTCTATGGGATCTGACCTGTCAGATCGCATAGAGATGAAGCGGAGGCCGCCGCCATTTTTACATGTTCCGCGGGAGGGATGAGGGGGGGAAGAGGTGATCCGCAGGGCGGGGGGGGGGGTGATCCCCAGTACTGGGGGTCTTGGGGCATTGAGTGGTTAATGCTTTCACTTTGATCCGACGTGTTTTCATGTTGGATCAAAGTGAAAGTACTTTTTACCGGCACCTTCACTTTTTCTAATGTGATGACCGGTAAACGGTGCTTAAAACACCAGCCAATTCCTAATCTCTAGGGTGTCAGCATACCGATTGTCGCTGAGACCCTAGAGATTTTAGCTACAGGGGCTGCGCACCTGGGCTTAGTTCTGCCTTACGACTACAGACGTCGGCTAGGCATAAGTACCCTTTTTTTCCTGACGTCTGTAGACGTAAGGCCGTCGTTAAGAGGTTAATAGCTCTTTCTCACTACCTCTCTTAATCTGCTGGCCCTCACTGAAACCTCGATCCAGGATTTCAATACGGTTTCCCCTACCATTATTTGTGATGGCGGCTTACATTTTCCCATTCACCCCAAAACCTGGGAACAGACATGGTTGAGTTGGCTTACTCCTGTCCCCACAATGCACTTTCCTGGTAATCCCCCCCGCTCCATCACTCTCACTCCCTTCTTTTGAGGTCCACACAATTAGGCTCTTCAATCCCTCATACCACCGCTATTCTGAGGGGTAGGGGATGGAAAACACCACCAAGGTTCACCCATCCAGTTATTCAACCATTTTTCGGTATGGCTGCTGCACTTCATGTCCTCAGAATTAACATCCCTTATTCTGGGAGAAATAAACAGTCCCACCTCCCCATTTGCATCTCAGCTTCTTTCTCTAACCACTTCTCTTGGCCTCTCCCTTGACCTGGTCTTTGTCTGGCTCTGTTCAACCTCCTCAGATAACTCATCTCTTCCTCTCTCTGACAAAAACATTCTCTCCTTCACACTCACAAATCCTCGTCCATCTCAGCCTATTCTTACCTATCACACATCCAGATATCTAAAGGCCATTAACACTCCTACACTAAGACTCTCTACACTAACCACTGTCCCCAATCTTTTTTTTTTTTTCCTGTCCTAATCTGACTGTAAATCAATACATTGACATGCTCAGAAACACCCTGGACCAAGTGGTTTTCCGTAGCCACATAACCTCCAGAGAGCAAAAAAGCCCTGACTCATATTGCAAACTCGATTTCTCCAGCGATGGTCTAGGAGTGCCAAACACCTATGGAGGAAAACTTGCACACCTGAAAACGTTATCTACTATAAATTTATGTTAAGAACCTATAACTCTGCCCTTCACTTCGCTAAACAGACCTCCTTCACCACCCTGATCTCAATATCCAATAAGCAAAAAAAAAAAAAAACTGACACCTTTCACTCTCTTCTCAGTCTTAAGGCCCAGTTACACACACAGATAATTGTGCAGAGATTGTTCACAGATCTCTGGTTGCAGTGAAATCATGGACACGTTCCATTTTGTGGCCGTGTACAAATGGAACAATGTGTCCATGATTTCACTGCAACCAGTAATCTGCGAACAATCTCACACACACAGATAATTGTGCAAACTGGGCCTTTAAAGTGTAGACCCCACTGACCTCTGTGCTGATGATGTGGCTTCTCATTTTACAGAGAAAATAGAAAATATCCATTGGGAAATAGTTTCTCAGCCTCCAAGCATCGTTACTCTCATCCCTGCCCACATCTCATCTGGCTCTCCACATTTGACCCAGTCAGAAGTCCTCTCCAGGGGGGCGTGGCCTGACGCAGCAAGGAGATGGCCGCATAAACCGGGAGCTCCTCATCCCACAGACAACAAAGCGGCTCAGACATCTCTCAGACACCCGGTAACCGGCCACAACTAACACCGCAGTACCCAGAGATCCCGGTGAGTGCATGGGGAAAACTAGGAGCGGGAAGCGTACTTCCCCGCAGCGGGTCACTGACTTTTTTGTGACCATCAGGCCCGCCGGCAGTGAAGCTAAGATGGCGCCGGCCTCACCACGCTCAGCCCGCTCCTCCAGAAGGAGCTCTGTGGTCTCCTCAGGCTCTAATGGTGGCGGGAGGGAGGACGCCCCAGTAACACATGGCAACATGAGGGAAATGCTGTCCTCGCTGCACACGTCGCTCCAATACTCCATGAAGGAGATGGTTGCTGATCTCAGGAGAGAGGTGGCCGATACTGGAGGCCGCACTGACAAATTGGAAAGAAAAATGGCCGAGATAGTGCAGTCGCATAATGATTTATTGGATGCACATGAGGAATTGAAAGAAAAAATTATCAAAGTGCAGGCAAATCAACTGGATCTTGAGGACCGTTCCAGGCGCAATAATGTCCACATCAGAGGCATTGCTGAAACTGTGCAACCTAAAGATCTTCGCCCTATGCTACAGGACTTTATAATGGCCGCCATGCCTGAAGTAGAGAGGAAAGACATTATCATTGACCGGATACATAGGGTGCCTAAGCCCTCTCATATAGGCCCTAACCTACCCAGGGACGTGATTGCCAGAATTCATTTTTATGAATTAAAAGAGGACGTTCTATACTGCCTCCGTAGCAAACCTGCCCTGCCTGACCAGTTCTCTGCCCTGGCTGTCTTCTCGGACCTATCACCTGGTACCTTGGCCCTTCGTCTGGCATTTCATCCATACACTTCTGCCCTGTGTACTCAGGACATACAGTATATCTGGGGCTTCCCAACTAAGCTCATAATCCGCAAAGATGGCTCCACGCATGTCTCCAGGCCACGCAGCTAAACTCTTAGCTCAATGGGGTATAAACGTCACCAACGGATCTACTGGAGAGACTCATCCCCCCGCCGCACCCAAGAAACGTGTGGACCCCGAGTGGTCCACGGTCTGAGTACACTTGTTCATTCTGTGGGACTTTTTTTTGTCCTTTTCCCGGATCTACTGACACCTGGATTCGTTACTCCTCTGTTCTTTTTTATTTTTTGGAGATAACGACCTGGTTTCTCTGATTAGAGCTCCTACCTCAGGGATTATATTTATCCCTGGATTAAAGCCCCAAGAGTGTATTTTTGTCGCTCACTGTCTCTCTTGGAGAATATTGATGTTCTCCCCTAAGACTGTTTCTGTTTTATTTTGCTGTTTTCTTCTTTTGTTTTTTCCTGATCACATATGTTGCATATATTGCTGATGCGCTACTGTTGAGATCTGTTCACCCTGTATCCCTCCCTCCACCTTCCTACATATTTCCCCCTCCCTCCCCCCTTCGACCCTACTGTTCTTGGTCTTGCAGGGAATTCCTGTTATTAACTATGTATATAGCGCAGTCCTCTAATGCCCTACCATGAGTATATCGATACTGTCAATTAATGTGAATGGACTGAACTCACCAACCAAAAGATCAATTGTCTTGAAACATTTGCATAAATCTAAGAGTGATGTGATCTTCATCCAGGAGACGCACTTATTGGCTAAAGATAATGATAGAATGCATTCTCATGTTTATCCACACCAATTCTATGCCAATAGTCCCAAAAAGAAGGCGGGCGTGGGTATCTTGGTGAGGAGCACGGTCTCCTTTCAACTAGAACACACAGTTTCTGATCCAGAGGACCGGTTTCTTATTTTAATTTGCAAATTGAATAATGTTACCTACACCTTGGTGGCGGTGTACGCGCCTAATGTTGGGCAAATGAAGTTCCTTCGATCTCTCCTGGATGAGATCTCTTTGCACACTCGAGGACACAGACTTGTAGGTGGTGATTTCAATATGCTTATGTTGAAACGTCTGCATTGCTCGGGTCCGCCTCAATCTTGCGGTGACATGAACACATTGGTTCTGGAGCATGGCCTACATGATGTGTGGCGGTATCATCATGGTGAGGAGCGTGATTACACGTTCTTCTCTGCAAGATACCACTCATATAGTCGTATTGATTTAATATTGGTGGATGGTTCTCTTTTGCATCAGTGTAAACGGGCAGGAATTGGCAGCATAACGTGGTCAGACCATGCTCCCACCACTTTGCAAATTGATGACCCTTCCGCTGTCAGGCCGCCTTATACATGGAAACTTAACACGTACTTGCTGACTAACGCTGAGGTTGTTGAGGAGATCTCTGTGCATCTGAAAGAATTTTTTACTCACAACGATAATGGGGAAGTACAGGACGAGGTTTTGTGGCTCTCACGTAAAGCAGTTCTCAGAGGAATTTTTATTAAGTTGGCGGCCTTACACAAAAGACGGTATATGGCGGACCTAACGGACACCTTAAATTCACTCCAATCTATGGAAACACAGCACAAATCTACCCCTACTCCTACTCTATTGCAGTCTCTAACTGATACTAGACACCACCTTAGGACTCTACTACTCCAGAAAGCCGAGAACAATTTGAAAAAACTAAAGGCTAAATATTATGGTATGGGAGACAGGGCGGGTTCCCTTCTGGCTCGTAGAACCAGGAGAAAAATGGCACAGTTTAGGATTCCTTGTATTGTCTCTGCTGCGGGTAAGCAGATCCGGAACCCTCTGCAGATCGCGGATGAGTTCCGATCTTGCTATGAATCCTTATATAATCTACATCGTTCCTCTGACACCCCTCAACCTACAGCAGAGACAATATCTGCTTTCCTGGATAGGGTGTCTCTCCCTAAATGAACTCCTTCTCAGCTGAGTAGCTTAAATGCGCCGCTCACAGAATTAGAGATAAATCATGCACTTAAGTCATCTGCAACACATACGGCCCCTGGTCCTGATGGTTTCCCTGTTCAATATTATAAAAATTTCCTCCCTGTCCTTTCTCCCTATTTACTACGATTGTTTGAATTCTGGCGCAACAGGGGGGACATCCGACAGGAGAGTCTGGAAGCAATCATTTCTACATTACCCAAACCTGGGAAATCTCCTACCACACCTGGTAACTTCCGCCCGATCGCGCTGCTCAACTGCGACATTAAATTATATGCAAAGGTTTGGGCATCGAGATTGATGGAAATCCTCCCGTCTCTCATTGACCCAGACCAGGTTGGATTTGTGCCAGGCCGACAGGCTCGTGATGGAACCAGACGCCTTATTAATATTTTGGATCTCATGGAACTGCGGGCACCCCCGGTGTTCTCCTGTTTCTTGATGCGGAAAAGGCGTTTGACAGGGTGCACTGGGGGTACGTTGAAGCAGTTCTACAGAAATTTGGCATTGTTGGTTCTGCTATGTCAGCCATTATCGCGCTGTATACACACCCTAATGCTTCTGTCCGTGCCTCCGGCTTCCTTTTGGACTCCTTTGATATTTCAAACGGCACCCGCCAGGGATGTCCTCTCTCCCCCCTGATATTTGCATTGGTGATGGAACCCTTGGCGGCGCGCATCAGGGCAGAACCACAGGTGTGAGGTGTTGTGGTGGGGGGAGTAGAGCACAAGGTCGGCTTATACGCTGACGATGTCATTTTTTCATGCGTCAACGTTATTCCCTCACTACAAAAGATTATGGATATTCTTACAGACTTCTCTGCGGCTTCCTATTAAAGCCTCAATATACATAAATCTATACTTTACCCGGTGAATATTGCACTGTCAACTCAAGAGGCTATACATCAACGTTTTACCTTCGCTTGGGCACCGGATGGTTTTACGTATCTGGGAATTTATGTTACCCAGCTTCATGACATAGTCAAACGAAACTGTGACTTGGTCACCAATGATATTAAAACTGAACTTAACAGGCTCTCTCCTCTGTGTCTCTCCTGGGTTGCCAGAATAAACCTGATCAAAATGCTTATCCTCCCCAAACTAATATACCTATTTAGATGTCTCCCCATGTCATTCCCACGTAGGTGTATATCTAAACTACAGACCATGCTTAACTCCTTTATCTGGAGTGGTAGACCGCACAGAGTTCCTCATAACATTATGGTTCTCCCTTATAAGCAAGGAGGACTGAGTGTCCCTGATGTTTTATCTTACCATAGAGCTGCTCTTCTAGAACCTGCCAAACTTTGGTGGACGGGAGAGACCTTTCCTTCCCGCTGGTTACAAATAGAATCTCATTATGCCCCGACCGGGTCACTGAGGCTTCAGTTGGAGGCCGGCCTTTTACAGAGGCTGGATAGTAATAGTCCCCTGCGCACTATGGGTGCACTTTTGAGACTATGGTACTCATTAGGTAGATCTCATCTTCCCTTTTTATTTCACTATATCTCTGACTCGATGGAAAACTGGAGGTGTCCATTTCCTAAGGGACGTTTTGGATGATAATGGCGCTCAGTCATTCTCTGATCTTGTGCAAACATTTGAACTTCCTAATCAGGTATTTTATCAGTATCTTCAGGTCCGCCATTTACTGAATACAGTCGGTTTGCCCCCTCAAGCAATTCCAACTGGGGAGGACTCTCTTCAACTGTATTTTAAAACATCCTCTACTCAACGGGGTGTCTCTATTATATATCGGGCCCTAACGGTCCCTTTGGATGGAGGAAAGCTCCCCTATATGGAGGCCTGGGAGCGCCGACTCTCCTTTACTGCTACCGCCAAGTCTTGGCATTCTGCGTTCTCCCACGCTTCCAAATACTCCTCTTGCCTTAACCATCTGGAACAGGCCAAAAAAGTCCAGTTGAATTGATATTTAACTCCCCTTCGTTTAAACAAATTCAATCCAGCTCTCTCTAGTATGTGCTGGAAAGGCTGCCAACATAACGGTACTATGGAACACATGTGGTGGTTTTGTCCCCTGATACAGGTCTTCTGGAAACAGGTTGGATCCTTAATAATAATGATCACTGGCATTCCCCTGTCTCTGGAAGCCCCAATGGCCCTTTTGGGTATAGGTCTGGAAGATGTCCCCTCTTTAATTAGACCCATGTTGTCTAATGTTTTAATAGCGGCCAGAGCATGTATAGCTAGGCATTGGAAGAAACCATCTTCTCCCACAAGGGAGGAGGTGATCTCGCAACTTAACCTCCACATGCAACATGAGATTATCCTAGCACATGATTTTAATGTCAAGAATAGAATATTGAATGGTTGGGATCTGTGGTCTTCCTCACCCTATGCCAAACAGCTATGATATGATGTTACGATGCCCTAGCCACTTCTCTTTCCTCATTTACAGTATTGTTTGCTGTTTTCAACTTGGTATTACGCTGGAATTCCGATTCAATCATACGTGTATTTCCTATATTTTTGTTGGGTTCCCCTACTCTCCTCCCCTCTGCCCCCTACATCTCCCACCTCCCATCTTTATCTCTTCCCCTGTTCCTGGTCTTTGTTGTGAATTTACTGTGTTTAATTTTGACAGATGTAATGTCTTTTTCTTGTATGCCTACTGAAAACCAAAATAAATCATTGTTTAAAAAAAAAAAAAAAAAAAAAAAAAGAAGTGCTCTCCAGGCTCCTCTATTCATCACATCCTACTACATGCACCTATGACCGCATTCCCTCACACCTACTCTAGCCTCTCTGCCGGACGTCACTACTCACCTAAGAAAAATCTTCAATCTCTCCCTCTCTTCTGGTATCTTCCCCTTTTCCTTCAAACACTTATCAGAACTACTTTATTAAAGAAAATGTCTCCTGACCCATCCTGCATAAATGACTACAGACCAGTCTCCAATCTTCACATCATCTCAAAACTCTTGGAAAGCCTGGTCTGCTCCCACCTTACCCGTTACCTCTCCACTCTTTTCTAGACCTATTACAGACTGGTTTCTGCTCCCCACATTCTACAGGAAGTGCCCTCATAAAAGTGATTGGTCACCATTACGTTTTACTGTCAAAAGGTCATTACTCTGCTTATTCTTGACCTCTCTGCAGCATTTGACACTGTTGACCACCATCTCCTATTTGCTATGCTCCACTCAATCGGCATGAAGGACACTGCTATCTCCTGGTTCTCTTCCGTCTATCACCGTACCTGTTTTCTATGCTCTGCAAGCGACTTTTAACTAACATCCACACTAATCTGAACCTCCCACTCCTGGCTCCAAGACTTCTCCCAAGCTGCACCAATTCTCTGGAATGCCCTACTCCAATAAATTAGGATTATCCACAAATTACACAGTTTTGGGCACTCCCTAAAACACTGCTTAGGGAGCATGATAGGCTGCCCTAAAAAGATAAGTAATGTATATATAGCCCAAACACTATTTCTCTAAACACAACTCTCCGTCAAACTCCCACACCCAAAAGCACTACAAAGATTGGCTGGTGACTGGCTGATACAGCTTTTATGTATTCCCCATTTCTTCAATATGGCTGGACCATCACTGTACATAAACACCTGTAATTTGTGTCAGTCACCCCCACCTCATTATAGCGTAACCGTCATTTAAATTTTTATTTAAAAGTAATGTAGAGCAAGTGATTATAATCAACTATCACATATGCATTATTAATGAAATCAGGAAGGAAACCATTAAAAAAAAATCCACAAGATGTCCTCAACAGGCTTTGTGTGTGAAACTCATTCTTGGTAACCTCCATTTTCAGGGGGTGTGGCCTAAACTGCGTTCACAGTACAGACTGTCAAATTACCTCATGCAGGCACTTCCATTCACATGGCTTTGCTCAGAGCAGAGGCCATGTGAACGGAAGAGTCAGATAAGATCTTAGCCTGGCTTCACACTGCAGTTTTTCACTGATCAGTGTCCATCAGTGTTTGGGTGCCAAAACCAGGAGTGTCTCCAAAACTCAGAACAGGTGTCAATCTTTCAATTATAGTTTTTCTCTGCAAGTTCCTTTCCTGGTTCCTCTCCTGGTTTTGGCACCCAAACATGATGGACACTGATCAGTGAAAAACTGCAGTGTGAAACCAGCCTTACAGGGGCAGTTTGAGTTCAGCAGGATGCCGGCATGAGGTAATTTGAGAGTCTTATCATCGGAATTGTGAACGCAGTTTAGGCCATGTCCCCTGAAGACGGAGGTGACAAAGAATGAGCTTCACACACAGTCTGCTGAGCACATCTTGTTGAAGTTTTTTTTAATTATCAATGAAATCAGGAAGGGCATAAAGTATATGTGAAAGTTGATTGTAATTACTTGCTCTACATTACTCGTAAATAAAAATGTAAACGTCGGTTACACTTTAAAGATTGTAAGCTCCATTTTTGCACTATAAGCTTTTTATACTTGCAATAAAGCATCGTTCTGCAAAAAATTCATAGGGTTATTGAAAAATTCTGACTTTCTCCTTCGCATCATTGGGAGACACACGACCATGGGTGTGTGAGTTTCTGTGCCACTGGGAGGACACTAAGGCTGGGTTCACATTGCGGCGTCATCCGGTCCGGGGCTGTCAGGGGTGACAGCCTGGACCGGAGTTTTGCTCCATAGGAGACTATCGGCTGAACGGAGCTGGATGGATGGAGCCGGGTGGCAGTTATCTGCCATCCGGCTGCTATCTCGCCGGATGTATCCTGGAGAAGCGGGATGTTTCTGCCGAATCCAAAAACGTTGCATGCAAAGATGCACGTGTAAAGATATCAGATCCAGGGATGGTGTAAAGACAGTCCGCGCTGCTTTAAATAATCAGTCACAAGTCTTTAGGTAAAAGACCCCCCTTCTTTATTTCCACCTACGCGTTTCAGTAGAGACTTTCCAGGACTTGTTACTAAATGACATGAAGAAAGATAGATTATTGAAAGATAAGGACACTATACACAAAAATAATCTTTCACAAGAAGAAAGAGAAGCGCTGAAAAGCCTGAAAAGTAATACCCAAATAGTTATCAGATCAGCAGTAAAGGGGGTGGCATTGTGTTACAGAATACAACAGATTATTTAAAGGAGGCAGACAGGCTGCTGTCGGATTCAAAATTTTATAAAAAAAGTTAGAGATAATCCATATCCTGGTTTAACAAAAATTTATAATCACAAAATAATAACAGCATATAAAAATAACATAATTTCAGAAACTGAAAAAAAGTTCCTAATAACCAATCATCCTAGTACTCCTTTCTTGTACCACCTGCCTAAGGTGCACAAATGCTTAAAAAAAGACCCATGGGATTAATTCCCTAACCAGCAATCTAGCACAATTTATAGATAGGAAACTGCAGAAATATGTAGTGGAACTAGAAAGCTTCATTAAAGATTCAACTGACATCATAAGACTTTTGAAAGACATATCATGGAAAGACTCCTACATGTTGGTAACAATGGATGTCTCATCGCTGTATACGAATATTGCCCATGAAATAGGGATGATGTGCGCTGAATATTATTTAAAGAAAGACAATGATCTTATTCCAGGAATGGTGGAATTCATTTTAGATGGTTTGAGCTTTATTTTGCATAATAACTACTTCTCTTTTAATAACATCATGTACCACCAATGCCACGGGACAGCTATGGGATCGAAAGTAGCTTGCTCTTATGCAAATGTTTTTATGGGGTATTTGAAGGAATTTATATTTTTAATAATATTCATAAAAATGGTCTTATATTTTATAAGAGATTCATTGATGACCTATTTATAATCTGGGATAGAGAGAAGGCGGATTTTAACATCTTTTTAGAAGTTATTTTAAATAATGTATGGGGATTATCTTTTGAGGTCACAACGCATATAAATATTAGATTTAACTGTTTTTATCGAAATTCTCAGATCTGCACAAAAACGCACTTTAAAATGGTGGACAAGAATTCCTTTATCAATTTTAATAGTGGTCACTATGACAAGTGGCTCAAAAATATACCAACAAATCAATTCAAAAGAATCCGTAAGAACTGTTCAAATATTGATGATTATGCAAAACAATCTGAAATTTTGGAAAGGAAATTTTTAGACAGGAAATATCCTAAGTCCCTGGTAAAAAATGCTCGTACTTTCAGTGGCCAAATAGACCAAAGGGAGTTGATTGCTCCTAAAAAGTATATCGGTGGAAAGAGGTCTCATGCATTTAATTTCATCACACAATACAATAAATGCCACAAATCCATCAAAAACATTTTGAGGAAACATTGGGCTGTACTTCAGAGTGACCCTATTCTTAAAGATATAATCCCCAGTAAACCAGGCATTACATATCGGAGGGCCCCTAATGTAAAGAGTATGATAGCACCCAGCCGCCTGAAATTAAATAAAAATCATGACCTTTCTACAAATCAAACACAGAAAATAACTTCAAAATGTTGGAAAAACAGATGTAAATGCTGTGGAATAATACAAGAATTGAAAAACTTTCACTCTAATATCAATGGTGAAGTTTTCCCTATAAAATGTGACATGGATTGCTCAACATCTTATGTAATCTACATGCTGGAGTGTCCATGTAAGCTCCAGTATGTAGGTAGGACAGTACAGCCCTTACATACAGGATGAATAAACATAGAGCTAATATCTCCAAGGGATTTAAGCAGCATGGAGTTTCTTATCACTTCAGTTTATTCCACAATAAGGATCCGACTAAAATGAAGCTCATCCCTATAGATCACGTACCCCCTTATGTGACTAATAGGTTTGAGGTGTTAAAGAACAGGGAAAAATATTGGATGTTCAAATTGAACACAATAAAACCTAAAGGCTTGAATATCATCACTGAGCTTATATAAACTTTTAATACCTGTCTTTAGTTATGAACAAAGGTCTTTTCTCCCTGCTAGTAGTGAGACCTCTAGTGGTGGAAAATTATAGAAGAGCAGCAAATTTAACTATCACCGTTCCAACAACATCATTGGTACATGATATCTCATGATCGCCATCTTGTGGTTTTTTGTGAATAAGCAGATCTATATATAAAGAAAGAGATGTTTTGCTGAATTTTTGTAAATGGATAATATGTGATAAGAACCGATAATAATTGATGTAGTGTTCTTGAAAAAATGTTTTTATGCATATGTACTTATATATTTTTATGTATTTATATATTTAATAGCATTTGTGTATATTTTTATAGTTTTAGATGGATTCTGATATTTATTGTATTTTTTAGTATATTGAGATGTCTATAATTTTTGGATGATTGAAAAGGGAGTGTAGTAGCCTTGAACTGCCTGGAGGTGGGTTGCAGTCCAGGGTGGTTCATTGCTGGTCCGTATAGTTACACATAGTCTATTCTAGCACTTGTTAATTTTCAAGGATTCTTCCACAGGACAAAAGAAAATCACAAATAGAAACAACACAATATTTTAGGCACATTTATTATAAAAACATTTTTTACATTATTTTCATTCATTAATCAACAGTATGATTGCACATTAGTTTATTGTATTTGTAGCATATTCACTAGCTTAATTCACATATTTATTTGCATTATTCACCAATATACTGAAAATGAACTTTTATAGAGACAGGATGAATAGAAATCACACTGATGTGGTGGAACATCAGCTTAAACACCACTAAACTATGACCATGTAGTATGTAACTCTTTCATGGATGAGTTTGAATGGGATCTGATCCCTTTTTTATTTATTTATTTTTTATTATTAGATTTGTTTTTTTAGTTTTTTAGTGATTAATAAACACTTAGGAATTTTTATATTACTCTATACTATATTTTCACTCATTTTTGACCCTGTTTCTGAGCATATACTATGAGAGATAGATAGGATGTTTAGAAAGTGTCATGGATTTCCTTCTTTTTTTTTTTTTTTTTTTTTTCCAAGGATGGGATGCACCGCCCATCACTGATGATGACTTGCTTGCCATCAATGACTTTTATCTGGATCATCTGGTATATGTGATATATAAGTTGTGGTTGTATGACACATTTAATACCCTGATGACGGTGCCCGGAGTGGCACTGAAACGCGTAGGTGGAAATAAAGAAGGGGGGTCTTTTACCTAAAGACTTGTAACTGATTATTTAAAGCAGCGCGGACTTTCTTTACACCATCCCTGGATCTGAACAAGACATACCTGGACAATCCAGCTTTATACTTTGATATGGACATCTCCATCAGGCTCAGGAAGGCCACAGGTGCTGTCATGACCAGATCAGTGGTAGGTGGCAGAACTGATCAAGATGTTGTCTGTCCAGAATGGTCGGATGAGCGGGCACTTCCACCAGATGTGTAGGTATGTGCCGGAGGCTTCCTCGCATCGCCAACACCTATCAGATACCGATGGAAATATCGCATGGAGCTCTGCTGGGCATCGGTACCACCTGGCCACCACCCTATAATTCCTCTCTTGAGAAGACGCAGAGACGGCTGACAGTTTGTGGGTCCATATAAAGCGAGCAATCATCGTCTTGAGCATAGAAAAAAAGGAGGCAGGAAGGGCTATTGGAATGGCTTGCAAGTAGTAAAGAAGTTGAGGCAACAGGTCCATTTTAATGGAGTGGATCCTCCCCCACCATGACAGAGTAAGGCCATTCCAGGCCTTCAACTCTCTCCAGATTAGAAAGTAAAGGCAAGAAATTACGTGAGTACAGGTCATTCGGGTCCCTGGTTAATTTCCCTCCCAGGTAGGCGAGATCATCTCGTCTCCAAGTGAAGTGAAGGGAAACTGTGATTTTTTTTTTTCAAAAATCTTTATTAACTTCATACACAAAAAATTTTTTTACATGTCTCCATAGTAGTATACATTATTTCGTAATAAGAATAGGTGTATACACCATATAAGAACAATCTCCAAGTTCGAGTCATAAGAAATAAAAAGGAGTGCACTCGTATGAAGGATATACCCAGAAAAGGCTCGCCTCTTATGTAACTTGGCGAAGTCAGAAATAGTAAAACACACAAGGCAGATATATCAGTAACATAGCCATATAGGATTAATAAGATTGAAGGCAACACAGTTATATGAACAATTTTGATAGATATAGCAAGAGTGGGGAAAGTAGGAGTAGATTAGAAAAAGGTATAAGAGGGGGGGAAAACAGCAGGGTGGGTGATGAGGAAAGGTTCCCGGGTCCCGTCTACTCCGAGATCCCCGCGAACTCAGGGGACTCCCGGAACAATAGCCAGCCTTGCCATATCTGGAAGTATCTGTCGACCTGAGGGTGAGAGTGGGCAGACAGTTTCTCCATTCTGCATATGTAATCCATCTCTTCAACCCAAGTCAAGATGGAAGGGCAGAGAGATGTACGCCACTTCCTTGGTATGATAGATCTGG
This sequence comes from Allobates femoralis, assembly GCA_033576535.1. Lineage (NCBI taxonomy): Eukaryota > Metazoa > Chordata > Amphibia > Anura > Aromobatidae > Allobates > Allobates femoralis. The sequence continues at coordinate 305,146,771 of JARQOC010000005.1, read as the reverse complement.
CGGCCGTGAGACAATGCCGCAGTAGGCCTGATTTGAGTTTTTTGAAAGAGCCGGGATCATAGACAGTAACCCTATCTGTGGGAGGCATGGCACGTTGTCCCCCATGATAAGGTTATATAGATCAAAAACCTTTTGCCACAGAGCCAATATAGGTGGGCAGTACCACCAAACGTGAAGAGCCGACCCCACCTCAACTCCACATCTCCAGCATAATTCGGACCTATCAGGAAACACTTTCTTAATCTCCCGGGGGCATCTGTACCATCTGGTTAGCAGTTTAAAGTTCGTCTCCTGAGCTTTGCAAGCCATAGAAAGTTTATGTGTACAGAAAAAAGATTTACTCCAGTCCAGATCCTCCGTCTCACCTCCCAGCTCCCGCTCCCATTCCAAGATATACCACATTGACCTCCGTGTCTCGGTGGTCGTGAGATGAGCATAAACCCTGGAGATCATATGAGGGGGAGCAGAGTCTGACAGAAGCAAAGATTCGTAGGGAGAGCAAGTGTCCCCAAGGACGGACGGACCCCCAAGGGCAGAGACAAAGGACCTGACCTGGAAGTACTCGAACCAGTGTACAGGCCTATTGGAGTCTGGTGAGGCGAAGGAAGTTAGAGGGGGCATATCTCCAGTACCCAAGAAGGCCTGGGAGAGGCGAGGTCTATCTGATGCATTCCAGACAAAAAATTGGGGCACCTGCAATCCTGGTGGAAAGTCTGGGTTGTCGAATATTGGCGTCATGGGTCCCTTTAAAGGTGAGATAGAGAACTGTCGGTTAAGCGTATCCCAAGTTCCTAGCAGGTCCCGGGTCACATGGGAAATTGAGAGGGTCTGAGGGCGGGCAGAATGTTTTATCCATGGTAGTGAAGTGAGGGACCACTCCATTATGTCGCCCTCCAGTCGGACCCATTGTTTAGTATCATGTCCGTGGAACCAGTCCGATAATCTCGTGAGGAGGGCCGCAGCGTGGTAGAGGCGAAAGTCAGGGAGTCCCGCGCCCCCCTCCTTCTTGGGTCTGGTCAAGATTTTGTACGATAGTCTCGGTTTACGACGCTTCCAGATGAATTTTGTACATGTCCGTCGTAGTTGCAGAAAGAAGGATTGGGGGAGTGCTATTGGTAACGCCTGAAATAGGTATAGGAGTTTGGGAAGAATATCCATTTTCAGGACATTAATACGCCCGAACCACGATAGAGAACGGCATTCGAAGGAGTCTAGATCGGAGATGACCTTGAGCAGTAAAGGTCGGTAGTTCAAATCAAACAAGAGAGAAGTATCTCCCGTGAGATGTATACCTAGATATGATAGAGAGGGGGCGCACCATCTGAAAGGAAAATTATCCTTTAGTCGTTGAACATTGGTCTGCGACAAGTTGACATTCAGTAGCTCAGATTTTGTGAGATTAACTCGAAAATTGCTAAGTCTGCCGTACACCTCAAACTCCCTGAGTATATTAGGGATCGATATCTCAGGATCTGTGACGTATACTAAGAGATCATCCGCGTACAGAGCAAGCTTGTATGTGCGACCTCGTACTTCTATTCCATGTATGTTTGGGTTTCGACGTAGTGCATTGGCCAGGTGCTCCATTACCAGGGCGTACAGGAGGGGGGAGAGGGGACAGCCCTGTCTCGTACCATTACGAATACGGAAGGGTTCTGATAGTACCCCATTGCATCTAACTTTAGCAGTGGGATCTGAGTATAATGACATTACTTTACTCCGAAATGTAGGTCCCAATCCTACACCTACTAAGGTTTTCTCAAGGAACTTCCAATCCACTCTATCGAAAGCTTTTTCCGCGTCGACTGATAGAATGCATGAGGGTTGTTTAGAGTTCTTGACATGGGAGATCAAAAGCAAGGACTTGATGGTGTTGTCTCTAGCCTCTCTACCCGGGACGAATCCCACCTGATCGTCATCTATCAGTCGAGGCAGAAACGGGCCAATCCTATTAGCTAACGCCTTGGCAAAGAATTTCACATCTACGTTAATAAGTGAAATAGGTCGGTAGCTAGCACATGCCTCCGGATTTTTGCCAGGTTTCGGAATAACAGTGATTGTGGCCTCTAAAGCTTGTCTAGGGAACGGATTGGTGAGTGAGATTGCGTTAAAAACCTTAGTCAAGAAGGGTAGTAGAGGAGCCATGAATTTTCGGTAGAATTTGACCGTAAAACCGTCTGGGCCTGGGCTGCGGTTTGATGGGGTAGATTCGATTATGTGGGAAATCTCCATTTCGGTAAAAGGTGTGTCTAGTTCCCCGGCTATCTCCTCCTGCAGCCCCGGCAAGGCACTGTCAGTCACATAGTCTTCCAGCGAGACACCTGGTTCTTCCACAGAAGCAGGTGTTTTCATATCATGAATATTGTAGAGGTCGTGGTAATATTGACGAAATGTGTCGGCAATCTTGTTGGGATGACATACTTTTTTGTTTTGAGATCGTATTGATGGGATGAAAGAGCTTGTCGTTTTGGGTCTTAGGTATCTGGCTAATGGGCCGCCACATTTGTCTGCAAACTCATAGAAATAATGGTGTGCCCGCTCTCTGTACCTCAGGTAAGCCCGGTCTAAGCAGCTCCGGAGGTCCCCTTTGATTTTGTTTAATTGGAGAAGTAAGTCTTGTGTGGGGGAGGTCTTATGGGCCTGTTCCAAGTGGTGAATTTGAGAGAGTAGATTCTCGATATTGCTGGATCTGAGCTTTTTCAATCTAGAACCCTCCCGAATCAGGACCCCTCTTAGTACACATTTAAGTGCTTCCCATTGGAAGGGGAGAGGCGTAGAGTCCCCCACGTGGTTATTTAAAAACTCAGAGATCGTGGACGTAATTGATTTGGAGGTCTCTTCGTCTGTAAGGAGATCAGGGTTCAAAGTCCACTGCCATGGGCGGGAGGGAAAGTCAGGTGGGTTGAGCGTTAAGAAGATTGGAGCGTGGTCAGACCACACCATCGGTCCAATCGAAGCAGTCGGGTCAAAAGATAGTAGTCTGTGGCTCACAAGCAGGTAGTCTATCCGGCTGTAGGTCGAGTGAATGGGTGAGTAATAAGTGTAGTCTTTTTCGCCCGGATGTAGTAGTCTCCAGCAGTCGACCAGTCTAAGACCATGCATGGTACCCTGAATTGCACGAATTTGTGCGGCAGAGATTACCGATTTGCCAGAAGAGGAGTCTAGATTCTTATCCATAGTTAAATTGAGGTCTCCTGAAACTGTGATTTTAACAAGGTCACCACCAGGTCAGGGAAGGAGATGTTGAGCAATTCAGATTTGGAGGCGTTCATCTTAAAATTGCTCAAAGAGCCATAGATTGATATCCATCCCTAATATTATGGAGGAGTTGTCTGAGGGTTCGTTACAAACAGCAACAAATCATCTGCAAACAACGCAAGTTTGTGCTCTCTGTGCTTCGTCTCCACTCCCTGAATTGCCGGGTTAGACCTGAGGGCTCCCACCAGGGATTCCATGCATATGATATATATCAAAGGGGAAAGGGGGCACCCCTGGCGCCTACCGTTCTTGATAGGAAAGGGCTCAGATAGGAACCCGTTGACCTGGACTCTTGCTGTTGGAACCATGTACAGGGCTCTAATTCTCTGGATCATTACCTCATCCAGACAGACCAATGTGTGCGAGGGACTCAGGATGCACTGGGGCTTCCTATTTGTCGAAGGCCTTTTCGGCATCAATGGACAGGATGCACATGGGGGTCCCTCTCCTCCTTGCTCTATCAATAAGAGCGGTAGATCTAATCACGTTATCTTGGGCTTCTCTTCCCGGGACAAACCCCACCTGCTCGATATTTATCAAGGAGGGCATGTATGCTTTCAACCTATTCGCTATCAATTTAGAAAACATTTTCACATCTATATTTATGAGCAAAATTGGCCTGTAGCTACTGCACAGTGATGAGTCCTTTCTGGGCTTCAGAAGGACCACGAGGTGAGCCATCAGGGCCTGGGGAGGGAAAGCCTCCCCCTTGGACACGCTATTGCACACCTCTAAGAAACGAGGGGCCAGGGCATCCAAGAACGTCTTCTAAAAGCCCGAAGAGTACCCATCCGGCCCAGGACACTTCTCGCTAGACGAGGTGACCGAGGTGATTAGGTCGCCAAAAGGGGGAAGTCCGCAGACAGGTCCGCCGCAGCCGTTTTGGGTATGGGAGGAGGACCAAACTCTCTGATCTAGTCCTGGAGTGGTCGGGGGGGTGTGATGTTGGGCACGTCCGACCCCTCTCCACGTATGTCATAGAGGGAGGCATAGAAAGAGCGGAAGCACCCCACCATATCCTTAGTAGAATGGATTTTGACTCCTTCTGTTGTCAACAAGTGTGGGATAAAGGTGCGACGAGTTCTAGGGTGAAGTGCTTGAGCTAGTAACTTACCAGATTTGTTGCCCAAGGAATGATACTTTGCGTTAACCCTGTCCCGCTGATTTCTATCCTTCTGATCAAGGATCATGAGCAGCTTGTGCCTTGTAGTGGACATCTGAGCATAAATGGTGGGGGTAGGATCCAGTTTATGTTTAGAATCCCTGCTTCAGGAGATATCTGAACAGGAGGCTATTTCCTGTGACCTCAACCTCTTGATCCTGGAGCCATGTGAAATCAGAATACCTCTCAGTACCGCCTTAAGAGCTTCCCATTGGACAGGGGAAGAGGTGGTATACTTGTGATCTAAGGCAAAGTTCTGGATCGCAGAGGTCAGGTCATTCGCACAGGAGGGGTCCCTCAGGAGGTGCTCATTCAGCCTCCACGTGTAGTCCCTCCTAACTGGCAGACCAAGTTTTAGGGAGAAGTATACTGGTGCATGATCTGACCAGATGATGTTCCCTATGGAAGACCTGATGATCTGATCCAGTAATGAGTGAGATATCATGAATTTATCTATCCTACTATACATCAGGTGGGGTTGTGAGTAAAACGTAAAGTCTCTGGCGCATATTGCATCCAGATCACAAACATCTAAACAATGGGATCCGCTACGCCTGGTGGATAAGTGGTGGAGAGATGGTACCGATAAATACGACTTACTAGCAGAGGTCTCTTGTTTCGGATCAGATGGGAAGTTGAAGTCTCCCCCCAATATGATAGGCGTGGTGCCAGTGAACTCCTCAAGTGACTTTCGGACCCTGGCGCCGAATCGAAGCATGTGTCTATTGGGATAATACAGGTTAGCTATGACATAGATATTCAAAGAAAAAATGAGCGGCACTCAAAAATAGAAGATCTACATATGGTAATTCTCCAGGTTACAGGCACATCATGGCAAACATTAGGGGAGGGAGTGTGGAGGCGTGACGACGGGCACAGTTTCGCGGTGGTATACCGCTTCTTCCGGTCAGATCTGACCGGAAGAAGCAGTATACCACCGCGAAACGGTGCCCGTCGTCACACCTCCAAACTCCCTCCCCTAATGTTTGCCATGATGTGCCTGTAACCTGGCGAATTAAAAATAAAAGATTTACATATGGTGAGTGCCGCTCATTTTTTCTTTGAGAATCTGCATTCAACTGACTAAGCGTGCACCACCATCCTGGAACTATAACACAGATACCTGCATATATGCATAAGGTTATACACAGTCATAAGAGGTGATTGCTACAGTGCCCAGTACTTTCACTTGTTGTGTATTAGCTTGGCTGTCTCATACCTATGTCATACCTATTTTAATAAAAATGTATCTTCCCCCTGGATCTAGTTTCTGATCCAATATATCTGGGGTGAATGATATGGAGAAAGCTATCAATACTCCTTTAGATTTGGATACAGGATTAGTACTATGGAGCCACGTCGGGAAGTCCCTGGAACTGAATTTTGGGAGAGCGTCGGATCTAAAGTGTGTCTCTTGTAATAACAGGATATGGATTTTAGACCTCTTGGCCGCTACCAGAACCTGTCGCCTCTTTTGCGGCTTGTTCAATCCTCTCACGTTGAAAGAACAACAATGCAAATCAGAGATGTGCGACATATTAACGATACCCTTGGTGTTTCATGTTATGTGATGTCCCAGTCCAGGGTGGGAAGGAGAAAGGATAGGGTGGGGAGGGAAGGAGGAAATGGAAATAGAGAGGAAGAGAAGAAATAGAAGAAGGAAAGGGGGAAGAAAACACGTATTAGTGGGGACATAGGCAGTACCCACATCGAGTCGTGTGGCTCGAGTAAGAAAAAAAAAAAAGGTGTGCAAAAAATGCATAGTAGCTCCTATCCAGCACTTCAGGGGAGGCGTAGGACCGACAGGACAAGGAGCGTGTAGTCCACCGCCTGTCCCCCACTCTCTATAGTAAAGCATTAGACATATAAAAACTGTTTCTTCAAAGTAACTCGCCCAAGGGTCACAAACAAGCGGAGCCTATAATGTTGGCGTCAATGACTGTTGTTTAATGTACTAAAGGCAATCATATCTGCCAAAGAACTGTTTAATGAGGAATGGAAATTAAGAAATATGAAATATGAAACAGGAACTGAGGAATGAGCAATGAGAGACGAGTAGAGGAGGGGAGAGAAAGGCCCAAGATGAATCTCTAGGATAGAAGTATAGAGGAGAGGAGTGGTCGTGTGATGTTCAAGAAGAGATGAGAGGGAAGGGGGAGAGAGGATCAGAGGGGTGCAGGGGGGACAGCGAGGGCAGGGAGGGGTGGAGGAGAAGGATTATCAGTGTAGAGATAGGAATGAACGGTGTGGGGAGGATTGAAATACAGTGTGAGAAATGAGGTATGTGCGCGCGTCTCAAATACTGAATTAGACAACCCTAGTGGAAGAAGGGGAAGGAAAATAGCAATGAAGAGAGGGTGGTAAGAGGGGGTAGGGGAGAGAGATGAGGCAGACAGAAGGTGTTAGAGGAGCAGAGCCAGAAGCCTGCGAGGAGACGAGTGGTAGAGGGGGAGGGGCGGGAAGGTAGGGAGCAGTATAGAAAGGGTTAGGCATAGGAGAGACGGGAGAAAAAAGTTTAACACAGTGATGACCATCCTCTAGGCAGCATAATAAAACATCAAGAGTCTATGAGCTTAAGGCTAACTGTCTCTCAGACAGTTAAGGTAAAAGTAACCTCCTGTTACAGAGAGAATAAAAACGGTAAACAAAGAACAAGGAAAGGAAAACGCAGTCAAGTTGGAGCACCCCTAGAAGCATTAGCCCTGTGTGCTCTGGACCACCTCATCTGGGGGGGCTGGCAGGGTCGGGTGTCGGGGCCAGTCCGCCAGCTCCACCTCAGGCAGATCCAGAGCTTTTAGAAATGCAGGGAGATCAGAAAGCCGACGAAAGGATGCAGAGCGACCATCCCTGGTTGCTATCAATTGGAAGGGGAAGCCCCATCTATATTTGATCTCCTTCTCCTTCAGGACGGTGAGCAGGGGTCTCAGTCCCTTCCTCTGCTGAAGAGTTCTCCTTGCTAGATTCGGGAGGAGAGTCACAGATGAATTAGCATGAGTAATGGGGCCAGAAATTCTTGCAGCGTTTATAATAGCGTCTCTTATGGTGAAGAAGTGAACTCTGCATATCACATCTCTGGGCATCATCCCAGCAGAGGGTCTTGGGGAGAGGGCTCTATGGACCCTATCCAGCTCAATATCGGGGCCACCCACATCTCCCAATACCTGCTTGAAAAGATCTTGAATTGATCTCCCCAGGTCCAGAGATGAAACCTCAGAGAGCCCCCTGATTCTGATGTTATTTCTGCGGTTTCTATTCTCTTGGTCCTCTTGATTGTAGAGGAGATCCTCCAGCAGGGCTGAGTGGGACTCTATGGTCTCCCTGTGTGCCCTCAGCTCATCCAGCACCGCATCCTGGGACCTCTCTACCTCCTCCACCCGGGCAGTGAATTCCCGCTGCAGTGAGTGAATCTCATGCTTATAAGATTTCTCCAACCTGCATGCTAGTCTCTCTAAATCTCCCTTTGTGGGAAGACATTTATGTTAGGCACTTATCTCCATTTGTGAGGCACCCTCCGGGGGTGGTAGGGCTCCGTCAATGACCTCCACGTGTTGCTGCTCCTCTGCCAGGACGGTGTAGCGATTCCCCCTTTGTCTGTGTGAGCGCTCTGCCCTGGGGGCCGCCTTGTGTTGAGAGGTAGACGCCATCTTGGAGGGTGAGTGAGCGGGAGATGTGGCCGTGTGAGAGCAGAGAAACCGGTCAATTGCGCCTCTCTGGGGGGTATCAGCGGTTCCGGTGGCTCCTGGGCTCTTCTTGGACTTGCCCATTCAGGTTCTGAGCAGTTTTGCGGGTGAGAGAATGGGATTCAGAACGGCGGTAAGCGGAACTCCTTCACCGTGCTGCCATCCTGTTCATGGGTTAGCCACGCCCCAGGATATTCAGTTTTAGCTTAGAGCACATGTGTCTCCTTGCGACACTGTTTGTCAGACCACATTCATAGACAATTTTAAGCCTTTAGAGAAAATGTAAGAATAAAAAATAGTCACCTTACATGACCGCACAACGGAGGTTGCCTCCTCGCCCTAAATAGAGGACAGGCAACACAAAGTGTTTAAATACCCCTCCCCTTCCTGCACCCATCAGTGTTTTTCCTGGGGCATGAAGAGGTTACTTCGGTGCTGCCTGTGGCCAGTGACTAGGGGCACTATGACTTACATTTAACGGGCGGCTGAAGTCAGGGGGCTTCGGCTCTCCTTCCTTGGGGGGCCGCTCTCATCTCCATGGTTGCATGTGATCCCGGGACCTTTACTCCCCCAGGAGAGTGCGGGAGCAGAGGGAAAAGTGGAGCGGTGGTTGGCCAGGGGCCTCTCTGAGCTCCCTGGCGTTCTCCATGTGCGCCACCGGCTGGTGTTCGCGCATACCGGAAGTGATGTCGAAGAGGTTACCGTGTCACTTCCGGTTTGTGCTCCTGACAGGGAGCGCGCACTGCCGGCCGGCTGACATTCTCTGGTGGCCTATCCGGTGCTACTCGTGTTCTGGGCGGTTGGGATCCCTGCTGCTGGACCCGGAGGAGGAGTCTTACTAACGCTGAGGGCCCGGTTACAAAAGGGCCGGTCTTCACTCCAAGTAGGCCTTTGTGTCTATTAGAAGCTAGGAAGCCAGGTGCTGAAGGTGCTTTCAGCCATCCCCCTGAAGCGCCTCTGATCTCTTTACCTTCAGAGATTTCCCAGGGTGGGCCTGGTTTGTCCATGAAAGCCTTCTAGTACTATGACAAAGTACTTGTGCCTGCATCTGCAGAGCCCAGCATCCATCCAACTACTGTGTGCAGGACTCATTTGTTTCTAATTAAGTTGCCTCTTGCTTTGCAAGAGATGGAGTTCCCGCCCCCCTCTCTGGGCCCTGCACACATAGAGCCCCGTCGCCTTCAGTCCATCTCAGACACAGGTCTTACTGGTTCCTGCTCACTGGTAAGTATACACACTAGTCAGGTTTTTTAATACAACAGTTAGGACCGCGTCGGAGATGGGTACACTTTGAAGTTAGTGACGTGGCTTGATATAACTTTTTTTGCGCAAAAAAACGGATAGACTAAGTACCCTGTAATTGTTATACTATTTTTTATACTGCACTTGCATTTAATACTTTTACTGCAGTGTACTGTTGTTTTTGGTCGCATTTAGCTTTTTGTCTCCAAATATGTTGGCGGTGTGAACATGTCCTTACAGACTTGTTCTCTGTGTGCAGGACTCATTTGTTTCTAATTAAGTTGCCTCTTGCTTTGCAAGAGATGGAGTTCCCGCCCCCCTCTCTGGGCCCTGCACACATGGAGCCCCGTCGCCTTCAGTCCATCTCAGACACAGGTCTTACTGGTTCCTGCTCACTGGTAAGTATACACACTAGTCAGGTTTTTTAATACAACAGTTAGGACCGCGTCGGAGATGGGTACACTTTGAAGTTAGTGACGTGGCTTGATATAACTTTTTTTGCGCAAAAAAACGGATAGACTAAGTACCCTGTAATTGTTATACTATTTTTTATACTGCACTTGCATTTAATACTTTTACTGCAGTGTACTGTTGTTTTTGGTCGCATTTAGCTTTTTGTCTCCAAATATGTTGGCGGTGTGAACATGTCCTTACAGACTTGTTCTCTGTGTGCAGGACTCATTTGTTTCTAATTAAGTTGCCTCTTGCTTTGCAAGAGATGGAGTTCCCGCCCCCCTCTCTGGGCCCTGCACACATAGAGCCCCGTCGCCTTCAGTCCATCTCAGACACAGGTCTTACTGGTTCCTGCTCACTGGTAAGTATACACACTAGTCAGGTTTTTTAATACAACAGTTAGGACCGCGTCGGAGATGGGTACACTTTGAAGTTAGTGACGTGGCTTGATATAACTTTTTTTGCGCAAAAAAACGGATAGACTTAGTACCCTGTAATTGTTATACTATTTTTTATACTGCACTTGCATTTAATACTTTTACGGCAGTGTACTGTTGTTTTTGGTCGCATTTAGCTTTTTGTCTCCAAATACTGTAAGTAGCAGGATATAGGTCCCCCATTCCTTGAGGACTGGGTTCTTCTGGTGCCTTACAGGTCCTCTCTTTCTCACTGTAGGGAGACAAAGCTTCTGGCCCCAGAAAGGAGAAAGAAGTCTTCTGCCCCCAAGTGTGGGGTCTGCTCTGTTAAATTGCCTGCTTTGCACAGCCGTCCCTCATGGATAGTATCAAGTCCCTCATTAGACAGGAGGTCCAGTCTTCTATGTCGGCTATATCCCATCCGCCACCCCCTAAGAGGAGTAAAATAGTCCTTGAGGATCCTTTGTCTTGAGTCAGGGTCCTCAGAATCCCCCAAAGCTTTAGGATCAGAAGAAACCATCTCGCCTAAGACTTCTTTAGGGTCTGACAATTAGAAATTTCTCTTTTCATCTGAGGATATGGATGAACTCCTTGATATGGTGAGTTCCACCATGGCGGTGGAGGAAGTGGAGTCCTCTCCCTCTATCCAGGATGTCATGTTTGGGGACCTAAAAGCCAAGACCCGTAAGGGGTTCCCCATGCATGATAATGTTTTAAATCTTATTATGCATGAATGGGAGTCTCCTGAGAAATGCCTCAATGTCCCAAGTGAGCTAAAGCATATGTTTTCCCTTGATGGTGAATGCTCCAATTGGAATCTTCCCAAAGTAGACGTTCAGGTGTCTAGGGTTGCAAGGAAAACTGCTTTGAAGATTCCTTGCAATTGAAAGACCCCAATTGCAGGAAGAGTGAGGGTCTTCTGTGGTAGACCTGGGATTCTTCCTCTTATCTCCTGGCCACACAAGTAGCAGCAACATTTGACTGCAGATCTCTCTGTGGCTTCTCCAGGGACCATGTTTCCCAGGGTACTCCTAGGGAGGAGATCCTAAACTCTATCTCTCTTTTGCATAATGTGACAGAGTTTCTAGTTGATGCCTCTGGAGAGTCGATCAGAGTTGCTGCCCGTGCTGTGTCTAAGTCAGCCAGAAGGGCTCTCTGGCTGAAACTGTGGAATGGGGATGTGACTTCCAAAGTCAGACTGTGTTCTATCACTTTCAAAGGGGAACTGCTGTTTGTTTTGGCAAGGAATTCTTTTTATCTGTGGCCTGCTCGAGAATATCATCAAGAGCCGGGCCAAAGACCTTCTAGGAAGCGATTTTTTTCGTACTCCCCGTGAGCAGACCTCTTCGTACAGAGGGAAGGTGGAGTTACCCAAAAGGGTACTGGGGGACAAAGATATTTCTCCCTTTACCCCAACAGCAGCCAGATAAGCAGTGACTGCGACAGGGTGGGGAGTCGGCTCTCGGAATTTTTTCTCAGGTGGCGGAACATCACCGCCAATCAGTGGGTGCACCATAGGAGACGGATTGAAAATAGAATTTGATGCTTACACCCCAAGATGTGCTACGGATCACCTCCCTGCCCTCCCGCTCTCTTTAGGACGCATTATGACTAGGTCTTCAGGCTCTCCTGGAGTCCAGGGTGATTTCTTGGGTTCCTCCTCAGGAAGAGGGCAGGGGTCATTATTCCTGTCTCTTCTTGGTGAAGAAACCGTCAGACTCCTACCAGATTATTATCAATTTGAAGCACTTGAACCGGTTGATCATCTTGAACCGATGGTAAACGGAGTCAGTACGAACGGCCATTCCCTTAATCGGACAAGATTCGGTTATGGCCACGCTCGATTTGAAGGATGCGTATTATGTCCCCATCCATCCAACGCATCGTCCGTTTCTGTGGTTTGTGGTCTCGCGGGGTCAGGATGTTTTTCAGTTTCAGGTCAACACCCTGCCTTTCAGGCTGTCCTCTGCGCCCCGGGTGTTTTCCAAACTGATGTCCGAGGTAGTCCTTTCTCAGGGGACAGGGATCTGTATTGTCCCCTACCTCAATGATTTTCTGATTCTGGCTCCATCATCTCCGCAACTGCATCGGTCTACCTCCACCACACTCCAGGTCATGCGCTCTCTGGGATGGCTTGCAAATTCGGAGAAGTCCGACCTGGTTCCGTCGTCCAGAAACAGTTCCTGGGTATTCTCCTGGACTCGTCCCTGCAAGCTTATTTCTTGCCGACCGACCGTCAGCTGGAGCTGCTGCAGAAACTCTCCCGGTTCAGAGATCAACACCACCCTTCCCTGAGGGGCATGATGTCGCCTCTGGGAACCTTGACGGCCTGCATCGAGGCAGTTCCCTGGGCTCAAGGTCACACCAGAATTCTGCAGCGGCATCTACTTTCATCCTGGGACAGGACATCCCCTTCCCTCTCTGAGGGTGGCCCTTCCAGGACATGTGAGGTCCTCTCTAACCTGGTGATTGGCTCCTCAGAACCTCCGGAAAGGTGTCGCTTGGGACCAGTCCCCCTTGATGTCCCTCACAACAGACGCCAGCAAACGGGGCTGGGGTGCTGTAGTTGCAGGTCGCCACTTCAAGGGCAGGTGGTCCCCTGAGGCCAGTGCCTACTCCTCCAACTACCAAGAATTGAAGGCGGTAGAGGAGGCCCTCAGGGCGGCGGAGTCTTTGGCTCATATTCGTCAAGGCCACCACGTCGCGGTCTTTTCAGACACTGTCGTGACATTGCTCCATCAGGGTGGTACAAGGTTCGCAAGCCTTACCTCGATTTCTGCAAGGATTTGTTCCTGGGTAGAAAGACACATCCTGTCCCTGTCTGCTGTCCATCTGAGGGGGTCCAACAACATTCAAGCGGACTTCATTCCCCCGGATGAATATCCCTCCTGCTGAGGGTGTCTCCACCCGGAGGTCTTCAGAGCTCTGGTTGCCAGATTGGGGCATCCCGAGATGGACCTCTTTCCCTCTCATCTCAATGCACAGGTGGAGGGGTTTTTCTCACTGACATCTTCAGGCGGAGCCCAGGGTGTGGAGGCATTCTTTCACCCTTGGGAGTTCTCTCTTGTTGATGCGTTTCCCCCGATCCCTCTCATTTCCAGGACTTTGCAGAAAGTCAGACGGGACAACGTGCCCACTATCTTGGTGTCACCTGTCTGGCCAGGCCAGAGTTGGTACAGTACGCTGATGGATCTAGCTCTGGAGGGGTCAGTACTTCTGCCTCTGAGGTCCGACCTCCTTCACCAGGGACCTCTTCATCCCAACCTTTAGTGGCTTAACCTAGCGGCTTGGTTGTTGAAGCCAACATCCTGCGAGCCAAAGGATTTCTGCAAGGTAGTAATCACTCCGTCAGACAAAGTAGGAAACCTGTCACGCATGCCATATACAGCAAGATCTGGAAAAGATTTGTTTCTTGGTGTGCTAGAGATCCTCCCGATCCCCTACATTCTAATATCGCCCGGATATTGGATTTTTTACAACAGGGTCTGGACCTAGTTCATTTTTTGACCTTTAGTGTATCAGGCCAAAGACCTGAGAGCTGATATTTTTACCAACGCCTTGCCGCTCATCTATGGATTAGGTGTTTCAAGTCATCTGCCATTCGGGTTCGGCCACGTCTCCAGATTCGGGTTCCTCCTTGGGACCTTTACATCATCCTCACTGGATTGATGTCAGTGCCCTTTGAAACTTTATCGGACTCAGGACTTCAGGTTCTCACCCACAAGACTGCCTTCTTGGTGGCCATCACCTCTGCCAGGAGGGTGGGTGAACTACAGGCCTTCTCAATTCGGGAACCTTATATGACAGTTCTGGACGATAGTATTGTGCTTAAACTTGACCCGTCTTTTTTTACCAAAGGTGCTCTCTGATTTCCATCGGTCACAGGATGTCATATTGCCATCCTTTTGTTCATCTCCTTCTAATCCTAAGGAGGAACAGCTTCATACTCTGGATGTCTGCAGGACTGTGCTGCATTATCTCCAGAAGACAGCCGATTTCGTGGTGGACCAGAATTTGTTTGCGCAACATTTCGGCCGCTGGAAGGGGCACAAGGTCTCTAAAAGTACCATCGCCAGTTGGATTAAAAAGGCCATCTGCACTGCCTATGTTCAACAGGGGCGCTCACCACCACCACAGCTTAAGGCTCATTCCACCAGATCCGTCTCGACTTCCTGAGCTGAACGGAGTAATGAGTCTTCTGAGCAAATCTGCAGAGCTGCCACATGGACTTCGCTCCATACTTTCACCAGGCATTATAGTCTGCATTTCAAAAGGGATCTCACATTTGGCAGGAGGGTCCTGCAGGATGTTATCCCACCCTAAGGTATATTCGTTGGTATTCCTCCGTTCTGCTGTCATGGAAGGTGACTAGAGAAAATAGAATTAGTCTTACCGGTAATTCGGTTTCTAGGAACCTTCCACAACAGCATTCATTTTCCTTCCTTGTTGTGGTCTTGATTGATTGTTATATTGTTTTTCCTGAACTTTGATGGTCATAATTCATGCCGGTGTGTACAGTAAAAACACTGGTGGATGCAGGAAGGGGAGCTGTATTTAACCTCTTTGTGTTTCCTGTCCCCTATTTATGGCAGGGCGGCAACCTCCGTTCTGCTGTCGTGGAAGGTTCTTAGAATTAGTCTTACCGGTAATTCGGTTTCTATTTTTCAGGTGCACCTCTCTCCTTTTTACAAAGGGATCGTGTAGGGATTACCCACGATACCCTGTGCCCGAGTTTAATTTAAGAGTGTGAAGATTGGAGCCCTTGAGGGATCCATCATTCATCACCAGAAGGTATCATGGACTGTCACCTCCATATTTTTCCTTCTGTAGCCGGGCCCATTTTGTTCTGCATTTACTATCCGGACCACGTCCATGTCACATCCTCAAGGGATTAACCCTCTAGTCTGTACTGTGCATCCAAAGTGTCCGTGCAGCTCCCGCCACATCCACCTGCACAACAGCGGCAATGGAAGGGAAACAGATGAACCCTCTCCAGTCAAGTAGAGAGTGGATCGAGGAAGCATCTCCTCACAGCACTGCACTGTGTTTCACAGGCAACATCACCCAAGGTCCTGTGGCTCCACATGTGCAGCGCCTCCATGCCGGGACACACACCACTGCTAAGATGAGGGAGCGCGCCTGGATTATGTGATACGAAGTCAAGGGGGCTCTGAACACAGACGGATCCCTGCAGTCGATCATCGGGACCAATCTGGAGTCCAGCAATATCTTCAGGACAGGTATGCTGCACAGGCAGGCAGCCAATCCCTCATCCTCTCCATTTCCTCTCACCAAAGAGGGTCTGGATTGAGGTCCGCAGGCATCCATGCCTTGTGCGCTCACTCCAGCATATATGCATGACAGGTATGCTGCACAGGCAGGCAGCCAAACCCTCATCCTCTCCATTCCCTCTCACCAAAGAGGGTCTGGATTGAGGTCCACAGATATCCATACCCCCCCCCAGTCATTCCTGAGCTCGCAGCTCTCATCTGGGAGCTGGAAAGCCCAGGTCATCGTTAGACGTAAGATAGTCTCTCCGGTGGCTCCAGCCGGGATTACACGTGTCCACAGCAGAGGACTCTCTTGGCTGTACCCGGCTCCATTGCGGCATCGGCCAGTAGTCCCCAGATCCTAGCCAAAAATTTAGACCCCAGCTTTGGCCTGCACGCAAGCTCCGCCTGTCCCCGCCCTCCTTGAAGACGTGCACTTCTCAAACATGCCCTTATTTCGGCGCCTCGGGTGAGACTTGCAGCGCATCTTTCAATGCCTGCACACGCCCCCTTATGCAGGGAACCAGTTTCCTAGCGCTTCCACACTGCACAGTTGGTAGGAATACGCGTTGGAAGCGGCATTTTCTTTGAGGGACATTGCTTCACTTGCTCTATAAGGGGCAGGGCTAAGACTAGAGTGTTAGCTCACTGCTACCTATGATTGACCTGAAGGTCATAAATTTGAGCCCAGGATAAGGGGTTCACTACAAAATACATATTACCTTATATCCCATGGGCCTTCAATCAACTAACCCACAGCGCAGACATGCCACCCTACTATGTGTAGGCACCCAAGAGCCGCCAAGTATGGATCCAGTGTACCTAGCCCTCCTAGGTGTTTTTTTGTCCCTAGCTCAGTCCTAGATCTCACTAGGAGATGAAAAACACGCATCCCGACAGTGCATCCTCTCTAAAGCTCATTAACTGCCTGCAAAGATTTATGCTAAAGTGGTATAATGTGTGGCCACTGCACATGGGTGTTCCTTTTAGAGAACCGACACATCATCTCACATGTGTCCATCACAGCAGGTTACAGGAGTCCCCACTAGTGAATGGAACCCATTCCCATTTGATACAGCAAGTTGCACTCCCCACACTACTACAACCACCCACAAAACTGAACCACGATATCTGCCATCCTATCAGTTCGCAGAAATATCCAACAAGCCACAGCCGTGTTACAGCGGTGAACGGGATCTGACTCAATTCTGGCTCACTTGATAGTATCAACCTACCACTCAACATCCCGCAGTAGTAACCACCACCTGTTCACTTACTCAGTGAGTCTGGCCCATCACCAATCTATTACCGTAAAGTGGTCATAGTAAGTCGGATCCTACACATCCTGCATACAAGCCCTCAATGGTGCTTTGGGATCTGTTCACTACCAGCGGTCAGAAGTCGCATTCAACGCTCTCTGCATCAACACTAACCATTCCATCTGTTCGCTGCTCAGTAGGCCTAAGTCGTCAACTGCCATATACCATATAGTAGCAGTTCTTGCTTCCTGCACTGTGCCTCACGTATGCAGAGGCCCTTTACGTGCACTGGGCAGCACATATGCTAAAGTTGAAAGAGCACAGCTCACCCTTAGTGCTTCATATATCATCATTTCATCATGTTAACTGTTGTTTGTGACTGTTGGTAACTATCAGCCAAGCATGGCCAATGAAACAAACGTACATAATTTTTCGATTTAAAAAATAAATAAATAAAAAGGGAAAAGGAGCGCACATAGAGTAATTTCCTTTCGTACAAATAACCTCAGTGCCCCCTTTAGTGGAAGGACTCATCTGATTTGGTTGTGCAAGTCACAACCAACTAACTCCGCTCTCTCTTATGGTCGCAGCAGGTGCCCAGCAGAGTAATGGTACCTTTACACGCAGCTACAGGTAACAGGTTTTCCACAGGTAACTTACTGGTTGCAGTGAAATCATGGAGACATGGTTCTATCTTGTTGCTGTGTACAAATGGAATAATCTCTCCATGATTTCACTGCAACCAGTAAGTTACCTGTGGAAAACCTGTTACCTGTAGCTGTGTGTAAAGGTACCATAAGGATCCAAAGGGTTAACAGAAAGTGCTGGGTTTCATAGATCCACCGCGCTGACCTCCAGTGAAGACAAACAGAGTGATATATAAAACTCTGTTTAATGGGTAATTTGCCTACCGGTTTCGTGATTTGAGTTATTACTTTATCAGGGCATCATGCCCTGATGAAGTGATAACTGAAATCACGAAACCGGTAGGCAAATTACCTATTAAACAGAGTTTTATATATCACTCTGTTTGTCTTCACTGGAGGTCAGCGCGGTGGATCTATGAAACCCAGCACTTTCTGTTAACCCTTTGGATCGATTTTAAAAAGGCATTTTGTTTAACACATAGCCCGCTCCCAAGCATCTTACATTATATAATCACTGCCAAGAATAATTTATGACATTAGCCACCCTAGTCAGGGGGCAAGAAAGCCAGGTTAGCTGCACGACTATCCAGCACACATAACTGCGTGCACCACAGAACGGCCTGCAGGATTAATTTACAGAATCAACCAATTTACCAATGAGCAAGTCATCCGGCTTCCAAACCTCCCATACCTGTTTGTCTTACCGCCTTATGAGATCCGCAACTCTATCCAGTGCACACTTCAGTGCACATCTCCAACTTGCAGGATCGGTCTATCTGCCTGCAGCATTGACCCATGGATCTACCACCTCAAATGTGCAGAAAACACAGCTGCTATGTATTCTATAGCAGTCTACCTCAACAGCCTTATGAGATCTGCCCCACCTGCCAGTGAACCAGTAATACACATACCACATCCCGTCTGCAGCTCAAATCATGCCTGCCGCGTTCAGACCTGTCTCATATTCCGAAGCCAGGTCAATCTGCCCCTTGACACCGTAAAACTGACAGGTTTAATGGGATGAGGCCTCCTGACCACTTTATCTAAGCTGCTAGCTACCGCACTGTGACACTTTTAGACTCACAGCTACATCATTATCACAGGATAATCTGCGAAGCCTCTGCTTCAGTGTCCATGCCTGTCTGTCGCCTCTTAACTCTCTCTTCTACAGAGCATTAACAAGTAATCTGACCTTAACCAGAGCTCAGATCAAATACAGCAGATGCAAACCCTCTTCATGCAAGGTACAGTCGCAGACCCATCAAGGTCTCTGATGTCCACACATGAGGTAACCGAGCTAAATAAGGTGCCCCCTTATGTCGTACCTCCTTACCCATTTTTCTCGCTCATTTTCACAGAAAACAGACCACCCTGCTCAGCATCTAGCAGGACAGCTCCATACCTATTGACTCCTCAACCCTAAAAAAAAAAAGGTGCCTCATTTCCCCCACCTAATATAACCTAAGTGGTAACTTAACACGACCCAAGTAATCGCTAATGTTGTTGTCTATGACACCAAGCCGGTGGCCGGGGATTCACGGGGCAGGCCTTTGCTTCTTCCTCCTGTCACGGAACCGCGCCTGCCGAAGCGGGTCCCGGTGGTGCAGATTCAAAAGGGATATTGGCTGAACAGATTTAAAGGTTGTTTAATTCATGACGCCACCTGTGAGTGTTCCGGTGATACCCACCGGCGCTGCTTGGGCCTCCGGGGGATGGGATGCAGCAAGATGGAACGCTCCCCACAGGCTGAGCAGTAATCCCCGGAGCCAGGAGCTGCACAAGATGTTCTGAGGCAGCTGCAGTTACCTTCCACTTGCAGAGATGGACAGTTCTAAAGAAAGCACGGACACTGAAAGTCTCTGCAACGGGTACTTTACTGTAACCAGCAGGTGATATATGGCATACAGTTCTCGGGTAACGGACCGGGTGGACTCAGCAATGACCAGTGTTTCTCAGAGCTCCGCGGTGTTCCTCCATTCTAACTAACTTGTGTTGCCGTTGTCACCCAGAGGTGCCAGATCGGGTACAAGGAGGCTGCTTCAATTGCCCTACCGGGGAATTCTGGCTGGATTTGTGGGGAGCCTTGGGTCCTTTTAGTGGGTACTCCGCTGGCTAGACGACTCTGTGTGTGCGGCGGTGGTGGGGTTCTCCTGTAAAGCGGTCCCTCCACTCCTGGTTTGCATGGCAGTGATAAACGACTCCCAGCTTCGGAACCAGTAATCCGGTTGTAGATGGGCACGGGGATGTTTTGACCCGTATGCATTTGCCCAGAGTCCGGTTGTTGAGGCACTGGAGTAATGGCGCCCAACCGGGGTGACGGCCAGGGGGCTGCACGGAACTGTGCAGGCCCCCTCTCCTAGGTTGCAGAGCTTGTTCTTTTTGCTCCCTTCTCCTACGTTGTCCTTTTCAGTTCTCCTCTACACACTATCACTACACTCTGCCCACCAGGACCTTATTGGCCCTCTATGCTGATGTGCATGTAGGGTATGGAGCTCTGAGTTTTAACTATGTCATTGCTTAGTCAGAGAATATTGCTGCTGCTGTCTTGGCTGCAATACCCTCCTGTGACGCACTCGTTGCGGGGCGCCACATTGTCAACGTCTCAACCTTTGGGTTGCTGGTCAATTACTACCTTCTCTCCCACAAATCCTCTCTCTCATGTCATTAACTACAATCAAGTTAGGTGCACTTGCACACAAAACAGGACATCCTTTCGCCACCTGCGAATATAGTTTATCTCTTAGAATGTTTCCCTGAGTGGTAGTGTTGAGCCCCAGGCCCTGGGGTACTCGGGTATCAGGCTATAACTCTTTATAAAAAGGGAGCATAACTTATGACCTCGTTAAGTCCCTTAGGGGTAAGTGTTTCTAACTTGACCATCCACCTACACTCCTCCTGAGCTAATGTTTTGGCCAAATCTCCTCCTCTGATGCCACCCTGAATACGGCCAATTACCTTAATGACCAATCCTTTAGGATTACAGTCATGAAAGATCCTAAAGTGCCTCAGCAATGTTTTTAGTGTATTTAAATCAATGACTTTAGCGGCTCCCTCAATATCATTAACATGCTCACGCACTCTTATCCGCAATTGCCTCGTGGTAAGACCAATATATATCTTACCACACGGACAGGTTGTGTGATAGACTGCGTGAGTAGTACTACAATTAATGTATTTTTTGATCGTAAACACTTGATCAGTGGAGGAGTGAAATTCTTTAGCCCTTTTTATATTGCCCTGAGTGCAAGCCAAGCAATCACCATACGGATAACATCCCATTAATGGTCCCACCGCTCTTTCTCCAAAGAAATTGTTCTTTTTAGGAACATAATGGCTTGCACTCAGGATATCTCGTAAATTTCTACCCCTCCGTGAAGTCAACAAAGGTCGCATTGATAGATGTTTTGCCAAAATGGAATCAGTGAACAATACAGACCAATGTTTGCTCAAGATCGTTCTAATATTTGACCACTGGGAATTGAAAGTTGAAATATACCTGATGGGACCATATTCAGCCGATTTGATCTTGGGTTGGAATAACAACTGTTCCCTCCTAATTTTTTTTGGCCTTCACATAACACTGTTTAATACATCGGTTGCTGAACCCTCTGGATGCGAACCTTCCTCGCAAATCTTCAGCTTGTTTTTCAAATCTGGTGTCACTTGAGCATATACGCCTGACCCGTACGAACTGACCGGCTGGGATGGATTTAATAGTACTTCCCACATGTGCCGATGAAGGATGGAGGAGGGAATTCACAGCCGTACTTTTTCGATGTACATCAGTTTGTATAATGCCATCCTCCCCCACCTCCAACGACACATCCAAGAAGGTCATATATTGTCTGTGTGCCTGATAGGTCAACTTAATATTGAGATCATTCTTGTTGAGCGCATCCATGAATTTCTCTAAACTTGGTCTAGACCCTTGCCATATAAATAGCAGGTCATCAATATACCTAAACAGCATAGGATGCTCTCAACACCCACAATGTCTTCGGATTGCATCAATGATCGCTCCCAGCTGCCTAAAAATAAATTAGCATACGATGGGGCACAAGCTGCCCCCATCGCTGTCCCCCGCTGTTGTACATAGAAGCGATCATTGAAAACGAAGACATTGTGTAACCACCCGGGGGTGTGCTGCCCGTGCTCCCCGGCCTGCTGCCTTCACTCTCCCAGCTCCTACCGCTCCTGTCCGGTGTCAGGGATCCCGGGTGTCGTCAGTCCACCGACGGCTACGGGGCGCTGGCAACCGCCGCCTACGGGTCAGTCGGGTTGCGGCTTCCAGGGCTCCTTCATCCTTGCCACATGCTCCTCAGGTACGCGCGCCCATTCCCAGCCGCAGGGTTCCAGCGCTCTCTGCTTAAGCAGCGCTGCTCCTCTCCTCACTTCCGGGGCTACTGCTTGAGCACATGAAACTCCAAATCAGTATCTGCTGGAGAACTGCAGGGAGCATGCTCCTCCCCTCAGCCAATCACCATGCCTCTGTGTCCTGCCAATCAGGAGTACCCTGCTGTAATATAAGCTTCCTGTTTCCTGTCAGTCTTTGCCAGGGCAATTTCTACCTAGTGAAGTTGCTGTTCCTGGTCTGGTCAGGTTGTTCCTTATTTTGCTTGATATCTGATTTCTGTGTGTTACTTTCCTGCAGATCTCCGCCCTGCCGGCTCCTCGCTGACTTCCATGTTCTTGGCCTGCTACCCGGATCTCTTCAAAGCTGAAATCGCTGACTCAGGTCCTGCTCTGGATTCTCAGTGTTCCCGATTCCCCGTGTCCTATCTTATACCCGGTTGCTGTGTTGATTCCACGTTGCCTTGGGTCGGTTTAACACCCGTGTCCGCTTCATTGGTCCTTCTGAGGTTGGTACCGGCGGTATCCCTGTATAGGGGTTAAGCGCTCCGGGGCCTCCTTCGGTGGTGTTGCGGTGCTGTGGTCGTGTGGCCCTCCCCTGGGGCGTGGCTTCTTGTTTTGTTCAATAAACCTGTTGACTCTACTGTACTGGTCCGCCTCTATCATCCCGGTATCAGCATCCGCACTACGCGGTCCAGTGGGTCCACGTGTGGGGTCCGTCAGTAGGACGTGACACATTGTAGGTTAAAATGTACTCCAACAATTCCTCAATCAGGGCACACAGGCTCTTATCCCAGCCGGTCATTCCCAGGAAAAGGCTTACCGCTCGCATCCCATCCACGTGCACGATACAAGTATATAAAGACTCGACATCGGCTGTCACCAGCCACATGTCGTCAGTCAAAATCAAGCCTTCCAATTTAGTTAACAAATCAGTAGTTTCACGCACGTAAGAAGGGAGTGTGACAACCAGTTTTTTAAGATAAAATTCCACAAACTTGCAGGAAGGTTCACATAAACCCCGTTACCCGAGACGATGGGGCGCCCTGGGGGGGTTATTTAGGTCTTTATGAACCTTAGGAATTAAATAAAATATTGGTGTCTTAGGATTTTCGACCAGCAAACCCTCAAATACTTTTTTTGAAATCACCCCATCGTCTCGGGCACGTTGTAAGATCCCAAACAGCTCCGCAACAAATCTCGATGTAGGGTCATGTGATATTTTCTGATAAGTATCTTTGTTATTTAATTGTTTATAGGCCTCTCTTTCATTTGATGTTTTTGGCCAAACAACCACGTTCCCCCCCTTGTCAGCATTCCTAATAATTACATCATCAAGATCTTTCAATTCTTTGAGTGCCTGTCTTTGCACAGGTGAAAGATTGTCTTTACCTCCAAATTTAAACAACTTTTTGAAATCCTGTCACTAATTTAGTGAAGATTTCAACCTGTGGGCACAGTGACAAGGAGGGGAACGTGGTAGATCTAGATACCAAACTAGGAGGGAACATACCTGGTGGTGTAAGTACATCATTTCCCAGGTCTTCAAGATCAAATTGAGCATCCAATTCAAGTCTCATCAGGTCAATTTCATTATCCGCTGTTTTATCATGCAACTTTTTTTAAATCATTTTTCGTGCGAACAGATTAAGGTCCTTCACAGCTGTGAAAAAATCAAAGCAATTTTTAGGGACAAAATTTAGACCTAAACTCACGACCTCTATTTGAGCATCAGACAAGTGCTGAGAAGACAGGTTAATTACCTCCAATTGGTTAGGCTTTTGTGGAGCCCCTCGGGACGGGAAACTCGGTGCCGGACCGGGGTGCTGCTGGGGGAAGTCACGGCGGTTCTGGTCCGGACCGTGTCCCGGGCCCGCACAATAAAATGGGGGGTTATTTACAGGGGATTTGTCACTCGTGACGCCACCCACATTATGTGGTCAATTGATGGGGACCACCGCTGCTGCAGAACCTCCGGGGATGATGAGACAGCAGCTAGGATGGTGTAGTTCTTGTGGGCAGAACTGGGTATCCCCGGGGCAGTGGTAGTGAAAGTAGTAGTTGTTAAAGTCTTTGATGGTAATTGTAGGCTTTGGCTTTGCAGGACTTGGGAATGATGTAAAGATGGCTCCTGACAGGGTTAGGTGGAGAATTGACAGCTTTCCATACCTGAAATCAGACACAGACAACGTAGCAGGGTTCACCCGGGTTTACTTCTCTTATTCTTCTGTCAAACAGGCACGGTACAATACAATTCTTTACAGCTTTACTAGATTGAATCCGGTCTACTGAACCCACTGCAGCCAGGTTATCTTTCCTAGACTCCTCTGACCTTCTACGTGTCCTTTCAGGCTTTTCCTCTCAGTGTTTATTCTCCTCAAGTGGATTGTGGAGCGGCAGCTCGGTCCCATTTGGTGGCTTTACCCTTAATTCTTTAAGCGGTAAACCGGGTCCTATTTATGCTGCTGTGCTCCCCAATCTTAGGGTGGGAATATAGATCTGGAATCTGTATTCCCCGTCAGGTTGTCTGGGGCACCGGGTAAATCGTCAGTCCCCTTCAGAGCTGACACTCTGCTTTTAGCCAAACCACAGGTATCTCTATTTCTCAGAGATTACCGGGTCCCTTTCCTTCCCGTGTAACTTATTGGTATATTCAGGGAAGATTTCCTGTCAGTCAGTTGCTGTCTTCACTACTCCTCAGGACCTGATGGTACTGGTCTTGTCTTGACTGCTCGGCACCTGCCTACTGCCTAACCACTTCCTGTCACTCCCTTATATACCCATCCGTTACCATGACTACGCTCCATCCACTCCTATCTAGCCTATTACCCCTTATCTGCCTAGAGTCCCAGACTCAGGGTTAGGTCCCCATGCAGTGGATATGTGTGTGTGAGGTGTTTGTTAAACAAACTATCTACCGCCTGGCTGCAGTACTACCTGTGTTGTTTCTGTGGCATATTAACCCTTGGGGTGCCACATTTTCTCTTACTATCCAAAGGGTTCACTGGGGAATTATTCTTTCTCTTATTGGAATTTTTATTATTAGGTTGTTTTGGTGCCGACTCTTCTTCCTTTCCACCTTTGGCCCCAATCTCTGAACCATCTGTCGATTCTACTGAGACTGTGGAATCAGCTCTAGGTCTTTCCTTTGTCGGCTTTCTTTTCCTCCATTTATAGACCACATTATTTTGGAGATCAGTCTGATCTCTATTAAATTATTTGGTCTTGGTTGACCGTGTTTCTTTCTCCCGTTTAGTCATCTCCTGGTCTAGATCTTTACTCAATTTTTCCATAACCACTCTTAAGGCTGCTTGTATTGTTTCTATTTCCTTTTCAATCCCAGAAATGGTCTGGCCATTCAGTTTGCACAACAACTCCATAAACCCCCACGAACAATTATTGGCAAGCTCCTCCCAACTCTTCTTAAACCAATCATCCTGGATTTCAAAGGAAGGAAAAACCTGTATTCTCAAACCCGTGGAATAAGACCTCTCTGGATATAGTTCTCCAGAAAGGCCCTATTCCACCAGAGCCGAGTCCTCCTGTGCATCAGCTGTTTCAACCTATCAACATGCGCTGTGTGTATCCCTTTGCCAGTGTCAGGAACCGCTTTGGAGTCACCCCAAATACTTTGTTTATTTGGCTTAGCCACATGGATTCACGTGCTCTTAAGTCCATGGATTTTGAAAAAGCTGTGAAAAACACAGAACAAACGATAATGTAAATATTCAGAATCAACGCACACCTTTCACCATTAAACAGTCTCATGTTTATAAGTACATTGTTTTTATGGTGTATCTAATTGGACCATAAGTAACACTCCCATGAACATAAGAATAAGTGGAAACCACTATGGAGTTAATGTTACATAAAATATCACCTTTATTAATTATTAGTGATGAGCGAGTACTAAAATGCTCGGGTGCTCGAAGCTCGGGCCGAGCATCCCGAGATACTCGTATACTCGGCCCGAGTAACGAGCCCAATGTTATCCTATGGGAGACACGAGTATTTTTATGAAATGACTGCCGGCAGCATGGAAAAACCCTAAAAATGTCACAAAAGTCTCAGAAGAGTGCTGAAATGACATGGCAACACCATGGGGAAGACCCCTGGAAGCATTTCTCACTGAAAAGTCACAGCTGTGAACAATGTTGTCCGAGTTTCACGCCAATTTTACGGAGTCTCCAGAAAACCTTCCAAAATGACACCAAAATGAATATTTATGGTGGAAATGTTAAGGGCACATACCCAATAGTGAGATACAGCTGGTGTATGTTACTTTTTGTGATTACATGAAAGATTTTACGTGAAAACATTGTGCGGCACTACGATGACCCTGAGAAGAGACGAACATGAAGCCCTGTCTTGAAATAATGTGCCCATTTTGAGGAACTGGGTGTATTGTAGTATCTTCCTTTGCCAGGGCAGTCCAAAATTGGGAGGTTCACCAATGCCCCTGGATACAGACATGCAGGAGGGCCTGTAACCCTCAAGTGGGTGTATTGTAGTATAGCCCTTTGGTCAGGGCAGCCAAAAATTGGGAGGTTCAACAATGACCCATGCATACAGACATGTAGTAGGGCCTGTAACCCTCAAGTGGGTGTATTTTAGCCTAGGCCTTTGGCCAGGGCAGCCAAAAATTGGGAGGTTCAACAATGACCCATGCATACAGACATGTAGTAGGGCCTGTAACCCTCAAGTGGGTGTATTTTAGCCTAGGCCTTTGGCCAGGGCAGCCAAAAATTGGGAGGTTCAACAATGACCCATGCATACAGACATGTAGTAGGGCCTGTAACCCTCAAGTGGGTGTATTGTAGTATAGCCCTTTGGTCAGGGCAGCCAAAAATTGGGAGGCTTCTCTTTGTCCCTGGATAGAGACGTGCAGGACGGCCTGTAACCCTCAAGTGGGTGTATTGTAGTATAGCTCTTTGGTCAGGGCAGCCAAAAATTGGGAGGCTCCTCTTTGTCCCTGCATAGAGACGTGCAGGAGGGCCTGTAACCCTCAAGTGGGTGTATTGTAGTATAGCCCTTTGGTCAGGGCAGCCAAAAATTGGGAGGTTCAACAATGACCCATGCATACAGACATGTAGTAGGGCCTGTAACCCTCAAGTGGGTGTATTGTAGTATAGCCCTTTGGTCAGGGCAGCCAAAAATTGGGAGGCTCCTCTTTGTCCCTGTATAGAGACGTGCAGGAGGGCCTGTAACCCTCAAGTGGGTGTATTGTAGTATAGCCCTTTGGTCAGGGCAGCCAAAAATTGGGAGGTTCAACAATGACCCATGCATACAGACATGTAGTAGGGCCTGTAACCCTCAAGTGGGTGTATTGTAGTACAGCCCTTTGGTCAGGGCAGCCAAAAATTGGGAGACTCCTCTTTGTCCCTGGATAGAGACGTGCAGGAGGGCCTGTAACCCTCAAGTGGGTGTATTGTAGTATAGCCCTTTGGTCAGGGCAGCCAAAAATTGGGAGGTTCAACAATGACCCATGCATACAGACATGTAGTAGGGCCTGTAACCCTCAAGTGGGTGTATTGTAGTGATAAGGCAGAGACCCCAATACCAAGAATAATGGTATATTCTGCCTATTCTATGATTTCAGACTTCTGTTTCACAGAAACTAAAGTCAGATTAATCAATTACTCATAAGCTTCTTATCTAATATTTTGTGCTAGGTAGGGCTGGTTTCACTGTAATAAATATTGATTTCTTCATGTTATTAGTAAACTTTGACCATACGTACTTTTCCACTGTGCTAATTAATAATGCTGACCAAAACACTTTAATTAGATGATGTCAAGACTTTCCATTCAAGAGATATATCCCTTTAAGGACATATCCAGAGTCACGCACCTATGAATCATACTTATGGACTTTGATATGACATGACATGACACGCATCAAGTATTTGCCTATATATAGTGGTGACTTGTTTTAAATAAAGGATCATTATGCTCTCTGAGCCAGAACTGCGTGTCTGTCTTTGATTGCTTACTGGCTGCAGCCCTCGATCTACAATTTGGCTACCATCCAATATATTTGAAGGGTCTACTTGAAGACCGCCTTTACAATTTGGCGCTCAACGTGGGGCAGGTACTAACTCAGAAGACCCCCAATACCTGAGACCCGGCACCTGCAGACTGAGGACCAGAGGACACACAGAATAAAAAGCACCGGTGCGGTAAGAACCTTCAGCTTCTTGTTAATCTCTTTCTGTGTCTCCAACGGCCTTCTATCCTGCCGCCGGATTTTACGGTATGTTATAGCTGGTCTATTCTGATACATCCTGTCAATATTATTTTGGCAAAGAACCATAGAATATCCTAGTGATACATATATATATATATTGGATTGGGTAGGTTTATGTGCTGCTCCTTTGTTATATGTTCAGTGCGTGACTGATGTGTGAATGCTTGAGTCTACCTTGAAGGTACGGAACGCCTTTTCATGGTACCATAAGGACTGATCTGCTCCGTGATAGACTCACGTGTAGAGACGTCCATAACGGTATATCCATTGAAGGTAGTGTCGCCTCCTCCTGGGGACAGATAGAGATACGGTGTCCCAAATACACCGCGCGCTTCTGGTTTAGATTCTCTGCAGTTCCCACCGGTAACCCATGAGAAGACGGGTTCCCTGGGTCAGAGGATAAGTCTGTCTTCTTTGTCTCCTTACTCTCTGTTTTGTTTCATGTGCACTAGCTACCCCAAATGCAGATGATCTTAGAAAGCACCGCTAGAGTTTTAGTCTTATTAAGTCTGCCTGGCATTGTTTTGTTTTACCCTCTGGTTGATGCACAAGATTAGATTTACACACATACTAGATAATACACATTGCCCATACCATCCCTCGCCCAGAGATCTTGGGGATTTAGTGACATGACTCCAGTGTAGTCAGTTGGCCAAGTCACAAATCATAATATTTTTGGGTCCGCACACCTAAAAACTACTGAAGCTTAGTTTGAAGGTACCGCAAGTTGTTGTAGGACTCTGGGGCGCTATAGACAGCCATTTGGAAAAAGGGCGAGGAAGGCAGAGAAGTAAAATAGGAATCACGCTTGAAAAAGGTATACAGGCAACCAACCAGAGAGGACAAGCAGAAAAAGTTAATATACTCAGCCAGAATAGCTATGAGGGTTGTGATGTCAGTGAAATAATGGAGACTAGGAAGAGCAAACAGCAACAGAAACAACAGCTGCAGAAGCACCACTTTCCTAGAACAGATTAACACGTTAGGGAAAATGCTAACACTCTTTGCTGTTGCTCCAGCCATAATTGAGTAGCAGTTGGAAAGTCTTAAGTCAGGAGTTTATGTTAGTCCGTAGAATACTCTAAGGGTAAGTTCACATTACCCGGCGTGTTGGTCGTCGGCGGCTGGGCGGGACCCGCCAGGAAGCTCCGGCGCCGTGCACCGGCTTCCTGGCGGGTATGTGCGGCGGGAGCCGGGCGGTATCCGGCGGCTGCCCAGCGGGTTCTCGGCGGCGATTCTGCAGCGGCTGGAAGCAGCACATGATTCTGCTTGCAGCCGCTGCAGAACCGGCCGGTTTTTAGAACATGCTCATTCTTTGCTAACCCGCTGGGAAACCTGCGGGTTAGCAACGGATGACGCTGGGTAACCGCCGGTATGTGCACAGCCTTGGGCGGGTTACATTAGTTTTAATGTTAATCCAAACGCCGGTTTGGATTAACATAAATTTAAATAAAACTAATGTATGCAAAACGGCGGTTTACACAGGTAAACCGCCGAAAACCCGCCCAGTGCGCACATACCCTAAAACTGTTTTGTTTTAATTGTCTCAATGTTTGTCTATCTGTTTGTATGTCTCTGGGCTACCTAGTTTTTTTTTATTGGCTCTGATGATCCATTGGTGTTTCCCTTGGTGCTGCGGGATAATTCAATAGGAAGTACCAAGAGTTACATTTTGTTTTTATAAGATCCATCCAGACGTTTGCACAACCTAGACTAGTGTATAAGTAGAACACAAAAAGGTGTCTGGTGCATTAGGGGGTAAAATTTCAATCGTAAAATCAGTGGTAGGAGCCTCATTTGAATAACATCCAAAACCGGACAGTTGTATAGCCCAGCACATCATCCATAAGGTGTCCGGAATTTTTGTTTATTTCAAGAAAGTATCAGCAAGTAGGTTTCACTGAAAAGTGAAGGTTAATTTGGGAAAAATTAACAGAAGGTTTTAGCTTGTTGTAAAAATGGAAACTAATCAGTTTACAGCAGAAGCCTTGGTAAAGGAAAGGAAAAAAATATGTGGGGAAATTGAAAGTTTTGTTAGATCTAGCAGGTTTGTCATCACCCAGGTTAGTTAAAAACAAATGGAAAATTGTTTTAGAGAAGGAAAAGCCAATTTTGAAACATTATAAAATTTTTAAGTATGCAGAAGCATGGTACAGAACTGCGCAATGGGTTGAGGAAAATTTTTGGGTTGAAACGTTTGATTCTGAAATTGGTAGATACATATATAGTCCACCACCCGGTAAGAAGGAACCGGTAACAGCTGCTGCACTTAAGATAACAGTAACACACGAAAACACTAATACCCTGCACCCAGTTCTAACGATAGATGACATATCACACACGTCCGGTGACGGCCGGCATAAATCCAATATGCACCAATTTCCTCCATGTCAGCGCATGCCTTGGATACAGTACAAACTGTACAAAATTCTCCCATGGTAACACAAGGTCAGTCAGCTTTCCCTTTCCCTGCTATCATAGAACCAGATGTACTCGCTTCCCCTTCAGCCACTTTAGCCCCTGTATTTAATAATGTGACTTCAAGCCTCCCAGGAGTTGATAAGGTACAGACTATAGATAGTCTGCCTAACCACGGAAAAGGCCATATAAAATTGTACCGGAGACGTTGAATGAGATCCATAACAGCTATTTAGCATCAGATGTTCCTTCCCAAACAAGCATAGGAGATTTATTCTTGCCAATATTGGAGAACTCTTTTATGCTTCTCCATGAGATAGAGCAATTGCAGAAAGAACAATTGTGTTTAAAGAAACAATTAGAAAAAGTTAATGTAAAAAGTCATGGACAACCACCTCCTATTCCTAAGCAGGGTGCATTTGTAGCAAGATCCCGGATTATATGCTACCAGTGCGGAAAGGCTGGACATCTCAAAAGACAGGGCAGATCAATTACATGCTCAACTGTGGGTGAACTTTTACAATGCCCCTCCTTCAAAAATTGTATACTTAGGAAATATTTAAGAATCATTATGTTTATATGTAAGTTTTTTTCCTCGGTATTTGGTTTGTGTACATAGAAGTCTGAATAATAATTTACTACTTAGTAATTTGTTCCTGTAATCTGTCATTACCCTTCTAAAGGTTCATAGTTCAGTTTCCTATCATCCACAAGCTTGACAATGACGCAATCCTTGAGGAAAAAAAAAAAAATATAATAATAATGTCTTTTATGTTTAGAATGAACCAACATGAGGCTGTAATTTAAAGTTTTAAGCTAATTTATTTTGCCAGAAGAAACATACTCAGGTCCACCATTGAAGTGAATACTAATATTGATTGTGTTACTCTGATTCCCTCAGGGGGGGGAAATAAAGGATACAATTTGATAATGTAACAATAACAATGATAATTTATTGATACGGCACCAATGTATTCCGCGACATCTCACAATTATAAAGGAAATATTTGCAGACATATTTAGATATCATATATGGTCCATCAATATGATTAGTAGAAAAGTGGATTAATGAACTGCTAAAACATGAACTTTGTAAAACAATGATTTTGAACCTAATACAAATTTTCTGAGTGTTCTATTTTAGATGCTGTATAGGTGAGAGATGATTCTACATTGGACATCAGTAGGATCCTTGCATGAGGTAATCAGAGTAAATACTGCTCCACAAGTCAGCGGTGGGCAGATAGTACCAACTCCTGCACTCTTGGGCAGGTGGGGCGGTTCAGGTGCGACTCTTATGACAACAGTAAGCCTTATTAAATGCAGAATTGGTAAATCAGGAAAAATGGGTTGAATGTATGTTACCAGTCCAGGATGGCATAAGGTCTATGATGCAAGAACACACATGAAGAGTAATTCCCTGGTTATAGAACAACTGAAAGATAAGGCCTAGGGAGCAGAAGACCGTGGGTGGGAGGTTTTAAACTAATCCAGCCATGGTGGGACTGGGTGTCTTTCCGGTGTCAGAATGCCCAAACAAAGAGAAAAATGGGAACTGAGCTGGAGGAGTACTCAGCTAAAGCTGACGATGGCACAAACGACGGATGAATCCACCAACCTGCGTGAAACCAGGTAGAAGGAAAAGTGCCCCTGGATCGCTCCTGGTTTCAGGTAAGCCACGTGTACAATCCTGCATTATTCTTGCACACAACACAATTTAGAAAAGGTAAGAGCTAAAAACAGCAGCTAGGCCGCACCACCCGTTTCAAAGATTGCAATAGTGGACAGAAGAGGAGAAGGGGAGGAAATGCATGAACACGTCCTAGTAGGTGCGGATCTCTCTCTCCTATATAAAATGACATAAAGATATAAGTTACGCTTTGGTTAAAAATATTCTGGAATAGATAAATGAGTAAATAATATACTTTTGCTTCCTGTTCTGTTATATGTAAATAATAATATGAAGTTGTATATTGAACAATTGAACAAACCTTCAGATATCCAGTTACCTCTTTT
Source organism: Allobates femoralis (assembly GCA_033576535.1). Lineage (NCBI taxonomy): Eukaryota > Metazoa > Chordata > Amphibia > Anura > Aromobatidae > Allobates > Allobates femoralis. The sequence continues at coordinate 305,114,354 of JARQOC010000005.1, read as the reverse complement.
TGGCATGTTTTCCAGGAAAACAAAGAGACCACTCATGATAAGTATCCTTACACCTTGAATACTACACCTATTTGACCCTACCTTACATTTTATCATTTTTGCCTGTGTGCGGCTCAGACAAACTAGCCGTAACCCAAGCTCCTTCTATTACAGACTATTGACTGTGTACCTATTGAACATTATGTATATATATATGGACTAAAACACCGCCATATATCATGGATGTTGAGAATGGAATAAGTAGCACCTTATAAACTGGTTATACATATAGGCTCTTATAGATTAGGGTAGGTCATAGATAGATAGGATACGTCCACATCGAGCGTGGGCACCACAGGCGTTTCAAAAAGGTGTCAACCTCCGCTGTGTAGGTAGGTTTCCAGCTTCAAGAATATTACTAGGGTAATATTAGGAGTGGTGATATTCAATTACCAAATTGTGTATATTCCATATGTTTTTGTTCTTTTGCACTATTTAAAGTGATGTTTTAGTTATTTTTGTATTTTAATCAATAGAGAACTACTTCTTATTACATGTAAGATCCCTATGTACACACACTTTCTAAAATGGACTAAATCACATGATTTTAGAATTAGTGATCTGTTTCTCAAGAATCCGAAGGAATTTAATCTTTCCTGGATTGTATATCTCTGTTTTTTTTAGGGATAATCGTTTTCTTCTCATCTTTAGGTGATCCAAGGATCTATATCATATCCTTTCTCTAAGAAGTAATGTGTATATGTAATATAAGATGATGAGATGGCAAGAGGAAGAAAGTAACAAGTACTTCAGTACTTTTTCAGATCATACATGACAAATTAATAATTATTTCTTTGTATTGAACTATTTCACTATGTCACTAGTAAATTACAAAATGGAATAAATCATTTGATATTTGAATAAAATTGTTGTGAGGGCAATAAAATCCCCATGACAGGTATTAACATAAATTAAAGATCCTTTCCTAATGTACATTGTCTTAAGTTCCCAGGGCCACAAGTCTTAAGAGAAAAATTGAGTCTAAAAGTCAACAGATGAACCTCTTATGCCCAAGATACGAAAGCCCACTTCAGATATGAAAGCCTACTTCATTAACCAAATCCCTGATGGAAGCACCACAAGAAGCATTGGAGGGTCAGACGTTATAATCCAAAGATTTTACAGAAGAACTATTATATCAACAATGTTCTCACTTTCTGAGTCACGGTGTGGAAAAAGAAGCCACTTGTTATCTGGCGTATTTTGTCCCTGGCAATCGTGGCAACAGTACTTGTCACCTATGAATGCTGTTGTATGGACTTCTTCAGAGAATAATTGACACTATCATCAATAAGACTGGCACCCAGCATAAATCTGAAACCTCATAGCAATGACTATCAAGAGATGTTGTAGTGTGAGAATAAGGATATGATCTTCCCTCGCTGGGGAATCCGGTGAAAAGACTTGCATTAGCATTGTTGCTTCTGAATGTACCTGGTCACCAGGAAGTATCATATCTCATTCTCAAAGGGGCGACTGATAAGGCAGAGACCCCAATACCAAGAATAATGGTATATTCTGCCTATTCTATGATTACAGACTTCTGTTTCACAGAAACTAAAGTCAGATTAATCAATTACTCATAAGCTTCTTATCTAATATTTTGTGCTAGGTAGGGCTGGTTTCACTGTAATAAATATTGATTTCTTCTGGTACCTTTACACGCCGCGACGGCAGGCTGGATACATCCCGCTACAGGCTACAAATGTAGCTTGTAGCGCCAATGTAGCCCGTCGTAGCGGCGTCTGAAGACGTGACGATACAGCCGGCAACAGATACATCTGTTTCCTAGGTCTGCTCGAAAACTGATGGCTACAAAGCCGATTGTAGCGAGCTGTATCGGCGTGTAAAGAGGCAACGGAAGGGAACTCTGGACACCCGGGGCTGTAGCTGCAATGTAGCTAAGGCGTGTCCCAGGCTCTGGGATACCGCGCCCCATCACCGATCATTGGAGGAAGCTCCTGCATGACGATTGGTAGTCGCTGCCTAGGGCGGCATATTTAAGGAGCTGACCAGTCACACTACACAATCGCTCGAGCGTGCTGTATTTCTCAGCCTCCTGCGATGCCTGGCCAATCATGATGATATTGCGCTGTCCTATCAGCGTACAGACGGCTCGTAATCCACGATTGTGGCACGCCTATGTGCTGTCCCTGCTGTACCAGGTCCGCCCATAGTAGCTTATTGTAGCGCTGTGTAAACGTGGTACGCTAAGCTACAGCTGGCTACTTGACACACCCGGCGATGTAGCTAGCTACAGATGTAGCGTGGCGTAGCGCACCTTATGGCGGCGTGTAAAGAGGGTGCGTTGACCGTTTGTAGCCGTTTGAGCGTGCTCGTGCACGTGAAGTAGCGGGATGTATCCAGCCTGCCGTCGCGGCGTGTAAAGGTACCATTCATGTTATTAGTAAACTTTGACCATATGTACTTTTCCACTGTGCTAATTAATAATGCTGACCAAAACACTTTAATTAGATGATGTCAAGACTTTCCATTCAAGAGATATATCCCTTTAAGGACATATCCAGAGTCACGCACCTATGAATCATACTTATGGACTTTGATATGACATGACATGACACGTATCAAGTATTTGCCTATATATAGTGGTAACTTGTTTTAAATAAAGGATCATTATGCTCTCTGAGCCAGAACTGCGTGTCTGTCTTTGATTGCTTACTGGCTGCAGCCCTCGATCTACAATTTGGCTACCATCCAATATATTTGAAGGGTCTACTTGAAGACCGCCTTTACAGTAGTACAGCCCTTTGGTCAGGGCAGCCAAAAATTGGGAGGCTCCTCTTTGTCCCTGGATAGAGACGTGCAGGAGGGCCTGTAACCCTCAAGTGGGTGTATTGTAGTATAGCCCTTTGGTCAGGGCAGCCAAAAATTGGGAGGCTTCTCTTTGTCCCTGCATAGAGACGTGCAGGAGGGCCTGTAACCCTCAAGTGGGTGTATTGTAGTATCTTCCTTTGCCAGGGCAGTCCAAAATTGGGAGGTTCACCAATGCCCCTGGATACAGACATGCAGGAGGGCCTGTAACCCTCAAGTGGGTGTATTGTAGCTATAGCCCTTTGGTCAGGGCAGCCAAAAATTGGGAGGTTCAACAATGACCCATGCATACAGATCATGTAGTAGGGCCTGTAACCCTCAAGTGGGTGTATTGTAGTATAGGCCTTTGGCCAGGGCAGCCAAAAATTGGGAGGCTCCTCATTGTCCCTGGATAGAGACGTGCAGGAGGGCCTCAAAACATTTTTCACATTGAAAAGATGCGGGTATCCTGTCTTTGTAATGCCCATTCAAAAAAAAAAGGGCGTAAAAATTTACCACTGCGGGTATACCTGAAACAACAGCCAAACTATTGTAACGGTCATCATGGTGGCACATGAGGAGAAGGAGGAGCAGTCCAGCGATTAGCCAAGGAATAGGAAGACGACGCGGTGGATTATCCAGTAGCTGACCCAACCTGGCAGGAGTATATGCAGAACGAGGACAGCAGTGCACAGGGTGAGGGAGGCGTAGCATCCCAACAGGCAGTACAAGCAGGGTCGGGTACGCAGGCAGAAGGCAGGCAACCGTTCCCCGGAACAACAACACGACACAAGGTGCCTGTGCAAATGTTATGTATTCCCGAGTCTGGCAGTATTTTAAGTTGGCTCCAGATGACTCTAAAAAGGCCATTTGCAACACCTGCCATGCCAGCATCAGCAGGGGTAGAAAAGTAGCAGCCTGACCACCACCAGCATGATCAGGCACATGTCAGCCAAGCACCCGATTTTGTGGGAAGTACAACAGAGTCGAGGAGCGGTGCTTGCTGATGTCACTGCTACGTCTTCGCCTGTTGTGCGTGCGAGCCAATCCCCTGTCCATGCTGGCCGCGAACAAGCCTCCGGCCCTGCACCTGAAGTTGCCCACGCACAAATTACACCACCATCAAGCACGTCCTTGTCCCAGCGCAGCGTTCAATTATCCATTCAGCAAACATTGGAATGCAGGCGTAAATACGCTGCCAACGCCCCACATGCCACAGTCCTGAATGATCACATTTCGCGACTCATAGCGCTACAAATGTTGCCTTTCCGGCTGGTGGAGACGGAAGCATTCCGCGACCTGATGGCGGCTGCTGTCCCACGTTACTCGGTCCCCAGTCCCACTATTTCTCCAGATGTGCCGTCCCGCATTGCATAACCACGTGTCCACAGCATCACACGTGCCTCAACAAGTGTTTCACCCAGTCACTAATAATAATAATAATAATACAGCTTTATTTATATAGCGCCAACATATTACGCAGCGCTTTACAATGTAGGGTTAGAGTACAGAAAATATAATACAGTAAGTAATTACAGTAGAGAACAAATACAGTACAATAATTGGATACAAAACAATAGGCATAGAATCAATGTAAAAAAGAAAATGCAAAAAATAAAGCAAGAAATGAAGGTGACCCTGCTCAAAAGAGCTTACAATCTACAACAAGATAGGGGTTGCACAAGGTACAGGGGCTTATTGCACTGATGGTCCAGGCATCTTGAGGAAATGGGGCATAGAACTAAGCTTACATGGATGGTCATTATACAGTCTGTGTAGACCTTTTTGGTTTGGTGGAGTTTGTAGAAGAGTAATGTCCAGAGGGATAGCCCATTCACTATCTACAGTACAAAGGACTTCTATTAGGGAGTATGATAGGCCGCCTTAAAAAGATGCGTTTTTAGGGATCGTCTGAAGCCATGCAAGTTGTGGATATCCTGATTTCTTGGGGTAAAGCATTCCAGAGGTTTGGTGCAGCTCTGGAGAAGTCTTGGAGCCGGGAGTGGGAGGATCGGATTATTACAGATGTCAGTCGAAGGTCATTTGAGGAACGTAGAGTGCGAGTGGGGTGATAGACAGAGATGAGGGAGGAGAGGTAGGGGGGTGCTGCACTGTGAAGAGCTTTGTGGGTGAGAAGAAGCAATTTGAATTTGATCCTGTAGTATACGGGCAGCCAGTGCAATGACTGGCACAGAGCAGAGGCATCTGAGTAACGATTGGCCAGATGGGTGATCCTGGCTGCTGCATTAAGGATGGACTGGAGAGGAGAAACTCTGGTGAGGGAGAGGCCGCTTAATAGAGAATTGCAATAGTCAAGGCGGGAATGGATTAGGGCCACGGTCAGGTTTTTTGGTTGTTTACAGGGTGAGAAAGGGACGGACTCTGGAGATATTCTTCAGGTGTAAGCGACATGAGCGGACGAGACATTGTGTGTGGGAGGAGAAGGAGAGATCGGTGTCAAACATAACACCCAGACAACGAGCCTGCTGCCTAGGCGTTATCGTGGTGCCACAAACTGAGAGAGAGATGTCCGATTTAGGGAGGTTAGTGGATGGGGGGAGCAGAAGAAGTTCAGTTTTGGAAAGGTTTAGTTTCAAATAGAGAGTGGACATGATATTGGAAACTGCAGCTAGACAGTCATTGCTGTTCTTTAATACCGCAGGGGTAAGGTCAGGGGCTGAAGTGTATAACCACAGACACGTGGACAAGTGCTTGTGGGCAAGGCCGCTACATCTCCTTGACAAAACACTGGGTTAATATTGTGAAGGCTGTGACACAGTCTGAGCGAGGGACGGAACACGTCCTTCCCACACCAAGGATAGCAGGCCCTACCTCTGTCAGGGTTTCACCGACACTCTACAGCTCCGGAATGTCATGCTCTTCAGCCTCCTCCTCCTCCTCCTGCGCATCCTCATCCACTGTACCCTCCACACCAGTCCCAAGCTGGAAGCACTGCAGCACTGCCTCTGCGAAGCGGCAACAGGCTGTGCTGAAGTTAGTCTGCATAGGTGACAAACCCCACAATGCAGAAGAGGTGTGGACAGCTCTGAAACAGCAGGCAGATCACTGTCTCACACCTGTGAACCTAAAGCCAGGAAAGGTCGTGTGTGACAATGGCCGGAACCTGGTGGTAGCTTTGAGGCGAGGCCAGCTGACGCATGTTCCAAGCGTGGCCCACGTGCTCAACCTGGTGGTTCAGAGGTTTGAAAAGTCATACCCAGAGCTGTCTGAACTGCTGGTAAACGTTCGCCGTCTGTCTGCACATTTTCGCAAGTCACCTGCTGCTTCAGCCGGACTTGGCGGATTTCAGCGCCGTTAGCGTCTTACGGCACACAGACTGGTGTGTGATGTCCCCACGCGTTGGAATTCAACTCTGCACATGTTGGTCAGGATATGTGAGCAGAAGAGGGCAGTTGTTGAGTACCTGCATCACCTAAGCCGTCGGGAAATGGTTCAAACTCCACACATAACACCTGAGGAGTGGAGATGGATGTCCGACCTATGTACCATCCTCCAAAACTTTGAGGACTCCACCAAGATGGTGAGCGGCAAGGACGCCATTATTAGCGTCACCATACCACTACTCTGCCTTCTAAAACGGTCTCTGCTGAAAAACAAAGCGGATGCATTGCAGGCCGAGCGCGATGACTTGGAGCAAGAAACAGTGCAGTGGAGGACTAAGACGAGGAGGAGGAGGATGAAGACATGGAGCAACTCTCTGGCCAAATTGAGGATATGACATGCACACCAGTCATACCCTCGATTCAGCGTGGCTGGCCAGAGGACAGGGGAGATGAGGAGGAGGAGGACAGCATGTTCAGTCATCGTGTTGGTCTGGATACTGAAGTGATGGCTGTTAAGAGTCTGGCGCACATGGCTGACTTTATGGTAAGCTGCCTGGCTCGTGACCCTCGCGTTCAGAACATCTTGGCCGACAATCTGTACTGGTTGGCAACACTGTTAGACCCACGCTACAAGGAGAACTTTATGTCTGTCATTCCTGAGGCGGAGAGGTCAGTCAAAATGCAGCAGTTCCAGAAGGCCATAGTCACGGAAGTAGGCAAATCATTCCCCTCACAAAACGCTAGCGGCATAGGTCAGGAATCGGTGGACAACCAAGGCGTATGGCCGAGAGGGGCACAAGTCCAATCCGCCAAAGGTAGGGGAACAGTCTTTACGAGGTGGGACAGTTTTCTCAGCCCCTCACGTACCACAGCCCTGAGGTGCGGGGTAGTGCAACAAGAAATGCTAAGTTTGGCCAGATGCTGAAGGAGTACCTTGCCGATCGAACAACTGTACTGCGAGATTCCTCTGTGCCTTACAATTATTGGGTCTCCAAGCTGGACACGTGGCATGAATTGGCTCTCTACGCCTTGGAAGTCCTGGCCTGCACTGCCGCTAGCGTTTTGTCAAAGCGTGTTTTCAGTGCCGCAGGTGGAATCATTACTGATAAACGCAACCGCCTGTCAACTGAAAATGCTGACAGGCTGACTCAGATCAAGATGAACAAGGGTTGGATTGGGCCAGACTTCACCACACCACCAACAAATGACAACTGAATTTAAATTTTGTAATGGGAATTTGCCATGTACCTCCACTGACCCATGGGTACACACTTCTGGACCTCCGAGTGTCCAAGTGTGGGATCAGTAGTGTCCGTGGACGTGTACTCGGCCTGTTGGTAGGAAGGAGGATCAGGTTGGGAAATGTGCGGTGCAGTATCACGGCTACTGACACTTGACCGTGTGGAAGACAGGGTGTTTGTGGAGGTGCCAATCAGACTTGAAGCATTATCCGCTATCCAAGTAACAAGCTGTTGACACTGGTGTTGGTTCAAGTGCGGTGTACTGCAGCGGGCACCAACAATTTGGGACAGGACATGTGAGCGAGTAGATGTGCCACTTTCTTGTTGCGAAATTAGTGCTTGCACACGACCTCGGCCTCTGCCTGCACCACCATCACGTTCACCTCCTTGTTCCTTGCCAACGCCCTTGCGCATTTTGCTTGTATACAGCTACAACAGTCACAGGAGAGGATTTTAGTCCCTAACCTGTATTAAGGTAGTACGTACACCTGTCTGGTGACTGTAATGGTTTCAGGAGAGGATTTTAGTCCCTAACCTGTATCAAGGTATGACGTACACCAGTCTGGTGACTGTTCAGATCACAAGAGATTAGGATTTTAGTTCGCTAACCTGTATCAAGGTATGACGTACACCAGTCTGGTGACTGTTGAGATCACAAGAGATTAGGATTTTAGTTCCCTAACCTGTATCAAGGTATGACGTACACCTGTCTGGTGACTTTAATGGTTTCAGGAGAGGATTTTAGTCCCTAAACTGTATCAAGGTATGACGTACAACAGTCTGGTGACTTGAATGGTTTCAGGAGAGGATTTTAGTTCCCTAACCTGTATCAAGGCATGACGTACACCTGTCTGGTGACTTTAATGGTTTCAGGAGAGGATTTTAGTTCCTAAACTGTATCAAGGTATGACGTACACCAGTCTGGTGACTGTTCAAATCACAAGAGATTAGGATTTTAGTTCGCTAACCTGTATCAAGGTATGACGTACACCAGTCTGGTGACTGTTGAGATCACAAGAGATTAGGATTTTAGTTCCCTAACCTGTATCAAGGTATGACGTACACCTGTCTGGTGACTTTAATGGTTTCAGGAGAGGATTTTAGTCCCTAAACTGTATCAAGGTATGACGTACAACAGTCTGGTGACTGTTCAAATCATAAAAGATTAGGATTTTAGTTCGCTAACCTGTATCAAGGTATGACGTAAACCAGTCTGGTGACTGTTGAGATCAGAAGAGATTAGGATTTTAGTTCCCTAACCTGTATCAAGGTATGACGTACACCTGTCTGGTGACTTTAATGGTTTCAGGAGAGGATTTTAGTCCCTAAACTGTATCAAGGTATGACGTACAACAGTCTGGTGACTTGAATGGTTTCAGGAGAGGATTTTAGTTCCCTAACCTGTATCAAGGTATGACGTACACCTGTCTGGTGACTTTAATGGTTTCAGGAGAGGATTTTAGTCCCTAAACTGTATCAAGGTATGACGTACACCAGTCTGGTGACTGTTCAAATCACAAGAGATTAGGATTTTAGTTCGCTAACCTGTATCAAGGTATGACGTACACAAGTCTGGTGACTGTTGAGATCACAAGAGATTAGGATTTTAGTTCGCTAACCTGTATCAAGGTATGACGTACACCAGTCTGGTGACTGTTGAGATCACAAGAGATTAGGATTTTAGTTCCCTAACCTGTATCAAGGTATGACGTACACCAGTCTGGTGACTGTAATGGTTTCAGGAGGGGATTTTAGTCCCTAACCTGTATCAAGGTATGACGTACACCAGTCTGGTGACTGTTCAGATCATAAGAGATTAGGATTTTAGTTCGCTAACCTGTATCAAGGTATGATGTACACCAGTCTGGTGACTGTTCAAATCACAAGAGATTAGGATTTTAGTTCGCTAACCTGTATCAAGGTATGACGTACACCAGTCTGGTGACTGTTGAGATCACAAGAGATTAGGATTTTAGTTCCCTAACCTGTATCAAGGTATGACGTACACGAGTCGGTGACTGTAATGGTTTCAGGAGAGGATTTTAGTCCCTAACCTGTATCAAGGTATGACGTACACCAGTCTGGTGACTGTTGAGATCACAAGAGATTAGGATTTTCGTTCCCTAACCTGTATCAAGGTATGACGTACACCAGTCTGGTGACTGTAATGGTGTCAGGAGAGGATTTTAGTCCCTAACCTGTATCAAGGTATGACGTACACCAGTCTGGTGACTGTTCAGATCACAAGAGATTAGGATTTTAGTTCGCTAACCTGTATCAAGGTATGACGTACACCAGTCTGGTGACTGTAATGGTTTCAGGAGAGGATTTTAGTCCTTAACCTGTATCAAGGTATGACGTACACCAGTCTGGTGACTGTAATGGTTTCAGGAGAGGATTTTAGTCCCTAACCTGTATCAAGGTATGACGTACAACAGTCTGGTGACTTGAATGGTTTCAGGAGAGGATTTTAGTCCCTAACCTGTATCAAGGTATGACGTACAACAGTCTGGTGACTGTAATGGTTTCTGGAGAGGATTTTAGTCCCTAACCTGTATTAAGGTAGTACGTACACCTGTCTGGTGACTTTAATGGTTTCAGGAGAGGATTTTAGACCCTAACCTGTACTAAGGTAGCACGTACACCTGTCTGGTGACTGTAATGGTTTCAGGAGAGGATTTTAGTCCCTAACCTGTATCAAGGTATGACGTACAACAGTCTGGTGACTGTAAGGGTTTCAGGAGAGGATTTTAGTCCCTAACCTGTATTAAGGTAGTACGTACACCTGTCTGGTGACTTTAATGGTTTCAGGAGAGAATTTTAGTCCCTAACCTGTATTAAGGTAGCACGTACACCTGTCTGGTGACTGTAATGGTTTCAGGAGAGGATTTCAGTCCTAACCTGTATCAAGGTATGACGTACAACAGTCTGGTGACTTGAATGGTTTCAGGAGAGGATTTTAGTCCCTAACCTGTATCAAGGTATGACGTACAACAGTCTGGTGACTGTAATGGTTTCAGGAGAGGATTTTAGTCCCTAACCTGTATTAAGGTAGTACGTACACCTGTCTTGTGATTTTAATGGTTTCAGGAGAGGATTTTAGTCCCTAACCTGTATTAAGGTAGCACGTACACCTGTCTGGTGACTGTAATGGTTTCAGGAGAGGATTTTAGTCCCTAGCCTGTATTAAGGTAGCACGTACACCTGTCTGGTGACTGTAATGCTTTCAGGAGAGGATTTTAGTCCCTAACCTGTATTAAGGTAGTACGTACACCTGTCTGGTGACTGTAATGGTTTCAGGAGAGGATTTTAGTCCCTAACCTGTATTAAGGTAGTACGTACACCTGTCTGGTGACTGTAATACTTTCAGGAGAGGATTTTAGTCCCTAACCTGTATTAAGGTAGTACGTACACCTGTCTGGTGACTGTACTGGTGTCAGGAGAGGATTTTAGTCCCTAACCTGTATTAAGGTAGTAAGTTCAAGAGTGTGGTGACTCTAATGGTCACAGAAAAGCTTGGATTCCGATCTGTATCACCCTGCCTATATCCTCCTAGATTAGTCCTGAGAAGGACTGTTCTGGTCACTGGAAAGCTTGGACTCCAATCTGGATCACCCTGCCTATATCCTTCTAGATTAGTCCTGAGAAGGACTGTTGTGGTCAGCAGCAGTTTGCAGCCCTGCTCCGGATCTACCTCTAAGGGCCGCAAATCTGTCCCTAAGCAGCAGCAGACACTCTCCCTACACTCACTGTCTGGATGGCTGTGTGCCGAGCACAGCGCCCCGGGAGTTATAAAGGCTCGGTGACGCTGTGCAGGCCGGCCAATCACTGCTATACCACAACTAACAGGGCTGTGGCATTGCAGTGGTCTGCCAGCCAATCCCTGCACGTGGGCTGGCTCTCAAAAGAGCGCCAACATGCAGAGATGACGACCACGAGCACAGCACGAGTATCGCGAGATTACTCGGTGCTCGGCGAGTAGCCCGAGTACAGTGATACTCGTGCGAGTACCGAGTAGTGGCGAGCATGCTCGCTCATCACTATTAATTATATATAAAAACAGACACATAAACGTTATGGATGAAGTACATGTTGGGAGAAAACTCCAAGGGCTGCAGGTAGGCAGTCACTCCATGGGTACTACATTACACTTAAATGGTACAAATCACAAGTAATAACAGAATGCACATATATACCGTATATACTCGTGTATAAGCCGACCCGTGTATAAGCCGACCCCCCTACTTTTGCCCCCAAAACCTGGGAAAATCTATTGACTCGTGTATAAGCCGAGGGTGGACCCTAGCACAAGTATACAGCCCCCAGCAGTGTGGTATACACCAGTCCCAGAGGTAGATACAGCAGCCCCAGTGGTAGTATACACGCAGCCCCAGTAGTATATACAGCCCCAGTGGTATATACACCCCCAGTGGTAGTATAGACGCAGCCCTAGTAGTATATACAGCCCCAGTGGTAGTATACAGGGCCCCAGCAGTATATATAGCCCCAGTGGTTTATACAGCCCCAGTGGTAGTATACAGGGCCCCAGAGGTATATACAGCCCCAGTGGTAGTATAGACGCAGCCCTAGTAGTATATACAGCCCCAGTGGTAGTATATACAGCCCCAGTGGTAGTATACAGGACCCCAGAGGTATATACAGCCCCAGTGGTAGTATATACAGCCCCAGTGGTAGTATACAGGGCCCCAGAGGTATATACAGCCCCAGTGGTAGTATATACAGCCCCAGTGGTAGTATACAGGGCCCCAGAGGTATATACAGCCCCAGTGGTAGTATATACAACCCCAGTAGTAGTATACAGGGCCCCAGAGGTATATAGCAGCCCCAGCGGTAGTATACAGGCAGCCCCATTAATGCAGGGCCCCCCCAGCCTGACTCCGGTCACCTGTAAAGCAAACTATACTTATCAGTGTCCCGCTGTCCGCGCCCGCCGCTGCCGACATCGCGATCCTCCATCTTCATGCGACTTCTTCCTGTTTCCTGTGCTCGTCGCAGGGAATGACGTCATTGCCTGCGACGAGCACAGAAACAGGAAGAAGACGCATGAAGATGGAGGATCGCGTACGGCAGCTGCGAGCGGGTGCGAGCGGGCGCGGACAGCGGGACACTGATAAGTATAGTTTGCTTTACAGGTGACCGGAGAGACGCTGGGGGGGCCCTGCATTACTGGGGATGCGGGGGCTGCTGTATACCGATGTATACATCGGTATGTACCGATGTATACATCGGTATACAGCACTGACTCGTGTATAAGCCGAGGGGGGTACTTTTCAGCCCAAAAACTCGGCTTATACGCGAGTATATACGGTAGTATAAATGATACAGCTGAGGCTATCAGAATCACTCACACATAGCACACTCTGGCGATTAGTCCTAGGTAACTCCCCACAGAGCCCAGACCTGCAGCACGCCCTAACAGCTGTTTCGCCACTGCTTGGTCGCAGGGGCTGATTCTCAAATGATAATAACCATGCTTCACCTTTTGAGTTACTGAAATACATTATCTTTTTAATGATATTCTAATTTATTGAAAAGTAATTGTATACTACTTGGTTTCCACAATGCCAATACAGAGTTGGGTTCAAGTGGGTTCTCGGTGGCATTGCTCAAGTTGTTGATTCACAGACTTTCAGACACATGCAAATGGTAGAAATGTCATTATAATGCCCTAACTTCTTAAAGGTCTCTCATCGAATTTGCATAGAGAATGATGATGTTGGGTGGATATTTTAACCTGTCCTTAAACCCTTCAGCAGATACTACAGCCAGAAGGTGTGCTGTCCCTCCAATCCAACTCTCTTCATTAAAATGTGGCATTTAGGAGCCTCAAGACCCCTGAAAAACGGACGATGGTGCTCAGACACCGTAAACGACTGTAAGGAGACATAGTATTGTTGCAGGAGCCACATCTACCCCAGAATGACCTGTTCATTATGCACCGATTATGGGTGGGGGGGGGTTTATGGTTCGGGTGCGAAGGGACGACAGGCAGGTGTACTTATCTTAATCAACAAATCACTACCACACAAGCTGATCTCGTACCAGCATGACGATCAGGGCCAACAGGTGCAAGTGGTTCTAGACACACCTAGTGGTACACTAAACATATATAACATATATGCCCCTAACCGTGCACGGGACCAATATTTTAGATCCTTAAGCACTTCAATACTACCGAACGGCACTCGTAATGTGATTATTGGGGGGGGACATGAATGACGTTATGTCCGATCTAGAAGATAGATCAAAATATGGGAGGGGTGGAGCTGGTTCTGACCCTGCGAGACGGACTTTGCCACTATGGGACTTTGCAAATGACCTTGCGACCCAGGACGTATGGAGATTACACCATCCGGTTGAACGACAATGCACCCACTACTACCATCCGCACTACACATGGTCACATATATTTATTCATTTATATAGCGCTATTGATTCCATAGCACTTTACATACATCAGTAATGCTGTCTCTCTTGGGAGCTCACAATCTAAACATCCTATCAGTATGTCTTTACAATGTGGGAGGAAACCGGAGTGCCCGGAGGAAACCCACGCAAACACGGGGAGAACATACAAACTCCTTGCAGATGTTGTCCTTAGTGTCCTTGGTGGGAATTGAACCCAGGACCTCAAGACCCCAGCGCTGCAAAGGCTACAGTGCTAACCACTTGAGCCACCGTACTGCCCATATAAACCTATTCCTGGTCGGCGAAGGTTTGACCTCGAGGATAACGGGAACTGATATTGCTGTCCTAGTCATTTCAAACCATGCACCCGTCACCCTAACAATACAAGATACCCACGCGAGGAGACTGGACGTCATTTGGAGATTCCCACATTTTCTACAAACTGACAAGGACTTCACCAAGCTGATGACAGAATGGTGGACGGAATTTCTAGAAAATAACCGACAATCTACGACAGATCATACACTGTTATGGGAAACGGCTAAGGCTGTGCTCAGGGGCAAAATTATAGCTCATATCTCAATGATCAAAAAGAGGGCGACCGCTCAGTTTCAAATAACGAGCATTACTGTCCGACAGGCTTACACTAGATTCCATGAAAACCCAACTGCCAACACTAAAAAGACATGGCTGGAGGCATAGACCAACTTCGACAATTGGGCAAGACAGAAGGAACGAATGGGGAAATCACTGAGACGCTGACTTCTTTAAACATGGTGACAAGGCGGGGTGACTACTGGCAAATCTGGCCAAAGGACGACGAAAGGTGACCCACATAGCAGCCCTCAAACGACATGATACTTCTATCACAACTAACCCAAGGGAAATGAATAGTATTTTGAGAGGGTTGTATGCATCTCTTTATGGGCCTCGCCGTTTTGACCCCGCCCAGAGCCAGAAGTGGCTGCAGGGGACTGACCTCCCGACGATTTTGGTAGGTGACCTGGAGGACCTAAACAGAACAATTTCTGAGGAGATTTTAGGGGTGATTAACGGTCTTAGTATACATAAGGCCCCCAGTCCGGGCCGGATGGGTTCGGCGCCAGCCTGTACAAAATTCTAAAAGACCAGATCGTCCCTTACTTAAAGAATGTATATAATGACTTCCTGGGGGGCAAGGCCATCCCTGAACACATGAATGTGACGTATGTTAAACTGATCCCAAGGACGACAAACAGACAGATGATATGGCTAATTTCTGTCCTATTTCCTTGATTAACCAGGACCTGAAAATTGTGTCAAAAATCTTAGCTGATAGATTGGCAAGGATCATTCCCAAATTGCTGGGCCCAGAACAGGCGGAATTTGTGAGAGGGAATTTAGCTGTGGGGAACATACTGAGGGCTATGATGGTCCTGGAGGCGGTGACGTTGGGGAAGAACGAAGGGGGAGCTCCAGCCATGGTCATGAAATATGCAGAAAAGGCATTCGATAGTGTGGGGTGGCCATGGCTGGAGCACATGCTGGACAGGTTTGGCATGAAGGGGAAATTTAGGACCTTTTTGACTTCAGTATGCGCCAATTCCCAAGCCAGAGTCCACACTCCCGGTTTTCTGTCTGATATGATCCCGTTGGGGAGGGGAATGAGGCAATGATGCCCCCATCGTCTCTGTTGTTTAACCTTGCTATAGAGCCACTTGCCAGATTTCTCAATAATGGATCTACCTATCAGGGAATTAAGGTGGGTGATAGCGAGATCAAATCAAGTCTTTTTGCGGATGACATTATCCTCTATATGGCAGACCCAAGTAGAGATCTCCCAGGATTACTGAAGGCACTAGACGTATTTGGAGAGATATCGGGTTCAAATTGAATAAATCTAAATGTGAGGCTATGTTTA
This sequence comes from Allobates femoralis, assembly GCA_033576535.1. Lineage (NCBI taxonomy): Eukaryota > Metazoa > Chordata > Amphibia > Anura > Aromobatidae > Allobates > Allobates femoralis. Next base: position 305,098,590 of record JARQOC010000005.1, on the reverse strand, counting down.
TCACTCATAAATTTATAGGATATGAGAAACAGGTGGGGGGTCCTGACACTATTCACAGAATACCGTTGGTGCACACGGTGATAAAATATTTGGGAATCTACCTAGGAAAAGACATGAGGGATATATACCGACTTAATTATGCTCCCACTATCCATAAGATATTACAAGAGCTAAAAAGATTGAATGACCTGCCTTTGTCGCTCTTGGTGAGGAATCATCTAATAAAAATGATAAGCTTCCCAAGGTTATTGTACCCCTGCAAACCCTGCCCCTCCTTTTACGCCACGTAGATGTAAACAAACTCAACAAAGCCTTTTCTGATTTACTATGGAGGTGAAGAAAATGCAGGATTAACAAACAAAAGCTAATATTTCCATGGAGTGAGGGAGAACTAGCGCTGCCAAACATCAGAGGTTACAACCTAGCCTGTATCACTCGACACATTGTTGACTGGCTACAACGGACAAGCAAACATTTGGACTACGCTTTGGAGTCAGAATGGTACAAGCCCTGGGATTTGGTGGTGATCCTGCCCTCGTCGAGTGCGGCACTTCACCATAGGGTGAGGGAGTCGGTAGTTTTTTGTGACACTAGAGGGGCTTGGAAGGTCATACGTTGCAAGTTGGAAATGTCCTGGAGGATATCTAAATATTTGACACCATGGTCCCACCCTGATTTTCATCAAGGCAAAGAGAATGCCTTGTTTACCACCAGGAAGGAGAACGAAGTAAAAGTCTTGGGCGTTTTATAGATGATATCCTCCTTTTTTGGACAGGTACATACGAGGAGTTCGGTACCTTTGTGTCGGATCTGAACGACAACACCTGGAATGTCGCACTCACCTGGCAAAGCTCCCACACACACGTTGACTTCCTGGATTTGAAGATTCTACTGGAAAAGGGTAAGATCACAACTGCCTTGTTTAGGAAAGCCACGGCCACTAACAGTGTCCTTCACTTCGATAGTTTCCATCCAAGCCATATCAAAAGAGCTATTCCTAAAGGACAGTTTTTGCGTATCAAACGCAACTGTTCCGAATATGAGACCTTCCTACGTGAGTCCCGTGACCTTACAACTAGATTTAAGGCACAGGGTTACCCACGGAAGATCATTTCGCAAGCATTCCAGTCAGCAGCCGGTAAAGAAAGGGATGCCTTATTACAACCTTCGTCAAAAAAAGAGTTGAAGGGGTTAAATGTGATCACCTCATTTAACAACCAATGGGGTGATATAAGGAAATTACTGGAAAAAAACTGGACCATGCTCACCATGGATCACAAAACGGCTGAATTTATTCCATCTAGACCCCGGTTGGTGGCAAGACGTGCCAAGAACCTACGGGATTTACTCTCTGTGAGCCACTTCTCTAGACCCACAGTTCCACTGGGTAGGGGCACAAAAATTGTGGGCTCCTACCCTTGTGGTAACTGTAACATGTGCCCCTTTATGGTGGCCTCGTTCACATTGACATCTCCATCTTTCCGGAGTCGATACGTACTAAGTTTTATGCCAACTGCCGTACAAAAAATGTGGTTTATGTCTTGATATGTAGCTGTCCCAAACTTTATGTAGGGGAAACAACTCAGGAGGCCAGAAAACGTGTCCAGGGCCATTTCTCAAATATTGCCTGTGCTATTGCACATAAGGAGGCAAACAAACCCCTCACATCTGTCGCACGACACTTTTTTGAGGCACACAATTGCTCCCTGAAGGGAACAAAAATAATCTTGGTGGACAGGGTAACCAATTTAACCTTCTCAGCGGTATTCCCGAGTGTGACTCGGGGTTAACTTTCAAAAGCGGTAACCCTGAGTCACACTCGGGTTTACCCGCGGCTGCTGCCGCTGCTATTTGTGAGGCCCTGGGGGGTGCTATTACTGCCCAGCACTGCCGCCCGCAGCCCATGCCGTGGGTGAGGAGACCGGGGTGAGGAGGGGGTGCTGTTACAGCACTGAAGCCCACCCCCCCAGCTGCAGCCGCACGAGTGAGGAGACTGCCGCCCGCCGCCCCTGCCGTGAGACCGTGGGGGGATGTGCTGTTACAGCACTGACGCCCGCCCCCCCTGCTGCAGCCACGCAAGTGAGGAGACCGCAGAGGAGACTGACACCCGCCACCCCTGCCGTGGGTGAGACGGGGGGGGCATCTGTTCTCACCAAGTCCTTGCTGCCGGCACCATGTAGGGGATATGGCACCACCCCCTTCTCCACAGCCTGCCCCTATGGTTAGGGTTAGGGATAGAGTTAGGGTTAGGGCTAGGGTTAGGGGCTAGGGTTTAGGGTTAGGGAATAGAGTTAGGGTTTAGGGTTAGGGTTAGGGTTAGTGGTTAGGGCTAGAGTTAGAGCTGCAGACGAGAGGAGGGGCGGGAACACCCAAGGGAAGCAGGATGCTTCCCTCAGTTACCCTCCTCTCCTCTGTCACAGGGTCACGGGGGCCCCCTACTGATGGTTGAGGGGCCCCCTACCCAGCCGGGCCCCTGGTGCGGCTAAACCAGCTGCACCATGGTAGGTCCGCCCCTGACACTCGGGGTAAATGGCAGCGGAGTCTCCTTTCCTTCTCCTGGTGATCCACCGCTGTGATCACCGGTGAGAGCCCCTTCGGATGCCTCCATATGACTTCCTGGTTCCGTCTCTTGAGCCGCAGCGGCTCATTGGAGGCGGAACTGGGTGGGAAAAAAAAAGTATAAAATTTCGGCCCATAAAAGAAATTTTTTATGAAAAAAAATGGTACCGCATTTAGGCTGCTTTCACATCAGCGGTTTTTTTTAAATCGCGGCAGATGCGGTGAAAGAAACAAATCTGCCACGATTACCGCATAACCGCGAACCACAGTTGTGGCAAGCCCCATAGAATGTCTATGGGGGCTTGCGGCAGATGCGGCAAGTGCGGTATCGGCATTGCGGCAGGTGCGGCCCCAAAAAAAACGCGGCTGACCGCGTTTTTTTTCGCGGCCGCACCTGCCGCAAGGTGCTGAAACCGCACTTGCCGCACCTGCCGCACCCTTACCGCAAGCCCCATAGACATTGCATGGGGCTTGCTGCAACTGTGCCCAGGTGTCAAGGTTATGCGGTAATCGCGGCAGATTCATTTTTTTCACCGCATCTGCCGCGATTTAAAAAAAAAAAGTGTGAAAGTACCCTTAGTACAAAATTCCTGACATAATCATACCGCCAGGTATAAGATTATTGATTATTGAATAAAATTATATTATTTATTTAATTATAATTCATGATTTTATGTTTCAAACTTTATCACATCTGAGAGGTCTACTAGAGTCTTCTTTGATCAGGTAATTACTAAGAATTGCAGGCCGACAGTACATAACACCAAATTTCCATGCAAAAAAATGGTACCGCTTTTAGCATAAAATTCCTGACATAATCATACCGCCAGGGAGGTTAACAAGAGGAGGTGAAATTTCTAGGGAGCTACTAAAAAAGGAGACTCACTGGATTTTTAACCTGAGGAGCATGACCCCGAGTGGGCTAAATGAGGAATTTCAATTCAAGAGCTATTATAAAAGAAAGTAACATCTCTTTCTGTTTGTTCATCATATTCCTTTCCTCCAAGCCCCACCACTGTTCTCCTTCCTGAACTAAACCTCTACAAAAAGGCCTGTCTTATTAGAACCGGATGAAAACGTTACTATTGTGAACCTGCGACCAAGAAACTATGTGAAGTCTTCAACCCAAGAGTCTGCGTCGAACTGGGAAGCTAATCCTGCTCTTTCTCCATGATGAGACTTGTTATTTTTCCTTTATCCTGCTCTATGGGATTCCTCCACCTATAAAATATATATAATGGTTTTCATGATGTGAATCATGATGTGATTTAACCTATGTTGTTTTCTTTCTTTTTTCTTGTTTCAGGCATTTTAATTCTATTCTTCCCAAATCAGGCCTTGAACATGGCTCAGCCCAAAGCTCTGTTCTCTAAAGCCATAGTGTAGAGCTCCACTCCACTCTCACTAGCAGTGTCTGAGCATCCCTAAACTTAGAACTTTAATGACCGGACGGTCTCGCGCTTGCGCATTGAGAAGGGGCCCCTAGCAACCTGTAAACAAATGTTCCTCCTCCCCGGAATGTCACTTCCGGGGGCAGATTCTCAACTTTGACATGCCATTTCCGCTTCCTGCTTTACGAGCACAGATGCCGCTCGTTCAGAATCAGCTCAGTGCATATTTAACACCACACTGTTGGTGGTGTAGCACGCTCCTGCCCCTGGATGAAGCCGCCCTGGTGACGGCGGCATGCGTAGGGTTCTGGGCAATCCGCACCACAGCAATGCCTCACCCGGGTAATCAGCACTCCGTCTGACTGGAATTTGATGTCAGTTTACACAGGTCGTATAGAATTTTTCTTTTTTATCTTCCAGGCTAAGGTTTGGCATTTGTTCTTGGACTACAGCTTTACAGAACATCTATCCTTTATATGCAAATCCTGGTTATTGGATGCTTATTGAACCAAAAGGGTTCCCTAGCTGTCCACTTGCCTGCCTAGCCTCATTTCAATTTAAATTCTGACCTGTTGTTTACTTGCTCTAATTTGCATGAGCTATGCCATTTTTTTATATCTGGATTTGAAAAAATTCAATCTGTGAGTGCCTTAGAGCCCCAATGGGGACTGAGATATTTTGAGACTAAGGTGAATTCATGTTTGACACATAGTGTATTGGATCCTTTTGTATTCATCACTTTTTGGTCCTATCAGTGTGGGTTCTCCCACACAGCTGAACATAATCTGTGTTTGACTAAGAGCCCCGACGGGACTGAGTTATTGTATTACAAACTTATGAATTCCTGCTTGTTTATTTCTGTCCATTGTGACGTGTAGTGAGTTTTGCATTGCTGTGGTATTGCACTTGATTGTGGTTGCACAATCTTTTACTTGTGTTTTAATTTTTTCATATGCACTGTCTTGATGTTTTTGTATCCAATAAATTTGTCAATCTCTTACGAAAATTGACTTACGCTTTTGATCTCAGTCAATTTACACAGTACTTTTTGTGTTTATTATGTATGTTTCTTACTGTGGTACTGATGATCCCACCATGGTGACACCCTACAACTTTTTGTTCATGCTGTAACAGCCTTGGGCGACCTAATGCAGATCCAGGAGCATAGCTGGATGACAGGGGACGAGGTGTTTACTAAATGGAGACTCAACCAGTCTCATGCCTTACAATACGCTCAATTACACCATGTGTTCGCTAAGCTACATGACATACGCAAGGAATGTTCCCCATCGGATTTTGATACACTTACGTTAGATATATCTCCGGATAAGAGTGTATCTAACATCTACATGACTATGAGGCAAACTCTGCTACCCTCAGGACCTCGGACACTGTTCAAAGGCTGTTAACAACAACTACAAGATGAAGAGATAGGAGAGGTAGTCACGTCTGAATGGAATAGTTTGTGCAAACATGTCCAGAACGAGAATCTGAGAGATACACACTTTCGAGTGATGCATAGGACTGTATTGGGATTTAATTTGCCAATTACAACAGCCCACCAAGACAGGCAACAGGCTTGCCCGAAATGTGATGCCCCAAAACAGACTTACTCCACGGGTTATAGGAATGTGGGTGTATGATCTCGCTGGGGGGAGGTGAGAAACTGGGTAAATTATTTGATGGACAGTCAACTACCACTAGATGTTCAACTGTGGGTGTTCCATGACACAACAGACATACAACTCTCTAAACAGAATAAGCAGTTATTGCACATGACAGCGATACTGTTTACGCAACTTATTTTGAAACAATGGTTAGATGGAAATGCTCCATCTCTCCGATAGCTACTATTGGAATTAAAGAAAGTGATGTCATTTGAGAAGACGGAGGCTGAGGGTGACAAGGACAACAAAATTCTTCATGAAGTGGAGGAATTTCATAGTACGGCAAGTAGCTAAGGACGAAATACATAGACTGGTCTCGCCCTTCCGCAACACTCCCTGGTATTGCTTAGAAGACTTACAAGACACTTTGGGGGACTTGAGGGTACCTGATGGTGCTCCTGCTAGAGACAACGAGTGACTATATGGACAGAGTGTCTTGAGGCGCATTGAATGATATCTGGCTAATGATAACGGGTTTTACTCATACAGCCCATATGACCGCGAATGGACAATCACGCGTCGACTAAGCTGTGGGGGGAGGGGGGGTGGGGTTGGAGAGAGTTATTATGTTGGGAGTAAATATGTTGGGAATTACGTATAGAGTGGCAGTGAAGTTGGCTACTCACTTGAGTAGTTTGGTTTCGCTGTCCCGATTTGGGATGTATCATTATTGAACTTTGAATCATTATTGAACCTTGAATTATATGACTTTACAACTTGCATGAATATACTTTGTATACTATTAATAATCCAATAAAAATGATTTTCAAAAAAACCCCATGACATTCATCACCTCCAGTTAATGAATCTATGGTCGTACTATGAATCCTGCAGGTAGGGTCTACACTCTTTATTCATACCCTCACGACTCCTACAATCAAACAGACTTTTTTCTTAGAAGCCAAATTGCCCTGTCCTGGTAACCCATCCCTACGGTAGGTACCGTATTCTTCGGACCATAAGATGCACTTTTTTCCCCCAGATTGTGAGGGAAAGTGGGGGTGCGTATTATGGTCCGAATATACGGGGCTGTGAGGCTGTGCTATACTGTGCTGAAGGGAGAGTGGCTTTGGAGTGGCTGGAAGAGGGTGGTCCAAGCTGTAGAAGCAGCCTGTGATCACGTGTCCCTGCTCATTAGTCTACTGTAATATTCACTGCACCCCGCTGTCCATCACCTCTCAGTGCTGTAGCAGGCGCTGAGCGGGAGGCAGTATATTTTACATGTACTGCCCCCATCACTGTATATTCTCCCCATCCCCCATCCTGGAATATTGCAGCCGCCCATCACTGGATATGGCACCCCAGCTGCCACACACACTAAAATAATAAACGGTGTAACATACCTGTCCGCTGTCCCCTCAGTCTTTCCCTCTGCAGCCGCATCGATCTCTTCCTGTCTGTGCATCCCCGGGGCATCCTGTCATGTGACCTTCACAGCACAGTGATGATATCGCTTGCGCTTGTCGGTCACATGTCAGTATTCCCCAGGGATGCACAGACAACAAGAGATCAATGTGGCTGCAGAGAAAGAGCCGGAGGGGACGGCAGACAGGTAAGATACACCATTTATTATTTTAGGGTGTGCGGCAGCAGGAGGGCCATATTCAGTAATGGGGGGCATATCCAGTGATGGGGTGCTGCAATATCCCAGGATGATGGGCATATACAACAATGTGGGGCATATGCAATGATGGGGGGATGAACTATCCCAGGATGTAGGGCATATCAACTGATGGAGGGGTGCAATATCCCAGGATTAGAGGGCATATCCAGTGATGGAGGTTCAATATCCCATGATAGGGGGTAAATACAATGATGGGGTGTGCAAAATCCCAGGATGTGGGTTGCAATATGCCAAGATGAGGGTTGCAATTTGCCAGGATTGGGGGAGTTGCTATATCCCAGGATGAAGGGGGGGGTATACACCAGGATGGGGGGAGGGCTATATACCAGGATGGGAGGCTATATACACTACCGTTCATAAGTTTTAGGTCATTTAGAAATTTCCTTATTTTTGAAAGAAAAGCACATTTGTTTTTAATGAAACTAACATTAAGTGAATCAGAAATAAACTCTATACATTGTTAATGACGTAAATGACTATTCTAGCTGCAAACGTCTGGGTTTTAATGCAATATCTACAGTACATAGGTGTATAGAGGTCCATTTCCAACAACCACCACTCCTGTGTTTTAATGGTACATTATGTTTACTAACTGTGTAAGGCTGGTTTCACACTGCAGTTTTTCACTGATCAGGTTCGATCAGGTTTGTGTGCCAAAACCAGGAGAGGATCCAGGAGAGGAACTTGCAGAGACAAACTATAATTGAAAGATTGACACCTGTTCTGGGTTTTGGAGTCACTCCTAGTTTTGAAACACAAGACCTGACCTGACCTGATCTGACCCAAGTGTGAAACCAGCCTTAGAAGGCTAATGGGTGTTTAGATAACCCTAGTAAACCCTTGCACAAGTATGTTAGCACAGCTGAAAACAGTTTGGCTGATTAGAGAAGCTATAAAATTGACCTTCTTTTGAGTTAGAGTAGTTGAGAATCTGCAGCATTATATTTGTTTGTTCTATGAAACTCTCAAAATGGCCAGAAAAAGAGAACTTTCATGTGAAACTCGACACTCTATTCTTGTTTTTAGAAATTAAGGCTATTCCATGCGAGTAATTGCCAAGCAACTGAAGATTTCCTACAATGATGTGTACTACTCCCTTCAGAGGAGAGCACAAACAGGCTCTAACCAGAGTAGAAAAAGAAGTGGGAGGCCCTGCTGCTCAACTGAGCAACAAGTACATTAGAGTCTCTACTGTGAGGACTGCAATACTGTATTTGCTGCAAAGAGAGTATTCTTTGACAAAAGTGAACTTTGAAGGAGAAAATTATTTCAAATAAAAATCATTATTACTAACCTAGTCAACAGGGGCGGAATGGGCCGGGTTCCTGGGGGGCAATTGCCCTCCAGGGTGCCGGTTTAGTGACAGTTCAGGGCCGCCCGATACTGCTGGCAGCCGCCCTGAACAGTGAAATGATCATCTGAGAGCGGCAGGCTGTCAGCCCGGTGCGGCCGCAGTGGGACCGCTCCGGGCTTCAAATCGCAGCAAGGGCTGCGTCGTCCTGGCAACCGGCGGGATTGAGTCGCTAGCGCCGCGGGCGGTCGTCTGTCGGTGCGGCCGCAGCCGCACTCACTTGCTCTGAGCAGAGCTCTCAGCTCTCTCTGCAGGCAGCGCCACCGCGGGACCGGTCCGGGCTTCCGGGCAGCAACGGCCGTTGTCATGGCACCCGGCCGGCCTGCGGGAAGCCGGGATTGGATGGCCACTCAGTTTCAGGGCCGCCATTAGGGCCAGACCGAGGCTGTGTGTGTCTTCGGGTGAGTGAGTCCCGCCCCCCCACCTCAGTCATCCGCCCCGCCTCGGCCTGCTGCCTTTGCAATGCATCTCCCTTCACAGGCCGCGGCGGCAGGCAGCTGATGGCTCACTCAGAGGAGGGAGGAGGACTGGAGGAGGAAATTTGAATTTCCCGCCACCGGCACATCGCTGCGGCCGGCGGCTGGTGCTGGGTGCGGGCGGCTCCAGGGTTGCGGCAGCTGGCGGCTCCCAGTTGGTAGCGGCTGCCACCTGGTGCCGGGTGCTGGCAGCTGCCACCTGGTGCCGGGTGCTGGCGGCTGCCACCTGGTGCCGGGTGCTGGCGGCTGCCACCGGGTGCCGGGTGCTGGCGGCTGCCACCGGATGCCGGGTGCTGGCGGCTGCCACCGGGTGCCGGGTGCTGGCGGCTGCCACCGGGTGCCGGGTGCTGGGGCTGGTGCGGGATGCCTGGTACTGGCGGCTGCCTGCTGGGTGTTTGTTGCTGCCGGGTGCTGGCAGCTTCCGCCGGGTGCTGGCGGCTGCCGCCTGGTGCCGGGTGCTGGCGGCTGCTGCCTGGTGCCGGGTGCTGGCGGCTGCCGCCTGGTGCCGGGTGCTGGCGGCTGCCGCCTGGTGCCGGCTGTTGGATGCTGGCGGCTGGTGTCGGATGCTGGCGGCTGCCACTGGATGCCTGGTGCTGGCAGCTGCCTGCTGGGTGTTGGTGACTGCCGGGTGCTGACTGATGTGGGATGCTGGCGGCTGCCGCCTGGTGCTGGCGGTTCCGGGTGCCACCGGATGCTGGCTGGTGCAGGGTGTCGGCAAGCGGGAGACCAGGAGCGGCAGAGGAAGAAGCTGTCGGGATCCAGGATCAGGAGTGTGGAGTCAGGTAAGGCACTATTACAGCCGAAGATAGCAACCTGGGGGGGACAATGGGATGGATGGATAGTAGCAGCAGTCTCTATTGTGTATTTTCTATTGTGTGTATAGCCTACAGCCATCCCCATTGTCTATACAGCCAGCAGCCATCTCCATTGTCTATACGGCCAGCAGCCATCTCCATTGTCTATACGGCCAGCAGCCATCTCCATTGTCTATACGGCCAGCAGCCATCTCCATTGTCTATACGGCCAGCAGCCATCTCTATTGTGTATTCTCTATTATGTATATAGCTATTGTGTATTCAGCCCACAGCAGTCTCAAGTGTGTATGTGTGTAATCCTACTATAAAATTGCCTTATCGCGTCTTTCTTTCTGTAACGGAAATCCTGCATTGCTGATTGGCTGCTCCGCGACCAATCAGTGACGTGGGATTTCCGTTACAGAGAGACAGCGCTTCACTTGAAATAGCGGCCAGGAAAGTCGGCGGTGAAGTCGGCTTTCCCACCGGCTATTTGAAGTGTCCGTCCTTTCAGCCCCCCTTTGTCACCCCTCGCCGCACTGTGAATTCTCAGCCCTCTTCCCCCTCGTTGTTACCCCACTCCCCGTACTGCGGTGTCACATCTTCCATGATATCCTGCATCTCTCCCTCTGTGCGATTGAGCATGTCAGGCCATCACTGCATGACACTCCTCCCACAGTGGAAGCGTCCGCTTTCATGGAAGATGTGACACCCAGGGTCGGACTGCGGTGTCTGGGGCCCACCAGGGAAATTGACTGCAGGGGCCCACTCACCCGCTATATGCAAATACCTGTTAGCCATTATACCCATTATAGCGGTTACTCCTGCACATCACTCTGCGCTCACCATTACTGCGATGTACCATTACTGTAGTGTACATTAAAGGGATACTTTGGTGAAAACAAGTTACCAACAATCATCAGGTTCGGCAGGTGATCACTTAGTTATTGGTGGAATCCGACCAATCAAAACCACATCGTCAGAAGAATGTGGCACTTTTACCCCTTTTATTAACTGCAGCGGCCGGTAATGATGTGACTGCGGCTCCATTCATTATCATTGGAGCTCCCAGAAAAAGGCAAACACAGCGCTCACAGCCACTGAGGGAGTGAAGGGATCATGGGCGAGCTGTACATCACCTCCAGTCTAATGGGGACAAAACAAACCTATGACTAAGGACTGTCTTTAAGGACATTGATGTAAATGTGCTTTTTAATACTTTTCTAATATAATGAATTTTTAAGGATCTAGATCTTAAGACTCTATGCTGGATATTTTTCTATTTTTTGGACACATAATGGGGATAAAAGCTGCACATTCAGCTGTCGCACCCCCACCAACTAATACCTTATCACATCCTTAGGCCATGTGCACACACTGAGTATTTGGTGAGTTTTTTACCTCGGTATTTGTAAGACAAAACCAGGAGTGGAGCAATCAGAGGTAATATGTTCTGCATTTCTCACCATCTCCTGCTTCTGTCTTATAAATACTGAAGTGAAAATCTCACAAAATACTCACTGTGTGAACGTGGCCTTAGACGAGATAATTACTTGCTTTCTCTGGAGAACCTCTGTAAGTGCATTTTGCTGCTGCTGTGTCACAGGACAGGAAGGGGTTAAGCAACCAAGTTTTTAATATCTACTGGAAATAAAGAATTTTCCCCTTATTGATATCAGAAAAAAACTAATAATCAACCACAATCCACTACACCAAGACCAGTAATACCACATATAAAGGAGACATACCACCACACTGTGATCAGAGCACATATTACTACTAAACTGTGATCAAATACTACCACGTGCATGGTATAAATACTGCCACACCATGATAAGACCACATATAACCGACATATTATAATTGAATAATTCCACATTCAAGGGACAAATACACAACGCCATGACCAGAGCACATAATGCCACTACATAGTGACCAATAAAATCCGGTCAACCCATAGAAGCACCACCCAGCTCAAAATGGTTTGCCGTCGTCTGCTCCTTCCCCTCTCCTCTTACCTGATAAACCACAAGTTTGGTGCCAGACCCACTACTATATGTCAATACTCTGTGGTGCCCAGTTGTTTCTTCTTCAGTGTGAAAAGTGACCAATAATACTACAATAATGACGATTAAAAAAAGCTCTGTATATTTGGTCAGTGTAAATACAGTGATTATCAGTGACATTATACACAGAAACTCTGTATATAGTGCCAGTGTACAGGTGATGCAGAGATCCCCAGTGACATTATACACAGGAGCTCAGTATATAGTGTCAGTGTACAGGTGATGCAGAGATCCCCAGTGACATTATACACAGGAGCTCAGTATATAGTGTCAGTGTACAGGTGATGCAGAGAACACCAGTGACATTATGCACAGGAGCTCAATATATAGTGTCAGTGTACAGGTGATGCAGAAATCACCAGTGACATTATACACAGGAGCTCTGTATATAGTGTATAGTGTGCGTGGATAGGTAATACACCTACTCACCAGAGATGTATCTTGGTGAAGTCATTCATCTTCAGGTTGCTTCTTCCCCTGTCGCAGACAAATATCACATCTTCTAGCCAGGACTCATCTCTGCAGAAAATAACACAGTTATCTACTGTATAAAACTGATCACTTCCATAGCACATTCCACACTTTTCCCAAGATTTCTACACTACATCAAACAACCAAAAAAGCGACATCGTGCCGCCTCGCACAGTAACAAGGCCTCCCTTTGGTTCCCCTCATGGAAAAGTAAATTATATTACAGCAGTAATAATGTCGCCTGATTGGCCCCTACAGTAAATATGTCCCCACTTTCCACCGTAAACCAATAATGTAAGTTCCTCATTCTAGCCCCCATATAGTAATAACGTCTTGGGCCCCATGTTCCCCTATTCTAGGTCTCCCGCTTTCCTCCTCCTCCTCTGTCCCCGTTCTCCTGTGTCCCCTGCTCTCCTCCTCCTCTGTCCCCTGCTCTCCTTCTCCTGTCCCCCGCTCTCCTCCTGTGTCCTCCACTCTCCTCCTACTCTGTCCCCAGTTCTCCTGTGATCCCCACTCTCTTCCTCCTGTCCCCGCTCTCCTGTCTCCCTCACTCTCCTCCTCCGTCTCCCTGCATCCCTCGTTTTGCTCCTCCTCTATCCCCCGTCCTCCTGTGTCCCCCGCTCTCCTTCTCCTCTGTCCCCTTTTTCTGTCTCCCCCGCTTTCCTCCTCCTGTGTCCCCCGGCGCTTTCCTCCTCTCACCTCTCTACTTCTCTTCTGTGAGTATTCAGCAACAGTGTGTCCTCACTTTCTGGATGAGCGGCCAGGAATAGACACACGGCGGGAGACTGAGGAAGCTGCCGCCAGACTCTCCGGACCTCCAGAAGCTCACGACTCCGTCCTGAGATGCAGCATGTGAAGCAGCAGCTGCGGGAGTTTCAAAGCCGCCTTCCTGTCCTAAGGCAGCCGGAATAAACCGCCTGGGGACCGGCCTGGCAGAGCGCTATGCAGAGACATGGATGTGCGTCCTAGGGATGCACATCCATGTAATGCAGTCGCAGGGGTCGGCGGACGCCGGACCCCTGTACTTCCGGGCCTGGTCGCACTTGCGACCTCTGCGACCGGGGGTGGTACGCCACTGTATGTATGGTCCTCCTCCTGGAATATGCCTTTATCCTGGTATGTATGGTCCTGACAGCCCTCCATAAAGTATAATGCAGCGTCCCAGCCCTCCATATAGTATAAAGCTGCATCACAGCTCTTTATATAATATAATGCAGCCTCACAGCCCTTCACATAATATAATGCAGCGTCACAGCCCTTCATATAGTATAATGCAATAATGCAGCCTCATAACCCTCCATATAGCATATATCCTCCCAACACACATACACACACACACACACTCAGGGACACATATGCACACACAGGGACACGAACACGCACACAGGGACACGGACGCGCACACAGGGACACGGACCGCACACACAGGGACACACAGGGACACACACACACAGGGACACACACACACAGGGACACACACACACAGGGACACTACTCACCGGTCCACCCTACCGGCGCCTCTCTCAGCCTGCAGAAGCTCGGAGGAGCCAGTACAGCGACACCGTACACTAACGGCATCTGAGGCAAGGAGATGACTGCGGTGCCGCTGTGTTGGCCAATCACATGCCACGAGCCGCCTGGGCAGCCAATCACAGGCCAGTAGCTGAGGTCGTGCGCCGACTGGCCTTTGATTGGCCAGGACAGTAGCGGGGGCAGCGAGAGAACGGTGCTGCCGGACTTTATACATCTGGAGGCTGGGGACATGGATGTGCGTCCTCAAGGATACACATTCATGTAAAGCAGATGCCGCCAGGGGTCGGCGGGCCCCTGTACCTTCAAGCCTGGTCGCAGCTGTGACCGTGGATGTTACGCCACTGGGGAGGGTGCACACAGTATAGGGGGTACAGTATATGGGGTGGGCATGCACAGTATGGGGGCACAAAGTATATGGGGAGGGCACAGTATGGGGGGCACACAGTATAGTGGGAGGGGGCACACAATTTAGGGGGGTACAGTATATGGAGATGGAACACAGTATATGGGGCAGGGGCACAGAACACTGTCTCTGAACTGTTACAGGATCTGTAAGTTCCTCCTGGTGATCAGCATGCAGCGGTTGGCCAGCCCCCAGCACCCGCACCTGCTCCACCGTGCACACCACCAGCCACTTCAGCTTGGTGCCGCCATCCCCCCCACCAGGTGCTTCAGCGGCAGACATTAGCTTCTGCCTGTCTGTGCACCTCCAACATCCGGCACTCACTGCCGCCCCCGGGAGCCGGGCTGTACTTGCCCAGCAGCGCTCAGCACTACAGGAGGAGGCGCGGACACTGCCCTGCTCTCGGCTGGAGATAGCAAGCAGCTGCCGCTGCTGCCTCACAGAGTGCAGAAGCGGCCACACGCCGATACAAGCCTGCTTAAACGCAGGCCAGCGCCAGCACCGCCACCTCCCCTCCGACACACTGGTCATGCAGTCACATGGATGTACGCATACCTCCCAACTTATGAAGAACAGAAAGAGGGACAAAAGATGTAGCGCCCAAAGCGCGCCACGCAAGTTTTAGCCACACCCCTAGCCACACCCAAGCCACGCCCATTTACAAGTGAAAAACATTTAACAGATGCCCTTATTAATATTAAACTTCTGATTATTGCATTTTTGCTGCATTTTTTTTTCCTTTTCCAATTCATTTGATGCACTTTATAGCAATGAGGAAAGACGGCACTCACCGAAAGGTTACTTGCAGAAATGTCTTTAATCCAAGTGCGAAGTTTACATGGTGCAGGGAGGGTTCAGCAGAGGGGGTCGATGGTCACCGTTTCATGCTATGAGCTGTGAGCTGTGGACCCGTAGAAGCGTATTTAGCATGAAACAGTGACCGTCGTCCCCCTCTGCTGAACCCTCCCTGCACCATGTAACCTTCGCACGGATTAAAGACATTTCTGCAAGTAACCTTTCAGTGAGTGCTGTCTTTCCTCATTGCTATAAATTGTTGCACTTGTGCTGAAGACTAAGCAACACCGTTTGTTTTCCACATACACTAATTAGTGTGCCGTAAACTGCAGCATTCCACCAGTGTCCGGTTTCCTCTCCTCAATCTTTATTTATTTATTCAGTTGATGAGTTTTAGGCTGCGTTCACACATTTGCGTATTTTGTTGCGCTTTTTTGCGTGCGCTTTTTGCTGCATTTTTCAGCAAAAAAGCGCAACAAAATACACAGGGGCTTTCACACACTGCGCTTTCTTTACCCCAGAAATCGCAGGTGACGTCACAGAGGTTAGGAAGAATCCAGCTTCCTCCTCCCCTCTGTGACCGCCCATTAGATTTCGCAGTGTATTAATATACACTGCGAAATTTAAATTAAACAGAGGCAAGTGTATGAAAAATAAAAAAGAATGAAATACTTTACCTGTCCGACGCCTTTTCCCGGTGTCCGGTAATGAGGTCAGGCGAGGTGTCTTCTGCCAGGACCTGACCTGATGTCAGAGGGGCGTTCCCGACGCTGACTGGCCGCTCGCGGTCATGTGATATGTTTAGTACTGACAGCACACACTATGGGCTGCCCCATCATAGAACGCAGCAGGACGGCTGACACTAGTGCCTGCCCTACAGCATTGTTCATTTTATAGCCAGGGCTGTGGAGTCAGTAGCCAAACCTACGACTACAAGTCCTCAGTTTTCCTCAATCCGACATATATGTATGAATACATATATACTCACTCTCTTCATATTTCCAGGGCATCAAATGGCAGGACAGTAGTGGGGGAGAAGTTGGAATCATCAGCATAGGCTTGCACTCAGGAGGCTTCCTTCTCCTTCTTCCCCCTCCTCCTGCTCCCGACAGCTGAGCAGCTAGTGAGATTACAGGAGGGAGGGGGCTCCTTTGGCTGCACTTCTCTCCCCTCTTCTCAGGGCACACTGCCTTGTGTTTCTCCCCCACTTCCGGCACAGACTTGGCCCGCCTACCTTCTGCTACAGAATGACGTCCCCCCCCCCTCACTGATGCTGGCCTCTCACTGCAGCCTCAGTGCAGAATGAAGGAGGGAATCCTTGGCCACAGCTGGGGTGAGGGAGAGCATGTGCGGGAGGAACACAGAGCCGTGTAGGGCAGTGCCAGCACGAGAATCACAAAACTTTATTCAACAAAAAAAGACACATTTACTACGCATTAAGCACAGCACTAATGTGCCGCCCCGGACGGTGCCTAGCACTGTGACACACGGAGCTAAACTGTATAGGGGGCGTGGCTGGCAGCTACTCTCTGCTGTGCGGGAAATGTAATCTCCCGGCCGGGACAGCGGAGAGAACAACTGAAAATTGTCCCGCTGGATCCGGGACACTTGGGAGGTATGGATGGATGTACGTCCCAGCGCTAGTATCAGCGATCAGTATGCTACCGCTGCTCCTGGGGGACCCGTTCGGGGGCGGGGCTAAGGGGGCGGGGCCACAATGCCTGGGGGCCCACCATCACTTTTAACCGGTTACCCGGCAGCCCAGACCGAGCCTGGTGACACCGCCACAGCTGAGGTGGTCAGGTGGCATTGTAGTGTTTGTTATAGGAGTGCAGCTCAATCTACAGCAGCACAGATATCACAATGCACAAACAACACAGCATGAGCTCTGCTACATCTAAATATATACATGGCAACTGTTGGAAGGCTGGGAGCAGTATATAAGTGTAGATGTAGCACAGTTGAGTTTGACATAGCAGAGCTGAAATGGTTTATGTATTGTTCATAGTTTTATTGGAGTGCAGGTCAATCTATTGCAGGACATACAGACATCACAATGCACAAAAAATACAGCACCAGCTCTGCTACATCCTACTATATAATTGTCTAATCGCGTCTTTCTGTCTGTAATGGAAATCCGCCGTGACAGGAGGAGAGCCGGAGGAGCAGTGATACGAGGAGCGATGGACGAGCGGTGACAGGAGAGACGAAGGAGCGGTTACAGGGTTACAGGAGAAACGAAGGAGCGGTGACAGGAGGAGCGATGGACGAGCGGTGACAGGAGAGACGAAGGAGTGGTTACAGGGTTACAGGAGAAACGAAGGAGCGGTGACAGGAGGAGCGATGGACGAGCGGTGACAGGAGGAGAGACGAAGGAGCGGGGACAGGAGGAGCCGGGACAGGAGGAGCGGTGACAGGAGCAGCGATGGACGAGCGGTGACAGGAGAGATGAAGGAGCGGTGACAGGATGAGTGATGGACGAGTGGTGACAGGAGGAGCAGTGACCGGAGGAGCAATGGACGAGTGGTGACAGGAGGAGAGACGAAGGAGCGGTGACAGGAGGAGATACGGAGGAGGCGGGATAGGAGTGGTGACAGGAGGAGTGATGGACAAGCAGTGACAGGAGAGACGAAGGAGCGGTGACAGGAGGAGTGGTGACAGGAGGAGCGATCAACGAGTGGTGACAGGAGGAGAGATGAAGGAGCGGTGACAGGAGGAGAGACAGAGGGGCGGTTACAGGAAGAGAGACGGAGGAGCGGTGACAGGAGGAGAGATGGAGGAGCGGTGACAGGAGGAGAGACAGAGGGGCGGTTACAGGAAGAGAGACGGAGGAGCGGTGACAGGAGGAGAGATGAAGGAGCGGTGACAGGAGGAGAGACAGAGGGGCGGTTACAGGAAGAGAGACGGAGGAGCGGTGACAGGAGGAGAGATGGAGGAGCGGTGACAGGAGGAGAGACGGAGGAGCGGGGACAGGAAGAGCAGTGACAGGAGGAGCGGTGACCGGAGGAGAGGTGACAGGAGGAGCGGTGTAGTTCACTCACGTTGACTGAACAAGTTCTGTCAGTCACAGTATGTAAACTACATATATATTCTAGAATACCCGATGCATTAGAATCAGGCCACGATTTACTATATAATAGAGTTATGAGTGTAAAAGTAAGGAAAAACAGCACAAAAATATAGAAAAAAGTGGACTTTTTTGCCTAATGGCGTTAGCCACGCATTGGTTCTTGGTTCTGCTCTCTTATCCATGTAGTAAGCTCGGTTCAGCTCTTTTTTTCCCTGTAGTAAGCTCGGTTCTGTTCCCTTATCTCTGTAGGAAAGTCTGTTGTGTTCCCTTATCTTTATAGTAAGCTCAGTTCTGTTCCCATATCTCTGTAGTAAGCTCGGTTCTGCTCTCTTATCTCTGTAGTAAGCTCGGTTCTGCTTTCTTATCTCTGTAGTAAGCTCGGTTCTGTTCCCTTATCTCTGTAGTACGCTCGGTTCTGTTCCCATATCTCTGTTGTAAGTTCAGTTCTGCTCCTTTATCTCTGTAGTAAGCTCGGTTCTGCTTTCTTATCTCTGTAGTAAGCTCGGTTCTGCTTTCTTATCTCTGTAGTAAGCTCGGTTCTGCTCTCGTATCTCTGTAGTAAGCTCGGTTCTGCTCTCGTATCTCTGTAGTAAACTCGGTTCTGCTCTCGTATCTCTGTAGTAAGCTCGGTTCTGCTCTCTTATCTCTGTAGTAAGCTCGGACGCGCACACAGGGACACGGACCGCACACACAGGGACACACAGGGACACACACACACAGGGACACACACACACAGGGACACACACACACAGGGACACTACTCACCGGTCCACCCTACCGGCGCCTCTCTCAGCCTGCAGAAGCTCGGAGGAGCCAGTACAGCGACACCGTACACTAACGGCATCTGAGGCAAGGAGATGACTGCGGTGCCGCTGTGTTGGCCAATCACATGCCACGAGCCGCCTGGGCAGCCAATCACAGGCCAGTAGCTGAGGTCGTGCGCCGACTGGCCTTTGATTGGCCAGGACAGTAGCGGGGGCAGCGAGAGAACGGTGCTGCCGGACTTTATACATCTGGAGGCTGGGGACATGGATGTGCGTCCTCAAGGATACACATTCATGTAAAGCAGATGCCGCCAGGGGTCGGCGGGCCCCTGTACCTTCAAGCCTGGTCGCAGCTGTGACCGTGGATGTTACGCCACTGGGGAGGGTGCACACAGTATAGGGGGTACAGTATATGGGGTGGGCATGCACAGTATGGGGGCACAAAGTATATGGGGAGGGCACAGTATGGGGGGCACACAGTATAGTGGGAGGGGGCACACAATTTAGGGGGGTACAGTATATGGAGATGGAACACAGTATATGGGGCAGGGGCACAGAACACTGTCTCTGAACTGTTACAGGATCTGTAAGTTCCTCCTGGTGATCAGCATGCAGCGGTTGGCCAGCCCCCAGCACCCGCACCTGCTCCACCGTGCACACCACCAGCCACTTCAGCTTGGTGCCGCCATCCCCCCCACCAGGTGCTTCAGCGGCAGACATTAGCTTCTGCCTGTCTGTGCACCTCCAACATCCGGCACTCACTGCCGCCCCCGGGAGCCGGGCTGTACTTGCCCAGCAGCGCTCAGCACTACAGGAGGAGGCGCGGACACTGCCCTGCTCTCGGCTGGAGATAGCAAGCAGCTGCCGCTGCTGCCTCACAGAGTGCAGAAGCGGCCACACGCCGATACAAGCCTGCTTAAACGCAGGCCAGCGCCAGCACCGCCACCTCCCCTCCGACACACTGGTCATGCAGTCACATGGATGTACGCATACCTCCCAACTTATGAAGAACAGAAAGAGGGACAAAAGATGTAGCGCCCAAAGCGCGCCACGCAAGTTTTAGCCACACCCCTAGCCACACCCAAGCCACGCCCATTTACAAGTGAAAAACATTTAACAGATGCCCTTATTAATATTAAACTTCTGATTATTGCATTTTTGCTGCATTTTTTTTTCCTTTTCCAATTCATTTGATGCACTTTATAGCAATGAGGAAAGACGGCACTCACCGAAAGGTTACTTGCAGAAATGTCTTTAATCCAAGTGCGAAGTTTACATGGTGCAGGGAGGGTTCAGCAGAGGGGGTCGATGGTCACCGTTTCATGCTATGAGCTGTGAGCTGTGGACCCGTAGAAGCGTATTTAGCATGAAACAGTGACCGTCGTCCCCTCTGCTGAACCCTCCCTGCACCATGTAACCTTCGCACGGATTAAAGACATTTCTGCAAGTAACCTTTCAGTGAGTGCTGTCTTTCCTCATTGCTATAAATTGTTGCACTTGTGCTGAAGACTAAGCAACACCGTTTGTTTTCCACATACACTAATTAGTGTGCCGTAAACTGCAGCATTCCACCAGTGTCCGGTTTCCTCTCCTCAATCTTTATTTATTTATTCAGTTGATGAGTTTTAGGCTGCGTTCACACATTTGCGTATTTTGTTGCGCTTTTTTGCGTGCGCTTTTTGCTGCATTTTTCAGCAAAAAAGCGCAACAAAATACACAGGGGCTTTCACACACTGCGCTTTCTTTACCCCAGAAATCGCAGGTGACGTCACAGAGGTTAGGAAGAATCCAGCTTCCTCCTCCCCTCTGTGACCGCCCATTAGATTTCGCAGTGTATTAATATACACTGCGAAATTTAAATTAAACAGAGGCAAGTGTATGAAAAATAAAAAAGAATGAAATACTTTACCTGTCCGACGCCTTTTCCCGGTGTCCGGTAATGAGGTCAGGCGAGGTGTCTTCTGCCAGGACCTGACCTGATGTCAGAGGGGCGTTCCCGACGCTGACTGGCCGCTCGCGGTCATGTGATATGTTTAGTACTGACAGCACACACTATGGGCTGCCCCATCATAGAACGCAGCAGGACGGCTGACACTAGTGCCTGCCCTACAGCATTGTTCATTTTATAGCCAGGGCTGTGGAGTCAGTAGCCAAACCTACGACTACAAGTCCTCAGTTTTCCTCAATCCAACTCCCCCAAAATGGACACAGACTCTGAGTCCACAGTACTGTGTATAGCGCCCATAAAGTTGCAGGTGATATCACAGCGATGTTGCGACGTTTAACGGTACCCTTATAGATGTAATGTCAGGGACGACTTTCTCAATTGTTTTATGAAATTCTGTTTGTAGATACGAAGAGGTAAAAATGTGCAATTTTGCCAAGATTTGATGCGTTTTTTTTTCTTTAAATGAAGTCAATGATAAAAATGCAGAAACAATAGACATACTGCACCAGAATCTGCAAGGAAAAAATCCTGAACGTGGCCACATCACTTCAGGACTCTCACGGATTCTGCTGGCACAAGGATTTTCTTTCAGATTTGTGACAATCCACAAGCAAAAACACATAAAAGAACACAAACTGGGCACACAGCCTTAAGGCCGGCTTACACACTTCAATGTCCCAGCGATCCGACCAACGATCCGACCTGGCTGAGATCGCTGGAACATCGTTTAGTGATCACTGGTGAGATGTCACATGTATAGATATATTGAACGACGCAGCAACGACTCTGCGACAAGCGAACAATATTAGCAGTCATTTGGATGCCTATGTTCCTCAGTTCTGAATAGGCGAAGTCGTAAACGAGATCGTTATCAAGGTGTCACACTCACCGATGCTGCAGGTTGAACGGACGAACAACGACTAATTTATGGTCCTGTAAATAAACCTACGATCAGCGATCAAATGACCTATCGTTGGTTGAAATTATATGTCACACACAACGACGTCATTGCTACGTCACAAAACCAGTGACGTTTCACCAATATCATTAACGATAGCGTAGTGTGTGACGGGGCCTTTAATGTCTAAAATGAATCTGCTGAATAACTCAGAGAAAAACAGCAGGACCCCACTGATTATTGGGGGCACCTGGATTATATGTTGTATTAGGACAGAAAACGTTCTGCATGATGTCCTTTTCCTTCCATTCAAATATGGAAACAGATAGATCCCACAATAATCAATCAGGCCCCTTTACTTCCATTCATATCAGTATGCAACGGATTCATCTCAAACTATAATTCCAATTATCGGATTCTCTAAATGGAAAACGTTAACGTAATGTCAGAATGGAGAGGAGCAGCCTAAAGGTGGAGTTACACGTAGCGATATCGCTGCCAATGTCGCTGCAACATCACAGGTTTTGTGACGTTACAGCGACCTCGCCAGCGACATCGCTGCGTGTGACATGCCGCAACGACCAGCGATCATCTCGCTGATTGCTGAGGAATGGCCAGGACCATTTTCCAATCATTGGTCTGCCGCTATCACACATGCATCACCATGTGTGACAGGGGCAATGATCAGCAACACCCAGTGTGCACCCGACACCCTGACCAAGCCCAGCAACCGTCGGGTGTCGGCACATCGCTGGGTGATCGCTGGTGAGATCTACTTGTTTGGCATTTCATCAGCGATCACATAGTGATGTTCCAGCGATCCCGATCGCTGGTCGGGTCGCTGGAACATCGCTACGTGTAACGTAGCCTTAAGGCCAAGATCAGACGGCCATATTCCACCGGCCTTGTAAGGAGCACAATGCCCGGACTGATCTAACAGATAGACCTAACCTGGTCTAATCTTCATAGGTCTAGATGCAATACATGAGGCTGCTGAGCATCACATCCCAAGCATCACACACACACATCACTCTCACACCACACGCATGACTCACACACCCCACGTATCACATGCATCACTCACACACCACACAAATTACATGCATCTCTCTAACTGATGCATCACTCACACACACCCCACACATCACTCACACACCCCAAGCATCACACACACACGCACAACTCACACACATTACACGCATCTCTCTAACTGACACATGACTCACACCCCCCATGCATCACTCTAACACATGACACACACCCCATGCATCACATGCATCACTCACACACCATGAACATCACATGCACTCTAACTAACGCATCACTCACACACCACATGCATCACTCTCAAGCCACATGCATGACTCACACACACCCCATGTATCACTCACACACATTACACACATCACTCTAACTGACGCATCACTCACACACCTCACGCATTACTCTCATGCCACATGCATGACTCACACACACCCCACACATCACTCACACATACCCCATGCATCACACACATCACTCACACAGATCACACACGACTCCCACACCCCACGCATCACACATCACATGCATCGCTCACACACCACACACACTCTGACGCATCACTCACACACCACACGCATCACTCAGGCCATATGCATCACTCACATGCATTACTCACACGCATGCATTATTCTCACACACCACACACATGACTCACATACACATCACTGTTACTCATGCATCCCACACACACACATCACACATACTATCATACACACATGACACATACATACAAGATATATGTATGAATACATATATACTCACTCTCTTCATATTTCCAGGGCATCAAATGGCAGGACAGTAGTGGGGGAGAAGTTGGAATCATCAGCATAGGCTTGCACTCAGGAGGCTTCCTTCTCCTTCTTCCCCCTCCTCCTGCTCCCGACAGCTGAGCAGCTAGTGAGATTACAGGAGGGAGGGGGCTCCTTTGGCTGCACTTCTCTCCCCTCTTCTCAGGGCACACTGCCTTGTGTTTCTCCCCCACTTCCGGCACAGACTTGGCCCGCCTACCTTCTGCTACAGAATGACGTCCCCCTCCCCTCACTGATGCTGGCCTCTCACTGCAGCCTCAGTGCAGAATGAAGGAGGGAATCCTTGGCCACAGCTGGGGTGAGGGAGAGCATGTGCGGGAGGAACACAGAGCCGTGTAGGGCAGTGCCAGCACGAGAATCACAAAACTTTATTCAACAAAAAAAGACACATTTACTACGCATTAAGCACAGCACTAATGTGCCGCCCCGGACGGTGCCTAGCACTGTGACACACGGAGCTAAACTGTATAGGGGGCGTGGCTGGCAGCTACTCTCTGCTGTGCGGGAAATGTAATCTCCCGGCCGGGACAGCGGGAGAACAACTGAAAATTGTCCCGCTGGATCCGGGACACTTGGGAGGTATGGATGGATGTACGTCCCAGCGCTAGTATCAGCGATCAGTATGCTACCGCTGCTCCTGGGGGACCCGTTCGGGGGCGGGGCTAAGGGGGCGGGGCCACAATGCCTGGGGGCCCACCATCACTTTTAACCGGTTACCCGGCAGCCCAGACCGAGCCTGGTGACACCGCCACAGCTGAGGTGGTCAGGTGGCATTGTAGTGTTTGTTATAGGAGTGCAGCTCAATCTACAGCAGCACAGATATCACAATGCACAAACAACACAGCATGAGCTCTGCTACATCTAAATATATACATGGCAACTGTTGGAAGGCTGGGAGCAGTATATAAGTGTAGATGTAGCACAGTTGAGTTTGACATAGCAGAGCTGAAATGGTTTATGTATTGTTCATAGTTTTATTGGAGTGCAGGTCAATCTATTGCAGGACATACAGACATCACAATGCACAAAAAATACAGCACCAGCTCTG
Organism: Allobates femoralis; assembly: GCA_033576535.1. NCBI lineage: Eukaryota > Metazoa > Chordata > Amphibia > Anura > Aromobatidae > Allobates > Allobates femoralis. Next base: position 305,073,879 of record JARQOC010000005.1, on the reverse strand, counting down.
CTACATCCTACTATATAATTGTCTAATCGCGTCTTTCTGTCTGTAATGGAAATCCGCCGTGACAGGAGGAGAGCCGGAGGAGCAGTGATACGAGGAGCGATGGACGAGCGGTGACAGGAGAGACGAAGGAGCGGTTACAGGGTTACAGGAGAAACGAAGGAGCGGTGACAGGAGGAGCGATGGACGAGCGGTGACAGGAGAGACGAAGGAGTGGTTACAGGGTTACAGGAGAAACGAAGGAGCGGTGACAGGAGGAGCGATGGACGAGCGGTGACAGGAGGAGAGACGAAGGAGCGGGGACAGGAGGAGCCGGGACAGGAGGAGCGGTGACAGGAGCAGCGATGGACGAGCGGTGACAGGAGAGATGAAGGAGCGGTGACAGGATGAGTGATGGACGAGTGGTGACAGGAGGAGCAGTGACCGGAGGAGCAATGGACGAGTGGTGACAGGAGGAGAGACGAAGGAGCGGTGACAGGAGGAGATACGGAGGAGGCGGGATAGGAGTGGTGACAGGAGGAGTGATGGACAAGCAGTGACAGGAGAGACGAAGGAGCGGTGACAGGAGGAGTGGTGACAGGAGGAGCGATCAACGAGTGGTGACAGGAGGAGAGATGAAGGAGCGGTGACAGGAGGAGAGACAGAGGGGCGGTTACAGGAAGAGAGACGGAGGAGCGGTGACAGGAGGAGAGATGGAGGAGCGGTGACAGGAGGAGAGACAGAGGGGCGGTTACAGGAAGAGAGACGGAGGAGCGGTGACAGGAGGAGAGATGAAGGAGCGGTGACAGGAGGAGAGACAGAGGGGCGGTTACAGGAAGAGAGACGGAGGAGCGGTGACAGGAGGAGAGATGGAGGAGCGGTGACAGGAGGAGAGACGGAGGAGCGGGGACAGGAAGAGCAGTGACAGGAGGAGCGGTGACCGGAGGAGAGGTGACAGGAGGAGCGGTGTAGTTCACTCACGTTGACTGAACAAGTTCTGTCAGTCACAGTATGTAAACTACATATATATTCTAGAATACCCGATGCATTAGAATCAGGCCACGATTTACTATATAATAGAGTTATGAGTGTAAAAGTAAGGAAAAACAGCACAAAAATATAGAAAAAAGTGGACTTTTTTGCCTAATGGCGTTAGCCACGCATTGGTTCTTGGTTCTGCTCTCTTATCCATGTAGTAAGCTCGGTTCAGCTCTTTTTTTCCCTGTAGTAAGCTCGGTTCTGTTCCCTTATCTCTGTAGGAAAGTCTGTTGTGTTCCCTTATCTTTATAGTAAGCTCAGTTCTGTTCCCATATCTCTGTAGTAAGCTCGGTTCTGCTCTCTTATCTCTGTAGTAAGCTCGGTTCTGCTTTCTTATCTCTGTAGTAAGCTCGGTTCTGTTCCCTTATCTCTGTAGTACGCTCGGTTCTGTTCCCATATCTCTGTTGTAAGTTCAGTTCTGCTCCTTTATCTCTGTAGTAAGCTCGGTTCTGCTTTCTTATCTCTGTAGTAAGCTCGGTTCTGCTTTCTTATCTCTGTAGTAAGCTCGGTTCTGCTCTCGTATCTCTGTAGTAAGCTCGGTTCTGCTCTCGTATCTCTGTAGTAAACTCGGTTCTGCTCTCGTATCTCTGTAGTAAGCTCGGTTCTGCTCTCTTATCTCTGTAGTAAGCTCGGTTCTGTTCCCGTATCTCTGTAGTAAGCTCGGTTCTGCTCCCTTATCTCTGTAGTAAGCTCGGTTCTGTTCCCTTATCTCTGTAGTAAGCTCGGTTCTGCTCCTTTATCTCTGTAGTAAGCTCGGTTCTGTTCCCTTATCTCTGTAGTAAGCTCGGTTCTGTTCCCTTATCTCTGTAGTAAGCTCGGTTCTGCTCTCTTATCTCTGTAGTAAGCTCGGTTCTGTTCCCATATCTCTGTAGTAAGCTCGGTTCTGCTCTCTTATCTACTATATGTATCGGCCTGTTACCTCCTTTTATCACTGCTGCTTTAATGTAGCGGCAAGTGATAAACTGGCCAAAGTTGGGCTGCCGCTGCAGCTCGCGGGCCACTACCTTGTGATTGCCCCCAGGCTGAAAAGTGCCAGCCAGCCCCTGCTTGTCAATGCCTAGACTATATTTTCTATTCATTTTGCAACTCATTTGATGAATAAACCTATGAGTTTTTATGGAAAACACAAAATTGTCTGGGTGACCCCAAACTTTTGAACAGTAGTGCATCAGGATGGGACGTCATACACCAGGATGGGAGGTCATCAGGATGGGGGCCATATACCAGGATGGAGGGCTATACAACAGGATTAGAGGCTATTTCCTATGAGGGATATATATTAACTGTATGGGTCCAGGGATGGGGTCATTACTTCCATTACAGTGTTAGCAGCAGATCCACCCCCATAACAGTTAATTATAACCATATAGCCAATTTTTTTTACATATTTTTTTCCCTATTTTCCTCTTTTAAAATCTGGGTGCATCTTACAGTCTGGTGCATCTTATAGTCCACAACATATGGCAGGGGTCTCAAACTCGCGGCCCGAGGGCCGCATGCGGCCCCCGGGGCTTCACTATGCGGCCCGCGGCACCTTGGACAACTTAATGATGCATTGCCCCAGTGCAGGGGGCTGCTGCAGTCCCCGCTGTGTGATGACTTCTGTCCGCAGCACTAACAAGCTCTGCCACTCAGCAAGATCAATGCAAGCTGCCAGCCAATGAGAGGCCCGCAGCTGACGGCAGAATATGACGTCACCTGCAGGCCTCTAGCTGGTAGATTGCATTGATCTTGATGAGCAACAGAGCTTGTCTGAGCGGCGGCTGGAGGAAGTCTTAGCACAGCGGAGGCCGGAAGTCAGTACAGTGGGGACCTCGGCAGCCCCCTGCACTGGAACGATGCATCATTAAAGTGAGAAAAGTGTGAGTGTGTGTGAGAAGGTGTGTGTGTGAGACTGAGTGTGTGAGTGAGGATGTGTGTATAAGAAAGTGTGTGCGAGTTTCAGTGTGTGTATGAGTGTGAGTGTAAGAGTGTGTATGAGGATGTGTGAGAGTGTGTGTGAGAGTGTGTGTGTGGGGGTTTGTGTGGGGGTTTGTGTGTGAGTGTGATAGAGTGTGTATTTGAGTGTGTAAGAAGGTAAAACAGGATGGGGGGGGCATCACTATAAAAGTAGATCAGGATGGGGGGGCATCACTTTAAAAGTATATCAGGATGGGGGGGCATCACTTTAAAAGTATATCAGGATGGGGGGGCATCACTTTAAAAGTATATCAGGATGGGGGGGCATCACTTTAAAAGGGGATCAGGATGGGGGACACCACTATAAAAGGGGATCGGGATGGGACATCATCACTAAAGGGGATCAAGATGGGGGACATCACTACTAAAGGGGAATGGGAAGGGGGACATCACTACTAAAGGGGAATGGGAAGGGGGACATCACTAGAAAAGGAGATCAGGAAGGGGGTCATCACTAGAAAAGGGGATCAGGATGGGGGACATCACTATAAAAGGGAATCAGGATGGGAGACATCACTATAAAAGTAGATCAGGATGGGGGACATCACTATAAAAGGGGATCGGGATTGGACATCATCACTAAAGGGGATCAAGATGGGGGACATCACTACTAAAGGGGAATGGGAAGGGGGACATCACTAGAAAAGGAGATCAGGAAGGGGGTTATCACTAGAAAAGGGGATCAGAATGGGGGACATCACTACAAAAGGAGATCAGTGTGGGGACATCACTACAAAAGGGGACCATGATCGACGGGGGATCATCACTAGAAAAAGGGATCAGGATGGGGGACATCAGTAGAAAAGGACATTACTACAGGATGGAGACATTACTACAAGAAAGGGATCAGGACTTGTACTTTACTACATTGAGCAAGAAATTCTGGTATTACTAAAAATATCACTTAGTCCTACAAGGGGTGCGGCCCCCCGCTATAAATGTTTTTCTATGTGCGGCCCACCAACCCAGCTGAGTTTGAGACCCCTGACATATGGTAACTTTTTGTGGTATTATCATGCTCCTGTTTTCTTGACCATTTCTCCCCCCTGACATTTTGAGATGTGCATGGACATGGAGATTTAACGATAGGTACTAAAAGGAAGGTTTTTTTCAGCTCACCCCGTCAAGCACGGCATGCAATGGGCCGACGTCCTGGAAAGCCACAGTAGTAGTAATGAAGAGAATGGCCCAGCTTCCGTTCAATGCAAAAAATCTCTTTAATAAAAGTTCAGCATCTTCCCAATTCCAAAGCAAAGATGCATAACAAACATGTCGGCTGGTATGGCAGGAGAGGACAAGCGTTACAGGCAATGCATTTCTTATCTAAATATGAATTTGCCAATACTATTCATTGTGCTGAAGAAGCTGTTTTTAAGATGGAAGACAGTTTAACTGCTACAAAGCAAATAAAGTTCCAACGGGACATTAAAGTTTATGATTGAATAGTTACCCCTGTTCCTAGGCGTACTCCTAGGTCAATTTTAAAGAAATGTTGTGAAAATAAGGGGAAAGCCACTCCTGGTAAGGTAAATGTAAGCTTTGTAACTTCTGACAATGTCTCCTCTGATGTTTCCATTGATTCCCCATCACCACCATCACGATTTGATAACATGCCCACCAACATGGCCCTGTCCCGTCCTTCAAAAAGCGGAGGGCAGGAAGGAAACCTGAAAAGCGGCTACTCAACTGTAACCTGGGGCAGACCAGCCAATTTATAGATCCCGACTTTTCTTCACCTAATCAATCTAATGTATTGAATTTGTCTAAAAAATACTAAAAAGCAAATTGAAGTTCTGGCTTTGGGTTTTAATTTTGTACCTACCATAAATTCAATTTATTTACCACTCTTATGGACATAAACCGCTTCGTAAGAAACCTCACCATAAAAAAGTATTTTTTTAACGCTGAAAATAATACAAATTTTTCTGATGAGGTGGTTTATAGTAATCCATATCGCTCCATGGTCTTTAAATCACAGTGTGCAACATTAACCCTTGAGGATCTTGACATTGAACATTCACAAACCAGGAAAGTTAGCCATCTCTCTAATTTTATTACTAAAAATCCCTATTTCTACCCGATTGAATCTCGTCCACCATGTATGGACAGATTTCAGTCTGTGGTGGAAAGGGAGCTGAAATGCTATAGGGATTCTATCACCAGTGGCTCTGTAAATAAAACCCTTTCTGCTCAACAATGGGTGGCATTAAATGAATTAAAGGGATCCTGTCACCTCCAAAATGCCACCTAAGCTAGCAAAACATGTCCCTGCAGCATTCTATTACTAATCTCACACTTCTTTTGTCTCCTAAAAGCATCCTGTGAAAGTGCATAAAAATGTTTTAATACTTACTCATTAGTGATTTATAATTAGCAGGGGCTATATTCTTTAGCCCCTTGGGCGTGTTGTTTTGCAGCCTGAAAGGTCCACCCTCTATCTGTCTGTGCTGCTGTGATGTGGAGCTGAAGGCAGGACTAATGATTTGCATTTTGTGAGTGATAGAGAGGGGGAGGGCAAAGCCTGCACAAGCAGAGCACACAGACAGAGAGAGGGTGGATCCTGGAGCCTGCAAAACAGCCTGTCCTGGTGACTAAAGAATATAGCTCCTGCTAATTATAATCACTAAAGGTACCTTTACACGCCGCTACAGAAGGTTAGAAACAACCGGGTGTCTCACGTGCACGAGCACGTAGCAACGGTTGCAAACGGTACCCGATACCCTCCTTTACACGCCGCTACAAGGTGCTCTACAGAAGGTTTAATCTATCTCTGGATGCACCGCCGGGTGCTCAAGTTACCTTCTGCAGAGCACCTTACCTCACTTACACGCCGCTGCAGAAGGTAATATGGGAGGACCTGGTGCAGCAGGGACAACACATAGGCATGCCAGAATTGTGGATTACGAGACGTTCGTACGGTGATAGGACAAAGCAATAGCATCATGATTGGCCAGCCAGCGCAGGAAGGCTGGCTAATACATGACGCTAGAGCAATTGTGTAGTGTGACTGGGCATCTCCTTAAATATGCCACCCTATGCAGCGACAACCAATCGTAACGCAGGAGCTTCCACCAATGATCGCTGAAGGGGGCGTTTTCCCGGAGACTGTGTCACGCCCCAGGGAGTTAACTAGGTGGAGAAAAAACCTTTACCTTACCTTATTTAGACGCCGCTAGCATCGGGTTGAAATCAACCTGTTTTAGAGCACTGCTCTGAAACAGGTGCCGAAAGTGGCGGGTGGCAACAAGCTAGTTTACACGCCGCTACCTCGGGTTGATTTGACGGTGCAAGATACATTTGTCTCCGTAACCGGGTTGTTTTCTACCTTCTGTAGCGGCGTGTAAAGGTACCATAATGAGTAAGTATTAAAACGTTTTTATGCACTTTCACAGGATGCTTTTAGGAGACAAAAGGGGTATGCTGCAGGGACATGTTTTGCTAGCTTAGGAGGCGTTCTGGAGGTGGCAGGATCCCTTCGAGATGATGGATTACGTCGTCTTTCACATGTCAGATAAGGGAAGTGTCGAGGTGATCATGGATGCATGTGACTACTGTGATCTAATGGACTCCATGCTTAACAACACTTCCACTTATCGTAAACTTAAAATAAACCCTTCCTGTGAGATGTTAGATCGTATTAATATCATTATATTAGAAGGTGTTCAGCAGGGTTTTATTGCAAAAAAGCATTCAGATTATATGCTTGCCACTGATGGTATTATCCCTATTATGCATGGCCTTCCAAAGATCCACAAAGGGGGCTATCCCCCCCCATGTGGCCTATTATATCTGGCATTGGCTCTATTATGGAACACCTGGGGGAGTGGGTGGATCGTCTCTTGCAGTCCCTGGTGCAACGTACTCCTGGTTATTTGAAAGATACGGACGACATTTTAGATCAAATGTCAAACATCGTATGTCGAGATTCTTTTTTATGGATTGGTTGCGATGTTATCTTGTTATACATGTCTATTCTCCTGAATGTGGCTATCCTATCGATGCATTAAAATTTCATTTAACCAAATATAGTACCTACCAAACAGACTTACAGGAGTATATTGTACACACCATGAATTTTCTAATGACTAATAATTTTATGTTCAATTTTGCATTTTACATGCATTGTGGTGTTTCAATGGGGGCAAAGTTCTCCCCTTCAATTTCTAACCTTGTTATGGTCTATTGGGAGGAAAGGTATCTGTTTTGTGTCAAAAATCCATATTCTGCTTTCATTAATTATTATTTCAGATATATTGATGACCAGTTATTTATATGGATTGGACGGTTGTCACTTATTGATGAGTTTTCCAACTATTTAAACAACAACACTCTGTACCTCTCATTTACTATTTTTCACCATCCAACCAGTATAAATTTCTTGGATCTTACTCTTTCTGGCACCAGTGACCAATTGGTATCTACTATTTTATACTGTAAACCATCTTCAGGGAATACTATATTACACGCTAAACGTTGCCACCCATCCCATACAATTCAAGCCATTGCCGTAGGAGAACTCACACGAGCTTGCCGAAATTGTAGCACTGACACTGCTTATCAGCTTGAGTCTCAAACTACCTGCCGGTGTTTATGCTATCGTGGTTATCCTCCAAGATTACTGCATAGAGCACATAACATTGTGAGTTCTAAAAGCCGAACGGATCTTATTGGTAACAGAGCACACAATATTAATTTAAAAAAAATAGTGGATTTGCAATTAAAATGGTAATTTCCATACAGTACAGTCCACATTTCAAACAGATCAGCAGAATCATCCATACAAATTTGATAATTCTATTTGAGGATTCAACACTTGCTTCCCTTCTATCCGCTGGGTGCATTGTGGTTGCCAAAAAAGCGCCTTCTCTTGGTAATTTCCTATCTCCTAGTCTGTACAAAGGCAAAAAAAGTCCTTCCAACTGGCTCCAGCTGAAAGGTTTTTCCAAGTGTGGTGTAAAACCTTGCCACAGTTGTAAATTCGCAAGAAAAGCTGCCAGCTTTCAAAACCATGATGGAACACAATTCCATCCTATCCGCAAATGTATTAAATGTGGCACGAAAAATGTTGTGCATTGCATCAAGTGAGTATCTTGCAACCTGATGTATATTGGCTGCACTACCCGTAAATTGCGGATCCGAATAAGTGAACATCTACGTGATATAATAAATTATGGGTCCGCAACTACTGTCAATAACTCTCTTCAGCCTCTAAACATTTTATTTACCATCATAATAAATGTACCGACACTCTAGAAATTTAAATGAATTCCTTCGCCACGAGGCGGAGATATTAAGTGCCAACTCGTTACCAGAGAAACTTTCTGGATTCTTCTGCTGGAAACCAGATTTCCTTTAGGTTTGAACCTTCGTCAGGATGTTATGTTCCATTACTGAAATTCTGCTGTTTGTTGCATTACTGATTCAGATCCTTCCATGAATTCAAATGTATTTTGTAACTGCATATTCTTTCATAAGTCAATTTCATGTACACATAGGTTTAAAATAATTTCATTTTTTTCAGTCACATTTGCCATATACACATTTGCTATTTACCATCAGTCAATGTGTGTTTTTGTGTATTGGTAATTGTATTAATCCTGCAGTTTCATCATACAAACCATTGCTAGCAACTTTCAGTAATTTTCAGCATTAAAAAAAAAATGTTGTTACTATTTCACACACTGTTCTTAATTATTTTCTCTTGTGTTTTCAATTGTTATGTTATATTATGTTATTAACATTTTTCCATTTTCTGTATTTTCTGCTTTTATGTTATACCGATTGAAAGTATTATTTTGTTTTGCACTGTTTGATTTTGTGTGTCTATTCAGTTTGTGCAGGAGCAACTTCAGGTTAATTAACATATACAGCTGTGCCTAATCAAGCACAGACTTGTTGATCTTTAGATTTTGCTTACATATTTTTGTTCCTGCACACAACCTGTATGTATATGTAATCATAATGAAACATTTGGAATATGCAGTTAGAAGTAATCGCAGTGGGCACGGTCTGAATATGGGTGGGAAGGAACATAAAACTTAATTGTATGCCAACGATCTTTTGTTATACATCTCAGCCTCACGTCTCCTTCCTCTCACTAATACTAGAATACAAAACATTTGTGGATCTGAGTAACATTAAAGTTAATTACACTAAAACAGAGGCCCTAAACATAACCTTAACCCCAGTAGACATTACTTTGGCCAAAAATAATTACCCGTTTAGATGGAAATCTACCTCAATCCAATAATTCAGTCCAATCCCCTCCTACTGTCTCCGACCCATCCCCTACAGACTGTGAGCCCTTGTGGACAGGATCTCTGCCCTAATGTACCTGTATGATTTATCCGTCGTAATTTATGTTCTCGTCCTTGTTCTGCCCTTACACATATAAAGCGCCATGGAATCAATGGCGCTATATAAATAATAATACTTGGGTATCCGAATCCCAAATAACTTTAGTCTGCTTTATTCTCTATTTCCTGCAGCTCATGAAACAAACCCTTATAGATCTAACAGCATATGATAAAAAAAAAAACATTTTGTGGTTAGGCCATGTAAATACCTTTAAGATCAATATTTTATCCAAGTTTCTATATGTGTTCCAAGCAGTACCTCTTAACCTCCTCTTCAGGCTTCTTTCGCACTCTCAGATCAGCACTGATTAGATTTATGTGGGGACATCAGAGTTCTCGTACCAAGCTTCCAACACTCACACATACATCAGTGGGAGGAGTGGGTCTGCAGATTTGTGGAAATACTATCAGGACAGTTTTAACATGCCTGTTCGATTGGCATTTTCATACATCCTCTAAGTAGTGGGTGAGACTGGAGCAGCGGTGCCCTTAAAATATTTCCCATGTTTGGAGTTGAGGGATAAAACACGTACAGAGCCAACAGATTTTTCATTGAGGGCAGCTCAAAGGGTTTGGGATCAGGTGAAACATAAGTATTCCCTAATGGTACCCTCCAATTTATTGAGTCCCTTGTTATTAAATCAGGAATTCACACCAGGGCTTGCTCAGAATAGATTCGTCCACGGAGGTCCAGGGGAGAATCCTAGGATTCATGAGATTTAAAATGGAAGGGACTTGTTATCCTTTGAAGAATTCCAGAACCTGGATCCTCCGACAGAGCTTTTGTGGCTGGAGTACAGACTATTATCCTCTATTGTGGGATCTTGATTGAAGGATAAGTAACCTTCAACTATGATTATTACCCATTTTGAGGGGGCATTTGTTCAGGGCAATAACTGAACCAAGAAAAAAAGTTACCTTGTCTTTCTTTCTGAAAAAAATTGTATAACAGAATTACTAATAGCCAAACTAATCCTAAAATGCACAAGCGGAGTGCAATGAACTTCCCCGAATGTGATCTGGGGGGTAGCATTGGAGTATCATGTAGATGGACCAACTGCTCTCAACCTTTTGATAGAGATGAGCAGCTGCTTACAAAATACACACTAATAAAGCTGCATACGGAGTCAGTCAGTGGTGTAACTTCAGGCCCAGAGGCCCCGATGCGAAAGGTCTAACGGGGCCCTCAATTGAAGATCTTTAATGGTATTAGTCTTTTTCTATAGGCCAAAGGGACTTTTGGGGCCCCCCTAGGCTGCAGGGCCCTGGTGCGATCGCAACCCCTGCACCTATTGTAGTTACGCCCCTGGAGTCAGTCATTTTAGTAGATGAAATACAGACATAGTGTCTGAACAGGAGCCTATTAATGATGCCAGGTGCAGCAGGCCAGTTAACACTGTATGACTATATGCACCGTGTCTGAACAATGGCCAATTGGTGACACTGAGTATGGTGAGCAAGTTAAACACTACATGAGTGTAAATCCTACTTGACAGACTCACCATTTTACCAACCAAAGTCAGAGAGCTCCATTACACCCTGCAAAAATGATAAAATGTGCATTAAAAATGTGAGGTATTAGTTGGTATTTTGGCCAAAATACGGAAGCCTGCAACCCAACCTGACCACCCAATTTCTTTTAAACATGGTTCATTGCTTCGAGCTGTGACGTTAACTGAACCTGACCCAAAATGTATGTGCATATAGGAATTAGAATGGAGCACTTAATTTACCAATGAAGAAAAGCAGAAAGGATACTTGCTCACACACAAATTATCTACAGCAGGATATGCCAAGAAGGAAAATTATAAAATTTTATCCAGGTGGTAGCACTACCCAGTGAAACCTCATAAGATGTCTCTGGCTGTGACCAAGATGTGTTTGCGCTATGGTACAGAACAGGACACGATGATGCACATTTGGTGGGATTGTCCCAATATAAAAGCCTTTTGGGATAAAGTATTTCAACTTTATAATGAAATGTCAGGCAACTCAGTTCTCCCATCTCTGTGGGTGTCCTCTTGTCAATGTTTCCAGGCTCTATTAACACTAGAACTACTGAGGTTGTCATTTTGACTACTTCGCACTATGTATTTCTATGTAGGTGTCACGAGTGCAGTAGTTCTAGTGTTAAAGCACAGAAGAAGAGCCTCCTGAAATTGTTCTTATCTGCCACTCGCTCTGTTATTGTGACAACCATCCGTTGTGAGGCTGAGCTGCTGGTAAGGCAGCACCCCGAGAAACCCCGAGACCCTTAACCCCTATACAGGGATCTGGAATTACAGCGGAGCCCAGGGGGTAGCTGCCCATTATGAGCATGCAGAGCAGGAAGGGCGCCAGGGGAAAAATCAAGACCCGAAAAATGAAAGTCAGAAGTCCTAGTCAAAACCGAGAGGGCAGCGAAGGTACAAAATCATCAGGCAGTAGCAGAGTCAAAAATCCAGGCAAGGGTCAAGGGCAAAAACCAAGAGGACAGCTGAGGTACAAAATCGACAGGCTGAAGCAGTCAGAAATCCAGGCCAAGGTCAGAGACGAAACTAAACACACACTATATCACTGGGGAACCAAAACTATATCTGGCGGCCTGCAAGACAGGCTCCAATGTATTTGAAGGGCGCGGTTATCTCCCATAGGCTGGAGCTCACAGCCTGATGATCTCATCTGGACCGCCCCTAGAACCAGGCCAGATGGTGATGCACGACTGGCTCCACCCACCCCACTTCTGACAGAAGAACGAAGGCTGCGCCTAACAGACACCTCTGCAGGGCCCGCTCTTCTGTGACCAACACCTCCCAGAGGAGAAACACGACGGCGCTCAGCGACAGAGGTAGACGTCGCAGGAGCAGGTCCATATGAGGACAAGGCCCTCCTATCACCGGCGCCATCAGCCGAAGGAATCCGGCTCCTCCCAGTGGCCGAGGCAGGAAAACCAGCCACCGAGTCCAATGGTGATGTGACAGTTATACCCTGACATTGGCTGACTACAAAAACCCCAACATTGCGAGAATGATATTAAGAAATGTTAGCATTTTAGTCACATGGAAGATTTGTGGCATTCTCTTCAGGGATACCACCAACTGTCAATAAATCTTTGAGTCATAATGTGCGGGGGGTGAGATGATGATGAAAGGAAGGGTTCTATCAAACACTTCAGGTACAGATTTAAGGAATGGTACGCCCTTACCCTAAGTCTGTGCCTGAAGTGTTTTGATAGAGCCATCCCTTTCGTCGTCTCACCCCCGCACACACACAGTATCCCTTAACCCCTTCCCGACATAGGACGTTATACAACGTCCTGTGTTTCTGCCTGTTCCCGACACAGGACGTTGCACAACGTCCTGGCAGATTTGAGCTGCTGCAGCTCCTGTGAGTGGGGTCACTCAGGTGTCACAGATGCTGCTGCTCTGTGACAACCTGTAGATGACCCCACAGGGGGTGGATTAACCCCTTCATGCCCAGGACCCCTCCGATCGGCAGTTTAAAAGTGAAACTGCCGATCGGAGGGAATCATAGGGATTCACCCCTCCAGATCCGATTGGAGCTCTCCAATTATATCTGGAGAGGCGGATCAGCATGTGTCCACCCCTCCTCTCCCCCCTCCCGCTCCATGACTCACAGGGGGCCCCCCCCCGTCCCCCCAAACCGCCCGCCCCCCTCTTATTATGTATATGCCGCGGGCTGCACCCGTGGGTGTGCCCGCCGGCAACACTGTCCGGTCCCCTCCAAAGGATCCCCCCCCAGGCAGCCCCCACCTCTGCCCTGTGTGCTGCCCCCCCTCACCTCCTGCGGCGGGCTGCACACCTCGGTGCACCTGCCGCTACAGCCGCCCCGGCCCTGCCTCCGGCTGTGTGAATTCTGTGCCCGCCGGTCGGCGGCCCCGCCTCCTCTCCCCGCCTCCTCTTCCGGGCTCCTGCTCATCGGTGGATCCAGAGGGTAAGTATGTATGTATGTATGAATGAATGAATGAATGAATGAATTGATGGATGGATGGGGGGTGAATGCGTGGACGTGTGCGTGCAGTGGACGTGAGCGTACATGAGTGTGCGTGGACGTGAGTAAGCATGGACGTGTGCGTGCGTGGACATGTGCGTGCATAGACGTGTGTGTGCATAGACATGTGCGTGCGTGGATGTGTGCATAGATGGATGTGGAGTGTGTGTGGATTTGCGTGCGTGTGTGGATTTGCTGCATGGATGTCAGCGTGCGTGCATGGATGTACGTGCGTAATGTCAGCATCGTGCGTGAATGTCAGCGTGCGTGCATGGATGTCATGTGCGTGCGTGGAGTCACGTGGTGCATGGATGTCAGCGTGCGTGGTGCAGCATGTGGATTCTGGATGTCAGCGTATGGATGTTGCGTGCGTGGATGTCAGCGTGCGTGCGTGGATGTCATGCTGATGTCCGTGCGTGAATGTCAGCGTGCGTGCGTGGATGTCAGCATGTGTGGATGTCAGCATGTGTGGATGTGCGTGGATGTCAGCATGCGGGGTAGTTGTTGGATGTCACGTGCGGTGTCGCGTGCGTGATGTCAGCGTGGGAATGTCAGCGTGCGTGATGTCACGTGCGTGAATGTCAGCGTCGTGAATGTCAGCGTGCGTGAATGTCAGCGTGCGTGCATGGATGTCATGTGCTGTCGTGGATGTCAGCGTGCGTAAGTCAAGTGGTGATGGATGTCAGCGTGCGTGGATGTCAGCATGCTGTGTGTGCTGGATTAGCGTAGTTGGATGTCTGCTGTGAATGTCAGCGTGCGTGCGTGGATGTGGCGTGCGTGGATGTCAGCGTGCGTGAATGTCTGTGCGTGCGTGATGTCAGCGTGCGTGGATGTCAGCAGCGTGGATTGTGTGCATGGATGTCAGCGTGCGTGATGTCAGCGTGGGATGTCAGCGTGCGTGATGTCAGCGTGGTGAATGTCAGCGTCGTGAATGTCAGCGTGCGTGGAATGTCAGCGTGCTGGTGCAGTGCGTGGATGTCAGCGTGCGTGGATGGATGTCAGCGTGAGTGCGTGGATGTGTGCGTGGATGTCAGCTTGCATGCGTGGATGTGTGCATGCGTGTATGTCAGCGTGCGTGAATGTCAGCGTGCGTGGTTGTGTGCGTGAGTGGATATGCGTGCGTGGATGTGTGTGGATGTGCGTGGATGTGGATGTCAGCGTGCGTGGATGTGTGTGTGCTGGTGTTGTGTGTGGTGTGTGGTTGTGTGTGTGCGTGGCTGATGGGTGCAATAGGTGGATGGATGGGTGCAACAAGGGATCAAGTGTCCTCTTGTTGTAGTCTCTGAGATCATAGTCATGGTGCACTGTATGACAGATCATTGTCATACAGTGCACCAAACTCTGACCCCAGAGGCTGTAGGAAGAGGACACTTGATCCCTTGCTGCAGTCTCTGGATTGAGCAGAGGCGATCGAGGGTCGTGGGACCTTCGTTGCGGACTACGTCGGATCTTTATAATAAAGATGGAGTCCGAATTTTGTTTGTGTTTATTTTTTTCAAATAAAAAGATTTTTCTCTGTGTGTATTTTCTATTTACCAGAGATTCCTAATGGCGAGTCTAACATTGGCCCTATATTATGAATCTCGGGCTTAGTGCCAGCTGCCAATAAAAAGCTGGCATTAACCCCTTTATTACCCAGTTAGCCACCGGCGCCAGGGCAACTGGAAGAGTCTGGGTACAGTGCCAGAAAATGGCGCTTCAATGAATGCGCCATTTTCTGGGGCGGCTGCGGGCTGCAATTCGCAGCATGGGGGCCCAGAATGCTTGGGCCTCTCCATGCTGCGGATTCCAGCCCCCAGCTGCCTAGTTGTACCTGGCTGGATCAAAAATATGGCGGAGCCCCACTTCATTTTTTTTCTAGAGTTAGTTCTAGAAGAAAAAAAAAGGGCTTTGCTGTATTTTTGTTGCCAGCCAGGTACAACAAGGCAGCTGGGGGTTGGTGGCAATCCGTAGCTGCCAAGTTGTACCTGGCTGGGCCAAAAATATGGCGGAGCCCCACGCCATTTTTTTTCTAGAATTAGTCCTAGCAAAAAAATAAAAAAGGGCTTCGCTGTATTTTTGGTTGCCAGCCAGGTACGATGAGGCAGCTGGGTGTTGCTGGCAGTCCGTAGCTGCCAAGTTGTACCTGGCTGGACCAAAAATATGGCGGAGCCCCACGCCATTTTTTTTTTTAGAATTAGTCCTAGAAAAAAAATAAAAAAGGGCTTCGCTGTATTTAGATGCATAGTGAACACTTTGAACCCCCAGGTGCTTCACAAATTGATCCGTAAAAATGAAAAAAGAAAATTTGTGTGAAAAAAAAGTACTTTTTCCTTATTACGGATCAATTTATGAAGCACCTGGGGGTTCAAAGTGCTCACTATGCATCTAGATGCATTCCTTGGGGGGTCTAGTTTCCAAAATGAGGTCACTTGTGGGGGAGCTCCAATGTTTAGGCACACATGGGCTCTCCATACGCGACATGGTGTCCGCTAACAATTCCAATAGTTAGCGGACACCATGTCGCGTATGGAGAGCCCCTGTGTGCCTAAACATTGGAGCTCCCCCACAAGTGACCCAGTTTTGGAAACTAGACCCCCCAAGGAACATATCTAGATGCATAGTGAGCACTTTGAACCCTTAGGTGCTTCACAAATTGATCCATAAAAATGAAAAAAGAAAATTTGTGTGAAAAAAAAAGTACTTTTTCCTTCTTACGGATCAATTTATGAAGCACCTGGGGTTCAAAGTGCTCACTATGCATCTAGATGCATTCCTTGGGGGGTCTAGTTTCCAAAATGAGGTCACTTGTGGGGGAGCTCCAATGTTTAGGCACACATGGGCTCTCCATATGCGACATGGTGTCCGCTAACAATTTCAATAGTTAGCGGACACCATGTCGCGTATGGAGAGCCCCTGTGTGCCTAAACATTGGAGCTCCCCCACAAGTGACCCCATTTTGGAAACTAGACCTCCCAGGGAACTTCTAGATGAATTGTGCTTCACAAATTCATCTGTAAAATTGAATAAGTACTTTTTTTTTCCACAAAAATTTTCTTTTTTCATTGTTACAGATTATTTTGTGAAGCACCGGGGTGTTCAAAATGCTCACCACCCATCTAGATAAGTTCCCTGGGGGCATAAATATCTTCATCAAGATACTAAGCAGTAGCCTCCAAATGCGGAGGAGTATACACTATGGAGAAGATAAATCGCTACATTTAATGAAAAACCAGAAAACAAGCGATAAACATCTGTATATAAACAATTTATTTCAGTTGAAGATAGACAAGGAAGGGTATACACAAAAAGGGGAAGACAACCCACAAGGGAAGCTCCTGTTGTAAGTACTGTTGTATATAAACATTATTATGACATGTCCATAATGACACTTGCAAAACAAGCAAGTAGATACAACCTGCTGCTTCCAACAAAGTACATATGCAGCATTACAATTATAATATTGTCAGCAATCATAATATATGGTACTATAGTAATAGCCTTATAGACCAAAATTTAATAAAGTGCAAGTGCTATTGTATTTTTACTGCATAGGAGCAGTTGGTTGCTGAGGTATACATATGGTGTTACCAGAATCACAAACACATCATTTAGTGTCAACACGCATAGCTACCAGTATGAGCATGACATATAATATGCATATTTATTACATCAATGTCTCAGAAAATCTAAGAACAAGTTTGAAAAAGCTATGCAGGTATACCCAGCAATGCTGCAGAAAGTATCAATAATATTACAACAGTAAAGCAATCTCACCACAAGGTGCTTATCAGCAGGAGCCGCACACCCCAATGGCCATTTCGCAACCTTCGTCACAGCAGAGGACAAGTGCCACATAAGAAACAAACACAGGGAGGGAATTGGCTAACTGAATCCACCTTCCCGATTGCCAGCAAGAGAAGAGAGGAAAAAGCCAGATGATTCCTAAATGAAGCGAGATGACTGAACATCAACTTCCAATGAGGGCCAGGAAAGACAGGAACACCTTTCTGTACGAGTGGTGTATGAAGCTCGAAAAGGCATACAAGAAAGGTCATACTAGTAATTTATTTGCTTTTGAGAAACGGGAGATAGCCATTCACAGCCCGAAAAGGAAACATCAAGAACAGTGATGGAATCAAGGTCAGTGACCAACATGGCATTAAGATCATACAGAAAGAATGTACAGAGGAACTTTATGCCACCGCTAGCAATGACCTCCCGGTTGAACTCTCTCTCCAAGACAACCCAGAGCCGGATCTGCTGGATGGTGAAGTGGAATGGGCAACGAAACAATTGCCAAACAACAAGGCACCTGGTATCGATTGAATTACTGCAGAACTGCTCAAACCCATCCCGAGAGCAGCGATAACAGCACTATGTGAAAAGATATGGAAGTCATGCTCATGGCCGTGGGAATGGAAACAATCGGTCTTCATCCCGTTGCAAAAGAAAGGGGACCTGAGAGACTGTGCCAACTACAGGACCATTGCCCTGTTCCCACATGGCAGCAAGGTGCCTCTGAAAATCATTCAAGAGACTGGGCAACATTCTTCATTGCAAACTTCCAGACGTCCAATGTGGTTTCCGCAGAGAAGTGGAACTTGAGATCACATTGCCAACATAAGAGGAATCATGGACAAGGTGTGGGAGTATCAGAAGGAACTCTATCTGTTCTTCATTGATTACACCAAGGTGTTTGACTGCGTCGAACATGACAGGGTCTGGAAATCGTATGAGGTAGGAGTACCTGCACACCTGATCAAATTGATCAAGTCACTTTACCACAACCAGGAGCTACAGTATGAACCAGATTTGGGAACAGAATATTTTAAAATAAAAAAAGGCACAAGAGAAGGTTGCATTCTCTCACTCTTCCTCTTCAACCTTTATGCGGAAGTGATCATGAGGCTGCTCAACTCGAATGAATCATCAGTTGGCGTAAGGATAGGAAGAAAGTTCATTAACAACCTGAGATATGCAGATGATATCACCCTTTTGGCTGAAAACGGGAAGGATTTGTGGAAGCTGACCTTAAAGCTCAGTGAAGAAAGCAAGAAGTTTGGTTTGCATCTGAATGTGAAGAAGACCAAGATAATGACTACCACCAGCGAGAAGGTGAAATTTGAAGATCGAAACTGAAGAAATAGAAATAGTAGACAGTTTCATCTTCCTGGGTCCCTCCTTGATTGTAACAGTGGCTCTACAGTTGAAATCAAGCAGCGTTTTGCTAGGGTTGTTCAGCAATGATAAAAGGAGAAACTGCGGAAGAGCAAGGACATCTCAATTGACACCAAATGATGATCGGCTACAGTCATTGCATTCCCAATAGCATTGCATGGGTGTGAGACGTGGACTTTGACAAAGGGTGGTCAAAGAAAGATCGATTCCTTTGAACTGTGGTGCTGGAGGAGACACCTGCAAATCCCATGGACAGCCATGATCACACATAAGGCTAATCTGCAATGTGTCAATCCACAGACATTCCTATAAGTAAAAGTCATAAAACAGAAACTGTCTTACTTCGGCCACGAGATGAGAGCAAGTTCCCTTGAGTAGGAAATGATGCTTGGTATGGTCAGTGGCAATAGAGGACGTGGAAGACCTAAGACCCATTGGCTGTACACCATCATGGCAGACACAGGAATTAACATCAGAGAACTGAAGGATGCTGTGAAAAAGAGAAGCTTGTAGGAAAATGGTTCACATGGTATCCAATCGTTGGACCTGACTAAATGGATGAAATTGGAATTGGACTCCCTTCCTCACCTCTTTAGTTTAATTTCTCCATTCCCCTCTTCCATCACGACCTGTTCCCTTCTTGTACTTTCTTAAAACTAATTTTTTCTACATTCTATTTCTTCACAGACCTGGTTCTTTCTACAAGTTGAAGGGTTTTGGGTTTATATTTTAAGTTTTGTCAAGAGAGACAGACTTGGTTGGTTGCAAAACCAGTAATATCTTAAATTGAATGATGACATCTAGTTTAAAGAATCATTTAAGGTGAGATTTGAGGAGGGGTTGAGGCCAAGCACTGTTACAACACAATGACTTTGACCATATGAGAATGTAAGTTTTTTCTCTTATACTTGTAAATGTCTATCTTTATGCTTTTCTGTATGGTTGAAAATGTTCTTTGATTAAGAAAGAAAGATTAAACATATCCCAGAATAAATAGGAACAGTCTCACCCAGTTTGCAATTGTGTAGGTTCAGATGGACCTCAGTAAACTAAACCAAAGGGGGTGGGGGAATCAACGCCATACAATACACTGTTACGTGGTCTGAGTTCTGTGTCTCACTGTGCTCCTAATCCTCCAAACGTGTTTAGTCATAGAGGACTGATTAGGGGAGTAGAAATGGGGTGACAGAGCAGCAGCATGCCTCCTTACTGGCGTATTAAGGCCACATTAGACAAATTGCTGAATATTTAAACCAAAATAGTGCCCACCCCAAGATTAACAAACCAACATGTGATTTTATTTAAACAAAAATTAATTGCACACACCAACATATGCAGATACCTGGTAAATATAAGCACATCAGGGTACATTCAGATAATGCCACAATGGACCATAGGAACTGGATATCCTATCTGTGGATTGCATAAGGTGGACGTAATCATTGTGCACTGTGCTGTGCAGGCGCGTTCTATCCTAGAACACAAATGACTTAAATTCTGTCGGTAGTGCGTAACTTACTGAACTCTCCACTAAGAGCACACTAAGCAGATCTCTTAAGCTACACCAGTGGTAAAGTGCACTAAAAGGTGTGCTTCTTTCAAGAGTGCAGGTGACTTTGTGCTCATAATATATAAAAGGCAAACGGTGCTAACTGTTTAAAGTTCCATATAGCCAATCACTATGTTACACACATGGCCATCATTGTTTATGTGCCAATTTCTTACTGACAAAGTACGTAGATATTTACAGGTTTAATGCCACTTGAGTTGCAGCACAGAAAAATCTTTAAAGGGAACCTGTCACCTATAATTAAGGCCCTACACTATCATTACCTGTCCCTACACCTTCCTAGCTGCTCCCTATGTATCCCTATCTGAGCTAAAGTGGCCCTATAAAAGATCAGAAAAATAACTTCTAACTTACAGAAGTTCCTGAGGCTGGAGACTGAAAAGGCGGGCCCAGGCTCCATGCAGTACTCCTCGATTCGGCTGCACACGCCCCGCTGGGCGGCATTATTCTTTCTTCATCTCCGGCCCTCTATTTGGAATCTCCCGCCCTCTGGACGCCTATCATGCATCGGCCGCTATGTCACATCTGGCGCGGTGCATTATGGGGCCGTTCACGTGATCGGCCCGGTTCTGCGCATGCGAATGCGCTTATTGAAGCTGGGCCGATCACGTGATCAAGCCCATAATGCACTGGGGCTGATCACGTGATTGGCCCCATAATGCACTGGGGCTGATCACGTTATCGGCCCCATAATGCACCGCGCCGGATGTGACGTAGCAGCCGGTGCATGATAGGCGTCCAGAGGGCGGGAGATTCCAAAAAGAGGGGCGGAGATGAAGAAAGAATAATGCCGCCCAGCGGGCGTGCGCAGCCGTATCGAGGAGTGCTGCATGAAGCCTGGGCCCGCCTTTTCAGTCCCCAGCCTCAGGGACTTCTGTAAGTTAGAAGTTATTTTTCTGATCTTTTACAGGGCCACTTTAGCTCAGAAAGGGATACATAGGGAGCAGCTAGGAAGGTGTAGGGACAGGTTGTGATAGTGTAGGGGCTTAAATCTAGGTGACAGGTTCCCTTTAACCTCGTTAAAAGGTGCAATTTTATGGAGGTCACTTACCTTCTTAAGAGCAGTCATATACCGGATTAGTAGGAAAAATCGTATTTTCAAAATACTGGTGATTGTGTGGTCGTGCATACTGATAACCTACGCACAAGGATTTTTGTCTGCTGAAGCGACAATGCAATGTAGTGCTCCCTCCTAAAATGCACCACAGCACCATCAGATCGAAGAAAGTGCAGTCTTTTTCAAGCCAACACGTCCATCCGGCACAACTGTAGAAGGTCCTTATGACTTCTGGATTGATCCTGATATTACTGGGTGCACTGACATTGCTGGACATGCCCTGCGCAGTCTCTGGAACTGTCAAGGAGGCCTGCTGGCTTCACTGAAGAACTTACGCCATGGATGTCAGAATGAACCCTTACACATCCATTGTGATTTGTTCGCAATATATTAATTATATTTGTAACGGAACTTTATCCAAGTAAAGGTTTATTGTAATTGTGCTTGCAGACAAATCATAAAAATTCTGTGTGTGGATATCAAAAAATATTTTCATATAAATAAAAGCAGAGCCACGTACATACATATATAGAGACAGTCTGTATGCAGAGAGGAAAACTGGGCACTATCCGTGCATAGAGGTTTGTGCAGCTCCATACATTATGACTGACTGAAGGAATCCAGCACTATGGGGTGCTCACTATAAGTGAGAATAGTCAATCCAATAAGGTAGATAAAAAAGCCAGTGGCACTCACCAAAGTTGATCTTCAAT